>JAVIAB010000050.1:53169993-53797493 GCA_032433765.1 Megaustenia siamemsis | reverse complement strand
TATGGTGATAATGATGATGGTGATGACTATAATGATGATGGTGATGACTATAATGATGATGGTGATGACTATAATGATGATGGTGGTGCTGACCATTATGGTGATAATGATGATGGTGATGACTATAATGATGATGGTGGTGCTGATCATTATGGTGATTATGATGATGGTGATGACTATAATGATGATGGTGGTGCTGACCATTATGGTGATAATGATGATGGTGATGACTATAATGATGATGGTGGTGCTGATCATTATGGTGATTATGATGATGGTGATGACTATAATGATGATGGTGGTGCTGATCATTATGGTGATTATGATGATGGTGATGACTATAATGATGATGGTGGTGCTGACCATTATGGTGATTATGATGATGGTGATGACTATAATGATGATGGTGGTGCTGATCATTATGGTGATTATGATGATGGTGATGACTATAATGATGATGGTGGTGCTGATCATTATGGTGATTATGATGATGGTGATGACTATAATGATGATGGTGGTGCTGATCATTATGGTGATTATGATGATGGTGATGACTATAATGATGATGTTGGTGCTGACCATTATGGTGATTATGATGATGGTGATGACTATAATGATGATGGTGGTGCTGATCATTATGGTGATTATGATGATGGTGATGACTATAATGATGATGGTGGTGCTGATCATTATGGTGATTATGATGATGGTGATGACTATAATGATGATGGTGATGACTATAATGATGATGGTGGTGCTGATCATTATGGTGATTATGATGATGGTGATGACTATAATGATGATGGTGGTGCTGATCATTATGGTGATTATGATGATGGTGATGACTATAATGATGATGGTGATGACTATAATGATGATGGTGATGACTATAATGATGATGGTGATGACTATAATGATGATGGTGGTGCTGATCATTATGGTGATTATGATGATGGTGATGACTATAATGATGAAGGTGGTGCTGATCATTATGGTGATAATGATGATGACTATAATGATGATGGTGATGACTATAATGATGATGGTGATGACTATATGCTGACCATTATGGTGAAAACAATGATAAGGATGATGAGGATCCCAATGCCACGGAGTCTACGCGAGACGTCACGAAGATGAAGTAGTTGGCTGGAATTGTTTTCTTTAGCTCCCTGGTTCTGCTGGAGGAGTTTAATCTTAACCGCCCTAGACGTACTGCAGAACAACATGTAGGTCTTCAATATCAATAATTTCACCATTACAACGGTTCTTTCCAGTTTTGGCGCAAACCATTAACGTTGAGACCAACTGGAAGATGTGGTCTTGGTCAGCTTTGGGCCTCTGACGCCTGGCGTAGCTTCCGCAGGATGCCTGGCTTGTTCTTTCCTATTATGATAATATAACAATATGTGTGTTCTTTGACCTCTTAGCAATGCCCGTTATATAAATAAGGATTTGTTAACAGGTTACTTGAGTAATCAAATGTTTGGCGTTGACACATTCTTCATTTTATACATTTTTTTTTTTTTGGTAGCGTAAGTTCACATGACTGAGAATTTACTAAGAATCAACATGCGAAGAGTGCGAAACAAAATCAGTCCAGAAATTAGCGATGAACAGTGTGGTTTTGTTAGAGGTAAAGGAACGAACAATGCCATATACATCATAAGATCTTTAGTAGAAAGAGCCATAGAGGTGAAAACAGATCTATACCTATGTTTCATAGATTATACTAAAGCATTTGACAAAGTAAAGCACAAAGAAATAATCAACATTTTAAAAGGCATAAACGTAGACGGCAAAGATCTAAGAATAATAAAGAACATGTACTGGCAACAAACAGCGGCCATAAGAACTGGAAATCAATTGGGAATGTTTCAACAAATAAAACTTAGGCAAGGTTGTGTGCTGTCACCAGATTTGTTTAATATTTATAGTGAGATTATTTTAAGATCCATAAGGGGCATGCCTGGAATAACAATTGGAGGTCATAAAATAAATAATCTAAGGTATGCTGATGATACACTCTTAATCGCTAAGAGTGTAAATTAGTTACAAAAAATGTTGGACATTATAGTGAAGGAAAGCAAGAATAAAGGACTTAGCCTTAATAGCAAAAAGACAGAAATAACGGTAACAACAAAGAAAAAGACATCACCTCAGTACAAAATAAAGACAAGTGGGACAATATTAAAACAGGTAAACGAATTTAAATATTTGGGAACTTTGTTAACCTCAGACGGAAGATGTACAACAGAGGTGAGATGCAGAATGGCTCAAGCAAAAGCAGTTTTCCAAAAAATGAGGAAGATACTATGCAATCCATTTCTGACAATAGAAATAAGAAAAAGAGTTCTTAAATGTTATGTAGAGCCAATCTTAACATATGGATGTGAATCATGGACAATAAGACAACGGACAAGAAAATCACTAGAATCTGTAGAAATGTGGTTTTACAAAAGAATGTTGAGAATACCATGGACAACTAAGAAGAGTAATGAAAACGTCCTGAAAGGGCCAGAGCAAATAAAGAGCTAATTTCCAATATTAGGAAGAAACAATCATCATTTTTTGGCCATGTAGTGAGAAAAGAACAGCTGGAACATGTTGTAAAGCTGGAAAAATTGAGGGACAAAGAGATAGAGGGAGGCAAAGGAAAAAGATATCAGACAGTTTAAGTGAATGGCTGGCAAAAAGTCAACAACAGAAATGATAAATAAATGTCGGGATGGAAAGTTGTGGAGAGACATGATCACATACGCCAGCAGGCCCGGTACTAGATGATGATGATGATGATGAAAAAAAAAACCCATTTAATTAGTCTTCTAAAAACTTCGGATCTGTAGGTTTATTATCTCCAGTTTATTTTCTTTCATGTTAGATTGTGTTACATGGGATGATTTGAGTTAGATCATAATGGGCGAACATGATTTCAAAAACAACTTGTGAAGAATTTTACAAACTGGTAGTTACAAAACAAACAAACAAAAACAAATTCGAAGTAATTTTCTCTCAAAAGTAAGTGTAGTCGACATATGTGTGTATAAATCAGCTGCCACAACTTCAACATTTTCATCGACATAATTCATAATTTCATCAACATTCATAATAAGGTATGCAATGTAGAAATGTTTTTCAAATAATTAATTTTCTCTCCATTTATTTAAAAACGTGTCCAATTATTGAGAGAATGTACTCCATTTGGAAACTGGTAACATGGGGTCATTCTAGCAATTATAAAAGAAAAGACGTGACTTAAAATAGCTGAGAATCATTGTTTAACTTCATACCAATTCAACAAGCGCTGATTCGTTCATCTTTTGTTAAAACACAGTATCCTTGATTATTAGCATTCAAATGATAGATACAAATAGTATTTTAGTTTTACATTACTCCATTGTGGGTTAATATAAGAAAACATACTTTCAAGAGCTAACGAATACGAGGAAGATTTCAAACAATTCTCTGAGGGTCAAGATGCTTTACAGCAAGTGGGCAGAAAGTGGTCATGCGACTAATAGTTGACTGTTTGCCTCAAGATCAGCGATCTACATCTGAACAAGATCCTACCCCTCCACTCTCCCCCCCCCATTCTCCCCCACCCCCCCCACCCCTTTTTTCCCCGGTGTCTCCAGACCATCCAGTCTGACCATGAGAGTAAGGAACGATAGAGAAAACAACACAGTGCCCAGAAAACCCAACCCCGAAATCTAATGTGTTGGGCCGAAAGACGCAACTATCGCAGCTTACTTTAAAACCATAACACAGCGCATCACTTAACGTCTTTTTTTAAGGGCGTACGACAAAGAGGAGTAGTCGTCAAGAAAGAAAGAAGAAAACTTCCCTGATCTCGTTTATTCTTCTCATTGTCCTCTTTGTCTTTCAGCACCGAAAGAAAATTGATTCTTTTTAACAAAGTTTTGCTTAAGTGTTTCAAAGAAAGTATTCTATGTGTTTTTTTTTTTTTATATTTTGCTAATCCATTTTTCGGGTGATATTCCTTTTTGTCTTATGTTTACATTTTCTTTCATATTTTATTTTTATATAATTGTGGCTAAAATTGCTTGATAACTGCTGATTATATGTTGGCTGTTCCCTTTTGCCTTCTTATTATACATAATTATTGGTTCATCCAGGTAGTCTTTGAAATACCTCATTTCATGTAGAAATCATCGTGGAGGGAGTTAACTAAGAGTTTAAACTCTCTTAGATAAACGGCTTTCTAGAATGATAAATCTCCATTTCTTTTCCTGAAAATAACATGGATCCAAGAAGACACCTAAATCACATCTTCAAAGAAGGTGTACTGTCCATGGCATGCTGGTGTAGATGGCAATGAAATAGATGATGAAGTCGGTAGCAGCTCTGCAACTGGGTGTGGCCTTACTCTTGGCAAAGAGGACATCCCAAGTTTGTTCTTCATTCCTTAAGAGAAGAATAGGAGAATGGGTGGGGCAAAGATATTGAGAGATTGGGGAGTTTAAAGGTGGACAAGAGATCTGGTCGGTCTGGAGAGCTCAGAGGGACAAGCAGATGTATCTATAATCAACACCTTCCAGGAAGAATCAATCAGCATACGCTTCGAGAATTGCTGGGACGGACGGTGGAGCGGATATGGAGATGCCCAAATTGCACTGAAATTGATTCCATGAATAGAATAGAATAAAAAGTCATCAGAAGTAGATAATAGGAAAATTGTACAATAGAAAAGAAGAAGACGGTTATAGAAAATAGTAGACATTGCGTGATATAATATCAACAGTACAACTCATAAGAAAAAAGTAATTGGACGGACATGATTCCTTAAATCCTTAAGTATTAGTTCCTCTCGGGCTGTTGACGGCACACAGGGCGGAAGTCATAATTCTGCACTATTGACGATTTTCTGCTAATTTTTGTAGGTCTTGGTCGTTTCTTAGTCCCATAAGATTGTTTCATGGATGAAAAAAAAGGCTGAGACCAGTAATAGAACTATATTTAAGCGATTCTTAAATGTGGTTCCGAAAAAAAAAGAAACAGAGGAAGTGCTGACGCTCTATTAACCTAACAACAGCTAGCAGAAAAGACGACAGAACATAATCAAAATGTGAACATAAGTTTCATTGACCAGGAAAAAAAGCATTTGACCGAGTAAACAGAGAACAACTGTGGGAGATACTAACAGCATACGGAGTAAGCCAACATCTAACCCACTTAATTAAAAGTCTCTAACATCAACGGCAGCTGCAGAGTCAGAACAGCAGTAGACTATACAGGCCACTTCGAAGTTAGACCAGGAGGAAGACAGGAGTGCGTACCCCCCCCCCACCTCCCCCCCCGGTTGTTTATTACCTACATGGACTATATGTGCAAGTTAGTCAACTCGTCAGAGACAGAGGAGATCAACGAGCTTCTATTTCATGTGTTCAGACGATCAGACACTAATAAATAAATACTAGAAGACCTACAAGAACATTTTAAAAGGCTCAACAGTAACGAAATACATGAAAATCAACATCAACAAAATAGACGTCATGTATGTCGCAAAAGAGAAACAGAACAGCAACATAACTATAGACGACAGAACAATTAAAACTAGTAGAGGAATTTAAATACCTAGGAAGTTTAGTGACACACGACAGTCTACAAACAGCAGAAATAGACTCAAGATGCAAAAAAAGTTTGTCAAATCATTGGACAGCTATCATCATTATTGTCCAACAAGGAAATAACTCGTGGCAAAACGGCACGCTACAATACAATCTTTTCATCTCAACGTTGTGCTACCAATCGTTGTGCCAGTCCTGGACCCTTGATGCAAGAACAATAAGAAAAATAAACTCCTCTGAGATTAAATGTGATAGACGAATGAAAGGAAACAGCCTGAGAGACAAGATCAGGAATGAAGAACTGAGAAAAAAGCTTGGAATAATCCCCGTCATAGAATATATATAAAGAAACAACAGATAAAATTATTTGACCACGTGATGAGGCAGAAAGATCAAAGCACAGCAAAAAAAAAGCCTTCAATAAACGTTGCGAGAACACCAGACTCAGGGGTAGACCACGAAAAAGATGGACTGATGGAATATTAGAAACACTAGGAAACATAACAGCAGGAGAGGCGAACAGAAGAGCAAAAGAACTCAATTTATATCTTCACTCTATCTATCCTTCGTTCGCCTGAAATATTGTCTATATCTGCAATGTCGTTTCCTGTATAAATTTTACTGTCTTTTGTAATTCTTGCATTGGCCCATATAATTTTGTCTGTAGTGTTGTATCTATGGGCCAATGGATTTTCCTCAGTCTACATATATTCAGTGCAGTCTTGTAGTATGTGTTCAGCAGTTTGGGGCGCCTGTCCACATGTACAAGTAGTTGAAGTGCCGATTTTGAATTTTATAAGCCCATTTTCGTCCTGCCAATTTTCAAGATCTTCTTGTCCATATGTTCATAGCCCCAGCTCTGTGAATGGTTGTTAAAGTCTCTACATACAATTATTCTTTCTTTTTAATGTAATTGTGTCTAGTGCTAGTGGGCAGTCACTCAGACAGTAGTAGTTAAGTAGATGAAAGTCTGTATTTTCTGTCCTGAGGTGTAGTTTTTTATATTCCGCCCCATCCATATACACTTCAATCTGACATGCATTTATGTTGTTCTTTACAAATGTAAATATTCCTCCATTTTGTCTGTTTTTTTCTGTCAGATCGGTAGCACTGGTATCCCCTAATCTTCAAGGCTATGTCGTTGTTTAGATGGGTTTCCTTCAAACAGCATATGCTTACTTGCTCTTCATGCAGGATATTTTCTAATTCTATCTTTTTACTGTACCCATCTCTTTTGCTGTTGATGCCTTCAGCATTCCAGTGCATTATTTTGAGTGGTCTTATTTTGGATTGGTCAGTAGCTCTATTCTCTCGCCCCCTGACTCCACAGAGCGGTTGAGAAGGACATCCAGTAATAGAGGTTGGGCCCTTTCGAGGCTGAGGGCCCGGCGCACCTGCCTGAGTGTCCATCACAGGGCGAGTGCCATCTCGTTTTGCGGTTATAGACATACTTTCCATTGGCGTGAGTGCGTGGCATCCTGATTGTTGTAGTGTGCCTTTTGGCTGGTTGCCTCCGACTTCAGCACTTAAACTTGCTAGAGCAGACTGTGGTCTTGCTCGGGTGTAGGAAGGCCTAGCCAGTCTTGGTTTTCAGTCCCTGGTGACTGTTAAGCCCCATCCCCACGACAAGGAGCTGGCCTTGATGGAGATATCTTCTCTCGACGCTGAAAGCCAAATGAGGAAGGAAAGAAGAGGAAGAAGAAAAAAGAAGATGATGATTGATCATTCCCTAGTAATTATTCTGCGTAGCTTTTCTTTCGGGTTTCTTTGATTTCTTTTACAAGGTGCTTTGTATGTGAATGCCTGATGGTGAAGTCTTTCTCTATTCACTCTGGTTTAACGCATTTGATGCTATATAGTGCGACCCGTATCATGACAGCTGGTGTTGTGTCTCCATCTTTTGACATTTTGCTGTCCAAGTAAGTAACACTGGTAACTTGTATGCCAAATTACCTGGTTATTTTTTTATATCAGAGCCTTTGATAGATTATAATATCAAGAATTTTCTTTAAGGTCGTGTTGATATGAGGGCCTATTTGACTACAAATGTTGGGGAGCGGTACATTTTTCTTTCGTCACCGGGATGTGTTGAGCTCAAGATTGTCAAAACGACTGTAAAGTCGATATCTTCTCAGATGTTATCGATCCATTTAAGCTAATAATCTGTCGTGTATGGATTTTCTCATAACCCAATCAATTCCAATACGGAATAATAGTGGTGACAGGTAGTAGTGAGAAAAAGAGTTCCTTTGTGCTATATAGAACCAATTCTGACCTATGGAAGCGAATCATGGACAGTAGACAAACAAATGAAAAGATGATTAGAGGCCACAGAGATAGGATTTCTCAGAAGAATGTTGAAAGTTCCCTGGACAGCTGAAAAGACCAATGAGGAAATTTTCAAAGAGGTCAACACAAAAAGGGAGCTCCTAAAAAACTTCAGAAAGAATCAATCAATATTTTTCGGGCACATCATGAAAAGAGGAAAGTTGGAATACTTGGTTACAACTGGCAAAATATAAGGAATAAGAGATCGCGGACGACAAAGAAAGAAAATACTGGATATCTTGGTGTCATGGCATGGAAAACAGTAAACAAACAGAACTGATATGATGCACTGTAGATAGAAGATTGTGGAAGGACATGATCGCCTACGCCAACCGGTAAGGCACATGAAGATGAGCGGTGACAGGACACATCCTTGTTTCACTCCTGTTTCTTCTGGGAACTATGAGCATGCCAGCTAAGAATAACAAAAGCATTTATCCGGTATATGGTTATTAGTGTCTGTAATAGGATAAAAGACAAGCTAAAATCATTGCAGACCAAAGAAATATGGTTTTCCAGAACAATGTTAAGAAAACCACAGACAGCTAAAAAAATAGTAATGAAAACACCGAAAGAAGTGAAAGCAAAGAGAAAACTAGTTGCTAGCATCAGAAAGAAATAATCTTCGTTGTTGGGTCATGACGTGAGAATTGAGCAGTTCAATTGTGGATTGTGACAACCGGGATTTTATTGATGCAAGATGCTGGAGTGACTGTGCCAGTGTATATTTGATTAAGTGTAACATCAATATTTATATTCTATATGGATTATGTGTCAAGTTTCCAATTCCAGAGAATGATATAATGTGATCTCAAATATCATTAAGCAGGACAGACATATAGAATTTGTTTTTTAAGAGTGTATAATAACAGTTTGTGTGTGAAAACAACAAAAATGTAGAGAAACAACACGATCAGAAAACGGGTCACGGACAACAGTGATCACAGTGCACGGGCAAGCACTGGTAACATAAACAACAGCCCTTACTCTGCGACAGAACTAGCACAGCGGCAGAGGACAATGTAACATACACACAACAGTGCTCAGAGGCAAAATAATGGAGAAACAATCGAGAAAATTGAGAGATTTAGAGTTAGATGGAAATAGAAAGGAAAGAAGATGCTAGACAGGTTAAGTGAGTGATTTAGGAGGACCTTAACAACAGAACGTGGAGAGACATGATCGCTTCTGCAGGAGACGTGACTCTTAATAATATGATGGTAATATATTTCATCATCATAAGCATATTTTTGAGTGATGTGGTATTGTAAGTAAAGTAAAGAGCCCCATCACCTCAAGTGGCGTGGAATATGGTGTTAGTGACCATAATTTTTATAGAACTTCGGCACATGATTTCTGGGGTAATGTGATAGTTTTACGCCCGTGCCGCTTTACTTTCCCAGAGAAAAATCCGGTACCCATTTAAGGCTGGGTGAACCCGGAAGCCGCAGGTTGGGATCGAAACCTACCGCTTGTCCTTGATGTGGTATACTATCTAATAATAATAATAACAACAAAAATAACAACAATAACATTAATAAACATAATAACATTAGTAAACAAAGTGCGAGCATCCATTTAAAACAAGGGATAAATGCATCAAGATGCATAGAAATGCGAAACTGCTATAAAGCGAATGCTAAGAATGAAAATTTTAAAAAAGGAAAAAGTGGTATGATAACATCTTTATGTAGGTGAAAACCAAAAATGTAGAACGACGTTTCGGTCAAGCAGGCATTCAGCTAGAACAATAAACAACAACACAAAATTATATAAGGATCTACACAGAAATCGAACTATATGACGATAATATGCTAGACGATCAAAAAAGGAAAATAAATCACTTCCCTGTGGTCAACTACAGGGAAGTGACTTATTGACCACAGGGAAATGACTTATTGACCACAGGGAAGTGACTTATTGACCACAGGGAAGTGACTTATTGACCACAGGGAAGTGACTTATTGACCACAGGGAAGTAAGGACTTATTTTCCATTTTTGAGAGTCTAGCATATTATCGCCGTGCAGCTAGATTTATGCGTATATCCTTATATATGTTTTTGTGTTGTTGTTTATTGTTCCAGCTGAATAGTAAGCCTACTTGGCCGAAACGTCGTTCTACTTTTGTTTTGTTCTCACCTTCGTAAAGCTGTTACCATACCACTTTTCCCTATTTTTTTTTAATTTTCATTTAATTTAAACAAGCAACTGTCAAAGGGAGACCATCATTGAAAATGTGAAAATATATTCCCCAATAGTAACCTCTCTTGGCGTTGCTTTTATAAAATAAGTTTCGGAAACAAGCAATTGCGACTGCCGAGGACTCAAGCAGAATCTTGTATATGTACTACAACACTGCACCGACCCAACAACCAGAGTACACAAGTGTCACACATAGAAGCAAAGACTGAACGACAAACCACGGGGAACGAGAAGAGGATCCGGTGAGCATAGTCCTGTTTGTGATCCTCCGTCAGTCTAGAGCTTGATGTACGTCAAATATTGATCGCTGTGAGAACACGTCGGACGGGCATAGATTGGGCTCAAGGTGCTGTGACTCAGTTCACCAATTGCGTTGAGATGTATGCATAAGTAAAAAAAAAAAAAAGTAAAGTATCCCCGTCACGCCAAGTGGCGTATAGGGAATATGGTGTTAGTTACCATAAATTTTACAGACCTTCGGCACTTGGTTTTTGGGGTAATTTGGTCGGTATTACGCCCTTGCCGTTTTACTTTCCCAGAAAAAAAATCTGGTACCCATTAAAGGTGACCGGGGAAGCCGTCGGTTGGAATCGAACCCCACCTCTTGTCATTTGTAGTCCAGTTCACTAACCACTGAGCTATCGCGGCTCCCTGTGTGCATTAGTGGTAGATAGTAAACGGTGATCGGTGTGAGAGCACGCCGGAAGGACATTAAATCAACGTGGTCAGTGACCCATCGCTTATACTGATTCTCTTACCGGCTAACCAAACGAGTGGAGATCGAAAGGGAAGGCAACCCAGTACCAAAAAATGTCATGTCGACGACGGATATGCGGGCGCATATATCGCAGCTTCCTGTACACTACAACACAACGCACCTAACGCCCAAATTTTAAAGACCAATGAAGAGGGATAGCTGTTGGGCGAATATAGAATAAGAGCATCTCAGAAGCAGTAGAACTTTCAGGAATGTACAGTCAGCTTGCCAAATCAAATCTGCTCTAACAGTTAACGAAGCCAATACAAAACAGTCCGGGAGTGCGTTAGTCAGTGGTTTCATGAATCGCTTAGTAGCTTGAGGTGGGCAGACAACTCTAAGATAACAGTTTGTAACATATTCATCATGTTACACATGAATTTAAATGTGTATGCTTATATTATAGTAATGGCAATTACATCTTGCAGTTAGAAGTAGCCTACTATATACTAAATGCGAACAAAGACCGCTTGTCATAAAGCAAAGCCGTCTATAAATTTTCTGTGATAGTATCAAGTAGCATCATAGAACTAACTGACGTAAGTGAAGTTGACAGGAGAAATACGATAGCGCGTACCACAAAGACAAGAAACAGCGAAATTTGCTAAATAGCTATCATTTGTACCTAATTTTCTATGAGGAGATGGCACATGATGATGGTGGAGAATTTTCCATAACTGAAGTTATCACCATCATCGTCAAGTACCATGTCTGCTGGCGTAGGTGATCATGTCTCTCTCCACAACTTTCGATTTCGACAGTTATTTATTATTTCTGTTGTTTACCTTCTACCAGAGCCATTCTCTTAAGCTGTTTGGTATCTTTTCTCTTTGCTTCCCTCTATCTCTTTGTCCCTCAATTTTACCTTTTTTTCAAAATATATTCCAGTTGTTCCATTCTCATTACATGGCCAAAAAAATGAAGATTACTTAAATTATAATTATGATTTAATTATCATGAACTGCATGTCGTACTGTTTTGTCTAGAATGTCTTTGTCAATCAACTCTAACAAGAACAATTTCAACTCTAACAAAAACAAGTTTAGTTTGGTATTTTCCGGTGCTTATGAATTAAATCATGTTTTTAAAATGATTTCGTTCACTAAATTTCAACATGAAGAAAAGAATGCACAAATCGACAAACGAGGAAAATTCTCTTTGAGAAAATTATAGTTTTGTTTCGTTTTAAGTTTAAATTTATTTTTTTTTTTTTATATTTTTGCAAGGTAGATAACTACCACATTTTTTTCTTAACCATTGCAGACAAAACATTTGAGAGACCTACAACTGGAGCTGATGCTCACTGATATGAACTACTTGATACTTTCTTCTCTTTGATTTTAATTGTCGCCGGCATGAAGCCTTCCGCCCGCTGGTGGAACATATTTTTAGACTTCCTTTTATGGAGCATCGTAGCCGGAAAAAAGAAAGAGGTATCAACATCAACCTTTTTTTTCTAATCTGATTCGAAATCGCATCATTATCATTATTTAATTATTTATTTATTATTGTTCTTGTCACGTCACACTTACTTCACTACAACATTGACGACACTAACTATTAATAAAATAAAATCTACACTACACTAACTTATAACTACTAGCTATAAATAAGTAAAGTGATCCCCTCATCTTTTTGATAGGTGCTACCGTGCTATTCTTTGAAAAACGATTTCAGAATAGTTTTTAAAACAATAGTAGCTAGATACTAGATATTATTATTATATATTATTATATCACAGTTGAGTTGAGTGAGTGCATAAATTAAATAAATCCAATAATGATCGGGCATCATTATCATAGGGGCTATCTCATCTTCATTCATGTCAGAGTGTATGGTGTTTTAGTGTATATGGTCGTGAGTGTACCAGAGTTTTGCATTTTTAATTGTATGTTTCTTAAATTGAAGTTTTATGAATGATAAAGATAAATCATAAAGAGAGTTGCCAAAACAACAGATTGCCCTTTCCCTAAAAAAAATTTCTAGGTTATGCCCCCTTCATATTAAAAGGTTATGAGGATTATGACCTAAGATAAACAAAAGCATTATTAAATAACTGTTATTATAATGTCATTATTTATTTCAATACCACAGTCAGTACAACTATTTAGATCACTTTCAAATTTCACACACTTTTTATTAAATGTACAATAAATTGTTATGGTTATGGAAGGCCCCAGTATTACTGCAAACGAATTAAAATCCATAATTGCTCAACCGCCCATGCCAGTGGAATCATCTGAATTATAATTTATCTTCCAAACAAAGAAAGGTAGCTGTAGTCCCCATCGTAGCAGTCTCAGCACACGCCAAAAGACATAAGGCGAAACTGCACAAAAAGAGAACACAGCCATTTGCTCTCCATCATGCAATATCATCATTCATCGTAAACAATCGGAATATCAAAACAGATGAAACGCACAGCTCACTGGGTGCACAGAGCACTTAACTCAGTAGCTCCTGCAACAAGCCGGACTTGGAAAATTAGGAAACTGCAACAAGGAACACTTTTCAGACAGCCTTTAATGGTTCCTGCCGCCTGTCCATCATATTGACTGGAAGTTCATGTCCTCCTGAAAATGATGATCGTCATATTTTTTTTTTTAATGTATAATGCTTGATGATGCTAGGACATCACCCTGACTCCAAATCAAAACATATGAAACACAGTTAGTCATTGGACTATCCCCGTCACACATTAAACAACAGACTCTAATATCTCCCTACAATGTGAATTTGTGAAATTATGAATCCCTCCTGACTAACATGAACCTCTGGGAGTGATCCCGGTGCTGCAAAGTCATATACAAAACTCCATTCTGCCTTTCACTATTAGCGTATGGATATTTTAGGGATATACAATCAGCCATTGTACACACAATGGCTGCGCCCATAATCCCAATTACTCTAATAAATGCAGCCAACATTGCATGAAAAGATGATGCACAATCTCTAAAGTGAAAACTGCTATTGACTTGGCAGAGCAGTCCATATTAATGAGTTGTAACATGTAAATACTTAGCGTCAAACAATTCCAACGATGGCCTTGGAACAGCACTCAATGTGTTGACATATCAACTCTAGACAGGAGAAGGTCGCATTCACAAATTTAGATATAACAAAGAGGAGCATTGAGGGAATGTATGACTCTGCATCATTGGCGAAATTTGTTAAGTGGGTCATCAGATTGACTTTAATGCAGAAAATTGCATTAAAAAGCCAAAACTAATCAGTCCACAAATGCAATTTCTGCAGAGGTCCAGAGAACATGAACCTCATTGCACCATGTTGGAAATGGAAGTCCATATTATATTACAATAAATTGGAATATCCATAATGACTTACTGACTGACCTCAGCTTAGCTATTTTATTGACAATATCCATTAATCAAAGACAAGACAGTAGGTAGGACACACACTTGCAGAAACCAATTGAGAGTGTTATGCGGCAAGCCCTTTTTTAGAATCCCTATGGGAGGAGACAAGGGGGAAAGTCAAAATATATTTAGAGAAGACAGGCAGAAGCAGAGATGTAGAGGGTGGATAAAACATGAAATGATCATGGTAGAGTGGCAGGGAGACAAATAATAATAAATGAATATTATTATAGAGGGTAACTTCCGAGGCGATAATCAGTGAATCAATTCAGGGGAAGAGGTAACTGCAGTGTTTCTCTCAGAACTCTTAGCTAACTAAAAAGCTGAGTGGCAGTGTTCCCTAGCGTTTGGCTTTTCGTGGCAAGGCGCTGTGCCACTGAGTACGGGTTCGATCCTGCCTTGGTCCATATTTTTTTCTGTTGTTGATTATTTGTCATTTTTTCCGAGTGCTGTAAACATACCTCTTCCCCTGAATTGATTCACTAGAGTGGCAGGGAACAGGTTTGCCTGGAAAATGTTTGTTTAGGACCTATGCTCCACAGGGTGGAAAGGAAGAAGAAGAAGATCCATTAACTGACAGTATTTGCAAAAATGCTCAAGATGTCTTACCTATGATAAGTGATTGTAATTGTATAAAAATGTATTGTGTGTGGCTAGGATTGCAATATTTCTAAGATTTCAAATATGTATAGTAATAGTGAAATGGAGGACCCATCCAACACTTCAACAAGTTTTCAAAACTTTGGACAAATAATGTTTACGTATAATTTACAATTTCAATTCTGCTGATTTATGACCATCACTTACTCAAACTGGGAGCCACGATAGCTCAGTGGTTAGTGAACTGGACTACAAAGGACAAGGGGTAGGGTTCGATCCCAACCGACGGCTTCCGGGTTCACCCAGCCTTAAATGGGTACCGGATTTGTTTCTGGGAAAGTGAAGCGGCACGGGCGTAATACCAACCACATTACCCCAAAAATCAGGTGCTGAAGGTCTGTGAAATTTATGGTCACTAACATCATATTCCCTATACGCCACTTGGCATGACAGGGGTACTTTACTTTTTTTTACTTACTCAAACTATAATTTGAATTTTAAAAAAAAAGATGAGTCTAAAATCTCTATCTGTTTGTCCATTGGTGTTGATTAAGACCACATTGTCATCATTCTTCTCTCTTAAAGTGAGTTCAATGATGATTAATTAGATTGATACAAGTCCTGTAGAATGCCAGAGAAAAGTAATGCCTGATAAAATGGAGGACAAGATAGCTAAGATTGAGGAAATACCTTCAGATTGACATACATTGATAAAGCTAGTCACAGCAGAATATGAAGTTTGGAATCATCTTGTTTTGTTTTTGTTAATTAACTTATCTTTAATTAATTAAAAACAAATAATTGTAACCTAATCAGCTGTTTTGTATGTTCTACAGACAGGAGTGTCAGAATTTATTGCCACAGAAATAAAAGCTCTAAAAAAGTTGAGTAGCTGTTCACTGCAACAACTTACAGAGCAAGCTGTCCACAATTTGTGGCTAAAAGAGCAGGTAGACTTTTTTTTTAACCTTTTCACTTTTTGTGGAATTTTTATTCAGTATTCCATTCTATTTTATTGAAAATAAAACTTTCCAGAACATTAATTTTGATAGCACAAAGTGAAGAAATTCAAATGTGTGGAAATAAAAAAAATATGTATACACTGTTTTCTTAAACTAGCAGTACTAAAAGTAAGCTTTGTAGACTTGTAATCAGCATTCAAGTATTAATAATTTGTTATATTTTAATCTATAAATCAACCCAGCTGAAAAAAAAAATGTGCACCAGGTTAGCTGAACTGCGAAGGTTATTAGCAGCTATCTATCTATCTATTGTCCTTTCGAGCCGAAGACAGCACATAGGGCAGAACTACAATCTCAAAAGCAGAAACCTTGCATACCAAAATGGCACATATTGCAGAGATCACTGCTTCTAAAGTCTAAGGTTCTGTTTCCATAACAATACTTTTTACAATGACAGCTTGTCAAGCCATCGATCAAACCCCTTAGTCGCCTCTTACGACATGCCTGGAAAGTCACAGTGTCACTATTCTTTACTTCCCACATAACGAGGCCCCGGTAACACACGGGAGTATTAGCAGCTAGGAAGAGCACTAGTCCTCTTATCTCCAAATACAGTTGCCTAGTGCATTTAAGATTACTACTTTACTTCCCTTTCACATTCTGTATTATGCACAGTTATTTATTGATTATATTTTAATAATGTTGCTAATTTTCTCAGTTATGAAACATAACTTGAGTATAACTCTTCTATAGTACATTATAGACAGAGAATGAACTATAAGAAATGATAGACAAAATAGTAAAAGAAAGCAACAAGAAAGGTCTCAGTCTGAACAGTAAGAAAACAGAAGTAATGGTCATATCTAAGAAACAATCATCACCATCATGCAGTATAAAAATAAACAGGACAAATTTCAAACAAGTGCAATGCGTCAAATACTTGGGCACATTAATAACATCAGATGGAAGGTGCACCACGTAAATAAAAAGTAGAATAGTTCAGGCCAAAATAGCATTTCATAAAATGAAAAATATCTTATGCAACAAATCTATGTCAATAGAAGTGAGAAAGAGAGTTCATCGGTGCTATATAGAACCAATTCTGACCTATGAAAGCGAATCATAGACAGTAGACAAACAAATGAAAATATAATTAGAGGTCACAGAGATGGGATTTCTCAGAAGAATATTGAAAGTTTCCTGGACAGCTAAAAAGATCAATGAGGAAATTCTCAAAGAGGCCAACACAAAAAGGGAGCTTCTAAAAAACAACAGAAAGAAATAACCATTTTTTTCGGGCACATTATGAGAAGAGGAAAGTTGGAATACTTAGTTCTTCTTCTACCTTTTAGCTCCCAGTGGAGCATAGGTCTTCAACAAACACTTTCCAAGTCGTTCTGTTTTTTGCAATTCTTTTAAGATCATTCCATGTCTTCTCCATCATCTTCATCTCTGCTTCGATCTGTCTTCTCCAAGAATTCCTTGGTCTTCCTCTTTGTCTTTTCCCCTGGGGATTCCAAAAAAGGGCCTGTTGTGTAATACTCTCAGTTGGCTTCCGTAGTGTGTGTCCTATCCATCGCCATCGTCTTCGCTGTATCTCTTTATCCACTGGTATTTGACCAGTACATTTCCATAATTCCACGTTAGTGACTTTGTCCTGCCATTTCCATCCCTTTATTCTGCGTAAGCATCCATTAATGAAAGTCTGTACCTTCGTGATTGTCAATTTTGTTATTCTCCATGTTTCACAGCCATATAATAGGACCGACTTAACATTTGAGTTGAAATTTAATTTTTTTAACCTAATTTCTTTGTATTTCCATATGTTTCCCAGTGCAGAAAACTTAGTTACCACTGGCAAAACATAAGGAAAGAGAGATCGTGAATGACAAAGAAAAAAAAATACTAGATAGCTTGGTGTCATGACATGGCAAACAGTCAACAACAGAACTGATATGATGCACTGCAGATAGAAGATTGTGGAAGGACATGATCGCCTACGCCAACCCATATGGCACATGATGATCTATCTATTGACTTTTCGAGCCATAGCCGGCCCATAGGGTGTAGACCAAGATACTCCTTCTCATATCTGAATTTTTGTTCTAGCAGTTTTCAAAAATGATAGTACATTAAAAATTATCATAGGAGATGGTATATGGTCTTTGGTGTCTTAAGAAATGGTTGGCAGCAAGCAATCATGATAAGTTTGGTAAAATATTAGTGTCTTATGCTGGATGCAGCTTTGTTGAACAGCTTCTCTAGTGGCTGAATCTGCCAATATTGGACAGACAGGTCTGTCCACAGAATGAAAAGGATGTATTTGCGGTGCCTGGTCTCATCTGCTTTCTCCTGCGCCATTTGTCTTTCGAATTTGATATCAGCATTGCTCAAAAGTTGCCGTGCCATTTTTTATTTTTGTTCTCCATGTGCTACCATCTGCAGCCAGATTTACCCAGTTTCTTTTACTGATAGAGAATTCACTCAAGGAAGCCCTGCAAACATCCTTATATCTCAGCACTGGTTTGCCTGTTGGATTCTTTCCATCCTTAAGTTCACCATACAATATTTGTTTGGGAATACGATTGTTTGCCATTCTTCTTACATGACTCAGCCACCTTATTCTACGGCTACTAAGTGTTGCCATGATGGATGGGTGTTTGGCTCATTGTAAAACATTAGAGTTGGGTACTTTGTCCTGCCATTTGATGTTCATAATCTTTTGAAGGCAATGCTGGATACTTTGTCCTGCCATTTGATGTTCATAATCTTTCGAAGGCAACGCAGATGAAAGCTGTTTAACCTTTTCTCCTGCCCTGCATATTTAGTCCAAGTTTCTGATCCATATAGATCAAGTGAATTCAAATTTTGAAAATTGAATTCCAATTTGGTGTAAAGTCAATGTGGCTTGCAATGTGGAGATGCTATAACTTAAATTATTACAATATTTGTGGTTAAATTATGATCATTTTACACCAGGGGGACTGGTTGGTCTCAAAGCAAGATGCCTGCCTCGAGGCAGAGAGGTTGTGGGTTCAAATCCCAGCTGCACCGGTTGGGATTTTTATTTATGATTTCTCTCTGCGGCAACCACCCCTGGTCTCAGCAGCGAGGCCTGGCCTGAAACGTCAGTTACTCATCGACGGAAATAATATGAGTACCTCTGAAGATGGAGTTATCTGCCTGTGTGGCGAGGGACCCCTGTGCACACGGCTGCCAGGGAAAAATGGATTAACAAACAAAATTCAGTTCCTAGTCTCTAGGGACTTCGTCAGAGGTAAAAGCTGGCAAACGAAAAAAAAAAAAAAAAATGTTGCACCAGAAAGAGTCAAATTTTGAAATATCTCTTTTCATAAACAATAAGGAACTAAAATATCAATTGACAATTCTATACAAATTTACAAAGTTAAAAAATTCATTTTGTTATGTAATGCCATAAATTTGAACCACTTAACAAAATATTAATCTCAAGATTGAGTGGAATAAAATGTCCTCAGGACATCTATGCTCATAAATATAGCAATTTTGGGATTAAAACTAGAATGGCACTTTGAGATTAGAACAGGCATATGTTTATGAGGCACAACTTCATAGTCTGAGTATGGAGATTGAAGAGTTACTCCAACACTCAAGTTTGTCTCAAAGAAACATTGGAATGGGACTGGACAATATTAATAATGGACACAAAGTTTGTGCTTTCAGAGATTCATAATCAATGCCACCAGCTTGAATGGATGACATACACAGCAGCCTCACACTTTAAAAAATAGGATGTACTATCTGGGTCATACAAGAGTTTGTGACAAAAGAAGTACTGATGACTAACAATGCTCATGGATAACTTGCATGAGGTCAATGTCATTAAGGTACTCTGATTGATAGTTTAAATGAGAATGCAGTCTTAAAACTGCAACATCTTTGTGTGTGCATGTCTGTGTTAGTCACCTCTAGTGACTCGGGCAGATGGTGCTCGTAAACCTGGGAGGGCCGACCATCTAAGGGCAGAATCCCCCTACAGAAAAGATCATCTGCTGCCTTGCAGGAAGATTGGGGACAATCAAAGGCTAAGGAATGCAAACCTGAATAAAATGCTGGCTGAAATCGGATGCACTGGGCCACTGGCGCAGAACACAGTGCCACGTATTAACGGGTGTTCAATCAGAGTGGATCTGGCAGACTCTAATTGTGATGTTCTGCCTGTGGGGGCGATCAACACACTTAACCTGACAGCTGACTTTATGTGAGAGTCTGGAGTTCTGCTCTGATTGAGTCCTGATCGCAGAGAGAGAGAGAGAAACTGCAACAGGTTAGAATATTGCATTGAAGTTACAGGAATAATTACCTATAATGCAAAGCCAGCAAAATGCACAAATTTTATCATGAGCTGAAAGGACTTGAGCACCTATGGATTCACTTGGAATGCTATAATGTCAACTCTAACAACAATCAATAATGGTACAAGGCATGCTTTTTTTTTTTTTAATTTTAAGTCATTTTTACAGTATTTGTTTTGACATTTAACATGTCTTCAGTTTTGTAAAAGTAATGGATATTTGATATTGTTTTTAATTTGTCTAATTTCAGTTTTTATTTGTATACTTCTCAGTCATCAGATAACACAGTTCTTTGTATTCTGAAGTTCTTGGACACAGACAGTGGAAATGGTAAAGTCTGGTCACGTCTTGGAACATTATTTGAACAGAGACATCTTAAACATCAAGCTAATTTTTGCTTTAAACTGGCTGTGAAATTAATAGGGAAATATGAACATTTCATCAAGGATTGGTGGTTTATTGGGCCATTTGTTATTGGAAAAACAGAATTTGATGGAGATGTATTAGCTGCATATGGAGGAATCAAGAATATTTCCAGTTTTAGACTTGGCTCAAAACCATTAACAATCTTCTCTGAGCTTGCGTCAGATGGGATAGTGAAGTGGAGAGAAGTGAAACAGCATCATGACCAAGAGATGATCAAAGTCAGCCCTAAAATTGACTGGAATGATCTTGTCAGCTCCCTGGGGTCAATGGGAATTACAGAATGGCAAGGATGGATGATTGGAGAACTTTCTATAAATGAAAATGATCTTCAGTTGTCTTGCCAATGCCATGGTGTGTCAAAATGTTTTGTTGGTGAAACTCTGATTACCGGAGATCTTTATCATCGAAGTCAATTTTGGTTTCCTGTTTCCTTATCCAGGGGAGTTCATTCCATATTAATTCCTTTAAGGACAAAAGTTGCTGCTAATTTTAAGTTTGTATTATCTAAAATATCTAACTTCCAAGTTTTAGAACCCTCATTTTTACCTGATATTTATAATGGATATCTTTCTATCAATTCTTATTTGCCTGTTCCAGTTTCTAATTTAATGAGTGATAAGTGGTTAAAAATAACCGCAGTCAAGCTTGTTAGTCAGTCTGATGGAGAGACATTGATACCAGTTTTGGTCAACAATGTCTATGACATTGCACCTGGCCAAGTTAGATTTATTGTAATTCAACTTGCAGCAGAACATACATCTGATGATACCAGATTTTCAAAATTATGTGTGAATGTCGATCTTGAGCTGAAACTCTTCACTAATGAAGGATCACAAAATTTTCATTTGACACTTCGTTGTCGAAACCAAGGTAGTTCTTTTCTTTTCACCTTCATTGACCATGATGGATCAGTTCAGCATGCGGCAGCCATCGAACCTCTTGGTGTTGTTGACAATAACGCTTGTCCAGTATTACTGACGTTACATGGCACCACTGTACCGCCGCAAAATCAAGCTGACAGCTACAAGAGAATGGTGAAAGGAGAATTCCAATTTGGTGTAAAGTCAATGTGGCTTTTAGCTCCCACAAGGTAAGCATTATAGCTGTCACTGCTTTCTACTTATTGTTTGCATGATCTGTGGACTATTAACAAATCATACTAAAGTTTTATGATTGATTAAACATGTAGAGAGGCATCAACTCTCTTGCTGAGTTGAGAGGATTGCCCAGAACAGGGAGAGGATTGCCCAGAACAGGGAGAGGATTGCCCAGAACAGGGACATTTCATAAAATTCAATGCTGGTCCTGTGCAAAGTACGACTCTTAATAGCAAAGATCATCAGACATGGAGAAAGTAGAAGTAGTCTCCCCTATGTACTATCTTCAGCTCAAAAAGACAACAGACAGATGGATAGGAAAAAATAAGAACTGAAATTAGCATCTACCATGTATCATTGTGCTGTACTTATTATGAAGTGCATACTGATGTAAAGAAGTAAGTAGCTGTTTAGTGAAATTATGGAATTAAAGTTGATGATTGAGTTTAACAAACCTAAGCAGCTGGTTTAAACAAACCTAAAAGAGCTGGATTTAAATTAAGAGAGGCCCTGGATTAATCAACATGTGAGGTCCCTCCTTTTCCACTACCATCCCTCATGACTAGAGGAAGTTGGCAGAGTTTAAACAAAAACCAGAGGATGATGACAGGTATTTAAAATGTGACTATTCATAATTCCATCTTTAAAGGACAAAATATGTTATTGTTAAATACAATAATGATTGGGGGAGTAAGTGCATAAATATTAAAATGAACATTGTGAAAACCTTTTTGCGATAACTAAACTTAAGAAATATTATGTGGAGTAAGCAGGAATTTTTAGGTAAACGAGTTATAAGTTTAGTTATTTTATTTTTAAAAAAAACCTTCAGTTTACAAAATGTATTGCCTGGAAGTGTTGATAAGATGATCATAATGTCAGTGACACTTTAGATCCTGCTTTATGTTGTTTTTAAATAGTCAAGTTACAAATATTTATTAAGAAATAAAGAAGTGACAGTCATCATGTGTATTCATCATCATCATTAAGTGCCGTCTGCACATCGAAGGTTGTCTACCATGGAGCACTATTCCACTCTGTCTCATGCTTTGATGGTGCAGATTGTCATTGGCTGACTTATCCATGTTTTGATGTTACTCGTCCATGTTAGTCTTGGTCTGCCTCTGCCTCTTTTCCCTTGTAATTTCCCTTCCAATACTACTTTTAGTAGGCTGTTGTGTCTTTTAACTTGCCCCAAAAATTTCATTTGTCTTGTTCTAATTGCATCATGTGTATTAAGTATTTTTTAAAATAAACTTTCTTTCTAGCTTTTCTCACAGCAGAATTAAACAACGTTCATAGAAAATTAGTTGTCTAGGTTTATCACTTTCAATGTGGACAAGCAATTGTTGCTTCTGTCAGTGGTTGAAGCAGGAAATCTGCTGAACATTTTATAACCATATATTTTCAAGTCTTTCTGTGCTGCTAACACCACTTTCCAATCTTTTACTCTTGCTCAAATTAGAATCTTACAAGTAAAAGTGAAATAGAAGCACCACGTGTTTTCAATTTAATTGTTGAATGGGTATCAAGAGGGAAGGCAACCTGGTACTCTAAAATGCTATGCTGATAGATGGTTGGACCAAAAGGTGCATATACTACAGGTTTTACTGCAAATGGCAACACAACACATTTACACCCATGAAACGTCCTTTTAATTGATGATCATCATCGTTATCATTGAATGTCGTCTCCGCATCGAAGGTTGGCTACCATGGAGCACCATTCCACCCTGTCTCTTGCTTTGATGGTGCAGATTGTTATAGGCTGACTTGTCCATGTTTTGATGTTACCAGTCCATGTTAGTCTTAGTCTGCCTCTGCCTCTTTTACCTTGTATTTACCCTTCCAATATTACTTTTATTAGGCTGTTGTGTCTTTTAACATGACCCAAAAATTTCATTTGTCTTGCTCTAATTGTGTTTAGTAGTTTTCTTTTCATTTTTAGTTGTTTTAAAACTCCCTCGTTTGTTTTCTTTTCTTTCCATCCAATTCAACCTAATTCTTCTATAAATCCACATTTCAAAGGCTTAAATTTTCTGTTCTGTTTTCTGGTCTAATGTCCATGTTTCTGCACCATACAGGAATATTGAGAAGATGTAACATTTTGCTATTCTTACTTTTAGCCCTGGTGTTATTTGTTTTGATGTCAGTATATTTTTCATGGCATTGAAATTACTTTTTGCCATACCTATTCTTTTATTTATTTCAGTTGTACATTTTCCATCACTGGTTATAGTATGTCCCAGGTAGATGTAGTTCTGAACTGTCTCTAGATGTATTCCTTTCATAATTTATGAATATCAAAATGTATATATAATATATAAATATCATAATTGATGATAAAGACGTATAACTATTCCTTTTCTCATCATCTGTACACAGAAGAAGAAGGAGAACTTATCTATCTACTTCTATCACAGAAATAAAAAAAATCACACATCATTACAGAGATTAATGCTAGTGTCAAGTTATTGGCTTAAAACTGTATTATTCTGAAATGGAATGCAAGAAAAGTTCATTAATCAATGTTTAAAGACTATGACTACAGTGAGTTATGTTACGACACTGCATGTGTAAGAAGGGTCAATGGCAGTGTCCAAAATATTATACACTTTGACAGAAAGCCTCTTAGATTTTGAGGCCCTAGGCCTCAGCCTGGCAAACCTAAAAGTAAACCTGGCACTGCTAATGAAGCATTGACAACATGATCAGTGAATAGTTGTAAAACTGTTGTGATTTCTAACTTTTTTCCGCTGGTGAGAATGGTGCAGTTGTTTATAGCTTTGTGAGAAGATGGGGATTTTCTGCTTGTTTGAGAGGTAAAGTCATCACCGAATGAGGTACAGTTTATATGTTAAATGCCTCCAACATAAGAATGGAAGTGGAAAAAATGTATGCCTTGTAATGCTAGTTTTTGAGACCCAGTTACATAAAGCAGTTATTATGTCTGATTTTGAGTCCATGTTTCATAGAGTTCAAAATGGAGACCCTCAAGAACTTGTGCAGACCTACTCATCATTTAGGAGTACATGGCAATGAAATAGCTGACAGGCTTTGCTCAAAAGATGCATAGAGAAGAGTGACATCTTCAATGACAGGGGTGCAGTTATGAAATTCCTAGAATCAGGAGTCAAACTAGACTCAGACAGGATGGGGTGTCTGAGAGGATGGATAAGGAGTGTGTATAAACAGTAAGCTATAGGAACTGTCAGCATGCATACTTTGTTTCATTTGTTGGGAAGGACTGAACATCTGTGGATACACATTGTGGTGAGATCAATTATTAAAACCAGAAATCAATGACCTTGTGAATTCACATTTATTATTTTCTTTATTCTATCTATCTATCTATTGACCTTTCGAGCCGTAACCGGCCCATAGGGCGTAGACCAAGATACACCTTCACCTATATGAATTTTTGTTCTAGCAGTTTTCTTTTAAAGATATTTTATCAAATTTTCTTTATTCCAAACTATAAAAGATTGGAAACATGGTGAGATGAGCTGAAAATATGTTCTTTTCCCAATGACTGCACTTTGTTGTAGCTTGTCATTAACAGGGCATTAAGTGGGCATAGATCCATTGTTTTGTGGTTTACACAGCAGCTGTTATATTTTCACCTTTCTGTGCAACACATCCATCTACGACATGATGTTTTTGAGTACCAGGTTACTTTCCTTCCTGATCCTTGCTTATTAGTTAGTCTGTTAGTAGGGGCACCACATAGAGATGGAGTGTACTGTAGATAGTACTAGTTCACCAGTCCTGGTGCACAGTCAGCTGTAACCTGGTGTTGACAATCGCCTTCACCCTGATGATAAAATTAATGTGAATTAATCCACACTATGAAAGTCCAGTAGCAACCAAAGTTAGGTGAGGTTCTTTTAACCAGGTTGTCCTTTCTTGTGTTCCTATAAAATAAAAAACGAGTCACTTCCTTTACAAGTAATTTAATTTTATAATAATTTATCATACTTTCATTAATGGATGCTTACGCAGAATAGAAGGATGGAAATGACAGGACAAAATCACTAACATAGAATTATGGAAATGTACCAGTCAAATACCAGTGGATAAAGAGATACAGCGAAGATGATGGTGCTGGATAGGACACACACTGCGGAAGCCAACTGATAGTATTACACAACAGGCCTTTTTGGAATCCCAGGAAATAAAAGACAAAGAGGAAGACCAAAGAATTCTTGGAGAAGACAGAAGCAGAGATGAAGATGATGGAGAAGATATGGAATGATCTTAAAAGAATGGCAAGAAACAGAACGACTTGGAAAGTGTTTGTTCAAGATTGATGCTCCACAGGGAGCTGAAAGGTAGATGAAGAAGAATGAAAGTCCAGTAGCAGCAAAAGTTAGGTGAGGTTCTTTTAACCAGGTTGTCCTTTCTTGTGTTCCTATAAAATAAAAACGAGTCACTTCCTTTACAAGTAATTTAATTTTATAATAATTTCAGACATGGGGCCCATAACTGGGAAGGTCCAGGAGCTCTAACTGCAATGACTGCACTCCAAGCTCTGCATGAAATGACAGTAGCATCAGACTGGTTCAAAGTTAAAGCTGATCCCATGAAAGTATTGTTTGCAGGTACACATACAGAGCATGTTGTCGTCCAATGTTTACACAAGCATTTTCTATATTTTGAAACTATTTTATTCAAACTGTTACAAACCAGAGTTGTTTCTTTCTTTCATTTCATTATGTTTAGAGATTTAAGTGCACTGTTGTTTTTTCCATTAATGTATTTCTTTGTATGTGCATGCTTATTTGTGTGTAGTGGGTGCTTTTTGTTTTTCTTCAGCTATATAAGCTGTACAATTAAAGATTGTAAGTGATGGGAAGGGTGGGGGGAGCTCTGGATAATCTAGACATAAGACATCTGCCTCTGGACTAGAAGGGTCCCAGGTTCGAATCCAACAACAGGCAGTGGAATCATTGGTTCCTTCATGGCTTTACTTTCCTCTGGGTGATGAGACCCAATGTTCAACCCTCTCAGTTAGCAGAGAAAAACAGGAAGTCTTGTGTGTAGAAAGAACCCTTGGCAGCTTGAAAAGGATTAGACAAAATGGCTGCTGTGTGGGCAAAATTGTCCATGAATATATCTAACCATGCCAAAGATGTATGTTTGAACTGAAAGGTGCAGATTTAGCAGCTTGCCACAAACTACCAACAATGCTTCCTTTCCCACTTAAATGGGTGGATGCTGAAGAAGAAGAAAGATTTGTAATAACTGAAATCTACTTTGTGGAAATTAACTTTCTAGACATTAAAAAGGTAAGGTATGGTAAAGTACGAGACATGAATCGGTATCTTAGCACACAAGTTTTTCACCCATATGTGCTCACCGCCTATCCAAAAATGTTCGGAGACATCTGAAAGTGTTGTTTCCAGCATCAAAACTCACCTTCCCAGGGTAATACCCTGCTGCCAGTGGCTCGGTTGATCGCGGGGGTATTTTTTTTCTAACCTCAAGTACAATTCACACTGCTTCCAGGGGAATTGAACACAGGTTGTCTGAACGTCAGCAACCCAGCTGGGTGGTTTTTCCAACTTGGCTACCGAGGCCCCCAGACATAAAAAAAGGTTATAGCAAAATTTGTGATTGCAGTTTTTTTTTTTTAAAGAAAGGGTCTTTTGTCAAAAGTTAAAACAAACAAATTTGATTGCCAACACTTAGTTATGCTTAATTAGTGTTAGATGTGAAGTTGATGAGCAAAGGTTAAAATGTCTTTTCTGATCAGAAACAATTTAGGAGATGAGTATAAGGTGTGTTTAATTAGATACTTTTGTTTCCTCCTTGGTTGTATTTTGTAGCCTTTTTCAGCCTTTTATTTGTTTTTTTTTCCATGCAAGTTCCAGCAAAATGCATGTTTAGTTATATTCTAAGATTTCTTCAGTTTGAGCCGAAAGGTACAGGTATCGCAGCTTGCTGTAAACATCAATATATGGCATCACTTAATGTCCTTTTACGGACAACATAAAGAGGAGTTGTCATTTGGTATATACAGAAGAAGAAACTAATTGCGACTGATTTTTATACTTATCATACCTGTTCCTTTTAATCATTTCTATCTGTTTTGGTTGTTGTCTCCAAGTTATGTGTCTGTTTTTGTTATATTCTCTTGTCTAGAGATATGTTTGTTAAAGTTTAAAGTTTGTTTGAAATATACTTAGTCATATGTTGTGTCTTCACTTCATAGAGCAGGACAAATTTCACATTTGCACAACATAATTATATTTTTAGAAAGTGATTCTCAATTTCCTTTGTTGGTTGAAGAGAATTGACAGAAAATTTAACTTTGTTGATCCTAGTATTCACATTGTGTATTGTTGCCTCTTTGGTAATTTTATCATCATTTTTTTAAGATGATGTCTGCTTTTTCTTCTACCCTTTCAGCTCCCTGTGGAGCATAGGTCTTCAACAAACACTTTCCAAGTCGTTCTGTTTCTTAGACTTGTCCATGTTTGTGAAGTTTTTTTTTCGGCTTATTTTTTTTTACAGTACAGGATAGCCCATGCCCAACCCTTCTTAGTCGCCACTTACGAACATGCCTGGTAGGGAACAGTGCCACAATTCATTAAGATGATGTACTACAGTCAAAAAAAAAAAGTTTAATTACTAAAGTAAGTTATTTTGATATTAATTGACAATACTCTTGACTGTACATTTTTTTTAGTATGTATATTTGTCAACATCATCCCAATTCTAAGGTAACCAAGATAAACAGTCACCATATTCAGAATGTAGGAAATAATTTTACAGTGTTAATACACACCACAGCAACAAAATTTCTTAGGGTTTTATTTTAAGGGGTAGACCTAATAAATACTTGATATTTTTCAGGACACTCTATGGGAGGACATGGAGCATGGCATTTAGCTACCCACTTTCCTGACAGGGTAATTGGTCTGATCTCATTGGCTGGTTGGATCAAGAAAGAGGAATATGGCGATAGCAATTTGTTTTTTAGGTAAATCAAGCAGTTGGTCAATTATGTTAAAATAGAAAACTCTCTTGAGCTTTGCAGCAGGTGGTGGATCATTATTTGGGGGTTCCTTTGAGCAAGACCATTAACTTCTTGACACAAAAGCACAGACCCACAAGAGTTATAAGTTGTAGGTGTCATTCTCCTATTGCAATATAAGCCTAAAGTTCATATTAGACTATCTTGCTAAGTGTATGAAACTTAACACAGAAGACAGTGGTACACTTATCTTTATATAGTTTATATCCTTGTTTTACCTCCTCAATACCAAAATCCTTGACACAATAAGTAAGTAAGAGCCCCGTTACACCAAGTGGCGTATAGGGAATATGGTGTTTGTGACCATAATTTTTACAGACCTTTGGCACATAATTTTTGGGGTAAGGTAGTCGGTATTACACCCGTGCTGCTTTATTTTCCCAGAAAAAAATCCGGTACCCATTTAAGGCTGGGTGAACCCGAAAGAATTTCGGTTGTTTCCAAAATGGAGGAATTATTTTTCTCCGGCTTGGTATTGAACCGTTGATCAGAGGTTTAACAAGCCGCTATCGTAAAAACGATGTTGTTAATGAAACGTAGACCTGATAATAGCAAAGCAAACCCTCATATGGGAAACAACAGGTAAAAGAAAAAGAGGAAGACCCAGGGAGACACTGAGAAGAACATTGATGAGAGAGGCAAGAGCAGCAGGAATCGGCTCCCTCAATGAGATAGAACTGCTTGCACAGAACAGAGACAGATGGCGAGATTTGATAAAATATCTTTAAAAGAAAACTGCTAGAACAAAAATTCATATAGGAGAAGGTGTATCTTGGTCTACGCCCTATGGGCCGGTTACGGCTCGAAAGGTCAATAGATAGATAGAACCCGAAAGCCGTCGATCAGGATCAAACCCAACCTCTTGTCCTTTGTAGTCCAGTTCACTAACCACTGAGCTATCATGGCTCCTTGACACAATGGTGGTAGATAATTCAGCCAAGGGTTTTCATCTTCTGCATCAAGTGTAGCCTTTCGAGGTCTAAATCAAGGACTCTCATTGACCTCTTTGGTACTAGCTGGAGGGAATCTTATAGCATCTCTCTTCCTGACTGCAAGGTAGGTGAATGAATTTCAGATCAGACAACTCAGCTGGATATTCTCATTGATGTGGATTGAACCCTGACTGAGATCATGAGAAGATTTACTTAACTACAATAACAATGAACTATTGAGAGGGACTTCCTGCACTTTAGCCTTGCCTTACTTTCACTTACAGCTAGTCTTGGAGAATCTCATAGAGAAAAAGGCTTCGCCCACACTCTTCCAATAGATTCAGTTCTTTGATATTTTCTCCAACTGTGCCTATTTTCACCCTGCAGCCTTTGCTTCTGTCTCAAAAGTTTTTCATTAGTTTTTCCTTCCATCTTTCCTTGTGATATTGCAAATCTTGTATCACATTTATGGATCCCAATCATTTACAACGAATTAGGCCTGACTCCACTGTGCGAATCATGTTCATTGAGTCACTCAGCACACACACACATGAGGACACTCTTAAGTCTCCAAATTTTGGCCATGAAAGTTGAAAAGATTAAGCCAAAAAATGTTGTTGAAGACAGTCAACCAATGGATCGGGCAGACATCATAAATGCCCTCCGAGATGTGGGAAGAGCACATGACTTTGACAACCAAGAGTCCACGTCACTCCTTCGGATGAAAGAGATGGAAATTAAGATGGGCACAGCCTGAAATGAGAAACTCAGTGGGCATATAAGAAGACTTATCAACCAAAACAGAACTGGAATCGTCAGTTGCTGGACACTGCAGGACTTGCTGTGGAAGGGATCTGAGCACCTATAGACATGTTCAGAGTTCAGTTATGATGACCCGCAAATAACTCAATAGCAGCTGCCCTGACAAAAATTATTAAGCAAATCTAACCATGCCAAAGACTGATGTGTCAGGATTGAAGGTGTAAACTAACAATACGATGCATCCATCCACACTTAACTCTTTCCGTACAGAAGCTTTTTATCATTGCAATAAAGGAGATTTCATAGACACAATTTGTCATAATTTTAAGAATCAAACTACATATTTATATTTATCTACTAAATAACATATTATATATGAACTTTTAGATAATTGATCAAGGTATTAGATTTCACCAATACCAAGATGATACAAGACGTAAAAAGAATATGGTTTGATGACAGTTTACCCTAATCAAGTTGAAAGTGACGCACAGTGCGGCGAAACATACGGAAAGAGTTAATGGATGAAAGCTAAAAAGAGAAGTGTTATTATCATTGAGAACAGTAATTTTAGTAAAACACCTTTATAGGTGGTGTAGTCTGTTCAGTGAATGTTAACATTTTTCCTAATAAATATTAACTTTGTGCATTTGCATTTTCCATTAGGCATGATATTTCAACCAGTCATGCAGATCCTGCAGTTAAAGCAATAATGGAAGCGTGTGTGGGAGAAAATGATGCAGATAAACATGTCACTAACTTAAAGGTATATTTGATCTAAAGTTGATCCTGTCTTGTCACCACTTCAATAGATTGAGATGAGAGAGTTATTTGTTTATGAGCATTAGACTTTGTCTTGTCACTGTTTCAATAGGTCATGATGAAAGAGTTATTTTTTTATAAACTCTACATATTTTCATCATTTATATTCAAGTTCATTACAAGCTAGAGTGGTAGTTAATTAATCTAAAATTATTATCATCATCACTTGTGTTAGACAAGCTACTATTATTTTTATATCCTTGTGTATTAAACAGTCATTGGGAAATAGGGTAATGAATGTTTGAATTGTTATGTAATTAAAGTGCTTTTGTAAATATATGTATGTAGTTCATCATCATCAAGTACCGGGCCTGCTGGCATAGGTGATCATGTCTCTCCACAACTCAACTTTCGATCACGACAGTTATTTATCATTTCTGTTGTTGACCTTCTGCTAAGCTATTCTCTTAAACTGTCTGGTATCTTTTCTCTTTGCTTCCCTCTATATCTTCGTCCCTCAATTTTCCTAGTTGTTGCAATATATTCCAGCTGTTCTCTTTCTTTAGCATGTTCTGTATTAAAAAATAATAATATTATGTATTTACTATGTCAAATTTATGAAAACATTATATGATCAGAGATAAACACTAATCTGTGTACCTTGTAGCAAATTTTATTTAGCCCATATGCTAGAACCTTGCAACCGCTAAAATATCATGCCATATATTGTAACAATACTTACATCCTGGAGGGGAAAATAAAGGTTAAAGAGGCAGAGGCAGACCAAGACTAACACGGACGAGTAACATCAAAAGATGGACAAATCAGCCTATGACAACCTGCACCATCAAAGCAAGAGACAGAGTAGAATGGCGCCCATGGTAGCCAACCTTCATTGCGGAGACGGCACTCGATGATGATGACTTACTGGCAAGGTTCATTAGATTATTTACAAATTAAACAAGGTTTTTGTAACTTCAGCATGAAAAAAACATTGAGTAATATCTTAATGATACCAGCACAGAAAAAAACCACCTTCTAGGAGTTCATTCTGATTTTTTTTTTTGTTCGCCAGCTTTTACCTCTGAAGAAGTCCCAAGAGACTAGGAACTGAATTTTGCGTGTTAATCGGTTTTTCCCTGGCAGCCATGTGCACAGGGGTCCCTCGCCGCACAGGCAGATAACTCCGTCTTTGGAGGTACTCATATTTTTTCTTCCGTCGATGAGTAACTGACGTTTCAAGTCGGGCCTCGCTGCTGAGACCAGGGGTCGTTGCCACAGAGAGAAATCATAAAATAAAAATCCCAACTGATGCAGCTTGGATATGAACCCACAACCTCCATGTCTTGAGGCCAGCATCTTGCCTTGAGACCAACCAGTCCCCCATTCATTCGATAAAGGATGATAAAGATATTCATTTTTTTTGTTTTTAAGGTTAAACATTTACCAAGTATAATGTCATTTATGTAAGCTCTTGTTGGGGCAGATAATGAAAGAGAATTAAGTGGTAAGTGTTCTTATCATTATTTATTAGTTACATCCCGTAAGAGTTTAGCCACCCATATAAAGAGTTTTAATAATTATTTGGAATATATTGTATATTATATACCAATATATTATATTATCATTTCTTATGCAACAAATCTATGTCAATAAAAATGAGAAAGAGAGTTCATCGGTGCTATATAGAACCAATTCTGACCTATGGAAGCGAATCATGGACAGTAGACAAACAAATGAAAAGACGATTAGAGGCCACAGAGATGGGATTTCTCAGAAGAATGTTAAAAGTTCCCTGGACAGCTAAAAAGACCAATGAGGAAGCTCTCAAAGAGGCCAACACAAAAAGGGAGCTCTTAAAAAACATCAGAAAGAAGCAATCAACATTTTTCGGGCACATCATGAGTAGAGGAAAGTTGGAATACTTGGTTACAACTGGCAAAATAAAAGGAAAGAGAGATCGCGGACGACAAAGAGAGAAAATACTGGATAGCTTGGTGTCATGGCATGGAAAACAGTCAACAACAGAACTGATACGATGCACTGTAGATAGAAGATTGTGGAGGGACATGATCACCTACGCCAACCGGTAAGGCACATGATGATGATGATATTATATTGGTTCTGTGAAAGATCAATGATTTCTTGAAGAGAGTTCAAAAGGTTTGGACAACCATGATTTACACCAGATTTTTCACAATTCTGTTTCAATCAGGGCATTCCAGTTTTAGCAAGAATTGGTAGCAATGATCGTACTGTTCATCCTTTCTTTGTGAGACGTATGGTGCGTCTGCTAAAGGAGGCTAGAATTGATATAATTTATTCCGAGCTACCTAACTTGGAACACTGGTGGTGGGATACGAGGTACATAAAGAGTTGTCATCTTTACCATTTTGCTTTGAGCAAATTCTTTTGAGTGTAATTAATAGCCAGCAATAAATCTATATATTATAACAGCAAAATGGAACACCCAAGATATATTGGTAGACCAATAAGAAGATGGATTGAGGGAAGTTAAACATAATAAAACAATACAATATCGCTAGGTACAAAGCCACAGAAAGTGCCTTTGATAGAAAACACATCATTGACTTAAGTCTGCAACACCTACCAGCAAAAAGCAAAACAGGATTAAAAAAAAGAATAAATATATGTCTATAGTTAATTAACACTACATTTGGATAAATAAGATTGCTTCAATTCAATCTATAATCTTTTTTACTTTCATATCTACCTTTGTTTTTAGTTTGTCTTACCAATGTATATGCATGTTCTGTATTAAATAATAACAATATTATTCTACTAATCTTATGTCTATTAACTATAATCCTTAATCACTATTTGCCTGAAACTCTTGATAGCAACAAACCAATGATAACAACAAACCAATGATAGCAACAAACCAATGATAGCAACAAACCAATGATAGCAACAAACCAATGATAGCAACAAACCAATGATAACAACAAACCAATGATAGCAACAAACCAATGATAGCAACAAACCAATGATAGCAACAAACCAATGATAGCAACAAACCAATGATAGCAACAAACCAATGATAACAACAAACCAATGATAGCAACAAACCAATGACAGCAACAAACCAATGATAGCAACAAACCAATGATAACAACATGTAGTAATGAAGGATTTCATTTCAGACTGGATTGTGGATGTGACCATTGACTTGGAGGATGCATGTGACAGAGTTGACTTTAAACATCTATTTGATTGTCTTACCAAATGTTACAATTATCCATGGTTTATGCATTGGATATCAACAGCACAAATGGAAAATACAGTCACTGTGCTTTTGAAGTCATGAACGTCTAAATCAAAGTGTTTATGTCCAGATCTGCCACAAGGTTCACCATTTTTGTCAGATTTATTGAGTATATGTTCTAAAGTAGCAAACAAAGTAGCAGGCGACTGAAAGCATCAGTGTGACTTTGTCATCTTTTGAGTATATTTGAGCATCTACAGGTATTTCTTAAGTGCTGTGATATCAGCTCTAACAACAATAAACAGACCTCACAAGTAAAACAAAAGTCAAACTCACAGCTCCAGGACATATTCTTACTTTTAAAAATTACATTCTCACAAGAAATAAGTCAGACTCACAGCTCCAGGACATATTCTTACTTTTAAAAATTACATTCTCACAAGAAATAAGTCAGACTCACAGCTCCAGGACATATTCTTACTTTTAAAAATTACATTCTCACAAGAAATAAGTCAGACTCACAGCTCCAGGACATATTCTTACTTTTAAAAATTACATTCTCACAAGAAATAAGTCAGACTCACAGCTCCAGGACATATTCTTACTTTTAAAAATTACATTCTCACAAGAAATAAGTCAGACTCACAGCTCCAGGACATATTCTTACTTTTAAAAATTACATTCTCACAAGAAATAAGTCAGACTCACAGCCGCAGGGCTTAATCTTACTTGTACAAAATAAATTCTTACAAACAAAAGTCAAACCCACAGCTCCAAGACATATTACTACTTGTTTTTACAAATTACAATCCCACAAGCAAGATTTGGTCAGACATATTGAATGCTCAAAGACATTAAAGACACCTTGCCCTTTCTTGGCTGGTGTGAGGACCCTCATTCACATCAAACAATACAATGCCTCCTTGTTATTTTATTCTCTCATCAATTCAGTAGTGTCCAGGTTTGAATCCCAAAAAATGGTGGTTTATTTTTATTTTTTATTTATTTATTTTTTTGGACAGACAAACCTTGGGGGGTTTATTCAACCTCTAAAAATGGGTACCAGAGATTTTTCTGAGAGGTAACGGTGTGATACCAACCATTTCACCAAAAAATGTGCTGCAGTCATGAAAAATGTGGTCACTAACACTATATTCCCTATACATCTAGCAAGGCATGAGTGTGTGTGTGCTGGAGGGGAAGCCTTTAATTTTTGGTTACATCATCTTAATATAGTCTGGCCAAGTGAGTAGGGATCAAAGAGTGAAGGCAACCTGGTACTTAATAATGCCATGCTGAAGCCAGATTTGTTGTTGGGCTGAGAGGTGCAAATAAACTCCAACACAACGCATCTACTACCACTTAACTCTTTCCGTACAGAAGCTTTTTATCGACGCAACGGAAGAGATTTCAAAGACAAAATTGTTCACGGTTTCAAGAATCAATCTACATATTTATATTTATCTAACATGTAACATATTTTATATGAATGTTTAGATAATTGAACAAGATATTAGATTTCACCAATATCCAGATGATACAAGACATGTAAAGCGAATATGCTTTGATAGTGTTCACACTAATCAAATAGAGCGTGGCGCACTATGCGGCAAAACGTACGTTGCCGAAATCGTATTGGCGCATAGTGTGGCGAAACGTACGGAAAGAGTTAACAGAATGAGTGGCATGGACTGAAAGAATTATTAGATTGATGATTATCGCTTTCTGTGCCATTGCTGTTTTGTTAGTTTACTCATACATTTTTTTTCTGATTCTTACTATTATTAATATTATTATTAATAGGGAGACAAACGATGGGGGATGTGTTAATGATGCCCAAATAAGAAAATTTATGGCCCAAATTACAGCTCATTTAGACCAATCAGAATCCTGCACGGTCAAGAGTGAAAAATGTGGAACAGAGATAAGGTCAGAGCAGGAACCAGTAACTCTTGTCACTGTCAACCCAGCCCTAGGGGAGGGTCTGAGAGGTGTGTCAGTCCTGCAACAAATTGTTCCATTACGAATCAGCAAAGTTCAGGTACTTTATGCTTTAAGTTCATTTCTTCTCTTGAACCTTGAGAAATTAAAGGTTTATTTATTTTCTTATTTATTCTATGTCCTTATTTCAAGTGTCCCAGTTTTACATAATGTTTACTTGCAGGATTGGGTGGTCTAGATGTCAGCCTCTGGACAAGATCAAGAAGGTTTTGGGTTCAAATCATACCACAGATGGTGGAAATATTTCATTTAGAATGGGGTTTCTTCATGTCTTTACCCTACCCTATCAATAGTGAGATCCGATGTCCATCCCTTTCAGAAAAAGGCAGAAAAGCAGAAAGGTGCTGTGCATTTAAAAAAAAACCTTGAAAATTGAGAAGGGTATGCCAAAAATGGTTGCTGCAAAAATTGATAAGAAAAAAACCGACCAAAAAATATCAGAATTCTCAATGATAAAATAGGAGAGAACCTATGAAGTCAGAGAATATCTGCTTGTATGGTGGGGTACACCTGAGTATATGGTTGTCAGTGCATAAAATAAGAAAAGATTATATTCAAGCAAAGCTGAGTTCCTTGAAACTTCTCTAGAGATATAAAGCTGGCGAATGCAAACCAGAAAAAAAAAACATAAAATTTACAATTCTGATATCGGAAACCAAATTTTGTTTGGCTCCATCTTTTTCATCAGTTTTATGCCAACAAAAGTTTGCTTAAGGACATAATTTTTATATTAAATTTATCAAATCGCTCTTCTGTTTTGTTCACTGTGTTTTGTTCTGTTCGTGAAATCAGTTTCACTACAGTTGAGGAATTACAAAAAACAGTCAAATGTATACAGGAAACGATATTGCAGATATAGACAATACTTCAGGCGATTGGAAGATAGATAGAGAGGAACAAAAGAGGAGCTTCTGTATTGATTTTGATTAGTAGCAGAACAAACATTTTTATATCTTCTCAACATTCCTGTATAATGCAGAAACATGGACATTGGACAAGAAAACAGAGCAGAAAATTGATACCCTTGGCTTTTGATATGTGGGTTTATAGAAAAAGGAGAATTGGATGGAAAGAAAAGAAAATAAATGAGGTTTTAAAACAATTAAAAATGAAAAGAGAACTACTAAATACAATTCAAACAAGACAAATGAGATTTTTAGGACATGTTAAAAGGCACAGAGGTCTACAAAAAGTAATAAGTAATCTTGGAAGGGAAAATACAAGGTAAAAGAGGCAGACCAAGACTATCAAGGATGAGTAGCATCAAAAGATGGACAAGTCAGCCTATGACATCCTGCATCATCAAAGCAAGAGACAAAGCAGAATGCCGCTCCATGGTAGCCAACCTTCGATGCAGAGAAGGCACTAAATAATGATGGAGAGTAGAACAAATAAAAGAATTAATGGCAGTATTGATTAAGATAGAACAGAATTAATTGATGGTAGTATTGATTAAGATAGAACAGAAATAATTGATGGTAGTATTGATTAAGATAGAACAGAAATAATTGATGGTAGTATTGATTATACAATGAGAGAAGGAAATTGTAACAGTAATTGTAATTATTATGACAATAATACTAAAGAAATAAACTGTGACAATGTTAGTGTGATTGTGATAGTGATGTAAGAGAAAAAAACTAGCAATAATAGTATTAATGGTGATGGTGATATAACTGGATGAAATGGTAGTCGTCATAATAATATAATATTTTGGTGACAGTAGATAGAAACAACAGCAACCTTTATCCTCTCTATGTCGTATTTATGAACTTTTTTTTATCTTCTTATTTAATATTTAAATTCTTGTAAGATTTCAATATCAACACCAACACATTTTTATTTACTAATTGCAATCAAGTGGAATTAGTGAAGTAAATTATTGTTATGGGTTTTGATTTATTTATCAGATAAGCTTGGATGGAAACACTCTAATTCTGAGAACACAGAACGTCAAATGTTTGCAAATAAAAGATGACGTTCCAAACAGAGCTATTGACTATTGGGCTATTAATTATGTTACTGTAAGTAAACTCTGATAATTGTATACAACTGTCATTGCATGAGAATGGTAATGTATTGGTGGTAATTTTGTTTGTGTTTTTAAATAATCTCCAAGGTTATGATTTTTCCATTTTGGATACAAGTATCAGAGAGGTCTGGTGAAAGCAGCTCTCAGTATTTGGAACCCAGTGAGGTTATTGGGTATCTACATACTTGGGGCAGTGGTTCGGAAGCTTTCTTATAAATGCATGGAAAATTTTAAAGGATTTTTTTAGAAAAAAGCTCTGCACTTTAATTGTTTATATTGTATTTGTCATGTTCTAGCCCTTGATAGACACCAGACTTTCAGTGTGAAGTCTGAGATGTGATTTTTCCCCTATTTATTTTCCCATTATCTCTAATGTTCTTGCACAAGATGAGTTAATAGCTGCGGCCATCAAGGGTACATAGGCATCTACATACATATTATATCTTGGACTGAATGGCTGCTGTACATTTGTTACACTTTCATTTGCAGTAGGTCCACAAGTTTCTGCAAACTTAATGTTGGCACACTTTTGATATCTTAGCCTGTCAATGTCCCTGTGGTGTAGGTGGAAGTATCTCAGCTCCAGAGCAGAATAATGATGATAACATTAACAATTATATACAACAACAAATGTTATTGAGAAACCTCCAAAAATGGGAGTTAGTGAAACTTAAAAAAAAATACAAAAATTGCTGTATATGAACAGCATTTTTTCTGTTAAGCACACTCCATTATCCCTCAACCCTGTAAGGCACAAGAGAACTGAGAACAAAGCAGAATAGAAAAAGCTAAGAAATGTCTTGTTTTACTTATCGCTAATTGCTTGTCTTTATTTTTCTATATCCAAGTAGTCTTCCATGCATTTGAAGCTGCATGTTGCTTGTATTATTTATTGCAGATAGATGGCAGCACTATAGAACTGCAAATGACAAAGTTACCTTATATCCTTTGCATGTAAGTGGAAATCTAATTATTCCTTTAAAGACATTCTGTTTTGTTCTAATGTATGCTTCTTGCGATGTTGCTCAAGCTTTCATTTATAATATTTCATTATTTGACAAAATATAATAGACCTCTGAGCACGAGCACTTCTTATTCCTCTTTGTACTTACTGATAAACTGTTACCCATCTCCATAACTTGTTTTGAAGTAGATTCTTTGGGTATAATCACAGATATTAGTTAAATAATATATAATTTGCTCTTTTCTTAGACCTCTATGCTCTTCTCTTTCTTTGTGGATTTATTTCAAGCTCTTTTATTTCCTGAAAATTGTTTCATTCCATCTCTACTTTCTGTCCTTAATATCAAGTCTCGTCAGTTATTTTGTTTATTATTTTTAAAAATATGAGTGGATTATATCACTATACATACAATGTTAGCAGTCAGTCTCTGTGAGTAAGTTTTATCACTATACAATGTTAGCAGTCAGTTTCTGTGAGTAAGTTTTATCACTATACAATGTTAGCAGTCAGTCTCTGTGAGTAAGTTTTATCACTATACAATGTTAGCAGTCAGTCTCCTTCAGTTTTATCACTATACAATGTTAGCAGTCAGTCTCCTTCAGTTTTATCACTATACAATGTTAGAGTCAGTCTCTTTAAGTTTTATCACTATACAATGTTAGAGTCAGTCTCTTTAAGTTTTATCACTATACAATGTTAGAGTCAGTCTCTGTGAATAAGTTTTATCACTATACAATGTTAGAGTCAGTCTCTTTAAGTTTTATCACTATACAATGTTAGAGTCAGTCTCTGTGAATAAGTTTTATCACTATACAATGTTAGCAGTCAGTCTCTGTGAGTAAGTTTTATCACTATACAATGTTAGCAGTCAATCTCTGTGAGTAAGTTTTATCACTGTACAATGTTAGCGGTCAGTCTCCTTCAGTTTTATCACTATACAATGTTAGCAGTCAGTCTCTGTGAGTAAGTTTTATCACTATACAATGTTAGCAGTCAGTCTCTGTGAGTAAGTTTTATCACTATACAATGTTAGCAGTCAGTCTCTGTGAGTAAGTTTTATCAATATACAATGTTAGCAGTCAGTCTCTGTGAGTAAGTTTTATCACTATACAATGTTAGCAGTCAGTCTCTGTGGGTAAGTTTTATCACTATACAATGTTAGCAGTCAGTCTCTGTGAGTAAGTTTTATCACTATACAATGTTAGCAGTCAATCTCTGTGAGTAAGTTTTATCACTATACAATGTTAGCGGTCAGTTTCCTTCAGTTTTATCACTATACAATGTTAGAGTCAGTCTCTGTAAGTTTTATCACTATACAATGTTAGCAGTCAGTCTCTGTGAGTAAGTTTTATCACTATACAATGTTAGCAGTCAGTCTCTTTAAGTTTTATCACTATACAATGTTAGAGTCAGTCTCTGTAAGTTTTATCACTATACAATGTTAGCAGTTAGTCTGTGTGAGTAAGTTTTATCACTATACAATGTTAGCGGTCAGTTTCCTTCAGTTTTATCACTATACAATTTTAGCGGTCAGTTTCCTTCAGTTTTATCACTATACAATGTTAGCGGTCAGTTTCCTTCAGTTTTATCACTATACAATGTTAGCGGTCAGTTTCCTTCAGTTTTATCACTATACAATGTTAACGGTCAGTCTCCTTCAGTTTTATCACTATACAATGTTAGAGTCAGTCTCTTTAAGTTTTATCACTATACAATGTTAGCAGTTAGTCTGTGTGAGTAAGTTTTATCACTATACAATGTTAGAGTCAGTCTCTTTAAGTTTTATCACTATACAATGTTAGAGTCAGTCTCTTTAAGTTTTATCACTATACAATGTTAGAGTCAGTCTCTTTAAGTTTTATCACTATACAATGTTAGCAGTTAGTCTGTGTGAGTAAGTTTTATCACTATACAATGTTAGCAGTTAGTCTGTGTGAGTAAGTTTTATCACTATACAATGTTAGCAGTTAGTCTGTGTGAGTAAGTTTTATCACTATACAATGTTAGCAGTCAATCTCTGTGAGTAAGTTTTATCACTATACAATGTTAGCAGTCAGTCTCTGTGAGTAAGTTTTATCACTATACAATGTTAGCAGTCAGTCTCTGTGAGTAAGTTTTAACACTATACAATGTTAACAGTCAGTCTCTGTGAGTAAGTTTTATCACTCTACAATGTTAGCGGTCAGTTTCCTTCAGTTTTATCACTATACAATGTTAGCGGTCAGTCTCCTTCAGTTTTATCACTATACAATGTTAGCAGTCAATCTCTGTGAGTAAGTTTTATCACTATACAATGTTAGCAGTTAGTCTGTGTGAGTAAGTTTTATCACTATACAATGTTAGCAGTCAATCACTATAAGTTTTATCACTATACAATGTTAGAGTCAGTCTCTTTAAGTTTTATCACTATACAATGTTAGCAGTTAGTCTGTGTGAGTAAGTTTTATCACTATACAATGTTAGCAGTCAATCTCTGTGAGTAAGTTTTATCACTATACAATGTTAGCAGTCAATCTCTGTGAGTAAGTTTTATCACTATACAATGTTAGCGGTCAGTCTCCTTCAGTTTTATCACTATACAATGTTAGCGGTCAGTCTCCTTCAGTTTTATCACTATACAATGTTAGCAGTCAATCACTATAAGTTTTATCACTATAAAATGTTAGCAATCAGTCTCTAGGACTTATAAGGCCAAACAGTATAAGGCCAAACAGTACATACGTCCCTTCAAAGACATCCTTGTCATCATGAATAAATGCAGACTTAAGTGGTTGACTATATATCCTGGCTTGCAAAAATTCAGTCTTGCAGGGAATGATGAATGAACAAAGAAAACATGGTAGACACGAGATAGGGAAACAACATCTGAGAAGAGAACAGCTGGAATATATTGTAACAACTGGAAAAATTGAGGGACGAAGAGATAGAGGGAAGCAAAGAGAAAAATACCAGGCAGCTTAAGAGAATGGCTTGGCAGAAGGTCAATAACAGAAATGATAAATAACTGTCGAGATCGAAAGTTGTGGAGAGACATGATCACCTACGCCAGCAGGCCCGGTACTTGATGATAATGATAAGTTTGTAATACAATTGATAAGGACATGTATATTCCATCTCCTGAATTGGAGCAGTTAAATTTCCTATCTTGGAGATCAGTGAACAAATACCATATTCCCCATACACCATACTAGGCATGGCAGAAACCTTTACTTTACTTACTGCATCATATATCATTTTGTCGATTTTCCCATATTTAGAGAGTATTATTTCTACATATTTTCATATCATGACACTCTGTCGCTATATTTAAGTTTTTTTTAATAATACCACCTTCATTTTATGTTTGTTACGAAAGTTTTAAACAAATATTTGTCTCAAGGGTTGGAACATTATCAGAGACTGGCCCAGACTGGAAGTTGTTACCTGACCTATATTTGAAACCAAACTCAGAATTACAACGTGGACCTCATAACTATGGACCAGCAAGACGTATTGCAGAACAAGAATTCATTATTGTAGTTGGTGAGCAGCTTTTAATCTGTAGTATATCATATTGTGAATGAGCCTCTGAGGCATGTAGTTTTTGGCATTCATTTCACATACATAAAATATAAAGATTGATTCCTACATTAAGAGATCATGTTAGTGTGTCCAGTGATCTTTGATCTTCAAGTGGATGACATCATGTGCCTTGTGCTAGCTAAAGAGAAAAGTGAGTCACCCCTAAAGATGAAAAAAGTTAAAAGCCCTGCATATGGGGGGTTAGATGTTAGTGCCCATATTTTTTTAATAGATCTTCAGAACATTATTTTTTAGGTAATATGGTCAGCCTGTGCTCATTTATTTTCCAGAAAAAATCTGGTACCCATTTAAGGCTGGGTAAACCTGAAAGCCATCAATCAGGATGGAACCATCCTTTTTGTCCAAAGGAGTCTGGTTCACTAACCACTGAGCTATCAGATGCTCCCTGGTTCACTAACCACTGAGTTATCACAGCTCCCAAAGAAATTGGAAAGCTATCTAAAAAGCTTTAATTGTTTGTAACAGAGATTGTAGAGATTGGTGCAGAGGATATGTAAAACTTGAATATCAATATGTCTGTCAAGGAGGAGACAGGCTTGTGACTGTACAACTTTGGTATACCATATCTATCTATCTATTGTCCTTTCGAGCCGAAGACGGCACATAAAGCAGAACCACAATCTCAAAAACAGAAACCTTGCGTGCCAAAATGGCACATATTGCAGATGTACCATATCAGGCATGTAGAAATTACAACTTTAAAGGGGAAGTTAGGTGTTTGTACAGCCAAGTAACTACTGAAATCATCTAGTATGTACACATTTTGTCATTTGCTGAAAGCATCTGAACACCTAGGGAGCTGTGATAGCTCAGTGGTTAGTGAACTGGACTACAAAGGACAAGGGGTAGGGTTCGATCCCAACCGACGGCTTCCGGGTTCACCCAGCCTTAAATGGGTACCGGATTTTTTTCTGGGAAAGTAAAGCAGCAGGGGTGTAATACCGACCACATTACCCCAAAAATCATGTGCTGAAGGTCTGTAAAATATAGGGTCACTAACACCATATTTCCCTATACGCCACTTGGCGTGACAGGGGTACTTTACTTACTATCTGAACACCTAAGTATTTGCCTTAAGTACTGTGATATCAACTTTAGCAGCAATGAACAATAGTTGATCAGTATCATTGCTTCCCCAGCTATATTTCTCTTCACTTTCTTAATCTTTCCTTTTATGTAAGCTCTCTCCATTTTCACTTTTCATGTCCATTCTTTAAAAAAATTACTATCATTTTAATTACCAACATCAGTTATCATTATTGATAATTGGCATCAATATATATCTATATGTATTTTTATCAATGATCTTAGTGAAATATTCTGCGAGAGATGCAGTAGAACTGTGATTCAGTTGATTCCATCTCACTGCAATACTCCTGGAAATGATGAGACAAAATATATTGGCAATGTAAGGTGGTAAATTACACCAGCCAGAAACAAGTACAACTTATGAGGAATCAAAGAGGTTTGTCAGGAACAAATTTATGAACAAATGGAATACAGGACAGCAGAGTTAGCAGCAAATGATGCCTACTACTAGCTCCACATAAAAGAATAAGTAACAATTTTTAGACTCTGAACAGGCCACAGCAGATTGAATTACCATTTTTTCAACACCCTAAGGATAGAAATGCCCATGCGCTGCCGAGGCCTAAATGGGAAGTAAAGAATAGTGGTACGAGGTGAGAAAGGAGGGTTGGGAATGGGACTGGCTATCCAATACTGTAAAAAAATAAGCCAAAAAAACCTCACAAACATGGACAAGTCAAAGAAAAGAATAAAAGTAAATCCGCCATCCAGGAAAGATAAAGGCTCTCTATCTAAGAGATGAATGACACAACCTGGAGAAAGCCATAAGGAGTCTGGGTTGCTGACTCACCTTTTGTCTACCAGGAAATCCTCCAGACAGAATTGGCACCTGGAATGTATCTTAAAAGAATGGCAAGAAACAGAACTGCTTGGAAAGTGTTTGTTGAAGACCTATGCTCCACAGGGAGCTGAAAGGTAGAAGAAGAAGAATAGGAACCTCTAATGGATGTGACTATGGCACAGGTGAAATGACTGCTGAGCATCTGCTACAATCATGCCCAATGTATGTCCAATAGAGATGGATCTTGTGACCATCACATGTCCCAAACTGGGACAAGCTATATGGAGTTGTTATCAACCTTGAGTTAAGAAACACTTTTTTCGAACTTATTAAAGGACACCAAGAAGAAGCAATGCAGAAGAAGAAGAATTGTTTTTATTAATCCCACCCTAAAATCTTGTACTAATATGAGCAGTCTCCAAGTTTTCTCTTATTTCCTCTATTTTTGTCTGCCCTTATGTAAACCTTCATTCCTTCTATATTGTGTTTTTCATGTCATTGTATACCAATTATTTGGATTGAATACTTTGTCACTGTTTTAAACCTAAAGAAAACTAGAAGCACAGAATCATAGAAGGCACAGAATCATATAACATTTTCAGCTACATAATCTTGCCCTCTTAATATGTATTTCAAGTTTTCAAGTATTTCATTACATTGTAATGTTTTTGGCTGCAGTTTGTACAATTTGTTTGTAAAATAAAAATATGACATATGCTCTTAGGTACGATGGGGAACAAAAGCACAACCCATACATTATTGCAACATGCTGTCTACATAGCCAATCAGTTCTTGCTCACATCAGATACTTCAGTCCCAATTGTGGAGGATATAAACCTTGATAGCACCAAGAAAGGTTAGACTTTGAGTTTACACTTCAACAAAGCTTGTGTACAGAAGTAAAACATGTATTTCTTTCTTTCTTTGTTGCGTAATTGTCCAAATTCATGATACAGTTAATGCGCTTTCATTCAACCATACATGATTTTTTAAATTAATTTTTCTCTTGATTTCAGACAGTAATTTACATGTTTTCTTATTTATTTAATTCCCCAAATTTCTACATATCTGTATTGAGCTCTTTGTATAACACTAGACAATTCTTTAGTATTTTACCACAATTATTGCAAAATTTGTAAACCTTGGTTGCTTAAGTCTGTTATGTTTAAATGAAGTCCTGCAACTATTTCTTCATCAGCTACTGTTCTTGATCAACCTCTTAGTTATTATCTCAAGGAAGTGCTGCTATTGTTAATTTAGAACAAATATTTGTTCCAATTGCCATGAATAGATCATCAAATGGTATAATTAGGCTTGCTTTGTTCATATTCTGTGTTGTTTCATTTTAACACAAGTCCCATGTGACTTTGTTAAAGATATAAATCTGGCTTAAGCAAACAAGTCACCCCCAGTAAGACTGGCTACTGCGGTCTCTTTTTCAGTTGCTTTTCTTCTAAAAATTTCACATTCTACTTACCTTTCTCCTTGTCTGTAAGTTCCTATCAAGTGCAAGTTTCATTATATTGTTTAATATTTCCCATAAATTATTTGTTCCATTTGTAAGGGGCCTTGGTAGCCGAGTTGGGAAAACCACCTGATTGGACTACCGCAGTTCAGACAACCCGTGTTCGATTCCCGCTGGGAGCAGTGTGAATTGTACTCGTGGTTGGAAAAAAAAAATTACCCCCACGGTCGACCCAACCGTTGGCAGAATGAGTACCAGGGTATTTCCCTGGGAATGTTGCCTCGCATCTGAGTTTTGATGCTTGAGGTGACACTATACAGAAATTTCTGGATAGGCCGAGCACATATGGGTGTAAACTCGCGTGCTAAGATGCCGGTTCAAGTCTTGTACTTTACCTTTACCTTTATTTGTTCCATTAACCTCCAATCTCGAGAACTTCATGGTCTGAAATTTGAGCTTAAGAAGACTATCCAAATTGAGTTATTTGGGGCCATCATTATTGCACTTCAAACATATCCATAGGTGCTCTGATCCCCTCCTCAGCAAGTCCCGCAGTGTCCAGCGACTGACGACTCCAGTTCTGTGTTGGTTGATAAGTCTTCTTACACGCCCACTAAATTTCTCATTTCTGGATGTGCCCATCGTAACTCCCATTTCTTTCATCCGAAGGAGTAATATGTGGATTCATGTCAGATATTAGATTGCAAACTGACATTTGTAATAAGATTATTACTTTAATGCTAGAAATAAAATACAATATTAATCTTATATTTTATAAGAAATTATTTTAATGTTATTATTTTCTTGCTCTTACAGAAACAATGAATTTGATTTTATTAGGAAGCCCCCAAGAGAATATGTTTTCAGGCCAGTATTTAAATTATCTCCATGATTTGAAAATTCTTAAGACAGGTAAGGGCTTGATTGTTTTCTTTATGTGTATTTTTAAAAATAAATAATATCAGCATGTCAGTTGCAAATTGTGTACCAAAATCTTTCTCTTATTGTTGCATTTGTTTACATTATTTATATATGTAATATTGTCATAATTTTGTGTTTGCTTTTTATATGCTTCTTTATTATTTTATTTTGTTTGTGATACTTTATGGATTAATTGATTTTTCAGTTATGTATTCTGACATATTGTAACAACTGAGAAAATTGGGGGACAAAATGATAGAGGGAAGCAAAGAAAAAAGATACTAGACAGCTTAAGAGAATGGCTTGGCTGAAAGTCAACAACAGAAATGATAAATAGCTGTCGAGATTGAAAGTTGTGGAGAGACATGATCACCTACTCTAGCAGGCATATTACTTTATGAAGATGATGTTGATTCTAACATGCATATTTTTTCTGGCATTTAGCAGATAGACTACTAAAGGAATGGATAGTTCTCTTCATTATCTAGTCTTAAAAGGACATTAAATGGGTGTAGATGCGTTGTATTGTGGTTTATTTGCACCTTTCAGCCCAGCATATCTGACTTCAGCGTGGTATTTTTAAGTACCAGGTTGCCTTCCCTCTCGATCCCTAATCACTTGGCCAGATTAGACTGGTTAGTCTGTTCTAAGAGACACTGTGAAGAGGTGGAGTAAGGTCTGGATTGTTTTGATTCACCATTCTTGGCTTAAGCCATCAGCTATGAGGTGCTGGCAGAAACCAGCTCTGCTGCTGTTGGACACTTTGTCTCCCTGACATGTATATGATGTTTTGTATATTTTTTAAACTGTCATAATCATCATCATTGAGTGCGGTTTCCACATTGAAGATTAGCTACCATGGAGCACCATTCCGCTCTGTCTCTTGCTTTCATAGTGCAGGTTGTCATAGACAGACTTGTCCATCTTTTGATGTTACTTGTACATATTAGTCTTGGTCTGCCTCTGTTTCTTTTACCTTGTATTTTCCCCTCCTAGATAACTTTAAGTGGGCTGTTGTGTCTTTTAACATGCCTCAAAAATCTAATTTGATTTGTTCCAATTGTGTTTACTAGTTCTCTTTTCAATTTTTGACTGCTTTAAAACTTCGTTTTCTTTTTTTTCCATTCAATTTTTCCTATTCTTCTATAAATCCACATTTCAAAGGCTTCAATTTTCTATTCTGTTTTCTTGTCTAATATCCATATTTCTGCACCATGCAGGAATGTTGAGAAGATATAACATTTTGCTATGCTTAGTTTTAGCCCTGTTATTATTTGCCTTCATGTTAGTACATTTTTTGTGGCATTAAAACTGCTTTTTGCCATTCCTATTGTTTTGTTTATTCCAATTGTACATTTTCCATCATTGGTTATAGTATGTCCAAGGCAGTTGTAGCTTTGAACTGTCTCCAGGCCTATTCCTGTAAATCATTTAATTTCCAAAGAAGGTATTACAAAATATCAACATACTAACATATCAATTTCAAAGTTCATGATTATTTAAAATAAAAGTTATCATAAACTTCGCTGTTGTACATTTATTATTAACTCATTTTTTCTATGTTGTCCCACAATATAATATTGAATGAATTTCTTTTAACCTAGATCAAACCACATTAAAGCTACAGCTAGGAGATCTCTGTGTCTACCAAGAGCAACGAACAGGAATCTTAACCTTGGCTCCAAACAATCACAACAAATTAGCCATGGTTCTTATGGGCTTCTCTGCTCAGGGATTAAATGACATTGTGAACTTGGCCACCCCAACAATTCCACCTATGGCGAGATCTCCGGTATGAAAGCGTCATGTAAAACAAAGCCATACAATCTTAGTGTTGACAATATTGTACCTCACAGCAGAATATTTTACCAGTCAGTTATATAAAAACTTGATTGCGATGCAGATAGAAGTACTAGGTACTGAATGCCCAGTTTAGAGCTTTCAAACAAATCTGTTTCTTGGTGTAAGAAAAGATTGATTCATCAAATGACACATTTGAATTTTCTAAAGTGTACATCTTTTTCTCATTAGTATAACTTTATTCACAATGTTTATATGCAGTGAACTGTCGGACATAAAAAGGTTTTTTTCTCATTATTTCTACTTCTTGCCCATCTTTGGTTTGAGAGGAATGAACTAACTGTGCATATTTTTAAAAAAACTTAATACTTTGGTGTCATTTTCTTTCATTCTCTAACTTCATAGTTTCCACTTTTAATTTTGAAATATGCATGTCAGTGTTTACTCTACCTGATTTGAGGATTTGTGAAAGAGCAATAGTTAGTGATCTTTATACATCTATATACTACTATATATGTTATATATGTTATATATGTTTATACATGTGGAGTTTGTACAGAGGAAGGATTAAGTGAGTGGTTTCAGATCAAAATATAAAATATGAGTAAAACACAGATACATTTTATCACCTTTTTTGTTTGGAACATCCATTGATTACATAATGAGGAACTGTTACACTGGCAAAAACTGGATGAAACGGCTCAATGGGACGCAACTGGAAGATTCCCAACTAGGCTACTGAGACTCCCAGATACTTTGTATTAAATGGAATGAATTCAAGACTAATGCTGAAATATGAGAAATGGCCTTTCAATCATTTATCTTGTCTACTATTAAGAAAAGAAGATGGACATATATTGGACATGTATTTAGAAGATACGACCAGAGAATTACTAAGCAGGCTCTAAAATTCGAAACATCAAATAAGAGGATGACCACGGGAAACACTGACAAGAACTCTAACAAAAGAGACAATGTTGGCAGGCATAGACTCACTCTTTACAACTGAACAGCTCGCCCAGAAGAGAGACAATTGGTGGAAGACTCTACAAGCCCTATGTGCTATCTAATGGCACTGGAAGGACAAGAATTAAGAATAGTTATGAACTGGTCTCATGAGGACAAGATGTTGGTTCAATCCTACTTAATAGTTTCTGGTTTCACCTAACCTTAAATTAGTACTATATTTTTTTCTTGGAAAGAAAGTACAACACTGACATAATACTACCACATTAACATTACTCTAGAAATGTGTTAATGGTTAGGGAAAAAATATTTGGCATTAAAACTGTCGTTTTGTCTCAGGTTCAAAATGATGTACCCAGGTTTCGTCATCTGAAACAATCTTTGCCAAAAAGTTCTCTCTATCAACATTGAAACACTCCAACAGTTCAGAAGAAATTGCTTTTCTTTACAATCGGTGCTCATTTGAGAGATTTCGTGCAACCCATCTTGCACAAACCTTAGAGAATCCAAGAGTTTTTATAATTGTATTTGCACTACCAATGCTGACAGACAACTTAAACGCCAATTGTTGAGTAGTGATGCACCTATCAGCAAGAATAATGCCTTCAGTGCCTTTCAACATCTCTGCATTGATGGCTATGGCAGGCTAGCAACAGCGTGAGTTATCAAGAATTTCCATATCTTCGCTTTCCAATTCTTTTATTCTCTGAACCCAGCGACTTACTGTGCTCCTGTCAACTGCAAAATGTCAGCACACATCATGTAGATGCTTGTGAATGTTCTCAACAGTTTCCTTCTCTCAAATGAGAAATTATATCATAATTCGCTGCTTACAATGCAAGTTGCTAACATGCTCCACATTTTCAACAGTTTAGTGCAGTTGTATTACTTCTCCGAATACAGTTCAATTTTATGCACACTATCAACACATGCCATTTTTGAAGTGCAAAATTCCATGCTTCTATGTTTATTATTAGCTGAGAAAACCGATGTGGTGCATTACCTTTTGAACGCCCCTCATATTTGTTCTTGACTTTATCCCCTTGTGATAACTTCATGTGTTGAAACACTGGGTTTCTTGTTCAGCCCTGTTCTTATCTGTAAAGCTACAGCTTACTACTTTTATGTGTTTTTCCATAAAGAAGTTTCCATGTAGGGACATTGTGGTAACTAAGCTACCATTTTCTGGACTCATCTTGGAAAGAAAAAAATAAACTGTCACTAAGCACTCATCAATCAAGCAAGCCATTATAATGATGACTGAACAGTTAGCAAATGTTAAACAACAGAGACTACTAACATTCATATATTAATTTATGTTTCTTCATTCACAGTTTTCAAACCTTCTACCTGACTTTGTCATCACTGGTCCTGATGTGGAGCACAAGGGACCCGGAGGTTTTCTCTGCATTGGTTTCTGGAATAACAACTGGAGATTCTCAGCAGCATCCTCTTCCTGTGCTTGTACAGTTAATTGAATTTAGCTAGTTTTAACTTCTGAGATGTTGTGTTTTAAAATTATATATATTAACTTGATTTTACATTTACTTACTTGCTTGCGTTTACCTGATGACTAAAGAAATACACCTCTTCATCATCTGTCCTTAAAGGATGTTAAGTGGCGTGTAGACGTTGTGTTGTAGTTTGCAGTTAAACTGTGATATTTGTGCCTTTTGGCCCAACACACCCAACTTCAGCATTTTATTTTTGAGTATTTTTCTATCTATTGACCTTTTGAGCCATAGCCGGCCCATAGGGCATAGACCAAGATACTCCTTCTCTTATCTGAATTTTTGTTCTAGCAGTTTTCAATTCTTTTAAAGATATTTTATCAAATCTCGCCATTTGTCTCTGTTCTGTGCAAGCAGCTCTATCTTATTGAGGGAGCCGATTCCTGCTGCTTTTGCCTCTCTCAGCAATGTTCTTCTCAGTATCTCTCTGGGTCTTCCTCTTTTCCTCTTACCTGTTGTTTCCCATATGAGGGCTTGCTTTGCTATTCGGTTATTATCTCTTCTCATCACATGTCCAACATATGACCATCGTCTTTTCTTTATTACTGAAGATATTAGTGGTTGATTGGCGATTTTCTCTAATTTCCTCGTTTGTTTTGAATTCGTTCCATGCTATACCAAGTATTTTCCATAGACATTTATTTTCGAATGCGTTCAACTTTGTTTCTATGTCTCTTGTTGTTTTCCAGCATTCATACGCATACGTAAGGGTTGATAGAACATTTGATTTCAATAGTCTAAGTTTTGTGTTTGTGCTGATGAGTTTTGATTTCCACAACTTTTCAAGGCTTCTGAAAGACATTGCTGCTTTAGCTATTCTGATTCTAATTTCTTTGCTTGTATCCCCTTCTCGATCAATGTGACTTCCAAGATAGATAAAGCAATCGATTTCTTCCACTGGTTTGTTTTCCATGTATATTTTGTTGTCTCTTGGAATTAAGCTTTTCATGACTTTAGTCTTTTCATGATTGATCTCAAGCCCAATTTTGCTGGCTATTGATGATAGTTCATTTGTGTTTTCCTGTATCATTTTTAACTGGCTGCTGATACGAACTATGTCATCAGCAAAGTCGAGGTCCTCCAAATGGTCTCCTTGAATCCATTTGATGCCTTTATTACCAGTGCAGCATTTCTTCATTATGAAGTCCATAACAATTCCAAATAACAAGGGCGATAAAATACACCCTTGTGTACCCAGTGAGTAATTTAGACTTAATGAGTATTTTTAGTTTTAAGTAATAATACTCTATTATTTGATATAGCAGCTTCAATATACTCAACAGTTCCACCTCCTGTTTGTTGTTTTGCTCTAAAAATAGCTTTATGGGAGCATAATTTGCATTGTGTAGTTGGCAAAAGAAGGTGATCATCTACACCAGCCAAATACAATTACAACTTATGAGCAATCAAAGAGGTTTAAAAGGAACAAATGTTTGGACTAATATTGATCAAATATAGACATACTTTGTTCCAATTCAAATAATATGCCAGAATATTTGATGACGAAGGGTATCCGCTTCATATGAACATAGCCAAGTTCACAGAGATGAAGATTGAAATAGGGACCTGGAGGCCTGATATCTTCAAGAACTTGTATGAACTAGTGTCCTGGTTACTAAGAAGCCCAATGAATGAGCCGACAGACTTGATGACACTCATAGAGGAAAATTTAGAGCTTAGTAATGGCCCTTTTCATCTTGTCAGAAAGTTTAGTGGAGGCTATTGTGTATTTTATTTTGGAGGTTTTGTTATTGTCAATCAGCTTCTCTCATGGCTAATTCTACCAATGTTTGACAAACACACACGGCCAGAGAATTAACAAATCAGACCCACTGATCCACAGGGGTTTTCCATCTTTTTTTCATGAGTCTTTTCTCTTCTATGTTTTGCCTTAGTACAGCCTCAAATTATATTATGCCTTTATTTATACAGGCTCTCTATGATGTGCGATTTTGCCAGATGTTCCCAGTCATTTTCACAGATGTAAAAGTCATTCAGAGATGATATACAAATATTTCTATATCGTAGTTTAGGTCCGTCAATTTGTCTTTTTCCGTGTATCATTTCACCATATAGTATTTGCTTAGGATGCAGCTTTCTATAATTCGCTGGATGTGCCTCAGCCATCTTAACCTTCGGCTTCTAAGCATTGACATGATCTTTAGGATCTTAGCATGTTGCAAAACTGTTAAGTTAGTTAGTTTGTCCTGCCATTTGATGAGAGCTTTATAATCTATTCTTTTATTCAGTAACCAACTCTCTAATTTTGCTTGTTACACTTGATGTATGAATTTTATTATGAATAAATTGTTTATATAAAATTTGTGTGTGCTTGTCTTCATTAATCTGTTTTCACATTTTGATATTTATACCTTCTGAGAGGTGGTTTTGATAAATTTGACTTGTTTGTGGTTTCACTTTAGTTCCAAACGACTTTAATTGTAATGTGCACTCTTTGGCCTTTGCTTCTAAGTTCTGTCTTAGCTTGTCAAATACAGTGTAAGTTGTAGTATTTGTTCTATAGTTTGATTATTTAGTCCACATATACAAAATGTTCTATCTGACAGTCTAAATTTATGTGTGTGATTATTCAGTGTTTAATACATGATCTAAGCCCAAAGATAAAAGTCTGTCCTAATCAACTAAGTTCATGTAAGTTTGTCCTAATCAACTAAGTTCATATAAGTCTGTCCTAATCAACTAAGTTCATGTAAGTCTGTCCTAATCAACTAAGTTCATGTAAGTCTGTCCTAATCAACTAAGTTCATGTAAGTCTGTCCTAATCAACTAAGTTCATATAAGTCTGTCCTAATCAACTAATCGATGATCGATGGCTTGACAAGCTGTCATTGTAAAAACTATTGTTATGGAAACAGAGCCAAAGATTTTAGAAGCAGTGATCTCTGCAATATGTGCCATTTTGGCACGCTAGGTTTCTGTTTTTGAGTTTGGTTCTGCCCTATGTGCCGTCTTCGGCTCGAAAGGACAATAGATAGAATCAACTAAGTTCATGTAAGTCTGTCCTAATCAACTAAGTTCATATAAGTCTGTCCTAATCAACTAAAGAAAAAGACTAAAGTCATGAAAAGTTTAATTCCAACAAGTGACAAAATATACATGGAAAACAAACCAGTAGAAGAGATCGATCACTTTATCTATCTTGGAAGTCACATTGATCGAGAAGGGGATACGAGCAAAGAAATTAGAATCAGACTGGCTAAAGCAGCAATGTCTTTCAGGAGCCTTGAAAAGTTGTGGAAATCAAAACTCATTAGCACAAACACAAAACTTAGGCTATTCAAATCAAATGTACTATCAACCCTTACGTATGCGTGTGAAAGCTGGAAAACAACAAGAGATATAGAAACAAAGTTGAACGCATTCGAAAATAAATGTCTAAGGAAAATACTTGGTATAGAATGGAACGAATTCAAAACAAACGAGGAAATTAGAGAAATCGCCAATCAACCACTAATATCTTCAGTAATAAAGAAAAGACGATGGTCATACGTTGGACATGTGATGAGAAGAGATAATAATCGAATAGCAAAGCAAGCCCTCATATGGGAAACAACAGGTAAAAGAAAAAGAGGAAGACCCAGGGAGACACTGAGAAGAACATTGATGAGAGAGGCAAGAGCAGCAGGAATCGGCTCCCTCAATGAGATAGAACTGCTTGCACAGAACAGAGACAGATGGCGAGATTTGATAAAATATCTTTAAAAGAAAACTGCTAGAACAAAAATTCATATAGGAGAAGGTGTATCTTGGTCTACGCCCTATGGGCCGGTTACGGCTCAAAAGGTCAATAGATAGATAGATAGAATCAACTAAGTTCATGTAAGTTTGTCCTAATCAACTAAGTTCATGTAAGTTTGTCCTGCTTCACACTTTGTTGTCAATTCTACTGCAAATCTGTTGTGTTCTAACAAGTTTTTTTTCTTTAAATTTTCTGGTACCATAGTATATCTAATTTGTGGTTTTTGTCAATAGAGAGTTATTTCACATTGAAGGGACAGGTGACCTTGTAATGTGGTAACAATGGGAATCTTATGGGAGAAGGACTGGGAAAAGTTTGGTGTTATCAGGACGGGAGAACTCTTCTTTTCTCTTTTCACTAATACCTAAAAGGTGTTGTGGTTTATATCATTTGTCATTCTTGAGCTGCTCGAACTGTCTGAATTAGTGATTTTCCTTTGTTGTTACATGTCTCTGTCACTGTATCTATCCATCTTTTTCTAGGTCTTCCTCTTGGTCTTTTTCCATGCATTCTCGAGAAGAACGCCCTTGATGGTGATTGGTGCGGATTCATTCTGACCAGGTGGCCAAACCATTTAAGTTGTTGTTGTTCTATATATTCTTAGCAGGGTTTAGTTCGTACCATTTTTATTATGGTTTCATTTGGTATTCTATCTCTTCTTGTGTTGTTTGTTTGATGGGAGAACACTGACTTATTATTTTCATTGTCAGACTTGGAATCCACATCTTCCTTTAAGGCCTGCAGTCCTTTTCAGAGTTTCATTTCATCATTTACATTTCAAAGATGATATATGAGGGCCATATTCTTCACGTAAATCCAAATGTTGGAGTTGGTTTTATAGAATATGGTCTTTCTAAGAATATCTAAATATATACTGCCATATATTGGGTGATTGGTTTTGACTGAGAAAGTAACCTTAGATTGATATTTTTAATCAATGTGTTAAGTTATTGATATGAGATTGATATTTTCAATAGATGTGTTAAGTTATTGATATGAGATTGATATTTTCAATAGATGTGTTAAGTTATTGATATGAGATTGATATTTTCAATAGATGTGTTAAGTTATTGATATGAGATTTATATTTTCAATAGATGTGTTAAGTTATTGATATGAGAAAAAACTCTACCCCAATATGGACATTTAACAGAACCCAGTGTTATAGCTTGTTGTTAGCATATATCACCACTCATACATCCATCTGAAGCAGAACCCAGTGTTATAGCTCGATGTCAGCCTATATCACCACTTATACATACATCTGAAGCAGAACCCAGAGTTATTGCGTGTCATCAGCATATATCACCACTCATACATCCATATGAAGCAGAACCTAGAGTTATTGCATGTCATCAGCATATATCACCACTCATACATATATCTGAAGCAGAACCCAGAGTTATTGCATGTCATCAGCATAAATCACCACTCATACATACATCTGAGCAATAGTTTGTAGAGTTGTTAGCAAAGATCCACTAACTTCTTTGGAATCCACTTCACCATCATTAGAAACTGGTTTTTTTTTTTGCGTTAGACAGCATTCACCTCTAGCAACGTCCCTAAGCATAGGAACTGAATTTTGCATGTTAATCTGTTTTTCCCTCGCAGCCGTGTCCACAGAGGTCCCTCACCACACAGGCAGATAACTACAGCTTCGGAGGTACTCATATTTTTTCCATCAATAAGTAATTGACGTTTGAAGCTGGGATTCACTGCTGAGACCAGGGGTGGTTGCATAGAGAGAAATCATAAATAAAAATCCCAACTGCTGCAGCCAGGATTTGAACTCACAACCTCTCTGTCTTGAGGCCAACCAGTCCCCCTAAAACCAAGTGTTCACTTAACTAATAGTTCACTCCAGTTCCCTCCCTGTTTATTTAAAGTTGGTCAAAATAATTTATAATTATCATGTGCCATACTGTTTTGCATAGGCAATCATGTCCATCCACAATTTTCTATCTGCAGTGCATCGTATCAGTTCTGTTGTTGACTGTTTACGATTCCACGACACCATGCTATCTAATATCTTCTCCCTTTATTATCCATGACCTCTCTTTCCCTGTATTTTGCCAGTTGTAACCAAGTATTCCAACTTTCCTCTTTTCATGACGTGCTCAAAAATGTTGATTGTTTCTTTCTGTTTTTTTAGGAGCTGCCTTTTTGTGTTGGCCTCTTTGAGAATGTCCTCAATGGGCTTTTTAGCTGTCCAGGGAACTTTCAACATCCTTTTCAGTAATTCCATCGCTGTGGCCTCTAATCATCTTTTCATTTGTTTGTCTATTGTCTATGATTCACTTCCATAGATCAGAATTGGCTTTATATAGCTTCTATACTAATTGTAATTAAATAGTCAACTCAACATAATAACAAAAGTAACTCACTAGAGCATAACTAAGTTGATTATTTATTTGTAGAATAGAGTACATCACACACACCACAAAAATAGTGTAAATAATATGTGACAGCACCTTTAACTTTACATATAATATGTTTGTATATATATTTATGTAAGTTAAAAAAATAATTGTAGAACTGCAAATAAAGATGCCAAAAATATATAAACACAGCAGTACCAGTAATGATTACTATTTATAGAGTTTTAAACAAGAGTATGCATACATCTTTGATAAATGCAAATAGAAGTGTTTTGTTCAAAATTGCAAAATACTTCAGTCATAGAGAATATTTATAAATAAGTTGTTCGTTCACTGGTTTCAATGAAGACAACACTGTCACCATTCTATCTTTAGAGTGAGTTAGGAGATGGCTCTTGAGACCAAGTCTTGAAGTGTTTGCTTTAGTTCAGTCATGAATGTACTGACTTTTGAAGAAGTGTTTGTTATACAGGAGTTTGACATGCACAGTGATCATACGATAGCTTAACATTGTTGACTTTCTGATCAAATATTACAGCAGTTCCACCATGTCAAGATGAGTGATCAGCAACAGCGCACTCTCAATGATTAGAATTGGTACAGCATCGTTTTGGTTTCTTCTTAACTGTGCCTTTGGCATAGTACTTTTCTTTTCTTCTGTCCACTGTATAATATGGGAGCCATGATAACTCAGTGGTTAGTGAACTGGACTACAAAGGACAAGAGGTCAGGTTTGATCCTGATCGTCGGCTTCCAGGTTCACCAAGCCTTAAATGGGTACCAGATTTTTTTGGGAAAGTAAAGCGTCACAGAAATAATACTGACCACATTACCCCAAAAATATTGTGCTGAAGATCTATTTAAAAATATGAGCACTAACACCATATTCCCAATATGCCATTTAGCATGACAAGGCTCTTTACTGTATGATATATGACCTTTCATAATTCACTGTAAAGCAAATTCTTTGGAAGATACATCTGGCCTGTGTATTAATTGTTCAAGCTTCAATGCAGTAAGCTACCAAACACTTTATTACCAAACTAAAAGGTAATGATAATGTATCCTGGAGCATTACTGCTGCTCATCTTGTGCTGCTGCTGTGCTCACTCAACAACCACTCCTCATCATCACTGCTGTTGATGAGTGATGTATTGGTCTTCAACTTTTCTTTGCCATATCTTCTACAGGAGCACAGACGATGGTTTCTTTTCTCATTCCTCAAACTTTGTTACTCAAACTTTGTTACTCATACTTTGTTACTCAAACTTTGCTAACCAAAAGTCAGATCATGACCACACAGCTGATGGTTTGCGCCAGGATCGGTGAACCAAAACCATCCAGACCCTGCTCCACCTCTCCGCGGTGCCTCCATTAACAGACTAACCTGTCTAGTCTGGCCAAGAGTGCAGGGATCGAAGAGGGAAGACAACCCGGTACTCAAAAATGTCATGCTGAAGTCAGAAGTGTTGGGCCGAAAGGCGCAAATATAATAGTTATACTGCAAACCACAACACAACGCAGACATGTCCACTACATCCTTGTAAGGGCGGATGATGAAGAGGAACAATCTAGTCTTCCATGATACTCTAGAATACTTTAGTCATCGGGCAAACGCAACCAACCAACCAACCTACCACCAGATCATGACCAAACTCTGGTGTTCTGCCTGAAAAGGGAGGTCCCTTACAACTTTGCTAATCCATTCCCAGTTATCAAATTGTTCACACTTAAATAAAGCAACTACACTTTGTACTTCACTGTATTTCAAACATTGCAGCTGATTTATCAAGAATATGATACACTTTGTCCCAATTATTTTTGAGTGAACAGATTATATATATGGGATAGCTTAGTGCTCCCATTCAGTCTTCTGTATCCATTAATATAAGAGGAAGAACAAAGTAAAGACTATATAAACAAAAATTACCTTGTCCTTATCAGAAGTTTAGAATCAAATTAAATCGTTTATTTTTGAAGAAAAATAAGCATTCTATTTTTAACAAGTGCAGAAACATCAAATGCATTTATCATTATTATTGCATAAATGGACCTCACAACACTCCAGGGTCAGTATTTTAAAGCAGAGCTCAAAGATTATTTTGTTGTGATATAGAAGCAATACATATACTGAAAGCGTGAAATTATATAATGATGCATATTACACTACAAAATGTGATTGCAACAAACATTTTCATAGTTTAGGTTTTATGAAAGCTTAGTTCTCTGCTTTTGCTCAGAGAAAGAGTGTTGGAATCAAATTATGAAAACATAATTTATTTGAAAACAGTAAATATGTTTTGGAAAATATCATTCAAATTGTTAAAGAAAAGTATTAAAAAAAACAACTAATAGCAGATGTGAAGAAAAGAAATATTAAGTGGCATAACTTAATGATCAATTGACATCGCTTTATTTAGGTTTAGTTTATGCTTAAAACACTCAGGTATGTTAACGGAATTTCAGCAAACAAAAATGTAATTTGAACACAAGATTTTTGTTCGGAATCCTGCAACTGGAAGACAGTATAAATGTGTTTGTTATTAAAAATATATAACTTTAATGTCACTATCAAATTGTCTAGGTTACTTCAAATTATTAATCAAAAGATAAGCTCTCAAAAAATACATACTGGCAAGTAAAAACACTGCCATAATCAACCTTTCAAATCCATGCAAAGCGCAGATTTTCAAAAATACTTTGATTTTTTTTCATTTGTTCTTGGCTTTAATTTTTATGTTCAGTTCTGTCCACGCCATTTCTTTTCCTAATATCTGCTTACAATACTCAACTTACAATGTGTATTTCCCAGCCCTCTTTATTTATAATTTTTCATAGATCTCATAATCTGCTTCTTTTTCTTAAATTAATGTTACCATTTTACAACTAACATCTACATTGTGTGACAGAAGTATGCACTGTCATTTTTTACTTTTGCCAGTTTTCACCTCTGGCAAAGACCCTTGAGACTAGGAACTGAATTTTGCACGTTAATCCATTTTTCCCTGGCAGCCATATGCACAGGGGTCCCTCGTTGCACAAGCAGATAACTCAGTCTTTGGAGGTACTCATATTTTTTCCGTCAATGAGTAATTGATGTCACCGCACAGACAGGTAACTCCATCTTAGAGGTACTCATATTTTTTCCGTCAATGCATAAATGACATTTCAAGACGCCCTTGCTGCTTAGACCAGATCTGGTTGCCGCAGAGAGAAGTCATAAATAAAAATCCCAAATGATGCAGCCGGGATTTTAACTCACAACCTCTCTCAAGACCAGCATCCTGCCTCGAGACCAACCAGTCCTCTGTCATATTATAATATTGCAACTATTTATTTATCAAAGCATAATTTAACAACTTTCCAAAACTACATCATAATATTATGTAAGCATTCTCAGTGTGAAAGAGGTGAACCAAAAATTAATAATTATGCTTTTATTCTGCATTTGTAAATAAGGTCAAATACGTTCTCTAATCAATATAATTAATTTAACCCCCGTTCTCTCTTTATACCTCTATTGGCTTACCATGCATTCTGGTTTTGTCCCTGTTTAGCAATGTTATCCTGACATTCTGACTGGTTAGAATTTCTGTCCCGATTTCAATTAGTTCACAAAAAATTAATTTTCCCTTTCTGAAAATTAAAAAGTTTTGATGAAAGCCATATCTCATACCTTAATCTATTGAATAGGAATTATAGACAGGCAGAAGGCTTTCTAAGGCTAAAATCTGGAGACATTTCTACTTGGCCTAGAATTGAGCAATCTGCAGTTATGATCAACCAAAGGATTGGAAGGCAAGTAGTACACATTGATCAATTTTTTTTTTAGGTTCTTATTGCAAAGATTTTGGGCTTCTAAGGTAGAAATTTGGGCAATACACACCTTTAAGTATGAAGAAAAGATGTGATGCATTTTTTTTAATTGCAGAGAAAGACACATTTTAGTAAAAACAATCTTAGCACTGCAGTGAAAAAAATACATTCTTTGCCTCACTGTTTTGTACCAGTTAAACAAGTGTTTTCTGTAATAAATAATATGTGACCAGAAGAGAGAGACAATATGCTGGCAGCTACAATGTGGGATCTTCTGATAACTAAAATAGATTCTCCACTAGGCTGCTCAGAGATTTTTGAGAAAATTACTTAAAAAGAAAAAAAAATTACTTAAAAAGAACAAACAATTTCTTTGAAAAGTAGTTTCAACTAAAAAGTATATAAGTAAAGCAGAGCATTCATACTCCATCCAATGATTCTGATCATACTCCAATTGGTACCTGTTTTAGCTATGAAAATATGCTAATGGTCTTGATTTCCACTCAGAGAATTATGATAAGTCTATATATATATCTTTATATAATTCCATCAGTTGCTTATAAGTGGCCGGAACATCTCATTGATCTGTTCAATAACACAAGTAGCCATTTATACCAGTCTAATACCCTGACTATCATGTCTTTCGTGGTGATGGAATATTATCAGTCTGAAGAGAATAAGATGCCCACCAGCTACTGGGCTTAAAGCAGTCAGCAACTCATAGCTGACTGCTTGTGTCAGGATTGGTGAACAACAGAATTGGTCAAGACCATACTTCACCTCCTAGTGGTGCTCTAGAAACAGACTAATCAATCTGGCAAAGTGGGTAAGGATTGAAGAAGGAAGGAAACCTAGTACTCCAAAATGCAGTGCTGAAGTCAAATTGTTGGGCCAAAAGGAGCAAATATTACAGCTGCAAACTGCAGTACAAATGCATCTATGCCCATTTAACATCCTTCTAAGGATGAATGATGAAGAGGTGTAGTCATTGGGCTGAATGCTAAAAAGAATGAAAATAAGTTTCATGAGACAATGAATTGAGTACCTGTATGGAGATTTTATCAGAAGTTGGTGGTGTTGTCCTGCATGCGCATCTCATGTTGAGCTCACTAACTTTAAAACCTGCCTCCAGCTGGATATGTCATTAACAGGTTCTTATCGACTGTTCTTCTTAAGATATTTCTTGTCATATTTACAGATATCTTTGAAGTGTAGGATGGGTCTTTTTTTGCATCTTTTTTCTGATATTGAATGTTGGACATTACCTCATTTACCTACTAATAATCATCACAAATAAAAACTATAATGTTTTGCTTAATTTAGGAACATCTTAAATAAATACACAGAATTATCAGTTCCATGATGGAAGCACCCATTTGTAAGTCTAATTCCCACAGATTGCTATTGCCTCTGTCCCAGACTTATATCTACCACAAATAAAGACAATTTTCAGTTAATCAAATGCTTACATATTCTGGAACACATATTTTTAAAATACTCAGATGGAATATCTCTTGTTTCAATTTTAAAATTACTTAAATTCAGGCTAACAATATTTACAATATTTATATATATATATATATATATAACTATAAAAATATAAATAAAAACACTTTCCTATAACATTAATAAAATCACTGAAGTCTGTAGAAATGTGGTTTTACATAAAAATGTTGAGAATACCATGGACAGTTAAGAAGAGTAATGAAAATGTTCTGAAAGAGGCCAAAGCAAAAAGAGAGCTAATTTCCAATATTAGGAAGAAACAATCATCATTTTTTGGCCATGTAATGAGAAGAGAACAACTGGAATATATTGTAACAACTGGAAAAATCGAGGGACGAATAGATAGAGGGAAGCAAAGAGAAAAAATACCAGACAGCTTAAGAGAATGGCTTGGCAGAAGGTCAACAACAGAAATGATAAATAACTGTCAAGATTGAAAGTTGTGGAGACATGATCACTTACGCCAGCAGGCCCGGTACTTGATGATGATGATATCATTAATATGATAATTTATTTCACGAAACATCTATATTTTTAGTTATATGATAGATTACATTTAAGTTACTAGAGAATATAAATACTGATATTACAAACATCATGTAAATTGATATTCTATTAACATTTAACTTATTCTAATGCACATTAACACAAAAATATACATTTTCTTTTCAGTATATAAGTAAGTTGCATAATAGGAGGGTATAAAATATAAAGAGAAGTTCACAGGTAATATCTGAGGCAGTGCTAATTAAGAAAATAGAAAAGAAAAACCATCGTTATATTATTATTATTATTTTGATTATTATTTTATAAAGAATTAATGGGGACAGTGTGTCCCCAATGTTCCAGAACTAGTATCATATTTTTAGGCACAGATTAATTATAGAGCATTTCAACTTAATAAAAATTAGTTTCAAGAAACAAAAGCCTAAGCAAGTACTGTTATTTATGATTCATTAATTTCATAAAATTAATACTGTATGCAAAGCAAGTAATAATAATTTTAAATTAATTTCAATTTTCTTTTAAAGCTGAGAAGGTATAAAATAGAGATTTGTCAAAAGTTGATAAATTGCCTGGTGACCATTACATTGAGCAGCATTGGTCAAAGTAATTCTGGTAATATAGAATATAGTAGCAGTATAGGGAAGTGGGATATAACATTAAAACATATCCACTATATATATTTATAAAAGGGAATATATTGCTGCAAGAAAATGTGCAAGGCTAAAATAACAAAAATATGTGAACGGTCGAAGTCTTTCTCTTATAGTAAGTTAATAAGTCATTGGATGATCCTCATCTTATATCAAACAGCTGTCCATAAGTGCTCAGATCTTCTCACCAGCAAATTCAGCAATTTGATTTGATAAACTGTCGTAAAGTAACTAAAAGTAACTAGCAATATAATGAAAGATTAAAGTGTGAAAACAGTAGAACATAAAGACACAATAAAACATAATAAAATGGAATTAGCATTATTATCTTTATGATTCTTTCCTTTTACCCCTTGGTCATGCATTGGCGAAGTAATCGGTAGCCACAAAGCTTTCTGCTGTCTTGTAGAGCAGCAACGAAATCTCTCCACTTTACTAGGTCAATAGCCATCACTCAAATGGTGTCTCAAGTCTGACTTACATTGTGCATCTTGCCTTCACCACTCTCTTCCAGGTTTTGTTTGGTATGTCCTTCATTCACTTTATTTCACAAATCAATCATGTCACAGTCCTTTAAAATTGGTTCCTGGTTTCCTCTGGGTACACACCCTATACATCTTCTGTGTTGTCTTGTTATCAGTGTGTGTCTTTATTCTTGGTTACACTTATTGAAAAATTCTTGATTTTGTTTGCCAAAATATGTTGAACATTTTCCTCAGGCTATTCCCTCAGGCATGTTTGGGAAATATCCACACAAAAGCCCTGAAAGTAAGTAGTCCCTTATTTTTAATTTGGTTTTTGTATTGTTTTTGGAGGATCTTCAAATGTGTAGAGCAGCTCATCCTTCAGTTATTGTCCTCGCTGGCGTTTTCACATGATACATTCATTCACAGCCTGGGTGTACCCTGAATAGTTCACAAAATATTTGAATGAACAGAAAATGCACCTAATCTTGGAGTTTAACCTCTGAAAATCTGGTTAACAGACAAGTGAACTAAGAACTTTGTCATGTCAGTAGCTTCACTAAAGAATGTATTCGCTGCTGCCAGCTCCTACCCGTTCACATAAAAACTGCATAGAATTTCTTACATTCAGCTTCATATATTTTTGTGTTTTTTTTTTTTTTTTGCTTATCCAGTTCAGTTGATCCAGTTCATTTATTGTATTTTGTGCAATCTATCTGTTATTTGCATGAATAATTTTGGCAAGAATACGCAAATGAAACATTTAGCATATTCAAGGTTTTCCAGTAGTGTGGAGAACTCTGTATTCATCTTGAAATATCCTCTGTTGTCTACTTCATCCCCTAGTTAACTGGCCATCATGTACAAAATAGCTAATAGGAGACACTTTTGTGCAATTTTGTTTTTACTTTTACTTATTACTTGCTCTGTTGACAGACACTAGATGTGAAATTAATGTTTAGTTTTTTTTATATTCTCTATATTTTGTTGAGAATTCCACAGGATTTAAGTATTTTTCACAGGATATCTGCGTTTTTTGTCAGAAGATTGGCAAAATTCGGTCTCTTTCTCTCTGCCACTCTAAATATTGCCATGTTACATTTCTGAGAATGAAGATGTGATCTATGTAGTGGCTGCTCTTCTGAAATTTATTTGTTCTTTTTTGAGTTAGGTCAGGAGATGTAGAAAGATTTTGACCAGATAAATCATTTTAAAATCTGTTGCAATCATGTACACTTTGTTACATGTCTAATACATGTGTAATGTAACACACTTTTCACTTATAAGATTTATAAAGACATTCTTCTCATTTACTTATGTTATTTTCTTTTATAAATGACTATGCATGATGACTTATGGTGTGAAATAGATGGCTTCAGTCAGTAGTACCAAGATAATAAAAAGTACCTTGGCTAAAATCTTTCAGCACCTCATATCTAATTGTTTGAGAAAAAATATTATTCCATCTTCTCATGCTGCGGAGAGATATAAATTATCCAGTCTGGCCAAGTAAGAGAGATCAAAGAGAGAAGTTAACCCAGTGCTCAAAATGCCATCCTTAAGTCAGATGTGTTTTGGTAAAATGTGCATATATCACAGCTTACTGTAAACCTCAACATAGTGCAAGTTTACCCATTAAATGTTCTTTTACAAGCAAATGATGAAAAAAGGAAATCATTAGTGTATTCAAATAATGAAGATTGTTCACACTAGCTGATTATATTCTTCTAATCCTAATAGCCTAACAGCATGCAATCAAGCTTTAACCTACATAATGTAACTCATTTGATATTTTATCATGAGACTGCTCCAAGCAATTTTGATCTATCAATCGATCATTTGTTCACCTGAACTATTGTCTATATCTGCAATGTTGTTTCCTGTATAAATTTTACTGTCTTTTGTAATTTTTGCAGTGGCCCATATAGTTTTGTCGGTAGTGTTGTATCTATGGGCCAAAGGATTTTCTTCAGTCTACTATATTCAGTACAGTCTTGAAGTATGTGTTCAGCAGTTTGGGGTGCCTGTCCACATGTACATGCAGGTGAGGTGTCGATCTTGAAGTTTGTATACATGTGACTGTGGAATCAATGAATCAATTGTGTCCTGTTCTGTGGCATTGAATGATAAATCGTTCGCATCTATTCATATTATGAAAGGCATCCTGATTTGGGGTGTGTGATCCTCTGATTGATTTGATTATATGTTTCTTCTGATGGCATGTAACCAGTGCATCTGGTTGTGTGTCTGTTGCACCTTCTTTTGCCAGCTGATATGTTCTCTCATTTCCTGGTATTCCACAATGAGATGGGACCCAAAGCAAGGCAACCCTGTGGTGCTTGCAGTGTTCAGTCAATAAGGTCTGCAGATATGCAATTTTCTGGATTGTAGTGCCTGGAGTACTGATCTTGCATCTGTCAAAAACACTATAGGCTGTGGGCTAAGATTACTGTTAAGCAGTTTTTTCTTTTTTCAACTTTATTGCTTAGATTCCTGCATTGTAATTGTGACAATATTTCCCTGTTGCTATTTTATTCATATCCCTGGTGTTATTTGGGTACTCTATGTATGCACCTGCTCCCCCATTCTTTACTGCATTCTGTGCTGATCCATCTATGTACACATGAACCTATAAATTGTGTGGGTATTCTTCATCCAAGAAACTGAGTGTGATTGTTTTATGCTGTAAAGTATTCTGTTTCTCTTTGTCAAGTATTCCTTTCACTTCTGTTCATATTTGTATTGGCAATCTAGATTCCTCTTGTCGGAGGGTCTGTTCTGATATGGGCAGTAGGGGGCTGACAACTCTTGATATGTCTGGTGTTTGTCTACAAATTCGTTTGGCTTTGTGGATAAAACTGCTTCTCTTAAGCCGTCCCAATGCAAGATTTTGAAATTGGCCCTTCATTGGATGTCTCGGTGTGCATGACCATTTTTCTGCTTATATCAGCACTTTTGTGTCCCTCCTTTCTTTCAATGCTGGTATCCTCCACAATTTCTCCATCTCCAATATTGGTGTTTTCAATATTTCATTGCTCCTGTGATGACCATAAGTGCCTGGTTTTATACTTTATCCAGCTCTTGCAGTGTGGTGTTTGATGCTGAGCACCATGCGGATGATCCATATTCTAAATGTGGGCATATACTCTGTTGGTAAACTTTACTGAGTATTTTCCCACTCGCACCCCATGTGATTTGGAGCCACGATAGCTCAGTGGTTAGTGAACTGGACTACTAAGGACAAGAGGTAGGGTTCGATCCCAACCGATTGCTTCCGGTTCACCCAGCCTTTAATGTGTACCGGATTTTTTTCTGGGAAAGTAAAGCGGCACGGGCATAATGCCGACCACATTACCCCAAAAATCATGTGCCGAAGGTTGTGAAATTTATGGTCACTAACACCATATTCCCTATACGCCATTTGGCATGACGGGGTACTTTACTTTTTTACCCCATGTGGTTCCACACAGCTGCATAAGAAAAACAAACTTCCTCCTTGCTTTTTGGGTTGCCTTATTTATCTGCTGTTTCCAAGATAGTTTGTTGTCAAATGTACCTTCGAGATAAGTAGCTTGCATGTCTGCTTTCACAGACTCATTGTTTATGTAGATGGGTCCTGCTTTTTGTTTTGGGGAGAGAGTGAAAAATGTAGTACTGCATTTGTCTGTATTGATGCTGATACACCATCTATTTGTCCATGAATTCAGTGCATTCATAGCTCTTTGTAACAATTTGGAGGCCTCTGTTGCATACTCCTCTGTACACCACATAACCAAGTCATCTGCATACATTGTCACTTTGATACCATGTGGTAGTTCAGTAACTAGGTCACTGATGTAGACTAGAAAAAGTGTTGGAGATAGTACCTCTCCCTGAGGCACAGTAGGACCTCCTACTTTTAAGACCATCCAGTTGAACTCTGGCTCTCCTGTTATGCAGATATGCTTTACCCATTTGTACATCCTGCCACATTTACTCTATAATTTCTCAGTTTTTTCAAGAGCCCTTCCTTCGATACCTTATCAAATGCTTTCTTTAGGCCTATCCATGCTGCTAGTACCAGTTTTTTTTTCTTGGAATGCATCCTCAATTTCCAGGGAAAGATAGGTTACCTGATCTTTTGTAGAGTAGCACCATCTAAGCAATTCTGATAACTGAAACCTTATAATTAACTACAGACTTTGTGATCAATGTTAGTTCTATCATCAACAATGGTCATGAGTGGCGGTACTGTAATTGCAAATTGCATTCCCTGCTGACCATACAACTGGGCTTTGACTTCTATCTATCTATCTATTGACCTTTCGAGCCGTAGCTGGCCCATAGGGCGTAGACCAAGATACTCCTTCTCTTATCTAAATTTTTTGTTCTAGCAGTTTTCAATTTTTTTGAAGATATTTTATCAAATCTCACCATTTGTCTCTGTTCTGTGCAAGCAGCTCTATCTCATTGAGGGGGCCGATTCCTGCTGCTCTTGCCTCTCTCATCAATGTTCTTCTCAGTGTCTCTCTGGGTCTTCCTCTTTTTCTCTTACCTGTTGTTTCCCACATGAGGGCTTGCTTTGCTATTCGGTTATTATCTCTTCTCATCACATGTTCTTTGACTTAACAGCATCCAAATTTTGCAAAATCTTCTGTAGCCAACTCAGTCATTTGGTAAAATAGGGACCAGACTTCTTGTTCTGAGTAGTTCATGGAATGTCACCATTGCTACATATTTTGTGCTGAAGGTAACACCAGTCAGACATTTCTCATCAACTGTTGGCTGAGTAGCAGAACATTATGTAGTATTTCTACCACTGCTAAGATGTCAATTCACATGCTGTCACATTTTTACCAACAATGACAAAGGTAAATTTGCAATTTAAAGTTATTGTGAGTGCTGTGAATAAATGTGAATGGCTAAAACAATCAATCACAAAAATGTTGTACTGAATAACTAAATATTTGTTTAATTTGAATGTTTTTGAAAACAAACATACTAATTTTTCCACTAAGAAGTCAAAAGAAATAAGGATATACATAACATCATTGGCTAAATCAAAATTATTATGTCAGTGGCCATATTTTTAATGTTCATATGCACATGTATGGGTTATATGGACTACATAAGGTCACTCTACTTTGCAAGAGCAAATCTCTGATCCCCATTTTAATAGCTTGGGTGAACCCTGAAGCAATGTTGGTTGAAAGAAAGATGCTTAGTCTGAGAGTATAACCTCACACCACCTTGTCAACATACAAGTGAGCTAACAACGTTACCAGATATTAGCTTCATTAAGGAAAATTGTAGGAAAAAATATTTCATTCTCTGTATAAAAGTAGATGCATTTACTGTGTGGTTGAATTATAATGATTTGGTCACAGAAATGTTAGCTTGAGAAAGGATGTATACAACAGTAATGAACAGTCAGCATTACTGGTCTAGGCATGTAAAAACCTTACATTAAATAAAGGCAAAGTAAAATAGCCAAATAAAAACTGCCACATGTATATAATTGATATTTAATTATATACTAGTCTAAATATGAAATTGAGCATCAACAATTAATATTAACTAAATATGTAATTGATTTAAAAAATGATAAGGAATAGAACAAAGAGCAAGGATTGAGCAACATATTATGAATAGAAAATGGAAATGGATTGGACACACTCAAAGAAAACCTAATGACACCAAACAATACATGCATATCATGAAATCCTCAGAAAGCGAGAAAAAGGATGGTCCAGGAATACATGAAGAAGTGAAGTTATGGAAACCCTTATAAACATTTACCTAGATTTGAAGGAAATAGAGAAAATATTAAAGAATAAGGATGAATGATCATCAAGAGATTCTACATTCCAAAACAGGAGCCTAAAACGTTTTGATTGATTGGTAGATTTAATTTAATATAATATTCATTTAGTGTGTTCCTTTCAATTTAGTTCAATTGTGTTGACATTCATGACATAAATGGATATTAGAAAATGAGAAATGAGTTTAAGGCAAGGAGCTGGGGTGATCAGCAGAGACAAAGTTTGGAATGAGACCATAAAAGAGAGAGAGAAATATCATAGAACACCAGTTTTTAACTACATACGAGGTTACAACACCTATACAGTACTAAGGTTGTATGTGGTTCCATGGCTCAGAGCTGACTATTTATCAGATCAGTTGCAATGACAACTATCAGGACCAAACTACATCTTCATGCAGTGCCTCTGGAAACAGGTTAACCAGTCTGACCAAGCAATTAGGAATTGAGGAGGAAAGCAATCCTGTACTCAAAAATCTTGTCCTGAAGTCAGATGTGTTGGGCTAAAAGGTACAAATAACATGGCATGCTATAAACCACAACACAATGCATCCACACCTGCCTAAAGACCTTTAATGAGCAGGCAATGATAAGGAATAGTCATCATGTGAACGCCAAAAAGAGAATAAAAGAAAGAACTGTATACCGAGAAAATAAACAGAGGGATAAGCATAAATATTATTGGCTGCAGTGTATCTGGTAAGAGGAAAAACATCGTAGAGAACATAGTATAGTAACAACTTTACAGTAAATGAAAGAAAACAAATACAATGGCTTGTCCATGAGAAAAGTTGCTCCAGTACCATACAAATAATATAAAATAAGAGTGTAAAGCACAGGGCAGGCCAAAAGTTTACATCAAGAAAATTTTAGAGCATCATCAATTTTAAATGGTTTATGCTGCCAAAAAAAAAAAAAAAAAACAAGAGCTTGAGTTCTGTATCTCCTTCAACCCCAAACAGACATTGAAGAAGACAAATTTAGAATAGGGTATGATCAAAATTCAAATTAATTTTTTATAATGAAATATGAAATATATTGTATTTAATTTATATATAATCTTCTTCTTCTTTCCTTCCTCATCTGCCTTTCAGCATCGAGGGGAGATATAATTTGCGGTCTTTTGTTTTTCTGTTCGTCTCTGCTGCTATTATGTTTCCTAGTGCTTCTAATATTCCATCTTTTTCGTAGTTGACCCTTGGGTCTGGTGTTCCAATTTTATAAAAAATGAATATAATTTATAAGAAATGCATTTATGTCTACTAATCAGTAAGTATTTCAATAGTAATTAAATAATACTTGAATGTATAAAAATTATAAATGCAAACATTTCCTTTAAGCTTTATAACGTGGATCAACTTAGTTGATAAAATGTCTGAATTTAAGGTGTCTGTTTCAAATTGTGTAGCTTAACAATATATTTTATCAAAACTTGAACAAAGGAATATTTAAATTTTGTTGTTAAAAAAAAAATAACTTAATTTAAAATTATACAATACAATGACTGTATATTTGAATTTTAAACGCTGCAAAATAATAATGATAATTTAGCATCCTTCCCCAAAATATAAATAGACACCTCAGCGTATGCACTCTACAGAGCAAAAGTAAATGGAAATATATTCATTTTTTTTCTTATATTTTACAGTGATCTTGCATAGAAATCTGCAAATTAAAGCTGACTGCATTTCTGAACTTTGGAAGCTAAAAAAATAAGGTTTAGATTACAATTTAATAAATGTGAATGAGAAGGCAACAATAATGCAGTATTATAAGCTAATATTTAAAGCACTAGAGAAGTTGCTCTAGGCACAAAAGATACTATTGCAAACTGCATAATATTTTTTGAATTATACATTTGCAAATTTAAAGTGCAATTGCTGATCAGCTTAGTATAAAATGTATTCTAAAACATTAAAATGAACAGTGTTCAGTAAGTTATCCTTCTTGTGATACAGAAATATCCTTCTATACAAGCATGGTTAGGAAACCTTCTTGCTTTGATTTACCGAATAAGATGTATAATTAGCAAAATTCCACCAAGTCCATAGACAACAGTACCAGCAATGGCTAATCCCATCGACCATCCAATTTCACCACCACGACCGAATGTGTTGTCATTATTTCTGTTCGAACCAAAAAGAGCCAAACCAATGCAGGCAAAGAGAACTGAAATATAGAATGTGATTTAATCAATTTTGGTTCATTTTGTTTAAATAATGTGCGTCACTAGTAAGTGAATTTAATTAAGCAAAGAAAACTGCCTTATTTTGGCCATATTCTTCAGTGTTCAAGTCTTGTGAACTTGGCTCTTTGACATATGATGAACTGGTCACATGGTCAGTACTCATTTATGCATGTGTGTCCTGATTTTTTTTCCCTAAACCTGTAGCTGACACACTCCATCTTCAGCAGGCTGGATCTGGGTTTGCCAAAGAAATTTTCCTTCTTATATTGCGAATGCCAACCAGGGCTGTTGGGCCCACCCAGTCAACGGTTTCTATCTGGGTGTTCTCCGATAGCCTTTCCACCTCCTGATGGTAACTGCTAGGCAGAAGTAGTTTGTTTTCTGGGGTGTTCTTTCCAGTGGATAGAGCTTTGAATGTGCCTACTCACATGTCCTGTCCCATCGTTGGACATATGGGGTGTTTTTTTAATTGGTGCAACAGTTCCACCTGTTGTACCAACCTAGTCATGGTAGAAGAGGCCTTCCATTTGGTCTTTGGTTCTTGAGGTCAGATCTCCTATTTCCATGATGAAGCTGACAATTTTTGTTTTTTCAGGTCATGATGGCTGCCCCATAAATTCTGCTTAAGTTCAGTATTTTGGTGATAAACTGCCACAAAAACTACAAAAAAAAACATTAAGGAGGATCAGTTTAAAGTAGACTTCTTTTCAGCACTATTGATATATTGCTTGTGTTGCAAATTCCTATACAGTATTACATTCTTCCTGTTATTCTTTAACGATCAACAGTTTACTAGACTACTGGCAGATAATAATCACACAAAAATGGTGCTCCTAAGATCTTCTCTTGTTCTTCAAAATTTGTTGTGCGTAATTGTTTCTGTAGATCAAACTTTATTCTCTGGCTGCTGAGTGGGTGTAGTGTTATAGTAGGCCAACATGTTCAATAGTTTGCTTGGGTACTCTACAGTTACATTCAGCACAGTCTTTGAGGTCCTTTTTGTAATGGTGTGTTCTGAGGTCACAGTGTCCTGTTCTTAGTCTGAAGATTTTGGCCTGCTCATGTCTTTCAAACCTGTTTATATTGATGTTGTGGCTGTATCTCCATTCTACTTTGATAAGTTTGCTTTATTAGCAGTATCCTTACTTTTCTGAAGGTCTGAGATTATTTAGGATGTAAAAGATTTAATTTTTTTTTTTAACATTTTGCCTGTATTTCCATTCCCAGAAATGGTTCAATTATTATAAATATAGGTAGAATATAACGTCAATGATTATAATGTTTAATTATTGTATAATGTAAAGTTCAAGCCCTCATGTGGGAAACAACAGGTAAGAAGAAAAGAGGCCAACCCATAGAGACACTGAAAAGAACATTGATTAGAGAGACAAAAGCAGCAGGAATCGGTTCCCTCAATGAGATAGATTTGCTATATATATTTTTTTTCATATATACATATATATATATATAGAGAGAGAGAACAGAAACAAATGGTGAGATTTGATAAAAGATCTTTACAAGGATTTAAAACTGCTAGAATAAAAATTTAGATAAGAGAAAGAGTATCTGGGTCTATGCCCTATGGACCTGCTACGGCTCAAAAAGTCAATAGATAGATAGATTGAGTGTAAAGTTGTGAATAATTAATTAAATGTTTTCTATTAACTATAAATAATAAGTTAGAGATTCAGAGATAACAGTAAATAAATAAAGTTCAGGCATCAGAGAACACATCAGACATATGAAAACTGTATTTGTATCTATCTCTATTGACTTTTCGAGCCGTAGCCGGCCAATAGGGCATAGACCCAGATACTCGTTCACTTATCTACATTTTTATTTTAGCAGTTTTCAATATGAATCATTTCTAATTGTTGTTGTTCTTGATAAAACATGTCCCGTGTAGGGTTTTTCTAGTAGATTGATTCAATAGAAATAGATTTTGTCAGTCTTTCTCTAATTTCAATAATACCTTTTCCACAGTTTCGAAAGGATGAGAGCAGTTTCTGCACACAAAGGGGGATGGTTTGGATTAATTCTGTTTAATATTTTTTTAGCTCAATATGCTCAGTTCTTCCTCTTTGAGTAATTAATAAAATATTATCTATCATCATCATTGAATGCTGCCTCCACATCGAAATGTTGGCTACTATGAAGTGTCATTTTACTCTGTTTCTTGTCTTGATGGAACATGTTGTCATAGGTTCACCTATCCATCTTTTGATGTTATCAGTCCACTTACTGTCTGAGGTTGATAGACTCATAGTCATATTCTTCAATAGGGGATGATATACTCATTATAGTCACATCCTTCAATAGGGGATGATATACTCATTATAGTCACATCCTTCAACAGAGATCATTTACTCATTATAGTCACATCCTTCAATAGGGGATGATATACTCATTATAGTCACATCCTTCAATAGGGGATGATATACTCATTATAGTCACATCCTTCAATAGGGGATGATATACTCATTATAGTCACATCCTTCAATAAGGGATGATATACTCATTATAGTCACATCCTTCAATAGGGGATGATATACTCATTATAGTCACATCCTTCAATAGGGGATGATATACTCATTATAGTCACATCCTTCAATAGGGGATGATATATTCATTATAGTCACATCCTTCAATAGGGGATGATATACTCATTATAGTCACATCCTTCAATAGGGGATGATATACTCATTATAGTCACATCCTTCAATAGGGGATGATATACTCATTATAGTCACATCCTTCAATAGGGGATGATATACTCATTATAGTCACATCCTTCAATAGGGGATGATATACTCATTATAGTCACATCCTTCAATAGGGGATGATATACTCATTATAGTCACATCCTTCAATAGGGGATGATATACTCATTATAGTCACATCCTTCAATAGGGGATGATATACTCATCATGGTCACATCCTTCAATAGGGGATGATATACTCATTATAGTCACATCCTTCAATAGGGGATGATATACTCATTATAGTCACATCCTTCAATAGGGGATGATATACTCATTATAGTCACATCCTTCAATAGGGGATGATATACTCATTATAGTCACATCCTTCAATAGGGGATGATATACTCATTATAGTCACATCCTTCAATAGGGGATGATATACTCATTATAGTCACATCCTTCAATAGGGGATGATATACTCATTATAGTCACATCCTTCAATAGGGGATGATATACTCATTATAGTCACATCCTTCAATAGGGGATGATATACTCATTATAGTCACATCCTTCAATAGGGGATGATATACTCATTATAGTCACATCCTTCAACAGAGATCATTTACTCATTATAGTCACATCCTTCAATCATCATCGTCATGTGCCGTACCGGTTGGCGTTGGCGATCATGTCCTTCCACGATCTTCTATCCACAGTGTATCGTATGAGTTCTGTTGTTGACTGTTTTCCATGCCATGACACCAAGCTATCCAGTATTTTCTCTCTTTGTTGTCCGCGATCTCTCTTTCCTTTTATTTTGCCAGTTGTAACCAAGTATTCCAACTTTCCTCTTCTCATGATGTGCTCAAAAAATGTTGATTGCTTCTTTCTGATGTTTTTTAAGAGCTCCTTTTTTGTATTGACCTCTTTGAGAACTTTCTCATTGGTCTTTTTAGCTGTCCAGGGAACTTTCAACATTCTTCTGAGAAATCCCATCTCTGTGGCCTCTAATCGTCTTTTCATTTGTTTGTCTATTGTCCATGATTCGCTTCCATAGGTCAGAATTGTTTCTATATAGCATCGATGAACTCTCTTTCACATTTCTATTGACATAGATTTGTTGCATAAGATATTTTTCATTTTCTGAAATGCTATTTTGGCCTGAGCTATTCTGCTTTTTATTTATGTGTTGCATCTTCCATCTGATGTTATCACTGTGCCCAAGTATTTCAAATGTTGCACTTGTTTCAGATTTGTCTTGTTTATTTGTATGCAACATATATTATGTATTTGTATTTTTATGTGTCCAGTGTTATATATGTCATTGAGTAGTTTTGTTATGACTTGTACTCCCAGCTCTCCTAATGCATTATCTCTTCAATTGTTATATTGTTGGGACCTGGAGCTTTGCCTCTTTTCATGTGTTGAATTGCGTCCTCCACTTCACTCTGCATTATTGGTGGTTCTGTATCTTCATTTGAATTGTTTAATTCTGGTCTTTCATCATCATAGAGTTGACTGATATATTCTGTCCATCTTTCCATTGTCTTCTCCTGTTCCATTATTATATTTCCTTCCTTTGATTTCACACATCCTGAAACTTTGACTTCTTTTCTTCCTGTTAATTCATTTAACTGATTGTGCATAAATTCTGAGTCTTTGTTTTGTTGTTTTTCCATTTCTTCACATTTCTGTTTTAACCATTCTTCCTTTGTTTCTCTGCACTTGTTTTGGATCTCTTTGTGCAATATTTTGTAAGTCCAATTCTTCTTTCTTATGTTTTCTTCTTTCATCCATTAGTTGTAATATTTCTTCTGTCATCCATTTCTTTTTGTTGATTCTTTTAGTCACTGGTATTATTTCTTTTGATGTTTGTTGAATCGATTGTTTGAGCATTTCCCACTGTTCCTGGATGTCTTGTATTTTCTCAGTAGCATTATATCTATTTTGTACTATCGTGCTGTACTTATCACTCATATGTTTATCTACTCTTAGCATATCTAGTTCTAATTTATATTTCTTGGTGATTTCTGTGCCTTCCGCAGTTTTATTCTTATCTTTCCAACTACTGGTACATGGTCACTATTGCAATCTGCTCCTGGCCATGTTTTAACAGATGTTAGCCCATTCCTGAATCTTCTTTGTACCAGTATAAAATCAATTTGATTGTGTACTTTTTTGTCTGGGCTTTGCCATGTCCATAGTCGCCTAGGGTGTTGTTTGAACCAGGTGTTACCTATAATCATTTCATGTGTCTTTGCCCAATCTATCAGTCTATCCCCTCTATCATTCGTCTCACCAAGGCCATGCCCCCCAGTCACATTTTGCCCTTTAGCTGTTCCTACCTTTGCATTGAAATCCCTGATATAATAGTTATTTCTTGGGATTTACACTGTTCCATGGTCGCCTCTAGCTCTTCATAAAAAGTGTCAATGTCTTCTTCTTCGCTATTACTTGTTGGTGCATAAACTTGAATTATGTTGATATCCATTGGTCTACTTCTCAATTTTACTAGCAGAATTCTGTCTGATACTGGCCAAAATCCTTTCACTGTTTTGCTTCTTTCTCTATCTAACATGATGCCTACTCCTCTTTCGTGTGTGGTTCCCCCAGAGTAAATTACATTTCCACAGTCGCATTGTAATAATCCTGTAATACATCCTTCAATAGAGATCATATACTCATTATAGTTACATCCTTCAATGGATGATGATATGCTCATTATAGTCACATCCTTCATTGAAGGATGATATACTCATTATAGTCACATCCTTCATTGGAGGATGATATACTCATTATAGTCACATCCTTCATTGGAGGATGATATACTCATTATAGTCACATCCTTCATTGGAGGATGATATACTCATTATGGTCACATCCTTCATTGGAGGATGATATACTCATTATAGTCATATCCTTCATTGGAGGATGATATACTCATTATAGTCATATCCTTTATTGGAGGATGATATACTCATTATAGTCACATCCTTCATTGGAGGATGATATACTCATTATAGTCACATAATTTAAAGGGGGATGATATACTCATTATAGTCACATCCTTCATTGGAGGATGATATACTCATTATAGTCACATCCTTCAGTGGAAATGATATACTCATTATAGTCACATCCTTCATTGGAGGATGATATACTCATTATAGTCACATAATTTAAAGGGGGATGATATACTCATTATAGTCACATCCTTTAATGGGGGATGATAGCCTCATAATAGTCACAACCTTCAGTAAGCATGCAACCATGATTAGGGGCTTTACCACTAGTGACATTCAGATCAGCAAATTGTCTCTTTTATTATCACAAATTCCATATAATTAATTAGGTAATAAATCTATATGATTTTCTGAATTTTAGAGATGTCTTTGTATGTTGATCACTCCATATGCTGTTTAAAGTGAGAAAACACTGAAATTAACAGGAGAAGAATGTAATAAGTTGACAACAAAATGAGTTGTTGAATTAAACTTCAGGACTGAAGAAAAAATAAGATCATTTCTCAGAAAAAATGTGATAAGATGAAGAAATTAAATATAGATTGAGAATAGGGTATTATAAATAAAAATGGTGGATCATCAGTGTAGTCTTTACATTATATAGGATTTACAGATATAGTACATGTTACCACTTACCTCCAGCAAAGGTGACTGCAGTTGCTGCCTGTAGAAAGTCTTTACGTCTGCAGGAGTCAACACATAGGTATAACAGTAGGATCATAATGGCCAGAATATAACCAATCAAACCTAGACATTCCATAGCCTGTATGGCTTCATGGTAGGCTGTGAAACATATCAAAGTGTAGATAAAAAATGCAATATAAAGTCTAATATAGACCACATGTCTTCGTCTATTAATAAAATTATTAATTGTTCATAAACTTTTGTTAATTTAAAAAATAATAATAAATTAAAAAAAATAAAAGGAATACTAAAATATGAAGTGGAGAAAAAAGAGACTAAATAAAACACTGAAAAAAAAATGTAGAAAAGCAGGTCCTGACAACATACAGATTTATTCTTTCAGTGTGTGCTGTCTCCACATTGAAGGTTGGCTACCAAGAATTGCTATTTTTCTCTGTCTCTTGTCTTGGTGGTGCACATTGTCATAGGTTCACCTGTCCAACTTTATATGTTATCAGTCAACTTTAGTCTAGCTCTGCCTCTGCCTTATCTACCTTGTACTTTTCCTTCAAAGATTACTTTTTGTAGGGTATTGTGTCTTTTCACATGTCCAAAATATTTAAGTTGTCCTTTTCATATTGTGTTAAGTAGTTCTTTTTTCATTTTCAGCTGATTCAAAACTTCCTTGCTTGTCTTCTTTTTTTTCCACCCAATTCTCCCCATTTTTCTATAGATCAACATTTCAAAGGCTTCAATTTTCTGCTGTTTTCTTATTTGATGTCTATGTTTCTGCATCAAATGCCTACATGAATATTGAGTAAATATAACATTTTACAGTTCATAGCTTTAGTTCTACTGTTTTTGCTTTGATGTGAGTATATTTTTCATGTTGTTAAAATTGCATTTTGTCATTCCAATTCTTTTGCTTATTTCTGTCTTACATTTTCCATAATTTGACTATAATATGTCCAATATAGATATACATACAGATAGAGATGATGAAAGCACTATAAGATTTTGGCACTGAAATTATCCCAGATCTGTGTTATGATAAATACAATATAGAACATATACCAGCTAATCTTAGAACCTCAATGATTCTTGCCTTGCCTAAGAAGATGAGTGCTGTAAAATACAGTGATTATATAACAATATTTTTGCAGAGCCACATAACAAATTTTACTTAAAGTTATACAAGAGAAAATTGCAAACAGCATCAATATGAAGTTATAAGAAAACATCATTTTGGATTCAGGAAAAACATTGGGATAAAAGAATCTATCTTTTATGTGAGAATGTTAAAAGAAAAGTACACAAAAGTAAACAAACCAATTATGCTTGGCTTTTGACAGAGTACAAAAAAAAACAACATACAGGATATTTTAATTCATTCATTTATTCCTCTCGGGCCGAAGACTGCATATAGGGCAGAAGCCACAATTCTCCAGAATTGACAATTTGCTGCTAGTTCTTGTAGTTCTTGGTTGTTTCTTAGTCCCATGGTTGAGTCTTTCCTAGTAATTGTTCTGCTTAACGATTCTCTGGGTCTGCTTTATTTTCTTTACAAGATAGTGTCCACATGAATGCTTGATGGGGAATTATTTCTTCATTCATTCTATGCACATGGCTGATATATTTCCAGTGCATTCTTTAAAAAAAAAAACTCAACATGTATTCTTATTAAGATTAATATCTTATCTGCTCATTTGTATTCTTTCCAGCCTATATTAGAGATCCTACAAAGACATTTCTTTTCAAAGTCATTTAATTTCCTATCTAAAGTCTTGGTGGACCTCCAATTTTCACATCCATATTTAGCACTGGTATTACACAGGAGTTGAACAATCTAAGTTTTGTTTGTTTACTGAGAATTTTGGATTTCCAGAAGTTTATCAAATTGTTGAAAGCATTTGATGCTAGTGCAATGTGTGTCATGATTTCTGATGTTATGCTTCCATCTCTGGACATTATGCTGCTTATGTAGGTAAAATGTGTAACTTTTTGTAAAATTTCATTATTAATTGTTATATCAGATGAAGATATATGGAAAAAAAACATCTTGATGATGCAGACATAGGATTGGTATGTAACTTATACTAGAAACAGACAGCAGTGATAAAATGTAACAAAGAGATTTCTGCACCTCTTGATATAAAGAGAGAAGTATGAGAGAACTGTGCTATGTCCCAGTTTTTGTTCAGTTTTTACTCAGAGATCTTTAAAGACATCATAGAAATGTATGATTTAAATATAAATGGAAAAATAATTAACAATCTGAGATGTGTAGATTAACTCTTTCCGTACGGAGGCCTTTTTATCGACGCAACGGAAGAGCTTTCAGATACAACATTTTTAATGGTTTTAAGAATCAATCTACATATTTATATTTATCTAACATATAACATAGTATTTATGCATTTTTAGATAATTAAACAAGGAATTATATTTCACCAATACCAAGATGACACAAGACATATAAAAAGGATTTAATTTGATGACAGTTTACACTAATCAAATTGAGAGTGACGCACTGTGCGGCTAAACGTGCGGAAAGAGTTAAACACTGTGTTACTGACAGGTCCAGAAAAACTACAACTATTTACAGAAATATGTAGATTAAACACTGTGTTACTGACAGGTCCAGAAAAACTACAACTATTTACAGAAATAAACAAGACCAGCAGAGAATATGGATTAGCTATAAATAAACAAAACTAAGACTGTGATAATAAACACATATAGCACATGTAACCTATAAGTTAGTATCAAGGTAAATGCAACAATTTAGAAAGTTCAAGAAAACAGTTATCTTGGACATATTATACAGAACAATTATAAATGCGAGACAGAAATAAATGGAAAAAAATGTGTTTTAACACCATGAATTATATAGCCACATTCAAACAAATAACACCAGGTCGGAAATTGAAAAAAAAAATGCTATAGCTACCAAACATTCCTGTAAGTTGCAGAACATGGAAACTAAAAACAAGAAAATATAAAAGAAAAGTGAAGTTCGTAAAATGTGGATTTACAGAAGAATGTGAAGAATTTGGTGAACAGAAAGAAGCAAAAATGAAGAAAGAACTATTTAACAAGACTCAAACAAGACAATAGAAGAAATCTGTTGAAACAAAGGGACACAATCTTCTTCTTATTTTCTTGTATCTACAGCTTGTGCTGTGCAGCATCACAGAGAGGAGAAATGTGTACATTTCTGACCTTTGCTAGTTATCTAAACTTGAGTTGTTGACATACACAATTTATTTAATGTCTCTTTTTTTTGTTCCATTTATACATCTTTTTCTGAGTTACCCTTATTCTCTGTTGTATTTCTCAGCTGACATAGGTAATATTCGACACTACAATTTATAGACTTTAGTTTTATTTATCAGTTCTGCTGTTGACTTTGACATTCCAAGTAAATCATCCTATGTGATACCAGAAAAATATCAAATCTAAATACATATGTGGATTTAATACAGTTGGGACATTTTAAAAAAGTAAAAATTAAAAAAAATGTTTAAAAACAATTTTTAAAAAAATAATACAGAAAAATATTAAAATGACAACAATGTATATCTATTAAAACATTAAAGCTATTCTAAAAGGTGGATGAATTCTACAACAAGCTCCAAGAGACTTCACCCCTTTGAAGAAATAAGCAGATAGTTATTTTAAAGGGAGATTCAAATATATAAATAGGGTAAAATGAGAATATTATAGCAGAGCCAAAATGGCCTATGGGAAATGAATGGAAATGGAAGACTAATGGCTATGCTTAATGACTTGGTGATAGAAGAAATCATGCTCACAAAATAATGCTACACATAAAGTCATATGTTTATTACCAGATCATGTCATAGAGAGGAGCCACGATAGCTCAGTGGTTAGTGAACTGGGCTACAAAGGACAACAGGTTGGGTTCGATCCTGATCGACGGCTTCTGGGTTCACCCAGCCTTAAATGGGTACCAAATTTTTTTCTGGGAAAGTAAAGCGCCACGGGCGTAATACCGACCATATTACCCCAAAAATCATGTGCAGAAGGTATATAAAAATTATGGTCACTAACACCATCTTCCCTATACACCAATTAGTGTGACAGGGCTCTTTACATTACCAGACTATGTCACAGAGAATCAGATTAAAACCATATTTGTGTCAAACGCCAAAATAAGGCATGGATAACAATAGAGACCCTGGATAAAATTAAAGAAGGAAAGAATAAGAAAGCAGACATAAATAACAGCAAAACGAGAAGTAATAAAGCCAAGACATAGGAAGCTTACACAGAGGTGAACAAAGAAGTGAGAAGATATAGATGAACTAGGTAAAGAGGCAGAAGAAGCAGCAAATAAAGAGAATATGAAGGAACTGTACAACAGCACAAATTAAGTGGAAAATACAAACAGATCAATGCCTTTATTAAAAATAAGAAAGGAAATCTGCTTAGTAATATAAGGGAACAAATAGAGAGATGGAAAGAACACTTTGAAGAACTTTTGAACAGACCCGGCTCAAACAATCCTCCAGATACACTACCAGCAGAAGAAAGAGTTACACGTTAACTGTGGAAAACCAAGCAAAGAAGAAATAATGAAAGCCATCAAACTATTAAAAAATGGTAAAGCCACAGGACCAGATGAAATTCCTTCGAAAGTCATCAAAAACAGATATTAACACCTCTACCAAGATGTTATATAATCTATTAAATAAAATTTGGGAGAGGGAAGAAATATCTAAAGACTGGAAAGATGGTTATATGATCAAACTACCAAAGAAAGGAAGTTTACAGGAGTGCACAAATTATAGGGGAATTATGCTACTATCAGTGCCAGGAAAGATATTAAGCAGAATCATTCTGGAGAGACTAAAAGAGGCCATAGAGAAACATTTGAGAGATGAACAAGCAGTTTTTAGGAAGAACAGACCATGTGATGATCAAATAACTACTCTACATATAATAGTTGAACAAAGTCTAGAACTAAAATCCCCACTTTATATTGGATTCATAGATTACGAACAGGCATTTGATAGTTTAGACAGAAGAATGCTTTGGAAGTTGCTGAGTCATTACGGAATCCCCATAAAGTTTATTAACCTGATAAAAACAATGTATGAAGGGACAAAATGTAGTGTGTTGCATGAAGGACAGCTTACAGAAGCATTTGAAATAAGAACAGGAGTAAGGCAAGGATGCCTCCTGTCTCCATTTCTCTTTCTACTGGCCATAGATTGGATTATGAAAATAACTCCAAACAACAGAAATGGGATCCAGTGGTCACTGACCAAACAACTTGATGATTTAGACTTTGCTGATGGCATAGCTCTCCTATCACACAGCCATCAACAGATGCAGGATAAAATGAGCATACATGATGAAAGATCACAACATCCTTTCAGAAACAGCATTTAAGAAAATGAAAAATATCTTATGCAACAAAAATATGTCAATAGAAATGAAAAAGAGAGTTCATTGGTGCTATATAGAACCAATTCTGACCTATGGAAGCGAATCATGGACAGTAAACAAAGAAATGAAAAGACGATTAGAATCCACAAAGATGGGATTTTTCAGAAGAATGTTAAAAGTTCCATGGACAGCTAAAAGGACCAATGAGGAAATTCTCAAAGAGGCCAACACAAAAATGGAGTTCCTAAGAAATATCAGAAAGAAACAATCAACATTTTTCGGGCCCATCATGAGAAGAGGTAAGTTGGAATACTTGGTTACAACTGGCAAAATAAAAGGTAAGATAGATCGTGGACGACAAAGAGAGAAAATACTGGATAGCTTGGTGTCATGGTATGGAAAACAGTCAAAAACAGAACTGATACGATGCACGGTGGATAGAAGATTGTGGAAGGACATGATCGCCTACGCCAACCGGCATAGCACATGATGATTATATTTTTCATGGCATTAAAATTACTTTTTGCCATTCCTATTCTTTTATTTGATTTTTTTTTCGTTTTACATTTTCCAGTACTAGCTATAATGCCCAAGGTAGTTGTTGATCTGAACTATTTCCAGGTGTATTCCTTCAACTTTAATATCCACTTGCAGATTTTGAGTATTAACTTTGTTTATGATAATAGTTTTATCTTTTTGACATTCATATCTAATCTATATCTTTTGCTTGTCATGTTTATTTCATTAAGTAATTGTTGTAGATCTTTAGGATTTTCTGCTAGTAATACAGTATCCGCAGTAACAGATTGCAATAGTGACCATGTACCAGTAGTTGGAAAGATAAGAATAAAACTGCGGAAGACACAGAAATCCCCAAGAAATATAAAATTAGAACTAGATATGTTTAGAGTAGATAAACAGATGAGTGGTAAGTACAACATGATAGTAAAATAGATATAATACTGTTGAGAACATACAGGACATCGAGGAGCAGTGGGAAATGCTCAAACAATCGATTCAACAAACATCAAAAGAAGCAATACCAGTGACTAAAAGAATCAACAAAAAGAAATGGATGACAGGAGAAATATTACAACTAATGGGTGAAAGAAGAAAACATAAGAAAGAAGAATGGGCATACAAAACATTGCACAAAGAGATCCAAAACAAATGCAGAGAAGAAAAGGAAGGATGGTTAAAACAGAAATGTGAAGAAGTGGAAAAACAACAAAAGAAAGACTCAGAATTTATACACAATTAGTTAAATGAATTAACAAGAAGAAAAGAAGTCAAAGTTTCAGGATGTGTGAAAACAAAGGAAGGAAATATAATAATGGGACAGGAGAAGACAATGGAAAGATGGACAGAATATATCAGTCAACTCTATGATGATGAAAAACCAGAGTTAAACTATTCAAACAAAGACACGGGACCAACAATTATGGAGAGTGAAGTGGAAAACACAATTCAACACTTGAAAAGAGGAAAAGCTCCAGGTCCCGACAATATAACAATCGAAGAGATAAATGCATTAGGGGAGCTGGGAGTGCAAGTCATAACAAAATTACTCAATGACATATATAACACTGGACACATACCCGAAGATCTACTAAAAATCTATCTTTGTAGCCATACCGAAGAAGTCAGGAGCCACTGATTGTGAAGACCATCGCACTATTAGTCTCATGAGCCATATGACTAAAATATTACTAAGAATCATCTTGACGTGTAAGGAACAAAATAAAACCAGAAATAAGTGAGGAACAACGTGGATTTGTGGAAGGAAAGGGCACCAATAACGCAATATACATCTTAAGGACATTGATAGAAAGATCTATAGAGGTAAAGAAAGATCTATATATGTGCTTTATAGACTACACAAAAGCATTTGACAATGAAAAGCATGTGGAAATAATCAATATGTTGGAGAAATTAAACATTGATGGCAAAGATCTGCGAATCATAAAAAGCATGTACTGGCAACAAACAGCAGCTATATGAATTAACAACCAAACAGGACAATTATTATTATTGGTTATGGACGGCCTCGACATCACTGCAAACGAATTAAAATCCATAATTACTCAACCGCCCGTGCCAGTGGAATCATCCGAATTACTAACACATCTCCCAAACAAAGAAATTTCAATTTACAGGGCAATTTCAATTTATAAAACAAGGAGTAAGGCAAGGCTGTGATCTGTCGCCGGATTTGTTTTCACTTTACAGCCAACATATTATGAGATCAATAGCAGACAAAAAAGGAATTGAAGTTAACGGTCACAACATAAATAATTTACGATATGCGGATGACGCAGTCTTAATAGCAGAGACAGAAAATGAACTACAAGAAATGATAGAAATAATAGTAAAAGAAAGTAACAAGAAAGGTCTCAGTCTGAATAGTAAGAAAACAGAAGTAATTGTCATATCGAAGAAACAATCATCACCAACATGCAGCATAAAAATAAACAGGACAAATTTGAAGCAAGTGCAACATCTGAAATACTTGGGCACAATAATAACATCAGATGGAAGATGCACCACAGAAATAAAAAGCAGAATAGCTCAGGCCAAAATAGTATTTCAGAAAATGAAAAATATCTTATGCAACAAAAATATGTCAATAGAAATGAGAAAGAGAGTTCATCGGTGCTATATAGAACCAATTCTGACCTATGGAAGCGAATCATTGACAGTAGACAAACAAATGAAAAGACGATTAGAGGCCACAGAGATGGGATTTCTCAGAAGAATGTTGAAAGTTCCCTGGATGGCTAAAAAGACCAATGAGGAAATTCTCAGAGGCCAACACAAAAAGGGAACTCCTAAAAAACTTCAGAAAGAAACAATCAACATTTTTCGGAAACATTATGAGAAGAGGAAAGTTGGAATACTTGGTTACAACTGCAAAATAAAAGGAAAGAGAGATCGAGGACGACAAAGAAAGAAAATACTAGATAGCTTGGTGTCATGGCATGGAAAACAGTCAACAACAGAACTGATACGATGCACTGTAGATAGAAGATTGTGGAAGGGCATGATCGTCTACGCCAACCGGTATGGCACTTGATGATGATGTATACAGTATTATCAGCATATCTTAGGTTATGTTAATAACATCTTAATTATGTAAAAAAAATTGTTTGAGCAAAATTTATAACACATGAGGATAAGAAATGATTAGAAATTAAGATATCTGGGAAACAATAGAACAAATACCAATCGTAAAGAAAAGGAAACTGTTTATAATGAGCTTCGCAGCGGGTGGCAATGTGATCATCAGAAGTAATTCTTCCCCCACCCCGTCGAAATGTTTCGACTTTAGTTTCTTGACACTCTAGAAAAGGTTGGCCTCCCCTGGGTCATGACTTCCAAGCATCAACTTACTCCTGGATTCAACAGAAGGCTAACACTATATTAGACATTTAATAACTAAACTTATTCTACTCAACACTTCTGATTGAATCTACTGTCCATACGCGATCGCATACGACTGTCTTAGCTTTAACCTAGTACACAACTGTCTTAGCTTTAACCTAGCACACGATATCTTAGCTGTAAAACAGCACACGATGTCTTAGCTTTAACCTAGTACACAACTGTCTTAGCTTTAACCTAGCACACGATGTATTAGCTTTAACTTAGCACACGATGTATTAGCTTTAACCTAGCACACGATGTATTAGCTTTAACTTAGCACACGACTGCCTAAGCTTTGATCTAGCACACGACTGTCTTAGCGTTAACCTAGCACACGACTGCCCTAGCTTTAACCTAGCACACAACTGTCTTAGGTTTAAACTAGCACACGCTGTCTTAGGTTTAACCTAGCACACAACTGTCTTAGCTTTAACCTAGCACACAACTGTCTTAGCTTTAACCTAGCACACAACTGTCTTAGCTTTAACCTAGCACACGACTGCCCTAGCTTTAACCTAGCACACAACTGTCTTAGCTTTAACCTAGCACACGACTGTCTTAACTTTAACCTAGCACACAACTGTCTTAGCTTTAACCTAGCGCACGCTGTCTTAGGTTTAACCTAGCACACGAATGTCTTAACTGTAACATAGCACACGACTGTCTTAGCTTTAACCCAGCACACGACTGTCTTAACTTTAACCTTAGCACACGACTGTCTTAACTTTAACCTAGCACACGACTGTCTTAACTTTAACCTAGCACACGACTGTCTTAACTTTAACCTAGCACACGACTGTCTTGACTTTAACCTAGCACACGACTGCCCTAGCTTTAACCTAGCACACGATGTCCTCTTTGTGGTGGCAGCAGTCTAAAGCGTTGTTGCTATCTTGCAGGGTTTGCCTCTTTTAGGCAGCCGTTCAATTTTCAAATCCGTTCAACCTCAGAAGAATTATTTCAGGTTATATTAAACCACAATTGCCATACATAAATACAAGTGGAATTCACGTATTCATGCTGCTCATAGGGGGAGGTAACACTCTAGAGAGGCTAGCTACGATATTATTTTATACTCTCCATGTCTGCTTCTTATGGACTACACAGGAACGGTGGGGCGGGTTGGTAGCTGATAACAAGTGATAGCGATACGTCGGGCTGTGAACTCCATTCCTTTGAACTGCCGGTCCTGCAAACGTGGGGTGTAGCTCATGCCCGGTAGATGTTGTATGTTCTTATCGTCTTATTGTCCAAGCCTCGGATAATCAAAGATTGCTTAGACTGTTGATGTATTGCTGACTTTAATGCGAGAAAGAATAAAACAAAGACAAATCGGGCAAAAAAATTATGAATAGAAAATGTAGATGTAGTGGACGCACACTAGCTAAACTTGATGTCAACATAGCAAGATAAACACCGTCGTGGAACCGACATGGAAAACATAAAGAGAAAAGCAACCAAGTCCCAGGAATACATGGTGAAGAGGAGTCATAAAGCCTCCAAAAAAATTGGACAAAGTTGGAAGGGAAAAGATTTTTAAAATTCCAAGAGAAGGGAGGACGGAGATGCATTGTTCGTGACCGATGGTACCAAAAAGTCCTAAGAGACTTGAAAGGCTTTCATTTGATCTTTATTGATTTAAATGATAGCCTGGCCTGTGATCGTTTGTTAAACTTGTTTTGTTTTAATTTTTTTTAATGTGCTCTGTGTTTAATCAAATGGGGGAAAAAAAACTAAAATTACTGTAATATTGACCAATCTCACCACTCCTCTTCATCATATATAACGACAAAATAAATCAGGAAACAACCAACAATAAGGAAAAATCAAATAATAACATAGAGGTAGAAAACTCCAACATCAACGAGCTACTCTTCGCAGATGACCAATGCCTAATATATGAGGATGAAAACCTGCTACAACAGCATTTAACATCTCTAGATAAAAGCTGCACAAACTACAGCATGAAAATTAACACAGCAAAAACAGAGGCTATAAGAATAAGCAAATTAAGACATCCATTAAACATTAAGATCAAATATAAAGAAATAAAACAAGAAGAGTAATTCAAGTATTTAGGCACAATGTTTACAGAAACATTTCTATGGCAGCTAAACAACAAATGATAAATAGCGTTTTCATACCAACTTTGTGCTATATGGTCAAACATGGACCCTTTCTGAATCACATTTAAGAAAGATCAATACATGTGAGATGCGATGCTTGAGAAAAGTAACAAACAACACAAGAAGAGATAGAATACCAAATGAAACCATAAGAAAAATGGTAGGAACAAAACCCTGCCAAAAATATATAGAACAACAACAACTTAAATGGTTTGACCACCTGGTCAGAATGAATCCTCACCAATCACCATCAAGGGCGTTCTTCTCGAGAATGCATGGAAAAAGACCAAGAGGAAGACCCAGAAGAAGATGGATAGATGCAGTGACAGAGACACGTAACAACAAAGGAAGATCACTAATTCAGACAGTTCGAGCAGCTCAAGAACGACAAATGATATAAACCATGACACCTTTTAGGTATCAGTGAAAAGAGAAAAGAAGAAGATGGATAGATGCAGTGACAGAGACACGTAACAACAAAGGAAGATCACTAATTCAGACAGTTCGAGCAGCTCAAGAACGACAAATGATATAAACCATGACACCTTTTAGGTATCAGTGAAAAGAGAAAAGAAGAAGATGGATAGATGCAGTGACAGAGACACGTAACAACAAAGGAAAATCACTAATTCAGACAGTTCGAGCAGCTCAAGAACGACAAATGATATAAACCATGACACCTTTTAGGTATCAGGGAAAAGAGAAAAGAGGAAGAAGAAATATTGACCAATCATAAACCATAACCTATAATCTTATATAAATATCATGGATACCAGGTAATATACATGATACTGGAGTTGAATTGTTGGATACTTTTTCATAACATACACCCCACATCGACCTATAATTGTGTATTGGTTCTGTCACTGAAGAATGGACTACGCTCAAAATGTTTATGGAATTGAACTTATTTTGTATTAGTCTGACTTTCATGAATAAAGAAATTGCATGACTTCCGTTCGTCCCGTTTTTTTTTTACCTTGACAGTCTCTTGCTTTTGTATCAATGAGGTATGGTCTGCCGTAAAACGTGGCACAAATTGAATTACATTATGATTGTTTCAGTGTTGTAAACATATCTCCTCCCCTGGAATTCGCTGATCTATCGCAACGGAAGTTTCCCACCACATTAATATTCATTTATTATTATTTGGCTCCAGCGAATTACTTCCCTTTAAGTGCAGATCAGAAAGAGGAGTGATCGTCATATGAGCAAAAAAGAGGCTGAGAAATTAAAACAGTTGGCACCATGCTATGAAAACAAGACAAATGCTAAATGTAAATTATGAATGACATGATAACTTCAATAGATATGTAAATAACGGTCTGTCAAAAAACATCATTAAACCATAGATGATCGGGATCTACTGAAAACAATGTTTCATTTCTTTGCTTTCCACTTTCGTCCTGCGACTACTTCTCGTTAATGCTCGTCTTTAAACGTGTTATGATGTCATAGATGCGTGGTGTTGTGTTTTTAACAGCAAGTTGTGGTGTGTGTGTGTGTCTCTCTACCAAACACATCTGACTTCAGCATAACATTTGTGGGTACTGGGTGGCCCTCCCTCTCTATTTCCACTCGTTTGATAAAACTGTTTAGTTTTGTTTCCAGAGCCACAGTGAGGAAGTGGAGTTAGGATCTAGATGAACTGTTGCCAACGCAAGCAGTCAGCTATGAGTTTCTGACCTCTTTTAGCCCAAATGCTGCTGGATGTCTTTGCCCTGAAGCCAACTGTTGATCTGTTGAATTCCACCTATAGGAATTGGTATTTGTAAATAAAAGTACACTCAGTTTTACGAGTGGCATTTGATAATAGTTTTATTGTAGAAACGCTAATACATAGAATCACACATTGTGCCTGTCTTACCACTTAGTTGGCTTTTGTGATATGAGTAGGTGGTACAGCTTTGACGGTGATAACAAAAGACGCTTTGCCACAGTCCGTTACCTAGATACTCATAGTTTGTAGTTCTATAATAAACAGCCCAAGCGGTTGTTGCAAACCCAATAATGAAAAGAATTAGGCCTAGGGCGAATGCAATGATAGCTCCTTTCAGCCAAATGGAAGCTGTGCGGAAAATGTTGGCCATGTCTTCCGATGTAGCTTTTTTCCAGAAGAATAATCCTGAAGATGGAGGGAGAAAATGTTTAATTAGGATAATAGATAAAGACTGAAATAATCATATAATATCTGAACTTTGCTGTCTCACATTCTCATTAGTATATGGCATGCCGAGTTGCATGCAATTGTAATTAATGTCCACAGTTTCCTATCTCTAATGTTGTCTACCATATTCATTGTTCATAGCCTATTCCGTGATACTAGACAATCTATTATCCTCTAATTTTCTCCATCTATATTTACATGAATGTCGTCTGCTATCATAATGGGAATTACATATATGCGTTGTTAATCCATACAACAGGGAAGCAGTTTAAGGCAGCCAAGATAAAAAGACTATAAGAAGGAAACAACAGCAACAGATGACAATATTTACAGTTGCCAGAGGAACGAGAACCAGAAAATGGTATGCTTCCAGGAAATTCTAAATATTGATTTTCTGTTAACATTTAAAGAGCTTCATTTACTCTTGCTTGCTTGTTAATTGCTAATGCCTTACATACAGTTGATAAAAGTGTGGTTTTAATTGAGAAACTGTCTGTATCACTCTCACTGACTGTTTTTTTTTAAACATGGTTTTGTTACACAATTTGGGAACTTATATAAATTATTTTAAAAAATAAGTTTGTAAAGAAAAGCATGCAAATGCAACATAAAGCAGGTTCTGCGGTAAGTTTATGTTACAATTTATGAAATGATAGAAAGCCAAACAGAAAGGTTCTCAAACTAGAGATGGGGCAGTCTATTCTAGAGAAAAACATGAGAATACATTCACGGCTCGTTGGACACGGTGCTAGCGGCGGCATACCGTCTTTGTGTGATATAAGTGCGGCCCATGCTCACGTTCAACATTTACTTGTGATATTATGGTATTAGATGAGTAAAATATTTAATAAATATTGATAATATTGTATAATTATTGATGTTTGGCTGTTGATATGCCCAAGCGTTAAAGTCTTCTCCACAATAACCATACGAGCTCCTACTTTACTGTTAGCATAAGTTAGAGTTAAGGGCCTTTTTGTTTGGTGTGCTGTATTAATCTAGAACAGGGATGGCCAATTAGGTGCGCGCGGGCCACAAATGGCCCGCGACGTCCTTTTTGTAGCCCGCGGCGGATAAAAAATCAAATCAGGTTGCATTAAGCACAATGTCATGGGTAAATTTGATTAAAAATTTGTTACATTAACTTCTACTGTGGAGGAAGCTAACTCAAATATTCCCTAGTAGACATATGTTTAAAACTCGGAACACTCTAGTAGTTTGTTTAACGTCGACTTCCCGTCATTCCCGGCCCATCCTTTTTTTTCTTTTGATCATCCTGCGACCGACTTTAACAAAGGAAGAAGCCAACGAATGGTTCTAGAGCTGACTCTCGGTCGAGTTCAAACAGTTTCCGCCAAGAAATACTCTCAATCACCCACCTACTCCACCCCAACACATTCACCTCACAATTATTTTACTTTCAGTTTCTTTCTCTCCAAACCTCTTTTCATCAGTCAAAATTATATATCCGATCTGATCATTCTGATTTTGTCGAGTTACAGTGAACAGTTCCATTTTAACAGGAAACAGTGCTATTGTTGTAATCTGTGTTTTCATTGTCTGTTGTTTCGGTCGTGGTATAATATAAAGAATAAACGTCAATTAAATGAAAAAAAAAATCAGATTTTTTCATGAGAAATGGGAACATGATTTTTTATTTATCAACAATAAGGATAGCAAACCGCAGTGCCTTGTGTGTTTGCAAGTGTTGTCTGTAAATAAAGAGTATAATCTTAAAGGGCATTACACACAGCATCACGCCGCTAAATACAAGGACTACATTGGTACAATACGGTCTTCACTTGTGTACGATTTGAAGAAAAAGGTTAGTGCTCAGAAATCTGTTTTTACTACATTAACAACAAAACAAACAAGTTCCTTAATGGCATCGTTTGTTGTAAGCGCAGAGATAGCGAAATAAAAAAAATCATTATGTGACGGTGACTTTAAAGCGTTGTTCTATTAACATGGCGCGTGCATTTGGGGAAGACAAAATTGCCAGTCATTTTGAGAGCGTTCCACTATCAAAACAGACAGTCACTAGAAGGGTTGAGGAAATAAGTTCTCATATATCTAGTAAATTAAAGAGTGTCGTTACAAATACCGCTTACTTTTCTCTGGCTTTGGATGAATCTACTGACATATCAGACACAGCACAACTTTTAATATTCATAAGAACTGTTTCAAAAGACTTTATTATCAATGAAGAGCTACTAGCTTTAGATTCATTGCATAATACGACCAAAGGTCAAGACATTTATAACTCAGTTCTGAAAGATGTTAACGGTATCGGTCACATAAACAGACTTTCAGCAATAGTGACAGATGGCGCTATGTCAATGTGTGGTACTCAAACAGGTTTAGTTGGATTATTAAGGAAGGCTTGAATCCATTGCCCAGCATTACACTGCATTATACACCAGGAGGCGCTGTGTGGCAAGATTCTAGACGTGGAGGATGTTATGAAAACTGTAATAAAGCGTCTGAATTTAATAAAAGGCGGGAATCTGTCTTCTGACACACCGACAGTTTATAAATTTTCTATCAGAAGTTGAGGCGGAATATGGCGGTTTGGTGCTCTACACACAAGTACGCTGGCTAAGCAGAGGGAATTGTTTGTGCCGGTTTTTTGCTTTGAGAAACGAGATAAAGTAGTTTTTAGAGAAACATGATACAACAAAGAACAGATCAGAAAAATGTCTGATCCACATTTTAACAGCGTATTGGCCTTTTTAACTGATATCACCCAGCACATGAATGAACTCAACGTGAAGCTACAGGGACGTTCCCAAACAGTCTCAGATTTGGTAGGACACTTAGATGGATTTATAAGTCAACTAAAAGTTTTTAGATTTACCCTGGCCAAAGAAAACTTCATTCATTTTCCTTCGTGAAAAGAATCGATTGAGGAGCGCAGTGACACTGATTTCAAATTTTCTGTATTAATGTTAGACAAACTATTGGAGCAATTCAATGAACGATTTTCTTACTTCAGTGGTATACGACCAGAACTGGCATTGTTTAAAAACCCTATGAAGTGTGACATTTTCCAACAGCATGACACTTTTCAGTTGGAGTTATGTAACCTCCAAAGTGACCCCTTTTTCCAATCAAGGATGGAGATAGGAGTTGACTTTTGGAAACTTGTGCCACAGGAAAAATATCCCGCATTGAGTGATTTCAGTTTGAAAATTACTTCTATGTTCGGAAGTACATATATATGTGAATGCGCTTTTTCAACAATGAAGGAGATTAAATCTTCGCAAAGAAACCGACTCACTGATAGCCACCTTCAGGATTTATTACGAATATCATCATCATCTTTACACATTGACTTTGATGAACTTGTTGCTGCACATGAACGTCCACATTGTTCTCATTAAGGTTTGTTACATGTCAACCTTAAAATGACATAACTAAAACATGTTTGTTAAACAATATAAATAGCAAATTTTATTCATTTTTATAAATCAACTAGGCATTTTTAACTCTGTTGCAATAAAATGATTTATGTAAGCAAATAATGCCGATAAATAACAAAAATATTACCTTATAACAAATGCCAAGTTTATCTGTATTGATGTTGTTATGTGTGTGGCCCGCCACAAAAAAAAAATAATAAAAAAGTGGCCCGCCATTTGAAATAAATTGGCCATCCCTGATCTAGAACTACTATAAAGAGACTTAAGAGTGAGATGAACAGTCAAATTTAAAACAACCGTCTCTATAGTTGGAGATGATGTGTGTGCGATAAGAAGGAGGTAGCACACAGCTACTGAAAAGAATAACATTCTAGTTATTACCCATTGCGGTTTGAGTCGATTAGTGCATATATAGAATATAGTATTGAGATTTGTTGTTTTTTTTTCATACAAGTTGAAATTAAAATTCGTCTATTATATGACATTATGTAAGGACACAGTTGTACATTGAAAGATCTTCTGATAAATAAATGTTGACATCTCCAAAGAAGAGATAATCAGAAAGACATTGGACAGACAGAGATAGACATTTGTTACAAAGGACCCAGCAAGGTGAACATGGACGATTCTTGTGGCTGTCCCCAGTACTATAATTAAATAAATTGTATAGAGAATCACCAGCTTTGTGCAGGTATGGTTTCTTGGAACTTGTTAAGACTGACGTCAGAAAGTGTACTCGGAAGGAGAAGAAGAAGCAGAGAGAGAGAGAGAGAGAGAGAGAGAGAGACGAAGTTGCATGATCGCCAATACTATAGCATATTATACGGTGTTACTGACTGATATAGAACCATCATCTGCAATCATTGTACTTTGATAATGTCAGTAGGCGTTCAAGTCCATCTTCTAGCACGATCTAAACTTAATGCACAGGCTCCATTGCACAAGCTGGAACGATGAGTTCATTTCAGACAGCAGGACCAACACAAACATACGCTAATATTAGTCACTTTATATTGTGCTGTTAGATCCTGGTATATTTCTCGTGATCCTGGTATATTTCTCGTTTTCATGTTCTTTGTGTCCTGTTTTTATTTCAGAGAAAAAGTATGACGGGAAACTGTAACGTCATCGTTGTATCCTTTATTGTTTTACCGTGTAAAGCTGTCAAAATACATTGTGTTTACCTCGTTCCATCCTCACCAGTTTTATTAGAATTCTTTGCCTATTCCCTTATTTCAGATAAGGTAAAGGTAAAATACGAGACTTGAACCGGCGTCTTAGCTCGCGAGTTTCCACCCATATGTGCTCGGCCGCCTATCCAGAAATGTTCGGAGATTTCTGTATAGTGTCTCCTCAAGCATCGAAACTCTGATGCGAGGCGACATTCCTCACCTTCCCTGGTACCCATTTCTACCAACGGCTGGGTCGACATTGTGGGTATTTTTTTTTTCCAACCACGAATGCAATTCACACTGCTCCCAGCGGGAATCGAACACGGGTTGTCCGAAAGTCGGTAGTCCAGTCGGGTGGTTTTCCCAACTAGGCTACCGAGGCCCCCAAATACCGTGATCTGTCAAATATTTCAGATATGGTGAGACTAGCATTTTTGCTAACCAACACATTCTATTTCTTTAGACCCATACTCGGAGACCGAGTGATTAGTGCGTTCGCTTCCTGATCAGAAGGGTCCGGACTCGATCCCCAGAAGTCGCTAATATTTTTTGCGGGTCGACAAGGCTCCGAGGAGGTTCACCCAGCTTCTAAAAATGGGTACCAGAGATTTTCTTAAGAAGTAAATGCGGACTAGCGTGATACCGACCCCATCACCCAAAAAAGTGCAGTAGTCTTAGAAAAATATGGACATTAACACCATATTTCTCATACGCCTAGCAAGGCGTGAAGGGAACCTTTATCTTTATAACCCAGCTATTGATTCCTACAGTAATTCCTACCTGCCCCGTCTAAAATATCACCATTTGTTGTCACCCGCTCTATAACGGTCCGTGATTTTGTCTATTCAACATATTCTACGAAATAGGTTAGCTATTACTCACCAATTAACCTTTTTTGTCTTTTAACTACTATTCAAAGAGTAAGGAACGAAAGAGTCCCGTCACTCCATATGGTGGCGTACGACAATATGATGATAGTCCGATATTTTTTTTAGACCTTCAGCACAATTTTAATTGAGAATATCTCTCTCTCTCTCTCTCTCTCTCTCTCTCTCTCTCTCTCTCTCTCTCTCTCTCTCTCTCTCTCTCTCTCTGCGATCAGAACTCAATCAAAGTAGGATTCCAGACTCTTACATGAAGACAGCTGTCCGTTTAAGTGAATTGACATCATAATTAAAATAAATTAGAGTATTAGATCCACTCTGCTTGAATACCTGTTAAAACGTTGCACTGTGTTTCTGCGCCAGTGGCCCAGTGCATCCGATTTCAGCCAGCATTTTGTTCAGGTTTGCTTTCCTTAGCCTTTGATTGTCCCCAATCTTCCTGCAAGGCAGCAGATTGTCTTTTCTGTAGGAGGATTCTGCCCTTAGATGGTCTGCCCTCCCAGGTTTACGAGCACACATGCCCGAGTCACTAGAGATGACTAACACAGACATGCACACACAAAGATATGAGATGTGACTGACACTGACATGCACACAACGATATTAGGCATGGCTAACACTGACACACACCAAAATATGAGATATGACTAACACACGCACACTAAGATATGAGATGTGGCTAGCACAGACACACTCTAAAATATGAGATATGACTAACACAGATACACAAACTAAGATATGAGATATGACTAAACACAGTCATGCACACACAAAGATAAAGATAGGAGATGTAACTAACATAGACATGCACACACAAATATATGTGATATGACTAAACACAAACACACACAGATATGAGACATGACTAACATAGACAGACACACACGAAGTTGAAATGTGACTAACACAGACATGCACGCACAAAGATATGATACATGACTAAGACAGATACACACTAAGATATGAGACATGACTAAACACAGACACACACAAAGGTAAGAGACATGATTAACACGGACACACACAAAGATATGAGATATGACTAACATGACACACACCAAGATATGAGCCATGGCCAGCACACACACTCAAGCTAAGATATGAGCCATGGCTTTCCGGAAACACACCAAGATATGAACCATGACTAGCACAGAAATACATCAAGATATGAGCCATGGCTAGCACGGAAATACACCAAGATATGAACCATGGCCAGCACAGACACACACCAAGATATGAACCCTAGCCAGCATAGTCACCCACCGAGATATGAGCCATGGCTAGCACGGATATACACTAAGATATGAGCCATAGCCAGCACATACACCCACCAAGATATCAGCCATGGCCAGCACATACATCCACCAAGATATGAGCTACGACTAACATATACGCTTGGTAACTTCCACTAAAGTTTGTCTGAGGTTCTTGGTAAAGTTTCTACTGACGACCACGAAGATCCGAAACTTGCAGGCATGATGGGCGTGGCCGACGTGCAGGAAGATCAGCCGGATAAGACCTTCAGAGAATGTCAATTTCATATCCCCTGAATCTTGAGTCCGCTTCTGATAGTACAGTCTGGCCACGTGGCTCTGTGCTTTCATGATGATGTAAGATAGATAATTGAGAATGTGGTTGATCATTCCTGTGTCGACTTTCCTTTTTTCTCAAAATAATCATTTTCCCATTAAAGACAGAGTGGAAGCTGTCGATCAGGATTTAATTGACGAATTATCGCTAGTAATCCAGTCCACAAATCACTAACTAAACTACCATGGCTCCCCAGGCAGTGAGTAGTGTGGTGGTACTTCGACGTCTAAGTCTTTTGATGATGCGAACTGACTCTTTGTCTTGTACCATGATGGATGGGCAGGGTCAGCATCATGGAACAAGATGAGCTGGTCTCATGCTGCGTAGTGGCTGACACAAGTAGTATATTATGGTATTTAGAACCAGCAAACTTCTAAAGAGGAAAAATTCTACATTTTTGTCTATATAAAAAGTATACACGAAGCTACGTTTTTCCTTATGTAAAAGGTATACACGCAGAATACACGCAGCAAAACGGACCGACAGAAGCAGCGTGACCTCGGTGAGCGTAGGTGACCCTATGATCGATGAACGTAAGGTGTGTTGAGAAAAGTGTGTGTTCCTCTCCTAAGTGTAGGATCATTTTTTTTATATCTCGGGCTGAATGTTGTCTCACTTCATCAGGGCAGGTGTGTGCTTGTAAATAAATAGTGTGTTGTAATGATTTTAAAAATGGAGGAAAGCCGGTGTTATCTCTTTCTTGTTCCTTGGTGTTAGTGGTCGCTCTCTCTATCTCTCTCTCTATCTCTCTCTCTCTCTCTCTCTCTCTCTGACAAGTGAATTAATCAAGACAAATAAAATAAACAAATAAGAGGCTTTCTATATAATTTTCACAATAAAGATTTTATTAATACATCAGAGAACAGATATTTTATAAATGTATGGTAAAGGTTTAACCTCTCTCTCGCTCTGTCTCTCACTCTCCTATCCCCTCCTAGTCTTCTCTCCTACTATGTCACCCTCCCTCCTCACTTTCCCTCTTTTGACCATACAAGAGGGAACATGAGGGCTAATCAACTGATCAGGAAGTCATGTAGGCGAAATAAATAAAAACTAGTGGCGGGAATAGTGGCTCTCCGCCACCCACTTAGTATCGGGTCTGTTGAGGAGGGCAGTGTCTACGGGATCGTGTTTAATTGTTTGTTTTGCACCCGGCAGTGGTGCTAAAAGGTCATCGTCCTTGTGCTTTTTACTCTCAGGTGATAGGTCTTCGGCTGGTGAAGGGGCAACTGGTGGCGATGAAGTTGGTGTTGTAGCAGGTACCGAGCAATGATAAACATCTAAACTATATTTTAGTCCCCGTAGCAAAAAAATACTTTAAAATTACTTTTATGATTTTTACCCTCCTGACCATTTTTTATGGCTACGCCTATGAAACTGTTAAAATTAGTAAATTTAACCTCTAGGGTTACCTCAAACTTTATTTTTGACACGCCCATTTATCAAATTTACATGAAAAATCAACTAAAAATTGGTAGTGAAATATGACATTTAAAGGCACGGGGAGACTTTCAAATAGACAAAAAAAATCTTCGGGTACACTAAATATATAAGGGGAAAAAAAATCTTAGGGTAGAATAAATATATAGCAAAAAATCTTCGGCTGGCCTTAGATTTGTTCAATGTAATGCTGGTGGTTCACTACTAATTTTTAGTTCATTTTTAATGCAAATTTGATACATAGGCGTGTCAAAAAAAAAGTTTAAGGTAACCGTAGAGGATAACTTTACTAAATGTAACATGTTTCATGGGCGTAGCCATTAAAAAATGGTCGGGGGGGGGGGTGTAAAAGTCATAAAAGTGATTTTTAAGTAATTTTTTGCTAAGGGGATGTCTAAAATATAGTTTCGGGTAAGCCTAGAGGTTACATTTACTATTTCCAACAGTTTTTTTCTTCCCTCAAAAATGGTCAGGAGGGTAAAATTATAAAAGTGTTCTTTTAAGCAAATTTTTGCCACGGCGAGTGTAAAATATAAAGTTTGAGGTAAGCCTAGGGTGTAAATTTACTATTTTTAACAGTTTCATAGGTGAATCCCTCAAAAATGGTCATGGGGTAAAAAAAATCATAAAAGTGTCCTTTTAAGTAAATTTTTGATACAGGGATGTCAAAAATAATGTTTGAGGTAAGCCTAGAGTGTAAACTTACTAATTTTAATAGTTTCATAGGCGTAGCCATCAAAAAGTGGTTGGGGGTTAAACATTATAAAAGTGTTATTTATGCAACTTCTTGATATGTGGATGTCTAATATACAGTTTGGGGTAAGTCTGGAGGTTAAATTTGCTATTTTTAATAGTTTCATATGCGTAGCCATCAAAAAGTGGTTGGGGGTAAAAATCATAAAAGTGCTTTTTAAGTAAATTCTTGATATGGGGATGTCTAAAATAAAATTTTTCATAAAAGTTTGAGGTAAGCCCAGAATGTAAATTTACTATTTTTATCGTTTTCATAAGCGTATCCAGCAAAAATGGGCGAGGGGTAAGAAAGATAAGGTGCTTTTTTATGCAAATTTGATACATTGGCGTGTCAAAAATAAAGTTTGGGGTAAGCCTAGAGGTAAAATTTGCAGTTCTCTACAGTTTCATAGGCGTATCCCTCAAAAATGATCAGGTGTATACCATTTTTTACTTTTTGTCGAGTTATGAGTGTGGCGTAATGTTCATGTATTGAAGTACCATTTTCTTTTAGTGGGATTATGTCAGGGGAGTGACCTATGTGTTTGTTAGCACTTTCTTTGTAGAGTTATAGCAGGGGGCGTAGCTTTCATGCTTTGCAGTACTTTATTAAGCAGAGTTGTGACAGGGGCGTGAACTTTAAGTATAGTCTTTCAATGTGGTGTTTTTAGTGTGTATAGGGTTTTCTAGTGTTGTAGGAATACTTTCATTAGTCATTTAGACAAAGTCCTAACTATCATAATGTGTACATTTTAGTAAATTCTAATTATTTATTAAGGTTTTCTCAGCTGTATTAAAGTCTTTGATTGATAAGTGGACACTGTGATATTGCATCATAGGCCGAAATCTATTTTTAGTAACTCATCAGGTACTGCATCAGAGGTCAGCTCTATTTTTGGTAACACCTCCACCCCCATTGCTCCACCGATAGGCGCCAGGGCGATTTTTTAGTGGTAAATATACATCACTATGAATCTTGAAATCAGACATAGGTTTACATTTATTGACGACGAACGTGTCTCGCGCCTTCAGACACATGAAAAGTAAGTGTTATTTTAGTTCTTTAATATTATAGTATGTTACTTTAGTGATGTATTTTGATAAATTTAGTTTTTTAGTATCCAAATGTTATTTTTGTAACCTAATTTCGATAATTTGGGAATCTCGTTTGTATCATAGGGCAAAATCTACTTTTAGTAACTTATCAGGTCAAAATCAAGATACATTAGGCAGCCTGCCTACAACCATCAAGACATACTAGACAACATGCATACAGCCCTCATGACAAACTAGACGACCTCCATACAGCCCTCAAGACACACTAGACGACCTCCATACAGCCCTCAAGACATTAGACAACCTATATTTTCAACTTTGTGCCCATGAGACGAGATTTTTGTGTTTTGGGGTTAAATTATTTTGTCTTTTGGACTTTGGTTATAACTTTTTCGCCTTTTGTGTCTAACTAGTATCCCTTTGGACCTAAATTTTAGGGTTTTGAGTTCAACCTTTTGATTATGAGACGAAATTTTTGTATTTTGAGGTTACATTTTTTGTCTTTTTGCCTAACTTTTTGGACTTTGGATATACCTTCTTGATGTTTTATATCTAATTTATACGACTTTGGGACTATATTTTTAGGATTTTCAGTTCATCTTTTTGAGAAAGTGATGAAATTTGTGTGTTTTGGTGTTAAATTATTTGAATTCCGAACAATCCTTTTTGGACTTTGGATATACCTTGTTGGCCTTTCGTATCTAACTATTTTGACTAATGTTTTTAGGGTTTTGGATGAAACTTTGTGACTATGAGCCGAAATTGTGGGTTTGGAACTAAGTTTTCTGATCTGTAATGATCACCTTTACTGTTGTCTGTCATTCGTTGAAGTGTTAAAGATATGGAACTCCAAAGTCTAAGCTTTTCGTGGGTTTGGGAGTAACGTTTTGGTCTTTGGTACTAAATATTCTTAGCTGTAATAATCATCTTTAATGATGTCTGTTATTCGTTGAAGTGAAAAACATTGGTATTTCAACCTTCAGAGCTCAAAAGGAGGTCATAGAACTCCTCTGGTATTGCCTCAGGGGTCGACGCGAGTTCATGTAACCCACCATCCCGCGTTACTCTCCCCCACCGCTGACCCGATAGGCACTACATATGCTTTGCCTAATGCGCTTCTCTGATTGGTTACTCCAGCTGTCAGTCATTTCTTTGCTCCGCCTTCTATAGTAAAACTCTTCTCTGATTGGTTAATCCAGACGTCTTTCTCTGATTGGTTAATTTATAAATCTGTTACCAAGTTATATTTAAACTAGTCTCATGAGAGATTTTGTGTTATAAGTTTGGTTGCTTCAATGAAGGTTATTTCCAGACTACTGTTCAGTCTGTAGAATTGAGACTATATTTTACGCTGTAAGTTGGGAAATTTTTTTTTCTGTTTTCTCTTAAAGTATGTTAAGACTTATCGATAAAAATGTTATTCCATTGTATTAATGTATTTAAAGTATGTATGTTAAGTATGGGTGAATGTATTATTCCTTCGTTTTTTCTCATTGGTTGTTTAAAGTAGGTATTTTAAGTATTGTTGACATTGCTGTTTAATGATATTAATATATTTAAACTAGAAGTGATAAATGTTATTGATAAATGGTTGTTGGATTTTCTCCAGATGGTTTATCATAATGATATATCTTCTGATGAATTCCAGTGTCCATTGTGTCCAAAGAAGTTTAAACGGCGCCAAGCTATGCTACAGCATATACGGGCCGCACATCGACTTATACGCCATGCTTGTACCATTTGTCAACGTGCGTATACGAGTCAAAGTTCGTTAGCCAGCCATAGGAGACTAAAACATAATACAACAACACCAGCTTCATCAATGGCTCCTTCTACAACACCAGCTTCAGCCTCGGTAACTGCTACAACACCAACTTCATCGCCACTGGTACCCCTTCACCAGCGACCAAACGAAAGATAAACGAAGACCTATCACCTGAGAGTAAAAAGCACAAAGACGATGACCCTTTAGCACCACTGCCGGGTGATGTACGGGTTGTATATGAACAAAACTCGTCAGCTATAAACACCCACGCTACTATCAACAAGACAGTTTCCACATATACATTCTTCCACTCACCTGATCGCCCATTCACCACAGACTGGTCTGCGCTTCTAAGTGATATATTTGATAGTCAGAAAACTCGTTTCAAAATTAACTATGGTCACCACCTTATCCTCAGACATAGAGAGAGTGGTGATCTACGCTTCTTCCACGCATCCCTCAATAACTTGGCTGTTCTCGAGTTCCCCCGTTTAATCAATAATCTTGAAGATTTCACCAGATTCGTCGATTCTCTAAACGAATACAATCCCGCAGACAATGCCCTCCTCAACAGACCCGATACTAAGTGGGTGGTGGAGAGCATTTCCGTCATTAGTTTTTATTTATTTCACCTACATGACTTCCCGATCAGTTGATTAACCCTCATGTTCCCTCTTGTATGGTCAAAAGAGGGAAAGCGAGGAGGGAGTGTGACATAGTAGGAGAAAAGACTAGGAGGGGATAGGAGAGTGAGAGACAGAGCGAGAGAGAGGTTAAACCTTTACTATACATTTATAAAATATCTGTTCTCTGATGTATTAATAATACCAGCTTTTAATAGAAACCGGTTTTCCTCCATTTTTAAAACCATTACAACACACTATTTATTTACAAGCACACACCTGCCCTGATGAAGTGAGACAACATTCAGCCCGAGATATAAAAAAAAATGATCCTACACTTAGGAGAGGAACACACACTTTCCTCAACACAACTTACGGTCATCGATCATGGGGTCACCTACGCTCACCGAGGTCACGCTGCGTCAGTCGGTCCGTTTTGCTGCGTGTATGCTTGCTGAGTGTATACCTTTTATATAAGGAAAAACGCAGCTGCGTGTATACTTTTTATATAGACATAAAAATGCAGAATTTGTCTGCGTGAACGAAGCTTTACGGGTTCTAAATACCATAATACACTGCTGACAAGCTCCGTCTTCGACAGGCTGGATAGGTGGCAGAGCACATATGGATAAAAACCCGCATGCTAAGACGCAGATCCAAGTCTTGTACTTTTACTTTTCTTATAGACTTTCCTTCTCCTCGTTCTGGTAACTGCAAGGCAGCAGTGGTTTGTTTTCTGGGGTGTTGCTCCCCGTGGATAGAACTTTGAATGCGGCTCATACTCGCGTAGCATGTTCCGTTGTTGGGCATATGGGACGCTTTATTTTTAAATTGGTGAAACAGTTCCGCCTGTTTTCCTCATGCTGGTAAGAGATACCTTCATTCGGTCTTTGATTCATGAGGTCAGATCTTCATTCCAGTTTCCGTCAATAGAGTCCAAAAATTCATAGTTAAAATAGCATCGATATTTTAATAAATAAAATAACAGTTCTAAAAACTGTAAATGGTTCTCTTTACACATTTAAACGTATAAGAAATATAGTGTTATTGTGTCCATACATTTTTTTTTAAATGAACAAAGGCGCTTTTTTTGTTGGGGGGGGGGGGGGGTCCTGGTATGTTTACCAGGATACCCTCGTTTCCCTGAAAAAGGTATCTGGTACCAGTTTGTACAAAGTGAAAAATCATACTCCGCCTATGCACTGGTCACAACAGAATGAGAAACCACATGTTCACCAAACTCAAAATAGGAACTACCAGCCAATGCCACTATACACTGGATAACATGACAACAAAACATGTTCTACAGGATTGCCCCACAGTACACAGACCTGAGAAGGACAATGTGACCCACACCTACCTCCCTGGAGGAGAAACTCTACAGGGGTAACCGAATCACTGAAACATAGAGTTGCCTTCATAAGAGAGTCCGGAGTCCTAGTCTTAATGAGCCATGATCGCAGCAGAAGAAGAAGTAGTACAAAGTGATACCACGGTACAGCCTCCCCCCTCCCCCTCCTAAAAAATAATAAATAAATTTAATACGCTTCTTTTCATATCATCAGCCAAAGACGAAGTGTGTCTGCCACATGTTTAAAGATAAAATCAGAACATACTCCAGATATACTAGTACCGACAATGCAATAAGCTATCTTATGTTAAGATGTTGATCCTATCCTTCCATCATGATACAGGACTAAGAGTTCAGTTCGTTTGATCAAAAGCCTTAAACGTCGTAGACGAGACGATATCATCAGAACTATCACCATTATCCTTAAGTAGATGCCTGCCAGAATAGGTTATCATGTCTCACCACAACCTTCTATATCTGTAGCTACTTATCAGTCTTGTTGTTTACTTACTATCAAATCATTTTCACGGTATTTCTATATTTCCTTCTATTGCTTCTTCCCTCCACCTTTTTTCAGTCATCACAATGTTGTTCAGCTGTTCCCCTCTCAAAACATGACCATAAAATGATGTTGTTCATTTTTTCTAGATGTTGGAAATAAATGTTTTCATATACTACCTAAAGCATTCGACCCAGTGAATAGAGAACAACTGTGGGAGATACTAACAACATACGGAGTAAACCAACATCTGAGCAACCTAATTTTTTTAAAGTCTCCATATCAACACCAGTTGCACAGTTATAACAGCAGTAGGTTACACAGACCACTTCGAAGTTAGATTAGGTGTAAGACAGGGGTGCGAACTATCCCCCCTACTGTATATTACATACATGTACTAATATATGCAAGTTAGTCAACCCATCAGAGACAGAGGAGATTAATGAGCTTCTATTTGTAGAAGATCAGGCACTAATACATAGATAAATAGAAAACACTTAAATAGCACAGGCACAAAATACAACATGAAAATCAACATCAACAAAACAGAAGTCATGAATATCGCAAAAGAGAAACAGAACATTAACATAATAAATAGACGGCAGACAAATAAAAAAAGTAGAGGAATTTAAATTCCTAGGAAGTTTAGTGACAAACGACAGTTCACAAACAGCAGAAATAGACTCAAGATGCATCAAAGCTTGTCAAATCATTGGACAGCTATCACAACTATTGTCCAACAAGAAAATAACACTAAAGACAAAACGGGCACTCTACAAGACAATATCCATCTAAATGTTTGTACTACCAGTGCCAGTTCTGGACCCTAGATGCAAGAACAATAAGAAAAATAACCTCTGCTGAGATTAAATGTGTTAGACGACAGACAGGAAACAGCATGAGAGATAATATTAGAAATGAAAAAAATGAGAAAAAAGATAGCAATAACCCTTGTCACATAATATATAAAGAAACAAAAGGATATAATGGTTTGGTCACGTGACAAGGCAGAAAGATCAAAACACAACAAAACGAGCCTTCAATAAACGTTGCGAGAACACCAGGCCCAAGGGCCGACCACGAAAAAGATGGAATATTAGAAACAATAACAGCAGCAGAGGTGAACAGAAGAGCAAAAGACTGCAAATGATATCTCATCTCGACGATGAAAGGCAAATGAGGAAGGAAAGAAGTAGAACACACTACCGTGAAATTTGTATGTAAATTATCATATTTTAATCTCTATATTTCCTTTACTTCCCCTACCTACATTTTAAAAGCGTCTGAAAATGTTAATTTAAATCAAAAATATTAAACGTAACTTAATTCTACAAAGCCGGGATGTTTTACCAAAACAAGTTCGCAACTTTGTTTATGCCTGTGTGAGTGTAGTATTGGTGTGTGTGTGTATGCGCGCGCTGCTGGTATGTGCAATAACTACGGAGCGCGGCAACCCCCGCCCTATTGGATCATTTAACAACGCAGAAAGAGACGCTACTCGTGTCGATATGAAAGTGAGTCACAATCTATTAATAGAATGGGTTGCACATTCTCGTGGAAATATTTGCCAAATTGCAAGTTAATGTGTATTCTCTAATTGTTCTTCAATTCTACTTTATTTCTACATTTGATTTTTTGTTTTTTATTTCTGAATTATTTGTTCAGTCTTCTTCTCCTTTCCTATCCCACTTGCCTTTCAGCGTTGAGGGGGTGAGAAAAAAAAAATCAATAGAATTTAGAAAGTTAAAACCCATAGGTACTATAACAATACGTTTTATCAATATATAAAATAAAAATAATTTGCTTTACAGTGACGCCAAAAGTGAAAAGATTGTGTCAGATCTTGGATAGAGCGAGACTACAAATATCGGTGCCTGTGATAGTAAGACAAGCGACTGCACTCTTGTGTACTTTTAGTTGTTCTGGGGATCAGAATGTTGATGTAGCTCTGACTTGGAGTCTCCTTAGACTAGTTGGGTAAAACCACTCGACTGGGCTACCGACGTTCGGACAACCCGTGTTCGATTCCCGCTGGAAGCAGTGTGAATTGTAATCTTGGTTGGGAAAAAAATACTCCCGCGGTCGATCCAGCCCTTGCAGAAATTGGTACCAGGGTAGTACTCTGGGAAGGTGAGGAATGCCGCCTCGCATCGTGAGTTTCGATGCTTGAAGCGACACTATCCAGAAGAAGTCTCCAAACACTTCTGGATAGGCGGCCGATCACATATAGGTGGGAAAACTCACGTGCTAAGACGCTGATTCAAGTCTCATCTTTACCTCTAGCTTTGACTTTAGTATCGGCTTCAGAAAAAGATGGACTTCGGATAATCTTTCCTTTTTTGTGTGTCACATTAGTAACGCGTGTTTTATTTGTAAAGCATAGCTTTCATAGCCATCACGTTAAATCGGTAAGCTCTTCTACATTTGATAGCGATTATCTTTCTCCTTTCTCTCATTATTGCATTCATCCGATGGCTACTAGACTGACCTCCTTGTGATTCATCTTTAAAATGACGTTCAGTAGACGTAAATGTGTTGTGGTTTGTAGTAGAACTGTCATGTTGACGCCTTTAGGCCAAACCAATCCGACTTCTGCGTGGTATTTTTTCTGGTAACGGATTGCCTTCCTTCTTCGACCCCCACGCGAATGGCCCGACTAGACTGGTTAGTCTGTTTGTAGAGGAACCACAAAGTGGTGGATTAGGGTATGCACGGTTCTTGTTCACCGATCGTGGCGCAATCCATCAGCTATGAGTCGCTGACAGCCTCCGCTCTGCTGCTGCTGCCATGCGCCTTTCCTCAATCATCATCATCGAGTGCAGTCTCCACAACGAAGGTTGGCTACCACGGAGCGCCATTCTGCTCTGTCTCTTGCTTTGATGGTGCAGGTTGTCATAGGCTTATTTGTCCATCTTTTGATGCTGCTTTTGATGTTACTCGTCCATGTTAGTCTCGGTCTGCCTCTACCTCTTTTACCTTGTATTTTCCCCTCCAGGATTACTTTTAGCAGGCTGTTGTGTCTTTTAACATGGCCCAAAAAGTGCATTTGTCTTGTTTGAATTGTGCTTAGTAGTTGTCTTTTCATTTTTAGTTTTTTTAAGACTTCATCGTTTGTTTTCTTTTCCTTCCATCCAATTCTACCTATTCTTCTATATATCCACATTTCAAAGACTTCAATTCTCTGTTCTGTTTTCGTGTCTAATGTCCATGTTTCTGCACCATATAGATTAATTTATCTCAAGTTTCTCTTTCTTTCTCTCCCTCCTCCATCCTCCACTGTCTCACAATTTCTGTCTCTCCTGCATGTCTTCCACTTTACTCTAGTAACATGATATCCACATTAACTTGAGCATGAAACATTCAGTAATTACGCAAAACTGACACACTGACTGTATTTCTGCTCTCGACATCTTTTTATTTTTCATACCTGGCCCTTAGTAAACGAGAGTTTGACGACAAAATGCTTCACAGTTTTGAGCCAGCGGAATCTCAAATGAATTTGTATTTGCTTGACACTTTGAAGGTTGTAGCACAAAAAAATATTAATGCAAAAGCAATATAACCAAACATACCCTCACCTCTCGTTCAGTACCTCTAGGCTGGACTAATAGTTTCCCAGCAAAGTCTGGGATAGACGAAATCCCAAATTTTCTAGTAAGAGACGGAAATGTCAATGACAGCCATTACGACCAGCCACAACAGTGAGTAAAATGGCACCCTGCCCGCATCAACTCGTGACATTACGTCAACAACAACCACAACCCATATCTTCTTTATTTTGTCTAATCACGATTCCATCCTTCCTCCTCACCCCATTAAAGCCCCACAAATATCCCAATCTTTCAACAAATTAGAAAAGTTTATATTAATATGGATCATTTGCTTGTGGTTGCATGTTCATAAATTTGGTTATGTTCTTATATTTAGTGAATTTGAACAGTTGTAGTATTTATTTATTATTTATTTTATTTCATATTTTTTTTGCACACGTGAAGAATGAAAGTCAACGTGACAAATAGCTGAGAATATGAGAGATGGATAGCCGGAAGATATAATTTTGTCACAGGCAAAATGTATAGTGTCAGTACTACATAAGCATATACGACGGGTCTTCCTGGGCCTATCAAAATGTGATATCATTCTTAATTATTGTTCACTAGATGTTTTACTAGGGAGCCGCGATAGCTCAGTGGTTAGTGAACTGGACTACAAAGGACAAGGGGTAGGGTTCGATCCCAACCGACGGCTTCCGGGTTCACCCAGCCTTAAATGGGTACTGAATTTTTTTCTGGGAAAGTGAAGCGGCACGGGCGTAATACCGACCACATTACCACAAAAATCATGTGCTGAAGGTCTGTAAAATGTATGATCACTAACACCATATACGCCACTTAGCGTGGGGGGTACTTTACTTTTTATATATATATATATTTTACTACGGCGTGAACCTTCGTGAGGTTTTGTGTCTTGAAAATACAAAGAAAAAAAAACTGACCACTAATGCTTTTGTACACGTTTAGTGTTCACTTGGTGGTCTAGAGATAAGACATCGACCTCTGGACAGGAAGGTCCCGGGTTGAATTACCCCGGGTGGGAATATATATTGTTACAAATTTGAACACGTTATTTTCTCGTGGTTACCTAGTTGGGTAATGTATCCTCTCGGATAACAGAGACAAACAGGCCGTCTCGTGTGCGTTCGCGCATGTTAAAGAACCCTTGGTAATTTAAAATCGAAAGAAGTAACCCAAAATCGGCTGCTGTCCGGACAATAAAAAATTATGTAAGTTTACCCAGTTTGAATAGGGAAGTGTTGGGCCGAAACGCGAAGCTTTTCCCGTGATCTGTTGATTTCGAAGGATATATTGTACAGGCTTGGGAAGAATTGGGAAATTTACTTATTACCTTCTGATAAACCCAACGCTGAAATACAATGACTCAGGACGGGATGACTCCTTCGTTTTTAAGTTTATGATTGTATGTTTGAGGCCGTATAAAAGTTTGGTATAACCAGTAGGCAATTACATGTGCTAGTTGGAATGAGTGCAGTAAACTGTTTTCTTAGATCAGAGCTTATTTTCTAACTTGTCTACTATCATGATGTGACAGTGTTTTTTTCTGGTAACAGACAGGACATGAAATCCTTAGACATTAAAGCACTGAACAAGCAATATATATATTCACATTGCATGAGATCTTATAGTCTGTTGTTTGATGTGCGACGGGGATAATCCGATGATGAACTGTGTTTCACATATTTGGTTTCGGAGTCAAGGTGATGTCCTAGCATCATCATGCGTTACACATTATTTTTTTTTAATGCGACGATCATCATCTTCAGGAGGATGTAAACTTCCGGTCAATATGGTAGATAGGCGACATGTACCATTAAAGCCTATGCCTGAAAGTGTTCCTTGTTGCAGTTTCCTCATATTCCAAGCCCGGTTTGCTGCAGGAGCTACTGAGTTAAGTGCTCTATGCATACTGTGAGCTGTGCGTTTCATCTGTTTTGATCGTGTTTCGAAATTCCGATTGTTTACGATGAATGATGATATCGTATAATGGAGAACAGATGACTGTGTTCACTTTCTGTGCGGTTTCGCCTTATGTCTTTTGGCGTGTACTGATACTGCTATGATGGGTACTACAGCTACCTTTCTTTGTTTTGGAGATGAGATAGTAAATCGGATGATTCCACTTGCATGGACGGTTGAGCAATTATGGATTTTAATTCGTTTGCAGTGATACCGGGGCCTTCCATAACCATATATATATATATATATATATATATATATATATATATATATATATATATATATATATATATACACAAATTGTCGTTAATTATGATTTTGATATTTTTGGTTTCTCCAGCTCGTTTTAAACGTTCTTCATTTGTAATTTTTGCTATCTAGAGAATTCACAGCATTTTTCGATAAACTACATCTCATCTGCCGGTAATGTTCATTGTGTTTTCTTACTTATCGTCCACGATTCGCTTCCATATAGTAGAACAGTTTCGGTATAGCACTTTGGGACACGATTTATATTATTAATTGACAATGATTTGTTGCAGAATATTTGTCATTCGATGGAATTTTGTATTTCCTGTTTCGATTCTGTTTATAATTTCTGTAGCGTATCTGCCATCGGATGTTATTATTGATCCTATGTATCTGAATCTATGCACTTGTTTCAGGTTTTTTTCCATTTAGTTTTACTCTACATTCTTGTGTTTATTTTCTTTGGTATCATAATTTGTCCTTTTGATGTTGAGGGTCAGGCCTTTTTGTTCACTTTCTGTCACAATTTCATCTAATATATTATGTAGATCTTGTTAGTTTTTATCAAGACTATATCATCAGCACACCTGAGGTTATTTGTGTGTCATAATGCCAGGATTGTTAGTTTTTATCAAGACTATATCATCAGCACACCTGAGGTTATTTGTGTGTCATAATGCCAGGCTTGTTAGCAATTGTTCTGGGAATATTTTCGCTGAACAAAGAAAATAGATCTGGTGACAATACACAACCCTGTCGCACTCCTTATCTTATTTGTTGATATTTTCCATGTTTGCTTTCAACTCCAGTGACTGCCTCTTGTTTCCAGGATATATATTTAATAATCCTCAGGTCTTTACTATCTATATTGATATTTTCTAGCATCTTGATCATCTATTTATGCTTGACTTTATCGAAATCTTTGGTAGCCTCTAATAGCAATAAACTGTTCCCTTGTTTCATTAGGTGGTAGTCTAGTGCTTCAACAGTTTCTATCTCGTTCAGTCTGGCTTACACACTTTAACTTGCGTAATTTGGGTCACCAATCTGGTAACATTATAACTGTGGGCATAGCTCATTGCGTTTGGGGGGTGGGGACGTGGTGAAAGATTTGAAAGGGAGATTATCATTTATTTTCTTGCAGTTTTTCATTATATTGTTCCTGGTTACTATATTTATGACATTATCCAAATTCTGAGGTTTGGCAATGGCGACTAACAGATTATAAGACCTGAGAATAGAGACCGCTTGCCCAGTACAGTCGTCACGAGGTGTTTAGGTCTGTTTTTTATATATAGCATATATATTTAGACATTAAAAAAAAACAGTTCTTTGTTTCTAACCCGTGTTCTCCTGGTTTAGAGAACGACAAACAATTGATTCGGCTACTTGCTCTCTGTTGCTGGTTACGAACTAACAAAACCACGAATGGCGATATGTAGAAAAGGGTAACAAATAATTCCGTCACATCTCGAATGTGACAAATATGGAATGTTGTTTGTACTGTTATCCACATTTTTTAAAAATAATGTTAACTATCGGCACTTTTTGAGTTGTGTTGGCAAAATTACGCCAGGCCGCTTTTCTCTCCCAAAGAGAAAAAAAAGCACGATGATATCCATTTAAAGCTGCGTGAAGATAGAGGCAAGCCTGTTGAGGGATTGTGCTCAGTAGGGAGCCGCGGAGGGAATGGCCCCGACCACTTGTGTTCAGTAGGGAGCCGCGATAGCTCAGTGGTTAGTGAACTGGACTACAAAGGACAAGAGGTAGGGTTCGATTCCAACCGTCGGTTTCCGGGTTCACCCAGCTTTAAATGGGTACCGGATTTTTTTCTGGGAAAGTAAAGCGGCACGGGCGTAATACCGACCACATTACCCCAAAAATCATGTGCCGAAGGTCTGTAAAATGTAAGGTCACTAACATCATATTCCCTATACGCCACTTGGCGTGACGGGGGTACTTTACTTGACTTTTACTTGTGCTCAGTCGACAATTTACTACTTGCAGCTTTACCTTCATTCATGCGCTGTATAGAACAACAACAAAATCACTCCAGCTTGCTTGGCTTGTGGTTATACTTCGTAGGGTGCTCAAAGTCTGATCCATACCACGTATCTGTCTCTACATTTATCCATAAGGTTGTCTTTGGCTTAACACTTTAATATTTAATTGTATCTATTATCCATAAATGTGCCGCTATAGCTCAGTGATTAGTGAACTGAACTATCTATTGACCTTTCGAGCCGTAACCGGCCCATAGGGCGTAGACCAAGATACACCTTCTCCTATATGAATTTTTGTTCTAGCAGTTTTCTTTTAAAGATATTTTATCAAATCTCGCCATCTGTCTCTGTTCTGTGCAAGCAGTTCTATCTCATTGAACTGAACTACAAAGGACAAAATATCGGGTTCGATTCTGATCAACGGTTTCCAGTTTCACCCAGCCTTAAATGGGGTACCGGAATTTTTTGTGGCGAAGTAGAGCGGCACGGGCGTAATACCGACTACATTACTTGTAAAAATCATGAGCCGAATGTCTGTAAAATTATTATCACTAACACCATATTCCCAATACGCCACTTGACTTGAGGAGGTGCTTTTTTTTTTTTTAACATTTTATGCTCCATAATTTAAAGACGATCAGTTACATGAATCTAACTTGAGGGGAAAAAAACGATCTGTTAGTAACAAAAACACTTGGCTGCATGCAGGGCGTTTACTTAATGCTTACGTTCCTTATACGAACTGCCTAATTTAGCTGCAGGAATCATACATACCTGTCCTAGACCAGCAAGATTAGAAAAGTTTCAGTAGGCACTGCCTATTCGCGGAAAAATGGGAGGAAGGTATAAGCTACTGAAGAAATATTGAATTTGGAAAGTACAACAATATATAATCTCAACGTTACCAATTTACTAATATGATATGAATTTGGTATTCTACTTTGACAAATGAAATCACCTACCTATTTAGTCCAGTTACACCGCCGTATTATATCTCGTAAACTCAGCCGTGTTCCGCAAAATGCAAGATTGTGTTTTTCGCTCAACACTGAGCTGCAGAGGCAGCTGTAGCAAGTGGAACGATTCTGCCTACGCAGCCCGGGGTAGCCGGAGAATCAGGTCAACCTGTTCGTAGAAGCTGGCAAAACACGTAGGCCAAGGCGGCTTCTCAAAGTACTTTCCCCGTGTCTTTGCTCACTAACTACTCCCTGATAACTCACGGATGAGTATGAGTTATATATAATTTTATGCGCGCGTTGTAATGTAAGAGATGTTCTCTTATTTCGTCACTTAGCGAGCAAATACGAAATTCGTCATCATTATCTTTCAGTCTTCGGTTGTTGTTGCGGTAGCCCAACGTGACTGCCTGACTTGTTCATTCTGTGGACGTGTGTGTTTGTCAAACATTGGTAGATTTAGCCACGAGAGAAGCTGCTCGACAAAAACAAAACTTCAAAAAAAAGATACAAAATAGCCTCCACTAGACCGTCTGACAAGACGAAAAGGGCCATATTGCCCAAAGTATATTTAGCTCTCTTCGCCGTACTTCGTGAAAATAGTGCAAAACTGGCAGTTATGTCATATTTTAACAGCTGGTTGAGATATCTGCTTTTCTCACCAACACATTCTTCTTCTTCTTCTTATGCGTACACTTCAAGACATCAATATTAATAAGTTCGAAGAAAACGTTCGTCAGCTCGAGGCTGGTGACATCTCCATACAGCTTGTCCCGGTATGGTACCGATGATGGTCACAAGAGCCTTCTCCGTTCATCATACATTGGGCATGATTGTAGTAGATGTTTAGCAGTCATTTTGTCTGCGCTACAGTCACATTCATCAGTGATTCCTATCCTTATGGTGTTAAAGAGGTGGCACTTCAATCTGCTGTGGCCTTCTCGGAGTGTAAAAATTATTACTTTTTCGTTTCTGTTGAGCTGAGTCGAAATTTTTTCTGGTAGCCCTGGTGTTCTGTATTTCATTTCTTCATTTATTTGTTCATGACAAACCTCTTTGATTCCTCATAATTAGTAAATTATTTGTATCTTGCTGGTGTAATTTACTACCTTCCTTTTGCAGCCTGTTTGATTCATCGCTTCGAGAAATGTTGCAATGAAATCGAATCCACTGAATCATAGTTCCGTCTGCCAGGGAGTGCAAAGTGTTTCTCTTTGATCATTCAGGTCTTCGTTTTCATGACTCCCCGGTACTGTAACCACTGACAGAGCATCTGTCAGAAAAACAATGTTTTCTTCTTTAATCTTCTTCAAAAGAGTTTCACTTGCAGTTATCGGAGCTGCTGCCGCTACCTCAGAGTTACTTGGATATGTTTCTGTTTCAACGGTTCTTTTCTGTGTTCCATTTTGAAGGCATATGAACATTCCTGCTTCTCCATTTTCTGCTGCATTTTTTACTAATCCATCTTTCGACATGTGTCCAGGAATAGTAGGTAATGTTTGTCTATGTATCTTAATGTTATTCTTCTTCTTTGCTCTCCATTCAAACTTTTTTACGTCTGGAATGCTCTCTATAAAACAGTAGGTCAGGAAAATGCTGTTTTATCCACAGCTGGTTTTTTATTAAATGGTTTAACTGTCGCCATAGAGTTTGTTAGCTCTTGTTTCTGCATAATTTTTGTTGATTCCAGAATTTTTTTCCCATTTTTGCCTACCTTTTCCATAACCATTTATTTTCTAGTACATGGGATGATTAGCCAGTCTTCTGAATTTTTCACCTTTTTGTTGAGTCCTGATGTCTCTTTATCTTTCATTGTAAGACAGAAACTAATCTGGATAAGATATTATTTTTCACAGATGGGCAATAACTTGAGTTGTAGAAGAAGTGTCCCAATATTTAATTTTTATTACTGCACCTGATGTTTATTTCTTTATTAATTGTAATACCTTCAGAGCATGTAGTTTTTACGTAGTTGAAACATGTTATTCCTGTTAGTCATTGGTATTCTCTATTGTATTCACATTACGAGGCCAAGTTATCAACAGCTTTTTCAAGATGTTTGTAATATAAGTTCTCGGTCTCTTTTAGAACATTCTTGCAACCTTTTTTTTTTAGCTTCCTGCAGTAGTCTCAACAAAAAATATTCCAGTTTTGTAGGGCTTTTGTGAAGAGAAAGGTTGGGATATTAGTAACAACAGGAACAGTACAGGATAGGAGAGATAGAGGTAGATAGGGGGAATATGCTCTGGGGTATGGCACAGGGGAAATATATATGGTCTGGTGGTATGGCACAGAGGGAATATATATGGTCTGGTGGTATGGCACAGGGGGAATATATATGGTCTGGTGGTATGGCACAGGGGAAATATATATGATCTGGTGGTATGGCACAGGGGAAATATATATATATATGGTCTGGTGGTATAGCACAGGGGGAATATGCTCAGGAGGTATGGCACAGGGTGAATATGCTCTGGAGGTATGGCGCACGGGAAATATGGTCTGGTGGTATGGCTCAGGGGAAATACGGTCTGGTGGTATGGCACAGGGAAAATATGGTCTGGTGGTATGGCACCGGGAAAATATGGTATGGTGGTATGGGACAGTGAATATATGGTATGGTGGTACGGCACAAGGAAAATATGGCATGGTAGTATGGTACAGGGAAAAATCAACTGTGTAACTGTTTTACACCGCACAAGACAGATGGTCTGGAGAGACATGATATCCAACGCCTCTCAGCACGAAACATGAACAACTTTTGTGTAAACTACATTTTTGTGTTCTTCAAAGATTTTCTTGCAAGTGACGACAACCTTCTATAGACGACTGCAACAATAATGTAGGTAGAAGTAAGAAACGTTGCTCACCTACCCCGATGGTTAGCATTGATGTAGTATGGATAATGGAATGTTTGTCTTTGTTTTTTTTGTGGAGATCATCTCTTCCATATGGGAGCCGTGATAGATCAGTGGTTAGTGAACTGGACTACCACGGACAAGGGGTAGGGTTCAATCCCAACCGACGGCTTCCGGGTTCACCCAGCCTTAAATGGGTACCGGATTTTTTTTCTTGGAAAGTAAAGCAACACGGGCGTAATACTGACCACATTACCCCAAAAAATCACGTGCTGAAGGTCTGTAAAATATAGGATCACTAACACCATATTTCCCTATACGCCACTTGGCGTGACGGGGGTACTTTACTTTATTTTATCTCTTCCATATTGCTGACACCTCAGTCTCTTTTCTCAGTGCAGTTTACGAACTCAGTAGGTCTAGCAAAGATCAGATTTTTTTTTTCAAGCTGGTTATTGTGTCGATGATTAGGAATTTTACTTTTAATTTAGCTTTTTGTTTAGACCTTGGCAATGACGGATAACAGCCTACTTTTTTCGATTTTAAACTGCTAAGGACCAGTGGCGTATACTGGTTTTGGGGTCTGGGCTACCGCCGACATAATAAATAACACATACATTATATTCAGTAGGCTAACATGATGTAATATTTGCTAATGACATCACTACATTTTAAATTACTTACTTATTTCTGTGTAAATTCTATCCGTCTTGTTTGGGACGAAAATGACTTTGTCATTGAAAGTACTGTTGGGATGGTTTTTAAGTTTCTGGAGGAATGATTTCTCAATGAACATTAATGCCAAACCAGATAAGCGTTCTTGTATCTTTGTTGAGCGACAATAAGATTTGATTCTCATGAGAGCAGAAAAAGTTATTTTTGCAGATGCTGATGCACGTAGCTATAAATAATTAAGGAAGTTCCGATAATCAGCTAAAGTTTCACTTTCTCTTTATAGCGCTTCTAACTGGCTAGAGCTAAAAATAACCCGTGAAACCGCATTCATGTAGAGGTAGCTCCCGCTCGTATTATTTTGACTTGTTTTTTTTATGTCAAGGTCGTTTATTTACCAGTGGCGACAGATGAGAAATGTACTGCTAGTTACTAGCGGTTTGAATGTACTATCGTAGAGTAGAGTCGGTTTCATTCACAAACGTTATAGTGGCCAGAGGAAAACCTTGCCAAATAATAAATGCAAACAAAAGCAAATTAATCATATTGGCCTACGAAATGTGTAATAGAATATTCGAAAATGTGTAATATAATTGTAAAAAAAAAAAAAAAAAAAAAAAAAAAATTATCATTTCTTGTTGTAATTCGTTCATATGTTCAAGGCTACCAGCGTTAGCTGCGGCAACATAGAGAATACGGCACTGCTAAGGACTATTTTACGTGAGTAGTATAGGTCCAACATTAGGGTGGATGATTCTCCCACCATCATATGACGCGCACTGCCTCGTGGTGCCGCAGGTCCGAGGGTGAAATTTTTGTGGTGACTTCATCTGTCGCTCTCTTTTTCTACATTCTCGCATGCAATAAATAAGGAAACAGACAAAACGTATCAAGTTTTTAATATATTTTTTTAATTGAAATATATTCGTATAGTAATTTTTATTCAAATAAGACAATATATTCTTTAACTAATGCATGTTTACATAATAGACAACTTTAATGCGTGTATTCCTGACTGAAATTTCTTAGCTAATGGTAAAATTTTTCGACTACACAACATGGAATTTACTAATGAGTAACCGTTCCACCCCCCCCCCAACCCCCACTTGACACCACTAAAAGTCCGTAGACCGAGAATATCGTTATCTGGCGACGTGATCAACTGATGGGCAGTACTTACCGTTGAGACTACCGAGAGTAACACAATAACTTGACCAACTAGTGACACTGACCACTGTCGCTAATCAGTAGAATAACATCAGTGGGGAAATACGAGAGAGGGGAGGGGGTATTTGAGTCGTTCGGTTTGTAAATAAAGGATTTGTGATGACTAGTTATTAGAGTTATACAGGGGTGTAACTTTCACGTTTGGTAGTACCATTTTCTGTTAGTGGGATATGACAGGGGCGTAACTTTCTTGAGTAGTAGTACTTTTTTAGTGGGGTTATAGCATACTTCATACTTGGTAGTACCATTTTCTTTTAGTGGGGTTATGACATAGTACTTTCATGAGTAGTAGTACTTGCTTACAGTGGAGTTATAGCAGGGGTGTAACCTAGCTGATCTTTTGAGATTGTAAGTAACTTTTTTTGCCTTTGGGTCTAATATTTTTGACTATGGGACTAAGAAACTTGGGATTTGGAACACTATGTTTTGGGGTTTTGAGTCTTAACTTTTTATCTATGAGACAAACTTTTTTGACTTTGTGACTAACTTTTTTGACTTTTTGGACTAACTTTTTAAAATATGCATATACGATTTTTGCATTTGGGTCTAACTATTTTGATTTTAGAACTAACTTTTTTGAGTATGTATCTAACTTTTTTTTTTGGGGGACTAACTTTTTAAATATGTATCTAAGATTGTTTACCTTGGTACTAGGTTTTAGACTATGAAAGGAACATTTTGGAATTCGGGACTAACTATTTGGGGTTTGGGACTAATTTTTTTTCGAGTATGTATATAACTTTTTGTTTATTTTTGGAAATAACTTTTTAAATACGCATCTAAGATTTTTTTACTTTGGGTCTAACTATAGTGACCTCTCTGGGATGAGGTGGGCGGTGATCCCGGAAGTGACCTGACCTCAGTGAGAGGGGGTGAATCCCTTGAACGAGTGTGATTCGCGAGGTGGTTGTTGACGTTTTGATGTTAGTGTGTAAGAGGGTGGTGTCATGTGTCCCCAAAAACGCGTATTTGGGCTGAGCGGTGAGCTGGTAAATCACTGTGTGTTTATATGGAGTAACCTAGTTTTTTTTTTTAATGTAATTTTAAATGATCTTGTGTTATATAGGGAATTTTGACCTCTCGTGCTGACCTAAATCTCGTTGTTAGTGGGAAATATATTATTGTGAGGTGTTGGTCTGCAGCATGTTTTTGTTATGACTCCACATAGTGAGGGAGTGGAAGGGGAATTTCTTTTCGTGAATAATGTATATTTTTCTATTTTATTGGGGTAAGATTTTTTAATCATTTTGGTGACATCGCTGTTGAAAGGTATATTTTAATTCAAAATTCTGATTATGTTTACACGTGGTAAGACAAAATAAGCTAATAATTTTTAAGCAAATATATGTTTATATATATATGTTTATAGTAGACGATCTTATAGGAATGAGTTTTAGATATATTCAGAAAGCTAAAACTATAGATGAATTTAAAATATAGGAATAGTTCATCTTATGGTAGACATAAATGGAGAGAATGAGTAATTTTAAGAGTTACACTAAAGCTCACAATCTGTCAAACACGTTAACCGGTTTAGTCCGCGTTCTTAGAGAAGTGATAGCTGAAACAAAATATAATTAACGTGGATGTTATTCAGATAAATAGGGACAATAATAGATAATGCGAGAGAGTAAGTGTCACGAAAATCCCAAATTAGAGATATGAATCTTAAGTGTTAATAACCAAGACCCTGTGTTTACCCAAACAACTTCGAGGGCCGTCTCCGTGTTGAAGAATGGCTATCAGTGAGTAAACTCCGACCGACTCCACAACAAAACGAATCTAAGGGAAATAAATATTTGGAGTCGATGAGGAATCCGATCCTTGCAGATGAATATACCACGCCGAACTCAGGGCAGGTCCGAAATCTAGAGTGAGAAATCTAAGAGGGAGACTCAGAAAATTAGGAGGGTAGGTAAAATATCTCGGAGGTAAGCTCAGAAAATTAGGAGGGTAGGTAAAATATCTCGGAGGTAAGCTCAGAAAATTAGGAGGGTAGGTAAAATATCTCGGAGGTAAGCTCAGAAAATTAGGAGGGTAGGTAAAATATCTCGGAGGTAAGCTCAGAAAATTAGGAGGGTAGGTAAAATATCTCGGAGGTAAGCTCAGAAAATTAGGAGGGTAGGTAAAATATCTCGGAGGTAAGCTCAGAAAATTAGGAGGGTTGGTAAAATATCTCGGAGGTAAGCTCAGAAAATTAGGAGGGTTGGTAAAATATCTCGGAGGTAAGCTCAGAAAATTAGGAGGGTAGGTAAAATATCTCGTAGGGAAGCTCAGAAAACTATGAGGGAAGAACAGAAGTCTCGGAATGAAGCTCAAAAAATTAGGAGGGAATGACAGAAGAATCGAATGTAAGCTCGGAAAATGAGGAGGGTTGGTCAAACATCTCGGAGGGAGGGTCAGGAAAATTAGGAGGAAGAACAGAAGCCTAGGAGGGAAGCTTAGAAAATTAGGAGGGCTGAATCTCGGAGGGAAGATCAGAAAACTAATAAACAGTGTTAGAAAAGTCGAAATACATATAAGGGTTGGAGTATCCTTCAACATAAACCAAACTGGATCCCATATATATTGTTGTGAGTTTTTTTTCATAAACAAATCTATGGTGAGTAAAAAGACAAACAGTGACATCACTATATCCAGCCTCTGAAGTCAACCAGTGTCCCATATTCAAGATAAAAGTAAAATTTATTCCCTCAGTAAGCATGCATTTATTTATCTTTACCACAGGAATGGCTGGATTTCAGTTATGCTACACATATTGTAATTTTCAGAACATTAGCTTCACACAAAATATTCATACCTCTCACCAAAATGTTAAAAAACCGAGCCCTCGAAGACCGATCCAAGTTATGAAAATACAGAATCAGCCTCCGTGTGTGAACATATATCCCTACATGGTTCTGAAGGACCAATCGCATGCATGTATTTTTTGTTTGCGCACATGCGCAAACATATACCATTTCATCTATATTCAATACCACCTTCTTTTCCAGTCATCACGTTATCATTTTGTCTACTGAACATGTTTCGCTCCCATTGGTTAGAATCGACTCTATATACCACCAATGAGATATCTTCATCTCTTCTATTGTCGTCGATGTTACTCTTGCTCTACCTCTATTACCCGCCATTGTCTTATTCCAAAATTACTTTTAGACTACTGTGTCTTTACCTTGCCCCAGAAAAGCTCATTTATGTAGTTATTTAATCACTACTTGATCTGTTCTTCCTAAATACTGCTTTTCATATCTCAAAGCTTTCTCTGTGAGCTCTTTACTGCTTACTCATTAGTAAATTCCATGTTGTGTAGTTTTGTTGTGTAAATTTTAGCCAGGAATACATGCATTAAAGTTGTCTATTATGTAAACATGCATTATTTAATGAATATTGTCTTATTTGAATAAAACGTACTAACAGAAAGTAGTAGTATGTAGATGTTCTCAATAACCATTTTGCGAAATTTATAAGGAATATATAAGAAAAGAGGGTGGTGGCGAGTGCTGGAGACTGGTGAAAAGCGATAGAAACTGTTGGAGATTGGCGTCTTTAACCCGTTGACCATGTCACTATGACGTCATCGGGGTTATCTAACGTTATCATCCAGGGGAGAAGATACAAAGTTGTCCCTCATGGTCTTAGTAACTATATAGAGAGACGAGTTTTCTAATCCATGCTTTTGGTAAAAATTATTAGTGGGTGTATAAGACCTACCCACCAGCTCGATTTATGTACTGGACATCAGGAAGATGTACCCAAATCAGAATGCGTATATTTGAAAATTTGAAAAAAGCGGATAGTTGTTAATAAAACTTGAATGTAAAAGTGGGGCGAGGGATATTAAATAGATCGGTTAATTAGAAATGTATGGGATAAACTAACGCGGTGTCTTCATGTGGCTAACATTACAGTACAACATAGTCTAATATCACTCGTAAGTGCTCTCCATACCCTCTTGATGACCTACTTGCGTAATATTATATCTATAAGAAAAGAATTATACATAACACGCACTCGCCAATGACCAAAGGTGACCCAAACAGACCCAAACTGATCAATAAACAAAACTGACTCAAATTGATCAAAACTGGCCCAATCTTACCACTAACCCAAGTTAACCCCTATCTCAAATTGACCACGGAGCCAAAACTGACCACTGATCAAGACTGATCTAACTGACCAAAACTGACCACTGACCAAAATTGACCCAAAATGACCACAACTGACCAATGACCAAAACTGATCCAAACTTACCATAACTGACCACTGACCCACACTGATCACTGACCAAAACTGTAGTTTTAAGAAATACTGAGGTCAATCTGCCCACTATGATACCTAGCGAGGAGTTCACCCCCACTAAACGAGTACCAGACTTCAACGGAAAAGTAGATAGGCGTAACATGCAGGTTCTACTACATAAGGAAACCACCATCATGAGCTGCCATAGACAAACTGTCGGAATATATTATTATACATGTCCGACAATGAAACTTCGTGATACCCTAAGGGAAATAAGTATCACCATGTTTCTCTTTCTCACTCAACATTCTAAGCTCGATAATTTCTCTCATCTGTCAGCATTATTCTCTCTTTTGACCATATCCTCTGTATCTCTCCACAAAACTTCTTCTCTCTCTCTCTATTTGGGTTCGCTCACATTTACCACCTAACTGTATCTTGTGTATCTCTCTTCTCCTCTCTCTTTCTCTCACTAACTTTCAATCTAATTATATATCTTCATTTGAGTTTTATCGATATAAACTTTTACCTCTATTCTAATTATATATTTTTGGTTTGCTTGTTCTCATTTTCGGTTTTGTTGTGTTTTAAATTATATTTACACTCCCTACTAAGATGCTTCCTATCTTCTGAATCTCTTCCCTGTCTTTCCCTCCTCTGGATATATCTCTCACACTATCTTCTAGAGTGTCTTACACTGGTTCTGTATGATATGGCTCTAACTCTGCTGACATCTCACTTTTTCAGCGTCCTTTCCATAGCTCTCTTACAAAATGCATTCTCTCTCTCTCTCTCTCTTTCATCTCTCTCTCTCTCTCTCTCTCTCTCTCTCTCTCTCTCTCTCTCTGTTTCCCTCCACAACCTTGAAATCCAGTTTCAGAACATATTTATAGCAAAAATCACCTAAAGTCAACACCACCCAATATTTCCATACACGTTCCTCACATCACTAAAATTGATTATCGATAGTAGCGCATCGTAACTAAACTCCAGTAAAGTAGGGTAGTTATGGGTGAGCTCTGATCTGTCTGGCTTATTACGCGACCACACTATTTAGCTGTTGCATCCACATGCTGTCAATGAAGGAAAGAAGTACTAGGAATATGTTTGTATCGTTTTCCCCTGCCGTTCACCACCTCATTCATATGGATACAATCCGTCAAACACATTTCATATCGGTGGTGGTACGTTTTCTTACTGTTTTGCCCCTAGAAACATGTCAATGATAATAACAAATCAAATATCGAATGAAGAATGTAATGTAGAGTAAACAGTAGGTTGCAGATGTGATATATGGTTGATGCTGTGCCACATTTTGCTGCATAAGGAGTCTGTCGGACACCGATGCAATCTCATGTCTTATTAGACGTCCTAGGTAATTAATTTCAATCGGAGGTGAGCTTATTAAAAAAATACTACATAACCAGTGGCGTCATGACACACGGGTGGTAGCAAGCAATCATGAAATATATATGTAGTTAAGATATTAATGTCCTATGCTGGATGCTGATTTACTGAACAGTTTCTCTCGTGGCTGAGCCAATATTTGGTAGACAGATTCGATCGCAGAATGAACAAGATCTATTCGTAATTCGGGGCCTGATCTTCATTTCCATGCGCCTTCTGTCTTCTGAATTAAATAGCAGTACTGCCTCGAATGTTAGGGTACCGTTATTTTGTCATGTTCTACATGTGCTACTCTCTGCAGCTATATTGTCCCAGTTTCTGTCACTCTTAGATATTTACCCAACAAAGCACTGCAAACATTCGTATATCTCAACACTTGTTTGCCCCCTAGTCTCTTTCCATCTCTACGTTCTCCTTTGAGAAGACAGTTTTAGTCAGTGATCAGTTTGGATCAGTTTTCGTCAGTGGTCAGATTGTGTCAGTTGTGGTCAGTTTGGGTCAATATGGGTCAATTTTTGTCAGTGGTCAGTTTTAGTTAGTTTTGGTCTATGGTCAGTGGTCAGTTTTGGTCAGTGGTCAGTTTTGGTCAGTTTGTGCTAGCGGTCAGTTTGGGTTAGTGTTCAGTGTTGGTCAGTTTTGGTCAGTGGTCAGTTTGGGTCAGTGATCAGTTTGGGTCTGTTTGGGTCACCTTTAATCATTGGCCATGGCGTATTATTTATAATTCTTTTCTTACAGATATGAAATTAGACAAGTAGGTCATCAAGAGGGTATGAAGAGCACTTTCGAGTGGCATTAGACTATGTTGTACTGTCTGTTAGCCACATGAAGACACCGCGTTAGTTTATCGCATACGTTTCTCATTAACCGATCTATTTAATATCTCCCGCCCCACTATTTTACATTCAAGTTTTATTAACAACTATTCGCTTTTTTTTCAAATTTTCAAATGTAGATAGAAGATTGTGGAAGGACATGATCGCCTACGCCAACCGGTATGGCACATGATGACGATGATGATAACGCCAGATGACCCTGAAGACGCCATAGCGGCATGATCAACGGCGGGGTTAAAGACGCCAGCCTCCACCAGTTTCCACCACTTTTCATGAGTCTCTATCAGTTTCCACCACTTGTCACCAGTCTCAAGCACTCTCCACCACCCTATTTTCTTATATATTCCCCATAAAAATCGCCATAAGGTCGCAGGGAACATTTATATATACAACTTAAGAATATATTTGAATAAAAAATGAAAAAAAAAATACTTGATTCGTTTTATCTTTTTCCTTATTTATTGCATGCGAGAATATGGAAAAAGAGAGTGACAGATGACGTCACAGCCAACATTCCACCTTCGGACCGGCGGCACCACGAAAAAAATTCACTCTCGGACAGTCGGCACCACGAGGCACCGCGCGATATCAGATGGCTAAAAACATCCATCCTTATGCTGGCCCGTGTCCACACTGAAATGGGCATCTCCTATTTTTAAAATGAATCAGTGCACGATTTAATGCTCCTATAGTTTACACTAGCTGTAAGAATAACAAGAAAAATAGCCTCTACTAAGATGAAATGTGTTAGATGAATGACAGGAAATCGCCTGAGAGAAAAGATCAGAAATGAAGAAGTGAGAAAAAAGCTAGGAATAACCACTGCCTTATAACATATAAAGAAGCAACAGATAAAATGGTTTGATCACGTGACAAGGCATAGTGATTAAAAACACAACACGAGACCTCAACAAACGTTGTGAGAACACCAGACCCAAGGGTCGACCACGAAAAAGAAATTCAACGCAGTATAAGACGCACTAGGAAACATAACAGCAGCAGAGGGGAACAGAAGTGTAAAAGACCGCAAATTATATCTCCCCTCGACGCTGAAAGACAAATGATGAAGGAAAGAAGAAGAAGAATTTACCTACAACGAAATGAGACAGTCCAGGTGTGAGCAGCCTCTCTTTGGTCAAGTTTAGTTGTTTCAATGACCCACGAATAACACGTAGGGAGGAGATTTTGATCAGTTTGTTGTTCCTATCACGTGGGTTACATATCTTTACATTCTAACAAGTTTATGTTACTTATGTTACTGATCATCTAGATACATCATCAACAAGTGCCATGCTAATAAGCTGCAATCAACTGTGATTACTTTAAATAACTGTGGTTAGAGAAGTGGTCTACATTTATTTAACTACATCCGGCAATATATTCATTCATTCCTGCCGGTCACCAGATGACTACTAAAGGAATTGATTGTCCTTTTCATCATCTATCCTTAGAATGACGTTAAGTGGGCATTAGATACGTTATGTTGTAGTTTGCAGTAGAAATGTGATATTTGCGCCTTTTGGGCCCAGCATATTCGACTTCAGCATGTTATTTTTGAGTACCAGTTGTCTTCCCTCTTCTATACAAACTCGCCAGGCCAGACTAGACAGGTGAGTCTGTTTCTGGAAGCACCACGGAGAGGTGTAGCAGCGTCTGGGTGGTTCTGGTTAACCAAACCTGACGCAACCCAATAGATGTGGATCATTGACTGTTTCCAGCTCTGATGCTGTGAGGTGCCTTTGCCTCCATTCATCCATGGTCCATTCCGGGAGGTGTCGAATATCAAAGTTCCTTCATAACCTTCTACTATGTGCGCTGTGTAACCATTCCACCTTTGATTATATCACGTACCCACGTTATCAAACAATCCAGCATTTCCCCCTTGCCCATGTCTATCTCTCCTACCTTATATTTTTCCTCCTTGTTTCTAAGTATTCTAACCCGCATCATCTCCACATATGAACCACAAATCGCATCATCATCATCATCATCGAGTGCCATCTCCACAACGAAGGTTGGCTACCATGGAGCGCTATTCTGCTCTGTCTCTTGCTTTGATGGTGCAGGTTGTCATAGGCTGGTTTGTCCATCTTTTGATGTACTCCTCCATGTTAGTCTTGGTCTGCCTCTGCCTCTTTTACCTTGTATTTACCCCTCCATGATTACTTTTAGTAAGCAGTTGCGTCTTTTAAGATGGCCCAAAAATCGCATTTGTCTTGTTTGAATTGTGTTTAGTAGTTCTATTTTCATTTTTAGTTGTTTTAAGACTTCATCGTTTGTTTTCTTTTCCTTCCGTCCAATTCTACCTATTCTTCTATATATCCACATTTCAAAGGCTTCAATTCTCTGTTCTGTTTTCTTGTCTAATTTCCATGTTTCTGCACCATATAGGAATGTTGAGAAGACGTAACATTTTGCTATTCTTAGTTTTAGTCCTGGTGTTATTTCCACAAATCTGCACAGGACAAAAAAATTATCGACACTCTATTACTTTGTGTTTATTCTACATCCTCTTAGTCAGGCTCTTGTTTTGCGTTTAATTGTTATTTACCCTTATTTTGACACTTACTTTCCTGTATATAAATCTGCATACATCTCCTTTCCCTCACACATTCATTGAATTAAACTCTAAGACTAATACATTTATGTGACTACATCCGACACTGGATCTAGGTAGCGTTTTGGTTAAACTGAGACAAAGAGGTCGGAAATGGAAAAAGAAGAAAAATGCAAAAATGAAGTATAACCAATGCAGAAGTCAAGTAATAAAAAATGGATATAGAAAGGAAACTTTCAAGGCGAAAGATCAACGAATCATTTAGGGGAAGCAGGTATGTTTGCAACATTCAGGAAAAACCACATATAATCAACAACACAAAACACACAGAACAATTGACAGCCCGAAGCACGATCGAACGCCGAACACGTATTCCTCGACACAGCGCCTTGCCTCCAGAGACAGGCGCTACTGCACAATGCCAGCTACGCAAACTTACGCAAAATGTTGTGGGTATTGTTCTTTTTTGTTTTCTGATTTTATTTTATTCGGTACCTATTGTTTATCTGGAATATGGTGGTTCAAATCTTCATTTAAAAAACTATCAAAAACTATCTTTACGTCACATGGTACCATTGCTGGTGTATGACGAGGGGCAACCTCGACCAGAGAAATAAAGGCCGCTTGGTCAAGCAGTCGCCACGACGTGTGAGACTCAGGATTTTTATTTCACCCCCGATAGAAAAAATCCTTTCTGTCTACCGCGGGCTTCGAACACCGAACGTCGGTTACAATTAAATTAATCAACGTACAAAGTATTAAATCATAGTTTAACGTAATAAATGAACCAACAAAATCTAAAGTGATGATTTTGAATGCTGGCGACGTGTGCTGCTCTTCGTGACCACATCTGCGATCTTGAATGTGTCCCTGACTGAACAAATTGAATATCAAGCAAGATCCAACTGGCGTACTGAACGCAATCTCATCAATTTGGAACGAGAGGACGGCGAGCCCCTGGTGTTTTGTTTACAGAAGCCACTCCTCTAACACGTGACGAAACTGCAGCCCGCATCGTCATTGCGTCAGATGTTAGATGAGTAATAATTATTTTCATTTTGGGGAAACTCCACAAAAACACATTCCTGATTATCGTTCATAGCTAGCCAGCAATATCCAAATTACCCACTTTTCATCTACGCAGATCCAAAGTCCTCACTTTGCGGGAACCCTCCGCGCCTAAGATTGAGAGACCGCTGCACCGCTGCAGGTAAAGTAAACCTAGTTAAGGCGACCAACCAATCTGTTCCTGTTCCCATAGCAACGCTAACATTTTTGCCCTCACGGTAGCCCGGTATGTGTTATGGTTTCTGGCAGGCACAGCTCGGATATTTTGCAAGGGAAGTCATGTTCTTGTTCGTATTCTGGATTGCAATGCACATACTCACACAATGTACAGACTCTATTATGTGTATGTGTACTAGCGCGCATGTATAGATGTATGTGTGAATGCGTCTATTCTATAGTTGATCTCCCCCTCCCCCAACTTCCCCCACCCCCACCCTCAAAAAAAAAAACACTATCAGTATCAGGAATGAAGTAAACATTTTGACCTGATCAATCCGTGTAGACTGGACTGAGGATGCGACCTTCAACCCCTTGGCTCCCTCACAAGACACCTCAAGGAAACCCTAAGAAAATGAATAAATGCCGTAAATGTGGGGTCTGTCTTGTTTTAATGCAGCAGTGTATATGTTATTTGGTTATGGAAGGCCCCGGTATCACTGCAAACGAATTGAAATCCATAATTGCTCAACCGCACGTGTCAGCGTAATCTTTCGAATTGATATCTCATCTCCCAAACAAAGAAAGATAACTGTAGTCCCCATCGTAGTAGTCTCAGCACATGAAAAAAAAGACATAAGGCGAAACCGCACAGAAAGTGAACACAGCCAACTGTTCCCGGTCATACGATGTCATCATTCGTCGTAAACAATTGGAATATCGAAACATTATAAAAACGGATGAGACACACAGCTCACCGTGTGCACAGAGCACTTAACTCAGTAGCCCCTGCAACAAGCCGGACTTGGAATATGAGGAAACTGCAACAAGGAACACTTTTCATGCATAGCCTTCATTTGTTCCCGCTACCTATCCACAATATACCGGAAGTTCACGTCCTCTTAAAAATTATGAGCGTCGTATTTTTTTTTTATGTATAGCGCTTGATGATGTTAGGCCATCGTTGTTGACTCCAATTCCGAACATATAGACACACAGTTAGTCGTCAGATTATCCCCGTCGCACATCAAACAACAGACCGTAAGATTATCGTACGGCCGGTCTAGGTATATACGATGAGCCATTACGATAACGTAGCACACAAAAATGTCGTACACACGATTTCGCTGCCTTTAGATTCCTGATGGACTTCCGTTTCCAAACATGGTGAAATGAGGTGACGTTCGCTGGACCGCTGCAAAAGTTGCATTAGGGAACTGATTAGCTTCGCCTCTACGGTGTAATTTTCAGCTAATCAACTGATACAGATAGCAAAGTTCGCCGATGATAACAGGTTGTACTCACTTCATTGTTTTTCATTGTCAAGTCAAAAGTTTGTGAATACGACCTTCCCCTGCCTAGCGATGTATGCGAATTACGTCAACACATCGTGTGATGTTCCAAAACCGTCGATGTAATTGTGTGACGCCAAGTTCTTGCATTGTACAACTCCTTGCTAAGCTCTGCTCAGTCTAGTCAGTAGCAGTTTTCACTTTTGAAATTGTGCATCAGCTTTTCGTGTGCTGTTGATTGTTTTTACTATAGTAACTGGGATACTGTGAGTGCAGCCATTGTTGTGTGAGCTACGTCATCAAGTTAGTTGCATAGCCCTAGGACGGTCGTACTCTAATCAATGAAAGACGGAGTGGGGTTTCGTACATGACTTGTCAGCATCAGTGAGACTCTCGGAAGTTCGTGATACTTAGGAAGGTCTTATAGTCTATTGTTTGATGTGTGATGGTGATGGTCTAATCATCAACTATTTACTACATCAAGCTTGGACAGATGGTGCTCGTAAACCTGGGAGGGCCGACCATCTGAGGGCAGAATCCCCCTACAGAAAAGACAATCTGCTGCCTTGCAGGAAGATTGGGGACAATCAAAGGCTAAGGAAAGCAAGCCTGAATACAATGCTTGCTGAAATCGCATGCACTGGGTCACTGGCACAGAACACTATGCAAAGTTTTAACAAGTAATCAATCAGACTGGATCTAACAGACTCTAATTATGATAGAAGTTACCGCTGACCGGAAAGGCTTCAAGAAACAGCTGAATATAGAGTACACTGGAATGCGGAGGGCATATACCACAAAAAACAATCTCTAACAATCAGACTAGCAGCGAAATAGACGTTGCCTGCATCCAGGAAACTCATCTTAATCCTCAGCACAGATTTATGATCAGGGGCTACCAAACATTTGGACAGGACAGGGAAGGTCACAAGGGTGGAATCCTTATATTTATTAAAAATTTACATCCCAGCAAAACTGATAGATGTACTCACAAACGGAGAGGCAGAGATCATTGGTACAGACCTATACATTAACTCCGCTAGCATAAGGATTTTTAATATATACTGTCCAAATGACAAATTATTGAAGCTGGAGTCAATGGAAATAAGACCATCAAAGTGTCTGGTAGTGGAGACTTTAACAGCCACTCTGAAAGATGGGGATATAAGAAGTCAATATTCGAGGTGAAGAAGTGGAAGAATGGGAAATAGACAACAATCTATTCCTCATAAACTCTAGGAAGGACCCCCCAACCATCTACTCAAGAAGATGGAAAGCAACTTCCACTCCCGACCTAGCATTTGCAACTGGAGACATATCTATCAAAATAGCCAGTAAAGTACTGAACCAACTTGGAGATAGTGACCATAGACCAGTCAAACTCTCAGTGGCTCTTGCTCACAAACAGGAGTTGCACATACCTCTTCCCCGCTGGAACTATAAGAGAGCAGATTGGGCAAAGTTTGCAAGGCTCACTGATGCATATACTGCGCCTATCAACACCCACGAAAAGAAGGTCAATAATATGATAGAGCGGTTAACAAATGGAATCCTGAGAGCTGCTAAAGAATCCATTCTTAGAGGAGCAAGAACAAACTACAAGCCATACTGGAGCAAGGAAATACAAAGACTAGAAGTTGAACTGGACTCTGCCAGAGAACTAGCTGAGACATCACACAGCACAGAGAGCAACATTGCCTACTCTGCCAGAGAACTAGCTGAGACATCACACAGCACAGAGAGCAACATTGCTACAAGGCAGCCTCGGCCAAATACAGACGTGAGGTAATGATATCAGCAGGACAGAGCTGGATAGACAAAACAGAGAGCCTTAATCTAGACAGAAATGGTCATAAACTATGGAAACTTGCGAAAGCTCTGAGCGACGAAAACAACTGCCGACCTCCAATATCATTAGCACACAATCAGAACATCCTCACATGCAAAGGGCAACAAATCTACTGATGGAAACTTACAAAAACATTAGTAGAATAAACATTCCAATAGACAAACAGAAAGCTGCAAGACGGGAAAACCAAGACGCAGAACACATGCCTTTAGCAACAGAAGAGCATCAGACGACCATCTTTACCCCAACTGAATTAGATGTTGCCCTCAAAGGATTGAAGCTCAAAAGTTCCCCTGGTAAAGATGGAATCTCCAACGAAATGCTCCTAAATCTGGGACAGAAAGCCAAGTGCCAGCTTCTAAGGATGATAAATGCTAGCTGGAAGAGAGGTCATGTACTGGCAATCTGGAAAGAAGCTATTATGGTGCCCATCCTCAACCGTGGAAAAGACCCACTAGACCCAAGTAGCTATAGACCAATTAGCCTACTGAGCTGCCTGAGTAAACTCACGGAAAGGCTGGTTAACAGAAGACATGTGGCATTTGGAGACAAAACAACAAATCGTACCACAACAAAGTGGCTTCCGTCAGCACAGATCAACTGAAGACCTGGTCACCTACATTGCACAGGAAATAGAGGATGCTCTACAAGAAAAGAAACACACACTGGCAGTGTGGGTCGACATGGGGAAGGCTTTTGATAGGGTATGGCGAGAGGGTTTAAAGAACAAGCTTTTTAGACTTGGCATCCAGGATCGTTTATTCAATTGGGTCTCTCAATACCTTCAGGATAGAACGGCCAGAGTACAAGTTCAATGTCAACTAAGTAAGAAGGTCTCTATCGCACAAGGTGCCCCACAAGGCGGAGTCTTGTCCCCAACACTTTTTAATTTTCATAAATGACAGCGTAATGGACATTCCACCCAGAACACACTCAGCAATATACGCAGATGATCTGGCGTTATGGGCTCGCGAGGAAAGTATGTCGGGGGCTGGACCGAGGATGCAAGATGCCCTAGGTGAACTTGAAAAATGGACGAACACCTGGTTCTTACCAATCAACGAAAAAAAAAACTACATATACAATTTTCAGCCTAACAAGAAACACACTCTCTGCAAACTTGAAGATAAAAGACCATACACTCCCTATTGACCAAAACCCAACATATCTTGCCGTCACCATGAATTGCAGAATGACTTGGAAAAATCAGATAGACAGAGCAAAGAAAAAAGTCAGAAAACGAACTAACATTATGAAGAAATTGGCAGGGACGGACTGGGAAGCAGACAGCAATATCTTGAAGCGACTATACGTAGGAAGAGTAAGACCCGTCCTAGAGTATGGAGTCACAGCCTGGGCTGTAGCTTCCAAATCACACCTTAGCAAAATTAACAGAACACGGAACCAAGCTGCCCGTATCATCACTGGTGCTATGAAATCTACACCTATCAGGACTCTAGTAACAGTAACAGGTTACAACCATTAGATGACAGACGGGTCACTAAAGTATTGCAACAAGCGGAGAAATATAGAAGGCTCCCTAGCGACCCCATGCAAGAAAGAATAACTGGTTCCGGAATTGTACGACTAAAGAGGAGCAACTTCGCTGCAATTGCCAATGAACTAACTACTGGAGACCCAGTACTTTCCAAAACAATATCGAAACCTTTGTCCCATCTGATATGTCTCCTCATGGAAAACATAAAATACCAGAACTTAAGGAAAATATAACAGGAATCATGAAAAAAAGGCACCCAATCAGACACAGAAAGAAAATATGTAGCAGAAAAACACATACACGATACCTACCCACAGGACTCTTGGTCCCACATATACACAGATGACTCTGCTACAAATGCCACTAGAAATGGAGGGAGTGGTGTGTTCTTGACGCTGAATAATCAGGACGAGATCACCAAGACAATAGCTACTGGAAAATTATCAAACAACTTGAAAGCAGAAACTGAGGCCACCAGAGATGCTGCAACACTGGCTACTCAACCAAAAAATAACATGCACAATAAATTGGTGATTCTGACTGATGCACTGTCAGTACTATCAGCTCTAAAAAGCCCCAAGAACAATGAACTACATGACTTGAGAACAACCCTGGACCAACTATGCAATAACTTCCAGAGAGTAGTCATTCAGTGGATACCATCACACTGTAATATACACGGGAACGAACGCGCAGACAAATTAGCTAAAGAGGAAGGGCGATTACCACAAGAGAACCATCTGCTCAGTTATGATGAAGCCAAATCCATCCTCAAAGGTCAGTTCCATAAAAAATGGAAACGAGAACATTCAAAGCATAACGAGAGTGACGTAAAGCACCAACTATCAAGGAGGGATCAAGTCATCATACTTCGCTACGCAATGGCCACAATAGAATGATAAATCACATGTTCACCAAATTCAAAATAGGTACAACCAACCTATGCCACTGTACACTGGACAATATGACTACAAAACATGTTCTACAGAATTGCCCCAATACACAGTCTTGAGAAGAGCAATGTGGTCCACACCCACCTCCCTGGAAGACAAACTATACGGGGAAATCGATTTACTTAACAGACAGCTGACTTCATGAGAGAGTCTGGAATCCTACTCTGATTGAGTCTTGATCGCAGAGAGAGAGAGAGAGAGAGAGAGAGAGAAAGATTCCTGATTACGCTAGTGAAAGCAGCCTACGACGAATAAAACACGGTGAAAATTTCCTAAAGTGTATATGTTTTACAAGTAGGACAGAGTCACGTTGGAACATATGCACAATCACACGTTTTTTTTTTAATTTCTTGGTTTTGCCCCTGGCCCACTGTCATCGTCACGCCCCCATCTTGTCTAATTTATATGTATACATATGCGTGTGTGCTCTTGTGCGCATATTTGATAACTATTTTATTTGGACATGTTGTTTGTTGGAGCCGCGATAGCTCAGTGGTTAGTGAACTGGACTACAAAGGACAAGGGGTAGGGTTCGATCCCAGCCGACGGCTTCCGGGTTCACCCAGCCTTAAATGGGTACCGGATTTTTTTCTGGGAAAGTAAAGCAGTACGGGCATAATACCGACCACATTACCCAAAAATCATGTGCTGTAGGTCTGTAAAATATAGATAGGGTCACTAACACCATATTTCCCTGTAAGCCACTTGGCGTGACAGGGGTACTTTACTTTACTATGTTGTTTGTTGTCTATTGTTTGTTTGTTGTCTATTGTTTGTTTGTTGTCTATTGTTTGTTTGTTGTCTATTGTTTGTTGTCTATTGTTGTTTGTTGTCTATTGTTTGTTTGTTGTCTATTGTTTGTTGTCTATTGTTTGTTTGTTGTCTATTGTTTGTTTGTTGTCTATTGTTTGTTGTCTATTGTTTGTTGTCTATTGTTTGTTTGTTGTCTATTGTTTGTTTGTTGTCTATTGTTTGTTGTCTATTGTTTGTTGTCTATTGTTTGTTATTGTCTATTGTTTGTTGTCTATTGTTTGTTGTCTATTGTTTGTTGTCTATTGTTTGTTGTCTATTGTTTGCTAACACCAGCTTTATATCTATATCCAGCGAAGTACCAGTGAGACTGAATTTTGAGCGAAAATAACTTCTTCTAATTTTTTTCACACTGGTAACCGTCTGATCAGGTGTCCCTCGCCGTACAAGCAGATATCCTCCATCTTCTGAGGTGATATATTTTTATCGTCAAGAGTTTTTACGTTTTGGGTCAATCTTTTCCTATCAATTTTATACGTGAAGCGTCCATTTTTGGCCTACTCTTTTTTATTTTTAACTGTATATGACTCTTTTACGTGCGCAGAATGCACACTGGACTTTTTTCCCCGTTATCCAGAGGGCGAGATATCGGATCAGGTGGTCAAGTCACGAAGAAACCACGAACTCGAAGAAAAGTACACACTCTGCCTGTGGTGGGATTCTTTCTATTTCCAGCGTTCACCGGATGACTACTAAAGGAATGGATAGTTCTCCACGTTATCCGTCCTTAAAAGGAATTAAAGTGGGCGTAGAATCGTTTGTATAATGTTTGCTGTAGAACTGTGATATTTGCACATTTCGGGCCAAAACATCCGACCTCATCACGATATATTTTGGTACCGGTTTCCCACCCTCTTTGATCCCTATTCTCTTGACCAGACTGGATAGTCTGTTTCCATGATCATTGCTGAGAGGCGAGCAGGGTCTTGATCAGCTCTATTATTTGCCGATCCTGATGCAAACAGCCAACTGAGGTTCGCTGACCGCAATCAGTTCAATCGCTGGATGAGCGTTTTGCCCTCCAGGTGGGATTCACACCCGGAGCCCTTCTGGCCCAGCGGCGATGTAAACTCTAAGACTACACAGCCCTTGACAGATTGATATGTGTTTATGCGTGTCTATGTGCGAAAATGTATATAGGCATACACATGAGTAACAATTAAACAATAGAAAAAAAATAGTATATTAGAAGCTTTACGTGATTAGTGGATGACACAGATTAAACGACGCTTCGGCCCAATAGGCCTTCAGCAGGAACAAACAAACAAACACACACACACACACACACAGATATGTAAGTAAAACTAATAACGAAACATCCAAAACAAAAATAATCGAAATATATTAAAGAAAAAAGGGCAATCTTAGAGATTGTAACAATTGGAGAGGCGTGACACTTTTGTCAGTTGCCTCAAAATTATTCTGTAAAATCATCCTAAATAGAATAAAGGATTCAATAGATACAGTAATGCGTGAAGAACAGGCTGGGTTTAGAAAAGGGAGAAGCTGTCTTGACCACATTTTCACTCTACGACTTATATTGGAGGAACACATTGAAAAGCAAAAAACCTTTTGTACTTAACTTCATCGACTTCAAAAAAGCATTTGATAGTATTCATAGAGATTCTTTGTGGAAAATTCTGAAGCAATATGGCTTACCATCAAAAATCATAAATATTATCAAAGACATGTATGATGGTTACACATGTGCAGTTCGAACAGAGGAAGGACTGAGCGAATGTTTCCCAATAGAAACTGGGGTTAAACAAGTATGTATTTTATCGCCCTTGTTATTTGGAATTGTTATGGACTTCATAATGAAGAAATGCTGCACTGGTAATAAAGGCATCGAATGGATACAAGGAGACCATTTGGAGGACCTGGACTTTGCTGATGACATAGTTCTCATCAGCAAGCAGATAAAAACGATGCAGGAAAACACAAATGAACTATCATCAATAGCCAGCAAAATTGGGCTTGAGGTCAATCATGAAAAGACTAAAGTCATGAAAAGTTTAATTCCAACAAGTGACAAAATATACATGGAAAACAAACCAGTAGAAGAGATCGATCACTTCATCTATCTTGGAAGTCACATTGATCGAGAAGGGATACGAGCAAAGAAATTAGAATCAGACTGGCTAAAGCAGCAATGTCTTTCAGAAGCCTTGAAAAGTTGTGGAAATCAAAACTCATTAGCACAAACACAAAACTTAGGCTATTCAAATCAAATGTACTATCAACCCTTACGTATGCGTGTGAAAGCTGGAAAACAACAAGAGATATAGAAACAAAGTTGAACGCATTCGAAAATAAATGTCTAAGGAAAATACTTGGTATAGAATGGAACGAATTCAAAACAAACGAGGAAATTAGAGAAATCGCCAATCAACCACTAATATCTTCAGTAATAAAGAAAAGACGATGGTCATACGTTGGACATGTGATGAGAAGAGATAATAATCGAATAGCAAAGCAAGCCCTCATATGGGAAACAACAGGTAAAAGAAAAAGAGGAAGACCCAGGGAGACACTGAGAAGAACATTGATGAGAGAGGCAAGAGCAGCAGGAATCGGCTCCCTCAATGAGATAGAACTGCTTGCACAGAACAGAGACAGATGGCGAGATTTGATAAAATATCTTTAAAAGAAAACTGCTAGAACAAAAATTCATATAGGAGAAGGTGTATCTTGGTCTACGCCCTATGGGCCGGTTACGGCTCGAAAGGTCAATAGATAGATAGATCCTGTGTGTCAGGCCGAGGTCAAAATGAAAAGAAATGGTAACCTGAGTGTGGATGTCGTGAATGTGCAGAAATGTGCGCAAATGCACACAGAACCAGAGGAGTTCACACAGGGGTCAGTGTGCAAACACAAAGGAGAAATAATAGAACAGTAGACTAACAGGTGCTCAAAAGACGGTAAGAGTGAGATGTCTGAGAGTGGGGTACAATAAAAACAAATGAGGGGTAAGGAGCACAGAAAAAAGGTATGGAGGAAAACACCGAAGTGTTTCATTGGAGACTAGAAGATGAGAACTATAAATAGCATGGCATAGTAGATAGACCAAAGAACCCAGATATGTGCAGTAGAGAAGGCTATGCAAAAGGGAAGGAGCAACCAAAAGGAAACTATGTGTATGAGTGTGATACATTCATGCCTCATGGGGTCAGCGAACCATACTGGACTATGAGGCGATTTTCCAAAGTATAGCGGCTGCGGTCGCCAGAGTGACAAAGGACAATCCCAGTGACACGGGTTTATGGAATCATATGCCAAAGATGCCACAGGACCTATATTGGTGAGTCTGGGAGAAGATTAGCGGAAAGATTTTGTGAACATCTACGGGATGTCCAACAGAATACTGGTACTCCAGTGTCTTCCACTTCAAACCCCTGATCACAAGGGCAAAGACGACAGCGATTCAGTTCCTAGTCGCTAGGGACTTAGCCAGAGGTGAAAGCTGGCGAACGTAAAAAAAAAGGTTCTAAAGTAGAAAAAAGGGGATACAAGTGTATCAGTGTGGGTGGAAAAGATGGTGAGGAAGATTAGAAGAGAAGCCCCTGAAATATGTAGAGAGTGGTGGGTGGGGTGTGGGGGGGCACTAAAATATGTAGAGAAAGAAACACTAGGAGATCGTTAAAGAAATAGATAAAAAGTAGTAATTCCTTCCGGTTTTAAGGAACCTAAACCGGCTTTGAGAAAGTTCTCAAGACTGAACTGGCTGCGATGATCTGAAGAGCATGAAGCGATGCCATTGACCTCCCCGTAATGGGAGCCTCGCACAGTGGAAAAACAGGAAGGTGTTTATATAATCGTTTCCGGGATTATCTCTGCAACATCTCTCGCGATGTTGGCACTTCGGTGACAGCCCATTTGATTCTGTGTTTATGGACACCTGTTTCTTGTCACGATGTGTGTAGGATAAAACAGGATATTTTTACAATGTGGATTTGTGGGTATACATATTTTCAATCGCCTATTTTCTCGTTTACTTGGTGTTGCTCCTCTGTTCACTGCTCTGAGATCCGCTCAGCTCCTCCTCTGCCTCTTCTGACTACATAACGTATTCTACGTAGTATCCTATCAATCCATAGCTCCGAGTATGATTGTCTAGGCACCCAACGTTGACCCTGCATTATACGGTCCTCAATTAAAATTATTCAGACCAGAATAGAAGAATAGGTAAAATTGGATGGAATGAAAAGAAAACAAACAATGAAATCTTAAAACAACTAAAAATGAAAAGCGAACTACTAAACACAATTCAAACAAGACAAATGCGATTTTTGGGCCATGTTAAAAGACACAACAGTCTACTAAAAGTAATCCTGGAGGGGAAAATACAAGGTAAAAGAGGTAGAGGCATACCTAAACTAAATTGGACGAGTAATATCAAAAGATGGACAAAACAGCCTATGACAACCTGCACCATCAAAACAAGAAACAGAGCAGATGATGCTGATGATGATAATGATGATGATAACTGAAAGTCAATCTATGATGAAAAAAAAAACAGCTATGTTTTATGTCGTCTTTTAATGACCGGAAAGCTGTAACCATAATTTGTTCCCCTACTTTTCATCATACTTTCTCTTTGACCATCTCCCAACAATCGCGCATATTGATACCTCTCGTCCCCCACCCCACACACACGACACACAAAACACTACTGGGATTTACTTGTACACGGCGGGCTCAACAGGAAATATGAAGCTCCCCATAGCTCCAACTCGTTTAGATAAATATGCGCTCTGTGTGTGCGTGCAATTAGTATCAGGATGCTAACATGGTCTTACGCGATTTATTTTTTTTTTTATTATTATACATGCACACAGATGAAACTGCATTAAAGAAATGACAGAGTCCAGGAATGATGGACAATCCTGTATAAATATGTAATAAGGACTTTCCTCTATCAATAAATGGGCCGTTTAAGACCCCTTGCAACACAATGACCAATGTCTTATATCAAGTCAACAAAATGCTTTTACATGAGTTATTGATTTTGATACTTACTTGTCAGAGTTCAATCTCTCCCTCTCTCTCTTTCTCAATCTCTCTTTTCATCTCTCTTTCTCCATCTCTTTCTACATCTCTTTCTCCATCTTTCTCTCCGTCTCTCTCGCCATATCTCTGCATCTCTCTCCCCATCTCTCTCTCCATCTCTCTCCCCATCTCTCTCTCCATCTCTCTCTCCATCTCTCTCTGCATCTCTCTCTCCATCTCTCTCCCCATCTCTCTCCCCATCTCTCTCTCCATCTCTCTCTCCATCACTCTCTGCATCTCTCTCTCCATCTCTCTCCCCATCTCTCTCCCCATCTCTCTCTGCATCTCTCTCTGCATCTCTCTCTCCATCTCTCTCCCCATCTCTCTCCCCACCTCTCTCCATCTCTCTCCATCTCTCTCTCCATCTCTCTCTCCATCTCTCTCTCCATCTCTCTCTCCATCTTTCTCTCCATCCAGCGGTCAATGATTTTTTTTTTGCGTTCGCCAGCTTTTACCTGACGAAGTCCCTAGAGAGTAGGAAACGAATTTTGCGTCCTAATCCGTTTTCCCCTGGTAGTCGTGTGCACAGGGATCCCATGCGGCACAGGTAGATAACTCCGTCTTCGGAAGTACTCATATTTTTTTCCGTCCATGAGTATTTGACGTTTCAAGCCGGGCCTCGCAGAGAGAAATTATAAATAAAAGCCCCAACTGGTGCAGCCGGGATTTGAACCCACAACCTCTATATCTCGAGGCCGGCGTCTTGCCTCGATACCAACCAGTCCCCAGAGAGCGGTCAATATGACCGGATGTATCGTCGACTTCCAGCTTCATGATAGCTTCCGCCACAGATATCTCCATGCGTGTACTGGAGTAGTTTGCTTATCCACAATCACTGACCACTTACGATTCTGGTTTTAGTCTACAGCCATCATAACAGGTTAGAATGCAGTAAACAGTACTACCTGCTGCCTGGCAGATATGTTCGAAATAACAAACGGTTAAGGGAGTGTATCTAACATTATACACCTCAGCTATCCTGTGGGTAAGACATTTCAATCAAAGGTTGACAAAGATAACTTTAAATAAAGCAGGGAAGGGGATTGCTTAGTTGCAAGACAAGACACAGTCTCGAGACAGAGAGGTTGTGAGTTCAAATCTCGACTGCACTAGTTGGGATTTTTATTTGTGATTTCTCTCTGCGGCAACCACCACTGGTCTCAGCAGCGAGGCCCGGCTTGAAACGTCAATTACTCATCGACAGAAAAATACGAGTACCTCCGAAGAGGAAGTTATCTTCATGTATGGCAAGGGATTGTGTGCACACGTCTGTCAGGAAAAAATGGATAAACACGAAAAATTCAGTTCCTACTCTCTAGGGACCTCGCCAGAGGTGAAGCTGGCGGATGCAAAAAAATAAATAATCACCATCGAGTGTCATCTCCGCAACGAAAGTTGGCTACCATGGAGCGCCATTCTGCTCTGTCTCTTGCTTTGAGGGTGCAGGTTGTCATAGGCTGGTTTGTCCATCTTTTGATGTTACTCGTCCATGTTAGTCTTGGTCTGCCTCTGCCTCTTTTACCTTGTATTTCCCCTCCAGGATTACTTTTAGTAAGCTATTGTGTCGTTTAACATGGCCCAAAAATCGCATTTGTCTTGTTTGAATTGTGTTTAGTAGTTCTATTTTCATTTTTAGTTGTTTTAAGACCTCATAGTTTGTTTTCTTTTACTTCCATCCAATTCTACCTATTCTTCTATATATCCACATTTAAAAGGCTTCAATTCTCTGCTCTATTTTCTTGTCTAATGTCCATGTTTCTGCACCATATAGTAATGTTGAGAAGACATAACATTTTGCTATTCTTAGTTTTAGCCCTGGTTTTATTTGTTTTGATGTATAAAATAAATAAAAAATAAAAATGGAAAGCGCGGTTATAAATCCTTAGTAATTATCTTGTGTCGCCACAACTTAAAATATTTGGAAATGAATCCTGGAATGAAACAACAGACTAGAAATTAGTTGGAGGCGAGATATGCCTATGGTTATCTAGAGCGATTCAGTGGGCCAAGATATGTATGGTCCTGAATTCATTACCTCATGACAAGATCATGTGTTCATTGGAGGAACAGCGGATGCTAGTGACCTATAATGATACTATTGTCACCCACCTCTGAAAAGTTCAACATGATAGAGTGACGAAGTATAAAAGAAAAAATAACATGGCCATTAATACGTAACCTTGACACCAGACACGTGTACTATGAATAATTACGTATCAACTGATACTCTAAACCTTCCATACCAAAAATGCTTCCATTGTTGGCTAGTCAATAACATGCGACTTACTCAAGCGACTGTAGCATTTGATTCAAGCGGTCCCAGAATTCTTAATTGACAAATACACGTTTAATCTATTCTAACGTTTCTATCGTCAACCTCAGATGGTAGATGTACAACAGAGCTGATATGCAGAATGGCTCAGACATAAGCAGCTTTCCAAAAAATGAGGAAGATACTGTGCAATCCATTTTTGACAATCATCAGCATCAAGTCTGCTGGCGTAGGTAATCATGTCTCTCCACAACTTTCGATCACGACAGTTATTTATCATTTCTGTTGTTGACCTTCTGCCAAGCCATTCTCTTAAGCTGTCTGGTATTTTTTCTCTTTGCTTCCCTCTATCTCTTCGTCCCTCAATTTCCCAGTTGTTACGCTATATTCCAGCCGTTCTCTTTTTATTACATGGCCAAAAAATGATAATTGTTTCTTCCTAATATTGAAAATTAGCTCTCTTTTCGCTTTGGCCTCTTTCAGAACGTTTTCATTACTCTTCTTAGCTGTCCATGGTACTCTCAACATTCTTCTGTAAAACCACATTTCTACAGACTCCAGTGATTTTCTTGTCTGTTGTCCTATTGTCCTTGATTCACATCCATATGTTAAGACTAGCTCTACATTTCATTTAACAACTCTTTTTCTTGTTTCTATTGTCAAAACTGGATTGCATAGTATCTTCCTCATTTTTTGGAAAGCTGCTTTTGCCTAAGCCATTCTGCATCTCACCTCTGTTGTACATCTACCATTTGAAGTTAACATTGTTCCCAGATATTTAAATTCATATACCTGTTTTAATATTGTACCACTTGTCTTTATTTTGCACTGAGGTGATGTCTTTTTCTTTGTTGTTACCATTACTTCTGTCATTTTGCTATTAAGGCTGAGTCCTTTATTTTTGCTTTCTTTCACTATGTCTAACATTTTTTGTAACTCATTTTCACTCTTAGCAATTAAGACTGTATCATCAGCATACCTTAGATTATTTATATTATGACCTCCGATTGTTATTCCAGACATGTCCCTTATGGATCTTAAAATAATCTCACTATAAATATTAAACAAATCTGGTGACAGCATACAATCTTGCCTAACACCCTGTTTTATTTGTTGAAACATTCCCAATTGGTTTCCAGTTCTTATGGCCGCTGTTTGTTACCAGTACATGTTATTTATTATTCTTAGATCTTTGCTGTCTACGTTTATCTATCTATCTATTGACCTTTCGAGCCGTAGCCGGCCCATAGGGTGTAGACCAAGATACTACTCCTCTTATCTGAATTTTGTTCTAGCAGTTTTCAATTCTTTTAAGATATTTTACACAATCTCGCCATTTGTCTCTGTTCTGTGCAAGCAGCTCTATCTCATTGAGGGAGCCGATCCCTGCTGCTCTTGCCTCTCTCATCAATGTTCTTCTCAGTGTCTCTCTCTGGGTTTTCCTCTTTTTAGCTTACCTGTTGTTTCCCACATGAGGGCTTGCTTTGCTGTTCGGTTATTATCTCTTCTCATCACATATTCAACATATGAATGTACGTTTATGTTTTCTAAAATTTTGATTATTTCTTGGTGCTTTACTTTGTCAAATGCTTTGGTAAAATCTATGAAACATAGTTATAGATCTGTTTTCACCTCTACGGCTCTTTCTACTAAAGATCGTACGACTTATATGGCATTGCTTGTTCCTTTGCCTCTAACAAAACCACACTGCTCATCGCTAATTTCTGGACTGATTTTGTTTCGCACTCTTCGCATGATGATTCTTAGTAATATCTTAGTCATGTGACTCATAAGGCTTATTGTGTGATGATCATCGCATTAAATCGCACCATATTTCTTTGGTAGGGCTATGAATATTGATTGAGCAGGTCGTCTGGTATATATCCGCTGTTGTAGATATCATTCAATATTTTTGGTATTATTGCTATTCCAAAATCACCCATGGCTTCAATCTCTTCTTTAGTTATATTATCTGGTCCATGAGCTTTGTTGCTTTCATATAGCGCAACTTTTTATAATAGAAAAAAAGAAAAAGAGTTGTTAAATGTTATGTAGAGCCAATGTTAGCATATGGATGTGAATCATGGACAATAGAACAACAGACAAGAAAATCACTGGAGGCTGTAGAAATGTGTTTTTACAGAAGAATGTTGAGAATATCATGGACAGCTGAGAAAGGTAATGAAAACGTTCTGAAAGAAGCCAAAACAAAAAGATAGCTAATATCCAATATTAGGAAAAAAAAGCAATCATTCTTTTTGGCCATGTAATGAGAAGGGAACAGCTGGAATATAGTGTAACAACTGGGAAAATCGAGGGACGAAGAGATAGAGGGAAGCAAAGAGAAAAGATACCAGACAGCTTAAAAGAATGGCTTGGCAGAAGGTCAACAACAGAAATGATAAATAACTGTCGAGATTGAAAGTTGTGGAGAGACAAGATCACCAACGCCAGCAGACACGGTATTTGATGATGATGTTTCTATTAACAAGCAGAGATCAAACACGGGACATACCGTTTTTGTGACTTTACACAATTTTTTATTTTTATCTTTAAAAAAAAAATATATTTACTGAAATTCTTTCACTTCATGCTATAAAGCATGAAAATCTTGAATAAAATTATCCCCCCCCCCTCCCCCCAACTCACGTGGTACGAGTTATTTTTTTCAGTTTAGCCTAAAGTAACTAGACAAAAGACTTCTTCAGTGCTAAATAAGACCCTGGTCAGAATTCAGTTCCCGGATGTAACGATTTTACTTCTGACCAGCTTCGTTTCGGGATTCACAAGCTTCTGGTCCTAATAGGTACCAACGTTTATATCTAGAAAAGTTGGTACGCCTGGCGTCATACTGACCACATCATTCATACAAGTATTACTGGCGATTAAGAAATATAGGCTTTTTCACTATATTCCCTGACTGGAGACGAATAACAATAAATGAATATTATTATGAAGGTAGACTTCAGAGACGACAGATCAGCGAATCAATTCAGGGGAAGAGGTGTGTTTACAGCACTGGAAAAAAAAAATAATAATCAACAACAGAATAAAAAATAAAACAGTAGATGGCTCGAAGCAGAATCGGACTTGTACTCCTCGGCACAGCGCTTCACCAAGAGAATCCAACCGCTAGAGCACACAGCAAAAGTTTGCTGAGTTGACCGTGTGCTCTGGCGTTTGGTTTCTCGTAGACAGATACCACTAGGCATATCAGTCACTGACTGCAGTATCGTTATAAGACCAAGACCCCATCAAGACCAGCTCCCTGTCGTAGAGATGGAGCTTAACGGTCACCATGAACTGAAAACCAAGACTGGCCAGGCATTCCTACACCAGAGTAAGACCACAGTCTGCTCTAGCAAGTTAGGTGCTGAAGACGGAGGCAACCAGCCAAAAGGCGCATCTCGGCAATCAGGATGCCACGCACTCACGCCAATTGAAAGTATGTCTATAACTGTGAACCGATATGGCACTCGCCCTATGATGGACACTCAGGCAGGTGTAGTGTCGGGCCCTCAGCCTCGAAAGGACCCAACCACTATTACTGGATGTCCTTCTCAACCGCCTCGTGGAGTCAGGAGGGGGGTGCGGGGGCGAGAGAATAGAGCTACTGCCCAACCAAAACTAAGACCACTTAAAATAAATAATGTATGCATCAACAGCAAAATAGATCGGTATAGCGAAAAGATAGAGTTAGAAAATATCCTGCATGAAGAGCAAGTAAGCATATACTGTTTCCAGGAAACCCATCTAAACAAAGACATAACCTTGAAAACTAGGGAATACCAGTGTTACCGATCTGACAGAAAAAAAAATGGTGGAATGTTGACACTTGTAAATAACAACATCAATGCATGTCCGTTTGAAGTGTATATGGACGGAGCTGGATATCAGATACTGCACCTCTGGACAGAAAATATGGACTTTAATTAACACAACTACTACTGTCCGAGCTACCACCCACTGGCACTAGACACGATTTCATTAAAAGAAAGAATGATTGTATGTGGAGACTTTAACAGCCATTCACAGAGCTGGGGCTATGAACATATGGACAAGAGAGATGAAGAACTTGAAAATTAACAGGACGACAATGGACTTATACTGCTAAACCAGACAACAGATCCACCAACATTCTATTCCAGATCATGGCACACCACATCTACACCAGACCTTGCTCTCCATTCACCAGACCTGGATTGGGATATAACACGTATTTTGGGGAAACAACTTGGTGGCAGCGACCACAGACCTGTCTTTTTAGTGGTGCAAAATGAGGCCGTCGGGGAGAGCAGTACTCTCTCCAGATGGAATTACAAAAAGGCAGACTGGAAAATGTATCAACATTACACCTGTGTACCGACTAAAGATCTAAACACAGACAGAGACATCAACAAAATAGTTGATGAATTCAGTAGACTAAAACTACAAACTGCCAGTGAAACAATACCTAGAGGGGCACGGAAACACTACAAACCATAGTGGAGAAGTGAACTAAAGCAACTGCACAATAACATGGAAACATCTCGAAAGCAAGCAGAAAATAACCCTTGCCAGGAACACCACAATAACTATCAGCATGCTAAGGCCAAAATTAAAAGGGCTAAACAACAAGCCAGACGGAGATGCCGGAAAGAGAAAGCAGAGTCATTGAATCTTGAACGAGACACAAGAAAAGTGTGGAAGCTTGTAAAACAGCTGAATGATGTGGGTACAGGAAGGAACACCAAAATTACACTGAAGAAGGATAGGAACATCCTAACAGGTAAGCATGCAGCAAATCACTTTGCAGACTCCTTTGCAGAAGACAGTGATGTTGCATTGCATTATTATTAATATTTAATAATGTAGTTTATAATATAATTTTATAATTATTATTAATAAGTAAAAAAAAATATTTTTTGTTTACTTTTGTGAAGAAACGTAAAATGAAACGATTTGTCCACTTATCTTAATGGTCTGGCTTAACAAAAAAACTATTTTGCAAGGAAATGTTAAAAGAGCGAAAGAAGAGGTAAGCAGAAAAAAGAAGTGAGAAGATAGCATTTTTAAAAATGGACAGAATTCGACTTTGCAGTGTCCCAGACAATGACTGAAGAAAAAGAGAAGGTTGGCGAAGTGTGCTCCAACGATCCCGGGATTACGGGATGAAGTAGAAGAAAATACAACCTACTCTTTTCAGTGATTAACCTGAAAGGATTCTTCGTGGTTAAGCTAAATACGGATCATCGTTTGTTATCGTCCGTCTCCGCTAAGGCTAAATACATTCTCGTGTCTAAAGGGGAAGGGAGACAAATAATAATAAATGAATATTTTTATGGAGGGAAACTTCCGAGGCGCTAGATCAGCGAATCATTTCAGGGAAGAGGCATGTTTACGGCACTCTGAAAAAAAAATCACAAATAATTAACAGAAAAAAACAAAACAAAGGTAAAGGTAAAGTACGAGACTCGAACCGGCGTCTCAGCACGCGAGTTTACCCCATATGTGCTCGGCCGCCTATCCAGAAATGTTCGGAGATTTCTGTATAGTGTCGCCTCAAGCATCGAAACTCAGATGCGAAGCGACATTCCTCATCTTCCCAGGGTAATACCCTGGTACCATTTCTGCCAACGGCTGGATCGACCGTGGGGGTATTTTTTTTCCAACCTCGAGTACAACTCACACTGATCCCAGCGGGAATCGAACACGGGTTGTCCGAACGTCGGTAGTCCAGTTGAGTGGTTTTCCCAACTCGGCTACCGAGGCCCCCCCCCCCTCTTCCCCAAACAAAACAAACAAAGAATAATAGGTGGTCAGAAGCAGGATCGATACGTTACGGCACAGCGCCTTGGCACGAGAAACCAAACGGTATAGCACTCGGCCAACTCAGCTATCTACAAGATCAAAGCGCTGTGCCGAGGAGTACGGGTTCGATCCTGCTTCGGGCATCTATTGTTCTTTGCTTTTTTTTTTTATGTTGATTATTTGTGATATTTTTTTCCCGAGTGCTGTAAACTTATCTCTTCCCCTGAAATGATTCGCCTGTCTAAGGTGAAAGCAGGAAACATGCAAATAAATGCAGTGCTCTGGTAAAGCTGGTAGGATGAAGTAGGTGGTGGGGTGTAACCTACACTCCTCGGTGACAGCTTTACAAAAGAGGAACAAAACAAAATCCTGGTGTTTCGGCCTACATGCGACCTTCTTCAGAAAACACGAACACAGAAAGGGGAATAATCTGAAACAATACACGGGAAGTAACTCTATTATTTACGTTACCAACCTTCATCACATGGCTATCCCACAATTCGTCACCGTAAACACAAAATTGTTATGGCCGCCAGCATATCTCAGACCCTATACGACTACAAAATTGATCTACGGGAGGCCATAAGAAAGGGTCAAATTGTTCCAGTAGCCTTTGAAAAGTGTCCTTTATGTTCTGAAAGGCGAGGAGCCCTACTCTGTGATACATGTGTCAACAAGGGACAATTTATTCACACACAAAGACGAGACGGGAAAAGGTTAGTCTAGAACTAGATCACCAGATGCGTCTGTTTTTAGAAACTTGTCACTGATGTCATTTTTTATTATATTATAGATGTAGTACAGTATTTATTGCATCTTCGGTCAAGGACATATATTTTGTGTGCGTCATTAAAACTAATAGAAAACTGACTGTTTTTATTTACAGTTTCTGGATAAAAAGAAGGAATGGATTGCAAAAAAGACCAACAGAGACAGCGTGTGCCGAAGGTATCATTTTTTATATAATATATTCACGTCTTGAAATGACCCTTTCTTTGTTAGTACACTACTGTTACACGATTTAATTTTAAAGTGATGGGTAACTGATAATTAAAATTAAGTGTTAGAAGATACTCAGGTATTAAAGAAATAAAAGTTATTTTACTGTCTACTTACCGTGTACTTGTAGTTCTACACTCAGTATTTCCTAACTAAATTAAAAGTTCCAAGATATATAATATATTATTATTTTTTAATCAGTGTTTCTCAGCCTTTTTCGTGGCCCACTTCTGGCCTTGTTTCTTTCCTGAGTGTGGTCCCCCATCAAGAAAATATTGAAAACTATGTAAATGTTTTGTTTGCAAATCGATTGTGGTTTATTAATATATATATATAAATATATGATAATCGTGATAGTGTGTGTGTAGTAACAGACTAACCACTCTAGTCAGGCCAAATGAGTAGGGATTGAGAAGGTAGGCAACTTAGTACTAAAAAATCCCATGCTCAAATTGGATGTGTTGGACTGAAAGGTTCTTTATTACTCAGAATAACAAACTTGTAAATATCTATGCTACTTCGAAGTTAGTCTGTACACTTGACATATGACTGAAGAGAAGAATTTGGCTAGTTTGGGCAGGGAGGAGGATGTTGGGGGGGGGGGGGGAGTGAAAGGAAATTAGTGTTTCCGCAGAGATCAAAGGCAAACCCTCCAACAGGGATGTTCACTTTTAGAATCTGTAAAAAAACTTTTAATGTGCATTTGATTTATATGCATTGCTAATGAAGTAATTCATGATTGGAACAAAAATTATATTTGAATGTTGCATTCTACAAACATCTGCATCCGCATGCATGACCACATAGTCTTGTGCCATGGCCCCTCCAATTATGCTATTTTGACCTGTGGCCTACCTGGAATATCCTCTGGTGCCTGTTTGAGAAACATTGCTTTAAATTATATAATTCATTCGTTTAATTTCAATATAGTTGGTATGGTATAACCATAACCATTTTATTTGGAAATACCAACATATTTATTGTGTATTTTTAATATATCATCTTACATTTTAATCTTCATACCTCCTATTACATTATGTACAATTTAATGCACAATTAAGTTGTGCATATTTTGTTTTTGTCATAATAACTCAGACTAGTCATAATTGAACTAATTTTACATGTGAAATATAATGTATGTTTATTTGACTGGAATAAAGTTTTAAGAAAGTGGAAAATCATTTTCAGAATTAATTTGTATTTAGACTATTATGGACAAGAAGAATCATGGTCATCATCCATTTTATCAATTTTTTAAAATGCTTGACATTCATTTTTTAGCTTATGAGGGCAATCAATAAATAACTGAGAAAGGGCTGCTTAAAATGCAAAATAAAAAAACGAATTGTTATAAGAACTTGAAAACTTTTTATTTTTGTATCTACATTATCCCTCTATTTCTCAACATAATTTCTACCAACATTAATGAAAAACTACCAAGATATTCCGTCAATTTGCCAGTGATCCAATTCCTGAGGCATATAATTCTTTGGTCTGATTTCAAAGCAAGAATTAAACCCTAGATTATGGTACCAAAATAAAATTTACCACATCAAAACACAAATTCCTCAACATTTTCCATTTTTCCATATTCAGACATTACTAGCCATCTTTCTAGCCCACTGTCCCTTTTAGTGTGGCAGTAATAATTTAATTTCTTCTGTGAGATTTTGTTTATTATTTGGTTATCTACAATATTAGATTTTTTAAGTTGTCTTCATTTCCCTTTTTTTCATTATGTAAGGTATTTTAAAGATTTTTCTGCAGAATTTTGTTTCGAATAAATTCATTTTCTTCATTACTGTTTGCAAGATTATCTATGATTTGCAGCCATATGTTTCTGGCGACAAGATATATGTCCTCAGTAATTTTATTTTTACTGCCGTAGATTCAAATGTTCTTTATGGTAATTAATTTTTGCATGGCTGTTGCTGGTCTTTTAATTTCCTTCTGGCTGTCCCCATTGTTGATGTTTACAGATTCCTGAATATTCATAGCTTGTTATCATTTCAAGTTCTTCACTGTTGATGACTTTGAGTTGACTTTTTACTTTGTCAATGGACATTGTCCTAGTTTCCTATATATTTAAATAAAATGTATGCACTTAGCTGTTTTTTTTTTTAAGAACTTGGTCTGCTCTTCTAATCTCCTTGTATTATTTGAGGGGAGCATTGTGGGATGAACACATCATGTAATATACACCCAGGAAATCAATGAGCTGCACAAGTAAATTATTCATGAAGATATATTTGTTTAACAGGGACATAATTAGTCATTGTTTCATATATCACAAGGATATTTTTATTTTCATTTAATAATCCTTTAAGTTGTATTCTCATTTGGTTTTTAACAAAGATTTTTTAAACAAAAAACACATTTTTCATAAACAAAGTATTAAGTTTCCCGTATAAAAAATTATCCCAGTGTAAAATTTGTTAAATTGTAGTTGATGTAGAAACTTTAGTGTCATCCTATAGAATAATGGTCAAATTAATTTAAAGTATTTTCTGTACACTTGCTTGTGAATTTTCATCATTGCAGGTTTGATTTGGAAATAGAAGACATTGTAAGAGCAAATAACAAGGTTTGTTTTAATTTTTATTAATATCATTTAGTGTTTAACGCTGTTAAGAGATAAAATCACATCACTGGGGACCAATGCATTGTTGCTCGGTCATTTTCAGCGGAGGATAAAGTATGTGCACACTGATGGTTCAATAGTTCATTGGTTGTGTACATACCCTGCTTGTATGCTTTCTACTTGGTAATTTTTTTTTTATTTTGCATTATTGTAGTCTCAAGATTACATCCTAACCAATATGGATATGGGTGCCATGATAGATCAGTGGTTAGTGAACCTGGATTTCTAAGGTAAAGAGGTTGGATTCTATCCTGATTGGTGGCTTCCTTAAATGGTTACCAGATTTTCTTGGAAAGAAGTGGCATAATACCAACCGCATTGCTTCAATAATAAAGTGGTTTTTTTTCCGTTCGTCAGCTTTTACCTCTGGCGAAGTTCCTAGAGACTAGGAACTTAATTTTGCATGTTAATCCATTTTTCCCTGGCAGCAGTGTGCACAAGGGTCCCTCGCCGCACAGGCAGATAACTCCGACTTTGGAGGTACTCATATTTTTCCGTCGATGAGTAATTGAAGTTTCAAGCCGGGCCTTGCTGCTGAGACTAGGGGTTTTTGCTGCAGAGAGAAATCATAAATAAAAATCCCAACCGGTGTAGCCAGGATTTGAACCCACAACCTTTCTGTCTGGAGGCCGACATCTTGCCTCGAGACCGACCAGTCCCATGTCTCTTCCCCCCCCCCCCCCCCCCCCCCAATAAAATTTTGAAAATCTTTTAAAAATATGGGCACTAACACCATATGCCATGTGGTGTAAACAGGCTCTTTTTTATTTAATATACAACACAATCTGTGAATGCTCTCAAAATGCTACACTTGGCTCACACTTCCTTTACAGAAGCACCTGAAACTAGCCTGTATGCTCTTTTATTGTCATGAACCCAGTATGACCTAGACAGTAATCCCTGAAAGTTTTAAGTTTGAGACTTCTGTATATGTTGTTCATTCCCATTGGAGATACTGGTTCTGAACCTCCTGAAGAATTGAATATTGCCCCATTTAATTATATCTTTGAGGCGGAGACATTGGACAGTGCATGGACTCAAAGTAGTCAGTGAGTAATAACTTACTGCCTGCATCAGGATCAGTGACCCAGAAATGTTCAATCACACATCTCCCAGTAGTTTCTCTAACAATGGACTAGCCAGACAGACAATGAGAGTAAGGAATGAAGAAGAATGGTTAACTTAAAACCCCAAAATCTGTGTTGTGGTTGGATGTGATAGGTTAAAAGATGCAAATTTCACAGCTTGCAGTAAACTAGGCTCAACACATCTATGTCCATTTAGTATCATTAAAAGGTGGGCTATGAAGAGTGGTAATTGTCTGGTGAACACAGAAAAATGGCCTTTTTTTTAAAAAAAACAGACTGAAGAGTGGCGTAACCGATACAGTCAATCATCTTCAATATAGAAGTTAACTGAGAGTTTGCTTCACTCTCTTGTGCAATAACTTATTTTTTTACTCTAGCAGGAAAACTGAATTTGATTACCTTACTTCTCAGCACATAGCCATCATGTATATATAATAACGTTAGAGATAACTTTACTGTGCCTCACAGTGCAGTTATCATATCAAGTAATAATGATGATAGACATCACCTTATCATTACATTTACTTTTATAAAAATGCAGGGGAAAAATAATTTTCTAAAATATGAAAAGTATTCGCACATTTTTTAATTAATTTTTTTTTGGTCGCATAGTTTTTAATCTTATGTATTATATTATGTGTGAGAATGCCATGGGCAGCTATAAAGAGTAACACTGATGTTCTTAAAGCGGCCAAAGCAAAGAAAAAAATAGTTGTCAGCATCAGGATGAAACAATCATCATTATTTGCTATATAATAAGAAGCTCACAGCTGGAATATATTGTGGCAACTGGAGAAATTTAGGGAAGAACAGATAGAAGGATACAGAAAGAAAAGGTAACAGATGGTTTAAGAAAATTATTTGAGAAGAAAGCCAACAACAGAATTGATAAAGAACTCAACTTCATATCTTTTCAGATATAGAAAGTTGTGAGTAGACATTATCATCTATGCCAATGGACATAACTCGTAACTATGATTATTTTATAGGATAATAGATATAAAAGTACATTAAAATCTGTCAAATGTTGACCTGAAAATTGTTAAACCTAAATTCTGAGAAGTGTAAGAAAATCAAGCAAAAATATAATTTGATATTTTCAGAGATCTGAAATTGAAACATTGAAGTTAAAGATTTCTCTGCTAAAGAAAGCCCTAGCTGAGACTAAAACAAAATGCGAATTGGGTAAGTCATTGATTCACTTATGTTTATAAGTTTATTATTAAACAAAACCTACTTTGCTAAATCCCATCATTAGCAAATTGAAAAGAATACACATATTGTAGTTTCTGCACTTCAACATACAATTTTTTTATGTGATGTTTTTTTTCTAATGATTCCAATTTTCTGCAGCCATCCTATGAAGAGTCCAATATAGTTGTAAGTAAATATGTGAACAAGTTTGAAATAGCATCCAGGAATCAGTATAAAACGAATGAGCTGATTGCAGTTCAAGGCTTGTATACAACTACAGGCATTGCCAGTGAATCTGAGCTGACAAAGACCATACTTAGCTGAAATTCTGGAGTCACTTTCCTCATTAAATTTAACAAACAGAAGCAATAAGACTGAAATAAAACAAAGGAATAATTTTAAAGTTGTTGAAAAAAGATCAGCAATAACTCTTTGAGGCACATGGTAGTTGCATGTCAGACAAATGCACAGGCCAGAAAATAATCCATACTTCAATGTAAAATTTACTGTAACTACATGTATAATACACAATTTTACAATGTTTTCAAGACTCAAGCATTTCATTCCATTTTGCAAACTATAAAAAGTGGTGAGAATAGTTAACTACCTTACCTGTGAGATTGAAGACTTTAAGAAAATTCAAATTTGTATGCACTGAGAAAAAATCAATCTCATACCAGGAGTTTAACATAGAGCACAGATCATATCATTAATATCAGAAACATAATACTGAAGGGAGGTCAAAAAGTAATGCACACCAATTTTTTTCTCGGCTAATAATAAAGATTGGAATATGAAATTTTGCACACTTGGAATATGACATGTTCCAATTATGTGCACCAAATTGCACAGCATTCTGATAAATATTACGCAATCTATGAACTGTTAAAATGGAGCTTGTCAACAATGTCCGTTACAAACAGCGAATTGTCATAGAATTTCTGGTTGCGGAAAAAGAAACTGTGGCAAACATTCATAAACGACTGTGTGCAGTGTACAAATGTTCTGCAGTCGATAGGAGCACAGTTAGTCGCTGGGTTCAGAGAATTAAAGCTGCAGAAAGTGTACGAGTGGAGCTGCATGATTTACCGCGTTCTGGACGTGTTGCCTCAGCTACCAGCACAGACTTGTTAAACCGGGCTGATGCCATTATTCGTAAGGATAGGCGTATCACTAGTCAGCAATTGGCATTGCAGCTTACAGTCAGCAAGGGAAGTGCAATCGCAATTTTTAAAACTCTCGGATATTCAAAGATTTGCGCTCGATGGGTTCCTCGGTGCCTAACAAATGATCACAGAGTTCAAAGGAAAACATTCTGTTCTGAATTGTTGGAGCGTTTCGGTGTTGAAGGAGAAATGTGTTTGTCAAAAATTGTTACCGGTGACGAAACGTGGGCACATTACTATGAGCCTGAAACAAAAATGCAGTCAATGGAATGGCATCATCCGCAGTCACCAAAAAGAAAAAAATTCAAAACATCTCCATCAGCCGGAAAGGTGATGATCACTGTCTTCTGGGACATTGATGGTGTGATTCTTGTTGATGTAATGACAAGAGGTGAGACAACTCGACAGCTTACATCAATACACTGACAAAACTCAAAAATCGGTTCCACAGAGTTCGGCCTAATAAGCCATCTGCAGATTTGTTGCTTCAACATGACAATGCACGCCCTCACACAAGTCTGGTAACACTGGAAGCAATCAACAAATTTGGTTGGACTGTACTGCCCCATCCTCCTTACAGCCCTGATCTGGCTCCCTCAGATTTCCATCTGTTTGGACCACTCAAAAAATTCCTGCGTGGGACACACTTTGACAATGATGAGGATGTGATCCGTGCAGTTAAAAAATGGCTACGCGAGCAGGACAAAACTTGGTACAAACGAGGCATTCATGACCTAGTTTCGCGTTGGCGTAAGGCAATACGCTTGGACGGAGATTATGTTGAAAAATAGGTAGTGTAAAGGGGATGTTCAGCTACAATCTGTGAAAATTTCACACATTTTGCCCGAATAGTTTCCGAGAAAAAAATTGGTGTGCATTGCTTTTTGTCCTCCCTACGTAGATCTCATGTTTAGATGGGCAGAAAGAATTTTACATAAATTTTAAATAATGAAAGCATTTGGAATTCTGAATAGTATTGTAACAACTATGAAAAGTACTGAAAACAGAAAGCTTAAGATCTGGCTAGAGACAGAGATTCTTTCAGACAGGCATGCAACTTGATCAAACATAGACCTAGTAGTTCCTGTGTGGTGTCTGTGACTGTAGCATACCTTTTGATGTAAAAACAGGAGTGTGACAATTATTGAGTTATTTGCAGGTCTTTATCATTGCACCCCGAACATATCCATAGGTGCTCAGATCCCCTCCTCAACAAGTCTCGCAGTGTCCAGTGACTGACGACTCCAGTTCTATGTTGGTTGATAAGTCTTCATATACGCCCACTAAGTTTCTTGTTTCTGGCTGTGCCCATCTTAACTCCCATCATGTAACATGGACTCATGGTTGTTGACAATGATTTCTCTCAAAGAACCTTGTTACAGACTCATTAATGAAGATAAGACAGCAGAGAATTTACTATGAGGAATACAATAGATAATGCTATGAGTACTGGAAGATTTTGACTATATAAATAACATCACATTAGATTATGGAAAAAAAAAAACCGACTGCACAAATATAACCAATAAGTATGATTGAACTAAAAGGAAAGGTCTTATACTAAATTTAATAAACCCTACTCTGATCTAAATATAAAACTAGGAGCTTGCAGCAGCAAACACATTCATACATAAGGAAGTATAAATAATAACATCAGAGAGGAAAACTGACAAATATATCACCAAAAGGATAAATAAAATCAGAAAATCAAAACACAGTTTGGAGACCTCCCCAGTGCACCACAGCAATCAGTTTACAGATTTACGGGATCTGCATTTTTACAGTGTATTTCATGTGGACTAGAACACTGGAGATCAGCAGAAAAGGAAACAATCAAGACTTTCATCATTTAATGCATTTTTCCTGAAGAAAATCCGTAGGGTATTTTGATGAAGTAAAATCAGCAGCCAAAATTGTGCAATAGGTACAACAAAGAGGAAATACACACAATGCTAGCAAGGAGATAATGAAGCTAGATTACCATTATACTAAGAAGATATTCAGAAATATTACAGAAACTGCTGTTTGATCTAGCAATGTTTATGAGAACTGCTATTTGATTTAGAAATATTTGTAAGAAATGCCATTTGATCTAGAATTGTTTACAATTACTAATATTGGATCTAGAATTATTTACAAGAACTGCTATTTAATTTAGATCTTGATCCATTGTTCACCTATCCTGACTCAAGCAGTCAGCTCTTGGTCATTTACAGTTCTCAGTCCAGTTGCTGGTAGGCGTCTTGGACCCTTTTCCTATATTTGACAATATTTCTGTCTCCTATTTCCATACACTTGTTTGAAGTTTCAAATCACATTCTGAACTTCTGAGGAGTTGAGAATTATATACATTTTACTCACTTAAAGTCATATTTGTAAATAAGATATCTTGTTACAGTAAAATTAAAACTTGTTACATTTATTCATATATTTTTCCCTATTACTCCAACTGTAAACAAGTTTTTCACTTTCTTGATTGCAACAGAAAAAAACAGACATTCACAAGACAGAAGAAAAAGAAGAGAAATTCAAGCTCGACTGGAGAACAGCAAAACATATATAAAACCAATCGTCGAACAAAAAATAGCCACCCTTACAGAGCCTCAAAATCTGGATTTTCCCAGTCTGGAGGACATTCTTAACATTGCACTCACCAAAGATATTGATGTGACACAGTTGATCTCCCTTGCTAATAAAATACCTCACAGACAGCAGAGAGATGTCAAAGACAGCAAAGAAGGGACAAGCATAGATCCCAAGTCTTTACCAGTTCTCAAGCAGGAGACTGACCTCTACTACCTGTACCTGGCACATAAAAGGGCACAGTTTGTTAATTTTCTTTGTCAAAGGATATTCCCCATTGAGGAAGTCTTTGCTTTCAGGTAAATAAATAATCTTATTAGTTAGCATGTTTGTTTCCATTTTCTTACTTATTTTGACTTTCTTTTGAGTTTGGTTTGGTTTCACAAGGTAGCGTCGCTGCAGCCAAGACATTTCCATATCTTCTCCGCTGCTCTCTCTAACAGGTAGCACAAGATGGGTACACTTGTTTCTGTGTATACTCCTACTGACCATTGAGTTTAGCTTAACCCGCAGCTAAGACTTTTGTGCTTTCTACAGACTCAACAGTGAAAGTGGGGGAGGTGTTGAGTAGATTTTTATTGCCTAACAATTTGTGCACGGGCAGTGACCATCTCAGCCTACTCTTTTCAACTTTTAACTGCTGTCAAGGGTTCTTAACATGGTGTGCTGAATGCACACAAAATCTCCTGTTTTTCACCATTATTCAAGAAGAATAGACATTGGATCTCACAACTCAGAGACTGGGAGTGGATAAAACCACGAAGAAACCATTTATTCAAAGAGAACAATTTCCCATGTCATGTGGTGAGATTCAAGCCCAGGAACTTTTTGTCAGGAGACCAATTTGTTATCTCTAGACCTTCCTGTTCTGTATTATATGCAAACATTTTGCTCTAGACTGTACTGTATACCTTCTGGCTTGATTAAAAAAACACCCATTATATGTACCATTTTCTCAATTTTTAGAGCAATGTTCTCAATTATGTTTGCATTTTAAATCATTCATTTTAACAAACAGATAATTGACTGTAGTTCTTTTGTATATTAAAGAGGTTACCTATACTTGGTTCATCTCATCAGCTTACCATAAGTTTGGAAAGTTCACATGTGGAGCCGCTTGTCTGTTCCTGCAATATCTACTCAATTTTCCAATAACACAGGAAGTTAATTGACCTCATATTTTACTTACGCTGAGGCTCAGTCCTTTCAACACAATTCATGGCTAACATACATTCACTTTTCTGGATAGCTATAAAACTTATGCACACAGCAATATTCAATGCTAGATACATTTGATAAAATATCCACATCACCCATTATTATTTTAAAAAAGTAAAGAGCCCCGTCATGCCAAGTGGCGTATAGGGAATATGGTGTTAGTGACCATACATTTTACAGACCTTCAGCACATGATTTTTGGGGTAATGTGGTCGATATTATGCCCATGCCGCTTTACTTTCCTAGAACAAAATCTGGTACCCATTTAAGGCTGGGTGAACCCGGAAGCCGTCGGTTGGGATCGAACCCTACCTCTTGTCCTTTCTAGTCCAGTTCACTAACCACTGAGCTATCACGGCTCCCCATTATTACCTTAGGTTGTAAATAATATTTTTTTTAATCTTGAAAACCACTTTCTTTAGCTTCTAAATTATGTTTTTAAAAAAATCTGTTATCTCATTTTGTAGAAAAAGTTTATACGATGTTTTTAAAGATATGTATATTGATAAAATCACACATTTGTATCCTTTAATTTGTTTGTATATACAGTATTTGTGACACATAAGATGCACAGACATATACAACACTGGCATATAAGACACACTTACATTTATGTACATATTTTTTAAGTGGAAAAAAAACACACTATCACTGAGTATTATAATGAATTTACAGTATTTCAAATGTAAAGTAATATTTAGATCTATTTTCAACAAATACCTAATCTAACTAGAAAAGTATACCTTTTAACCTTCTTCATCAAAACCCAGACATCGATTTCTAGAACTAAATGAAGAATCACTTAAATCCTCTTGTGAATAAGAATTTGAGCTCTCATTCAGCATATTGTACTCTGTACTATCCAGTGCATTACTAACACCACACTTCTTAAATGATTTTACCACTGTCTTAGTATTTACAGCATCACATAAAGGTTTGATTCATTCACAAACATGTGAAATGCTAAGCCTCTTCCTTCTTCCCGATGGTGCAATCTCAAAATCTGAAGACTGCATGTAGCTGTTCTACTTCTCCTACATAAATTCTTTAAATGGTTTATTAATATGGACATCTAAAGATTGAAGCTGATTAGTCCGAACTCCTGGAATTACAGTTAACCGTGGAAAAATGCACTAACCACTTCACTAACAGTGCATTGCAGTTTATAGACACATGTAAATAATAATAATTGCCTCCTTTTACTACAGTGATGATGACATTTTGGAGATGAGCATGGCCACTGCTCTAAAAGATGCATGTGAAACAGCATTTATTGGTGGACGATGGGTACATGTGGACCTTAGAGGAGAGAACCACTGCAAAATCATTGGTACTAGTCTGCCAGATTACAGTGGAGAATTGTCAGCTGTTAGTTTGTTCAGTAAGTTAAAATTACATTAGAATGCATCATGAATTGTAGTTGTTGTGTTTTGTTTAAAACAAAACAAATTGTTAACAATTGTGGCATGTTTACAGAATTAAACTTTTATGGCAATATTAATTCAGTTATAGTCAGGGGCTAGACAAAAGATAAGTAATATTTTTAATGGCAACAATAGAAGACACTTGGTAATCTTCTCAATAAAGCACAAAATTGAACTAACAATAAAAGAGAGCTGCGTGATTTTGGTACTTTTATATATATATTCTGAATGCTTAAAAATAACAGAATACCAAAACTGTTGTAATTTTACACAATCAGTCTGAATAAATTTCTTAAAATAATTTTCCCAAACAATATCAGTAATAATGCGATACAGAAGAGATGCAAAAAAGAGCAAATGCATGCATTAATAACAGGGAGACATTGAAATTGTATATACCATTTACTCAAAGAAGATCCAGAAACCATTATGAGGTATACATTAAGACTCCAAAGGTAAAATAAAATGTAAAACAGACCAGAATCTAATTTGGATCGAGTACCATATGAAGGATTCACAGTGCTAGAGAGAGATCTTTTATTGTTCCCCTTGAAGATGTCCGCAAAGGACCACTCTGTTGGTCCATGACCACAGACAAGAAAAGAAGAACAGGCATCAGCATGTATATTTGGCACCATCGATGAAATCTTCTTGGGATTCACTCATTAAGTGGGCATGACTGTGTTGTGGTGATAGTTTTATGGCAAAGCCACAATATCTGTGTTTTTTAGTCCAGCACAACCATGACAACATATGGAAATCCAAAGAGGTTAGGCTAAGTGAAAAAATAAAAATTTTCAACTCAGATGTTGAGTCGGTCCTATTAAATGGCTGTGAAACATGTAGAATAACAAAATTTACAATCACGAAGGTACAGACTTTCTTTAATGGATGCTTGCGCAGAATAAAGGGATGGAAATGGCAGGACAAAGTCACTAACGTGGAATTATGGAAATGTACCGGTCAAATACCAGTGGATAAAGAGATACAGCGAAGATGATGGCGATGGATAGGACACACACTACGGAAGCCAACTGAGAGTATTACACACCAGGCCCTTTTTTGGAGTCCCCAGGGGAAAAGACAAAGAGGAAGACCAAGGAATTCTTGGAGAAGACAGATCGAAGCAGAGATGAAGATGATGGGGAAGACATGGAATGATCTTAAAAGAATTGCAAAAAACAGAACGACTTGGAAAGTGTTTGTTGAAGACCTATGCTCCACTGGGAGCTAAAAAAGGTAGAAGAAGAAGAAGGACAGCCATGACATCTTTGTCATGTGATAGATTTGCTTAACAATTTTTTGTCCAGGCATGAACCTCATTTAGCCTACTCTTTTAGACTTTTAACTGTCAAAGGTTCTTTAACAAGCGTGAGTGTACATCGAGCCTGTTCTATGAAAGGACTGACATCGGATCTCACTACTGAGACACCAGGAAAGGGTAAAGCCACAAGGAAACCATAGGTTAGATTTATTTTTAAATTCTCACCATCTGTGGTGGGAATTAAACCCTGGACCTTCCTGTCTTACCTCAAGACTACACAGTTCCCCATCATAGGGAAACTAAACACTCCTTGAGTTGCCAGTGTAAAATGATCACTTATTGTGACAATGAATAAATTAAACCTCATTATTTAGTCCCAGTTTGTTGATATAAAAGACCCAGTATTGCAGTACCTCTAGGTTAGACACGATTCAACTTCTTCAGCAGGACCTGGGAAGTCAGGAGAGCCATTATAACCTACCCTATCACCTTTAAGGGTCTAAGAGTTAACGTGTTAACGGCATGTACTGACCAAATATAAACCTTCAATTTGTATGGAGTTCCCATAATTTGTAAGTCTTTAATTTTTTTTTTTTAACAAGTAGTTGTAATCCATACAAGACACTTTATATGGGAAATAAACTATTTGTGTGATTTTCCACGTTTTTTTCTTTGTAAAATTAATTTCCACATACAATTTTACAAAAATAAAATGTATGCAAAATTGTAAAAATAGTTGGCCAATCAAATCATACTAACCTACATTCAAAACAACTATAAATACAGAGTGCAGTTTTGTTAGAAATAAAGGAACAAGCAATGCCATATACATCATAAGATCTTTAGTAGAAAGAGCCATAGAGATGAAAACAGATCTATACCTATGTTTCATAGATTATACCAAAGCATTTGACAAAGTAAAACACTAAGAAATAATCAAAATTTTAGAAAGCATAAATGTAGACAGCAAAGATCTAAGAATAATAAAGAACATGTACTGGCAACAAACAGTGGCCATAAGAACTGGAAACCAATTGGGAATATTTCAACAAATAAAACAGGGTGTTAGGCAAGATGTGTACTGTCACCAGATTTGTTTAATATTTATAGTGAGATTATTTTAAGATCCATAAAGAGCATGCCTGGAATAACAATCGGAGGTCATAATATAAATAATCTAAGGTATGCTGATGATACAGTCTTAATCGCTAAGAGTGAAAATGAGTTACAAGAAATGTTAGACATTATAGTGAAAGAAAGCAAAAATAAAGGACTCAGCCTTAATAGCAAAAAGACAGAAGTAATGGTAACAACAAAGAAAAAGACATCACCTCAGTGCAAAATAAAGACAAGTAGAACAATATTAAAACAGGTAAATATTTGGGAACTTTGTTAACTTCAGACGGAAGATGTGCAACAGAGGTGAGATGCAGAATGGCTCAGGCAAAAGCAGCTTTAAAAAAAATGAGGAAGATACAATGCAATCCATTTTTGACAATAGAAACAAGAAAAAAAGTTCTTAAATGTTATGTAGAGCCAGTCTTAACATATGGATGTGAATCATGGACAATAGGACAACAGACAAGAAAATCACTGGAGTCTGTAGAAATGTGGTTTTACAGAAGAATGTTGAGAATACCATGGACAGCTAAGAAGAGTAATGAAAACGTTCTGAAAGAGGCCAAAGCAAAAAGATAGCTAATTTCCAATATTATGAAGAAACAATCATCATTTCTTGGCCATGTAATGAGAAAACAACTGGGAAAATTGAGGAAAGAAAAGAGAAAAGATACCAGACAGCGGGTTTATCAGAAGGTCAACAACAGATATGATAAATAATTGTCGTGATCGAAAGTTGTGGAGAGACATGATCACCTATGCCAGCAGGCCCGGTACTTGATGATGATGATGATGATAAATACAGAGGCAACCAATCATCCATTTTACAGATACAAATTGGGATTTTCTGGAAATTTTGTCTTACCCCTGGCTAAGAAGTAATAGCAATCAGAGGTTACTTAATGCCTCTATTTGGTACTTGATTTGAACATGTTTTCCAAAAAATATGTAATTATGTTACTATTTATACTATCCAATGAAAGGTTAGAATTCCCAAACAAAATGGTGTAAAAAAAATACATGCAAAGTTTTAATAGTTCTTAGCTTATAACTGTTCAGTAATTTGAGCTTCCTTGGATCAGAGTTTTGATTTTTTGGGGAGTTAATAATTATATACTAGTATATTAATTATGGATGTTTAGATTTTTGTGCATTTCATCATAAGTTGTGAAATTTGAAAATTATCTTATTGTAGATAAGTTTTCTAGTTGAATTTCCTATTTATATGACTTGTACAAGTTTTTTTTTTCCATATGTAAGGATTTTTTTGTCTGGTATACAGGTTTGTTTTAAAAAATATGTTATGTATGCAAATGACATTAAGATCATTATCATATTTCATTATTGTAATGTCAGAATTCATGTGAAAGGATAATCATTCTCATATATCGTTGATTTGTTATTGAGAATTGTTGCCATTTGTAACAGAAGGTGATATTTATCTTAGTAATGGCTAACAGACACGGATCAGACAACCCTGACAAAATTCCAGTGGGAAACCCTGGCTATGGTATACGAGCAGCTCTTGGATATACAGCAATGTTCACATCATTGGTCGCTAATATGTTGGATATTCATCTGCCACGCCGGTGTTCATTTAGGTAAATCATTGTGCAATTGTTTATTGTATCTTTCTTCTTTTTCTTTTTCTTCGATCTTGTCTCATCCAGAATGGGATTTCAGATTCTCTTATGATGTCTACTGTCTGTTTCAGATTCTCTTATGATGTCTACTGTCTGTTTCAGATTCTCTTATGAAGCCTACTGTCTGTTTCAGATTTATGGTAGTTTCTCTTTTGTGGTAGTGGGTATGAACCACATTATTCTCCTCAAGCCTGCATACTGGGCAAGTCTTATAGAATATGTTCTGTTAGTGTATTATAGTTTATAATATATTGTGAAGTTTTATCAGTTTAAATGCATTTCTTGCAACTTTGATTTCCAGTGTTTGATTTGTAATGTAATTTCATGCTAAGATACTAAAAATTAAAGTATAATCAAAGAACAGGCTCACAGTAAACTACCATAATTGCTATTAAAATGCAACTGTTGAAAATTGTTTATAGGCTTCATCATTTAAAAATGTAAAAAAAAATATGTTTTTAAGAGGCACTTCTTATTTTCAGATTTCATCATAAATTATTTTTCATCACATCTTTGATACTTATTTCCATTCAATTAATTAAATAACACATTACATAACCTGTAGCAGCAGATACCCATATCATTGGGTTTTCATGATTTCACATGTATTTTACTTACACGAGGGGGCAGTGATAGAGGAGTGGTAATTGAACAATAACACTGGTGTAACACTGATCACATCACTCAAAAAATATGTTGATGGTTTAAAAAAAAATTAGAACACTGACACCATATTCACTAGGGGCAGAGACATCCAACAGAGCTGAAAATTGTCAGTGACTCATAGCTGATGGTTTGTGCCAGGATCAGTGAACCAGAATTATCCAGATCCTACTTCTCTCTCTCTCTCTCTCTCTCTCTCTCTCTCTCTCTCTCTCTCTCTCTCTCTCTCTCTCTCCACCCAGCCTCTGAAAATGGGCACCAGAGATTTTTCTGGGAAGTAAAGGTGGCCTGATGTGATACCAACCACATCACCCAAAGATATGCTGTGGTAATGGGAAAATATGGTCATTAACATCATATTCACCATACACCTAGCAAGGCGTGGAGGGAACCTTTACTTTACTTTCCTTCACCTCTTTGCGGTGCCCCTGATAACAGACTGAATAGTCTAGTCTGGCCCAAAACTTAAGACTATTCAAATCAAATGTACTATCAACCCTTACATATGCGTGTGAGAGCTGGAAAACAACAAGAGACATAGAAACAAAGTTGAACGCATTCGAAAATAAATGTCTAAGGAAAATACTTTGTTTAGCGTGGAACGAATTCAAAACAAACGAGGAAATTAGAGAAATCGCCAATCAACCACTAATATCTTCAGTAATAAAGAAAAGACGATGATCATATGTTGGATATGTGATAAGAAGAGATAATAACCGAATTATAAAGCAACAGGTAAGAGGAAAAGAGGAAGGCCCAGAGAGGCACTGAGAAGAACATTGATGAGAGAGGCAAGAGCATCAGGAATTGGCTCACTCAATGAGATAGAGTTGCTTGCACAAAACAGAGATAAATGGCGAGATTTGATAAAAGATCTTTACAAGAATTGAAAACTGCTAGAATAAAAATTTATATAAGAGAATGAGTATCTGGATCTGTGCCCTATGGGCTGGCTATGGCTCGAAAGGTCAATAGATAGATAGATTTTATGTTTATTTTATTTCACTTGTAGAATCTTATATCCCAACAATTATAGTATTTTATTTATTTGTCATCCATGATCTCTCTTTCCCTGTATTTTGCCTGTTGTAACCAACTATTCTTTCCTCTTCTCATGATGTGCCCGAAAAAAATGCTGATTGTTTCTTTCTGATGTTTCTTAGTTCTTTTTTTGTGTTGGCCTCTTTGAGAATTTCCTCTTTGGTCTTTTTAGCTGTCTGGGAAATTTTCAACATTCTTTTGAGAAATCCCATCTCTGGGGTATCTAATCTTTTCATTTCTTTGTTTACTGCCCATGATTCACTTCCATATGTCAGAATTGGCTCTATATGGTACAGGTGAACTCTCTTTCTCACTTCTATTGACATAGACCTGTTGCATAAGATGTTTTTCATTTTCTGAAATGCTATTTTGGCCTGATCTATTCTGCTTTTTATTTCTATGGTACATCTTCCATCTGATGTTATTGTTGTGCCCAAGTATTTGACGCGCTGCACTTGTTTCAGATTTGTCCTGATTATTTTTATGCTGCATGATGGTGATGATTGTTTATTTGAAAAAAACCATTGCTTCTATTTTCTTACTATTCAGACTGAGACCTTTCTTGTTGCTTTCTTTTACTATTATGTCTGTCATTTCTTGTAGTTTGTTCTCTCTCTATCTCTACTATTAAGACTGAGTTTACTACCATACGTATATCTTAATAGATAATGTTTTGTCACAGAGTGACATTGGCTTAGTGTAGGATATGGGAACATCAATAGACAACTAGATAGTGGTTAATCAAATAAATTTAGAGTGTGTTCAGTTATTAAAAGCTGTACTTCAAAGTACAACAGACACTTATCATCTGATACCTCTGCTGCATACTTGTATGATATTTTTATGTGAATTTACATGAAAATTTGTATGTGTTGGATCTGATGTTGAAACCTTGGAGATTTCAATTAGCGGACAAGTCTCCCAGACTTGTTCATTGTCTGTACTTCAGGTGGAAATAAACTGATTTCAAAACATCACACTTCAAACATGCAGCAAAGATGCCTGCAGACCTGATGTTCTTTGCACTTGAACAACTTTTGGTGAATAAACATTGTCTAAATTTATTTATACAATCAAACACTATCTAGTTGCCTATTAGTGCTCCACGTATCATAAGATAGTACTGATTTTGAAGCATCTGAATGTATCTATGTAAATCTATTAATCTTTATAAACAAACAAGAAAATAATAAAAACATTATTTTTGCCTACATTGTGCTACTAGTGTCAGGTATGGACAAATCTTGAACAACACAAGCATAAAATAATAACACTTGAAATTAAATGTATAAGAAAAGCTGTTAACAAAATTAGAGAGATACAATTATAAAAATGCCTTGAAAAAAATGGTGTGTGTAATAATAGTTATTGACTGTACAGAGCAGCAAAAATCAAATGGTTTAGACATCTGACAGAATGAAATCCAACCCACCTGCAGCTTGAACGGTTAATGTCTAAACATCGGGCTATACAGAGCAGAAGGGAAACCCATAATGAGATAGATAGATGGAATCAGAGACATTAAGTAAATTTAACATGACAATAACTCAAGTTAACAACTAGTGTCAGCCAGAAAATTACACACTTCTTTGTTCTGTGATGCTACACAGCACAAGCAGTTGGAAAAATGAAAGACAGAAATAGTTTCCATAAATTAAACTAAGTAAACTAAGTCAAGAACAGCTGACTCTGTGATGATGTTCCATTTAATAATTAACTGTAGAAGTGTTTATCAAAATTAGTGAATGTCCTTGTTGAGGTCTTGTAGTTATCATAGATTAATATAGTGCCACATGATCAAGTTGATTCGTTAGCTCTTAAATTCAGGAAAATTATCTGATGTGATGAGCTACAATGGCATTGTTGATTTCCAGGGCTCTGTGTAGAAGTTAGAATATGTCCATCTTAGAGGTAATACAATCAATGGATTATAGATATTAATAGATATTATAAAGTTTTGTTCGTTTGTGTTCACCCGATGACTAAAGGAATGCAACACTTCATCATCAGCCCTTAAAAGGACACTACTGGTCATGTGTGCTTTGTGTTGTGGTTTGTAGTAGAACTTTAATATTTGTGCCTTTCGGCCCAAAACATCCAACTTCAGCATGGCATTTTTGAGTACTGAGTTGCTTTCGCTCTTGATCCCTACTCACTGGACCAGACTAGACCGGCAACACGAAAAGGTGAAGTAGATATGGATGGTTCTGGTTTACCAACCTGGTGCTAGACAGCAACTATGATTCACTGGCAACTTTAGTTCTGTTGCTGTCAGAAACCTTGACCTCCTAATAAAGTTTTAAAAAGTGTGATGTTTTACATTAGTATATACACCAGCTTTTCTTTGTTGCAGTTCCATATGATCTTCACATTTGTTGCCAATCCTCAACAACACCCAGCCCACACCCTACCAATCACCTTCTCACTAGTCAGTCAGTTTTTAAAACAAACTTCTACCCATGAGCCCCTCTTATAAGTTTGCTGTTTGTTTGTGTTCACCAGCTTTTAATCTCTGGCAAAGCCCCTATTGGACCTTTACAGGAATTGAATTTTGTATCAATACATATTTGTATGAGTCCAATATGGGCAATTATTCTCTGACTTTAAAGGTACTCATATTCTTATCATTGAAAGTCTATTTTTGGTAAATTTTCTTCTAACAGTTTTGCTCAGGTAGCCATCAATTGACCTACTCTTTTTGACTTTTAACTGTTAAAGGTTCTTTAATATGAATAGAGTGCCAACCTCCTATTTATTCACTTCTACTTGAGATACATTATATTATTTCACTACCCACAGGCCAGGAGAAGTTAAAGTTGGGAAGAAACCACAGATTTTCAAAGAGATTAATTCCCATTATCTATGACAGAATTCGAGCCCAGGACCTTCTTTTTAGAGGCAGATATCTTACCTCTAGTTCACATAGGACCCCTCCCCAAACACTATAGGAAGTGAAGTGAGGACTTGGTCATCTTTGGCTTATAATACTAACATAGTGATCACAGGTCACTGATCTAGTTCTCACCTGTTGTTTTTATATCCTGCATTGACAATCTATGAATGTGTTACAGTTCTTAAGCATGTATTTACTCTTGTTTATTGGTGTTTTGTCTCTAATATATTACAGTCGAACCTGGTCTTAGGACCACCTGTTTAAAGCGTTTCCCTGGTTATAGGACTGGGTCTACAATTTCCCCGAGTTTTTTACTATATGCTAACACTGATTACGGCGCTCACCGTATGACGCGACTAGAGACCAGGCTAATTAACCGCCGCCAATGTTATTTATCCCGTTTACGACACGCGGGTAATCCGAGATAACGATACACTGACCAGCCAGTCCTTCTCCGTCTCGCTGGGAGCCATAAACGATCGACACAGGTGTCTACAGGTGTCGAAGTTTTCCCGTATTTAGTGAGTCCCAGATTACAGTGGGACGTGTTACGTTTATCAGTCAATACTGGTGTGAGAAACACGGCAGACACAGATCTATGATTCGTGAAGTGACATCACTTCGCGGTTCCGTCTAGACCAGAGTAGACCATTGCGTGGCCCGTATAAATTACAGGAATTAACTAAAGAATTAGTCATTGCCCGCTTAGAGTGTATTCACGTACATGTACAGTATCTCAGTGAATTATTTTTGTGGATTTTAAAAGTGTTACACACAATATAGGAAATGGCCAGTGTCAAAAGTGTAAAACCAAAAGCATTAACGCTGGAAGAACGAATATCAGTGATTCGACAAAATATTTTTGTGTGTTTAACTATCGTGTTTTATGAAAAGTGTCCAACCAGTGGCTATTGTAGACCGACATGTGCACTATGTTCTACTCATGGATTACGCTGATTTGCAGGTTAGTTTTCATAGTGCTTAGGATAAAATTTTTTTTATCGCTCTATTTATTATGTGAAACCTGTGAGGCAGGACCACCTGTCCTATGGGACCAGTTTTTGAAAGTCCCGTGAATGGTCGCCTTAGACAGGTTCGACTGTATATCAGAGATCTTTGGTGCATTCCAAGATGGCAGCCGTGTTTACTTCCATCTTGCACGGACTGTTTGGCATAGCAACCTTATCCTGATACTCACTTAGCGGCAACTGTAGGCAGGGAAACCATTCATGAGTATAGAATCTTGTGGTGTTACAGGATACCCTATTATCCATGACAGAAAGAGTATGACAAATCAACAGGGATAAAACAAAAATATTGAAAAATAATAATACTCCAGAGGGCAATATATATCTCAATAGGCATTGGAAAGAGTAGACCACTATGTATATCGTGATAGTAATATAGATCATGAAGGTGAACAAAGAAAAAGATAAGATGCAGAAAAGCAAAATTAGCAGCAAATTTTCAAAACCCAAAGTATGGAAATAAAAACCAGGATACAGAAAATAGTAAGACCTAAAGAGACTAAAAAAACACATGTGTGAAAAGAACATATATAAAAAGCAAAGTTAGCAGGCATAGACTCATTAGATAAGATTGAACATCTTGCCAAGAATAGAGATGGGTGGTGAAAACCACTACAAGCCCTATGTGACATCTAACAGCAAGGTAAGGATCAAGATCTAGATATAGTGTTAGATCAGTATTTGCTATGTAGCATTACGTTTATTTGCTTACCTATCTGTGTGTGTGTGCGCACGTATGGCTGTTTAAATAATTCATCATTGATTTATTGCTCTCCAGAGAGTTGAAAGACGAAATGTCAGAGACAGACTTTTGCAATTTTGTTTGGCGTCTGAATCAGAATATCTTACATCTGGCCTACAGTCAGGAAGTGGAGCCATCTAAGATTTTAGATTACTTGTCATTGCAGAATTTGCTATCTATACTTCAATGTCCAAAGTTAGGAAGGTAACTATTTGTGTGTGAAAAATCATGATAGAGTTGTACATTGTCTTGGTTCATATTATATTCATAAAGGATTGTGTGTGTGTGTGTGTGCTAGTAATTTATGACTGAGACTGTAATAAGGTTAAAACCAATTATAGTTGTTTGGCAGAACAGGTGGACTTGAGAAAAAAAAAAAGAAGCTGCACAGATGCAGTCTTAACATTTAAATATCTAGTAGTAGAAAAAGTCACTTTAAATTTCATGCAGCTTTCAAAACTGTTATGGTCTGATTAATTAAAGCAAAACATTTCATTTAAAATCTTCCACAAATTAAATGGTTTGGCAGTGTAACACGATTACTGGAAAATAACATTCAACAAGTATTAATAACTAGATGCAATAAAAGAATTGGTGATGGAAGGCACCAAGACATGGACAGGCAAAATAATTGATGCTACACAATGTGCTTTATGAAATGAACAAAAAAGCACTTTCAGGAACACTAAATGTTTCTTCGGCACTGAAAGATAAAAGAGGCTAAAGAATAGAAGAAAATCTAATCTATTTTACATATGGAAACAATGTTGAGTTTGAAAATATAGATTTCATATTTTCAACTTTCCCAGAGTGTTGCCAACATAGTGCTCATAAGCGACAATATTAACAAGGTGCAAAATATCACAGATGCCCTATCATCCATTTAGGAACAAATAGGACTTGAAATAAAAAGGGATAAAACAATATACATATACATGTATATATATCTAAATTATCAGACATTGGAAAGAGTAGACTACTATATATATATATATATATATATATATATATATATATATATATATATATATCTTGGTAGTAATGTCGATTAAGAAAGTGCTCAGAATAGCAATAACAGCAGCAAATTTACAAAACCTGGACAAAATTCTGAAATAAAAATACTAACCAGGAAAACTAAACTTAGAATATTCAATTCAAATGTATTATCAACACTTACCTACAAATGTCAAAGCTGGGAAACAACAAAAGAGATTATGAAAAAATGGAAGGTTTTTGAAGACAAATGTCTAAAGATAGTCTCTGTACAATGAAATGAATTCAAGACTAATTTAGAAATAAGGAAAATGACCATGCAACCAATGATCTCATCTACAATTAGGAAAAGAAGATGGATATATGTCAGGTGCATGTTGAGAAGAGACAACAGAAGAATTTTCAAAACAGGTTCTTGTGTGGGGAAACAACAGGAAACAGGAAAAAAAAGGAAGACCTAGAGAGAAACTGAAAAGAATATTTATAAGAGCAGTAAAATTGACAGTCATAGACTTATTGGATAAGATCAAACATTGCACCCTGAATAGAAATGGTTGGCAAAAAACACTATGAGCCCCTATAGGGCAACATCTAGTGGTGCTTGAAGGATCAAGATTAAGTGATGCCAAACAGATTAATAAGGACAACATGAAGAGAGGTTCAGTTTGTTTTTATTTTGTAGTAGTAATAATAATAATGTCTACATAAGATTTATATTATTGTTAGAACAAATAGTGCAGGGATTGATTACAAAACATGGACTCTGGGTGCAGTACAACAAAGGAAAATATAAATTATGAAAATAAGATGTTACTGTCATATCCTGAATATCTTGTATAGACACTGCACTTAAGAATGGGAGAGTTTGTAAACTTAGTAACTAGGTTCAGAGTAATATAAACTAGGTCCATGCAAAGACTTTCTTACATCAGTTTAAAAAAAAAAAAAAATTATGCTGTTACAGTCATGTCATTCATTTTGTTTCAACAAATAAAACAGGGTGTTAGGCAAGCTTGTGTGCTGTCACCAGATTTGTTTAATATTTATAGTGAGATTATTTTAAGATCCATAAGGGACATGCCTGGAATGACAATTGGAGGTCATAATATAAATAATCTAAGGTATGCTAATGATACAGTCTTAATCGCTAAGAGTGAAAATGAGTTACAAGAAATGTTGGACATTATAGTGAAAGAAAGCAAAAATAAAGGACTCAGCCTTAATAGCAAAAAGACAGAGGTAATGGTAACAACAAAGAAAAAGACATCACTTCAGTGCAAAATAAAGACAAGTGGAACAATATTAAAACAGGTAAATGAATTTAAATATTTGGGAACTTTGTTAACCTCAGACGGAAGATGTACAAAAGAGGTGAGATGCAGAATGGCTCAGGCAAAAGCAGCTTTACAAAAAATGAGGAAGATACTATGCAATCCATTTTTGACAATAGAAACAAGAAAAAGAGTTCTGAAATGTTACGTAGATCCAGTCTTAACATATGGATGCGAATCATGGACAATAGGACAACAGACAAGAAAATCACTGGAGTCTGTAGAAATGTGGTTTTACAGAAGAATGTTGAGAGTACCATGGACAGCTAAAAAGAGCAATGAAGATGTTCTGAGAGAGGTCAAAGCAAAAACAGCACTAATTTCCAATATTAGGAAGAAACAATCATCATTTTTTGGCCATGTAATGAGAAGAGAACAACTGGAAATATTGTAACAACTGGAAAATTGAGGGTCGAAGAGATAGAGGGAAGCAAAGATAAAAAAAATAACAGACAGCTTAAGAGAATGGCTTGGCAGAAGGTCAACAACAGAAATGATAAATAGGTGCCGAGATCAAAAGTTGTGGAGAGACATGATCACCTACGCCAATAGGCCTGGTACTTGATAATGATGACAGGCATGTCACAAGAGTTAATGGACTGGCCAAGACCATCTTAAAAGGAAAATGAAAGGCCAATTAAAGAGAGATAAAAGTTACAGTGGTTTGATGATGTCAAAGACCGGACAGAGAAATCAAATCAAACAAGCCCGGAAACTGAAACATGTTATTTGATAATGAAGAAAGATGGTGAACAATTCACCCTGTTGTAGTCCTACAGGCTTCCAAAGGAAAGTAAACAAAGTCAGGCAGGTAGTACAAATAATCAGTGATAGCAAATAGCAACCAAAATTATGAAGTCTCTCAATGTTCTTTAGAAAATCAGATTTTGGTTAGTGTGAACAGTCTTTTTGTTTGTCTGTTGAATGTTATTTCTGTCAAATATAACATGTTGTTGTACAGTTATTTAGTTGTTTGTTTTTTTTTTTTGTTTTTTTACCAAAATTACACATATAATATAATAACATTTAACTAAATATATGCAAATTAACACTTAATTTAAATATACATTGTGAAAGAAAACATTTATTCAGATTAATTCAGCCGTGTTTTACAAATTTGGTATTAACTCTTTCAGGACCAGAAGGAATTTTCAGATTTGGACCAGGTTCATTTTCCTGTTTCGAGAAATTTTACCATATACCTTTTTCATTTGACTACTTCACAAAATAATTTAGATAAATGTGGCATATGTTATACATCACCGGAGAGGGAAAGGAGAGGGAAATTGATACAGAAAATGAAAATAGCAATATATATATGATATGTGATTATTTATAGGAGTAAAATATTTTTTTTAATATAAAATATTCAAGGTAGATCATTTTTAATTTAAAATATTGTAATTAACTTACCCTTTTCCATTTTTATATGTGTTGCTATCCATTTGTCTTGAAATATTACACAACATAATCCAAATTCCTCCAAAATACAGTTATTTGATTAATTTATGTCCACAAATAACGAAATTATGTACATTTTTGTAGATGATACCAGAATGAAAAATATAAATTTATGTGACGTCAGAACAATATTATTTACATGTCAAGTTTATTATTTTTATTTACACAACTGGACTTATTTTGTGTGATATGTCACTAAAGTACCAGTTTCGTTATCAGAATAACTACCACTCGATTCCTCTGAGACACTGATTGTGCTGGAATAGAAGGCATCCACTAACTAAACATAATCCAGATCGTCTCACCTTTTTATCATAACTTTTACCAATATTCCGACCCATTATCACAACAAAATTATTGTCCAAGTCTAAATAATATGAATACTCTATTTCTGAATCACTCAAAAACAAGGTTTTGAACATAGATCTAGCTTGTTCTGCACTATATCATTTTGGTCGACTGCAAGAAGTATCAACAGTGGGCGTGGCCATTATGTGACAAAAATTTGAGAAATAAACAATGAATATAAATTTAAAATGTTCCCACGTTCGAAACTTCGACCATGCCGGTATAAACAGAAAGATCAAGAGAGAGAACTCTCCTACTTCCAGAAATGAAGTATTGGTTGAAATAAAATCGAAAATCAGTGAAAACGAATCAAATATTCAGCTACACCCGAAATAACCGACGTGTCGGTGAGTGGTTAGAACTGATCAATTTTATAGAACCGAGGTGTCGGATAATAGTCTGGAAAGAGTTAAATGATTTAAATTTAATTTATAATAATTTTCTTATTAGACATATTTTGTGTTACAACTTAAAAGTTGTAATCAGCTAGAATGCTTTGGTTGTAATTTTAAGTTTTATTCACTTTTTTTTTAAGATCTGGATCATTTGTACCTGCCTACAAAATGCCGGCGGTGGCTGAACCATGTCTGTTGGAGTATGAGAGTGAAGATGAAACAGAAACATCGGCTGGTGATCTAGAGATTACACGAGAATGGGAGCGTGTCCCAACAGGTCTGCCTTCATATGATACCTCCAACATGGGTATATCGTCACCTGTTGACAATAACACGTCTACCACTGGTGCCTTGTACAATGTAGCGAATGCAGCAGCAGCAAGTTTAACTGGATGGTTCACATCTTATTACAGAAAGTAGGCGATCTTGTGATGAACATTTTTTACTCTGGAACTTAAAAACTTGTGACAGATCCTGAAACTAAATTGTAAAAAAAAATATTTCAGATTGGCTTTCTGTTCTGCAAAATGTGTCACTTTTAATACTGTATTATTTTGTGTATAAATGATAAAAAAAATATTCAGTCTTTCATAAAAGTTTTAGCTCATATTGTTTTAATGTTGGTAGCTTCAAAATTTGTAACTTAGCCTGGCATTTAAGTTCAGACATTATTGGGCAGCTGTTTGATGTTGCAATTTGTATATCTTGCAATAAACCTTGCCGAGGCATGTTATGTTTTTATTTGTAATTGTTGCCGTCTCTGTATTGACATCTTGTGATCAACAATTTGTGAATATATTGCAAACTTTCACTGTTTTAGTGCCTACAGATATAATTCATTTTGGTTTTTTTTATTGCGAAACAATTTAGGCCTAATTTCCTCACTTCACCTTTCTGGATAATTGTTCTCCCAAATCTGTTTTAATCATTTTTTTAAAAATCCATGGCAGATTTTATTCTTTGTTTATATTTTACATTTATGGAAATATATTCTTGTCTGTACATATTTTGTTTAATATAAATGTTTTATAAATTGTATTTCATTATGTCTCACTACTTTGAGATGCAATAATCATGTAATTTTTTATAATATCATTTTGTTGTTGTTTTTTTTCTTATTCCACTGTTTATTTTTCATTAAATAGATGTTAAAATATAAGTTCAGGACTCAGACCTGTTTTGTTAACATTTAAAACATCCCTTCCACTTATTTCATGTAACAAATTCCACTTCCTCTTTTCCATTATGCACCTTGTAGCATCTTGTAGAGCAATTTTTAAAAAAGTGTTTCAACTTTGCATGTTTTTTTTTTTTTTTGCTGCTTTATGTCCTGCATCTTGCTCACACAATTTATCTGTTTCCACTATCGTCTGTCAGGTTTTCCTTGGTGCGTCTGTCTCTTTTCCATTCCTTCCAGAGTTACTGCTTGATAGTTTTTGTGATTGTTTCTGAAGCTTTTCTGGTCACATGATCTATCCACCTTCTGCTTGTTATCACTGTGCATCTCCTCATGCATCTCATATAATTAGTGATATTTAAATTAGATGATTATGTAAAGAATGTCATGTGATTCCTTACCATACAAAGCATATATTACAAGAGAAGAACAGGTGTGGAGATCCAGAGTAAAGGTAGACAGACAACATCAAAGAAATGCTGCAACAACAATTGGCAATAATGGAAGTCACCAAAAGGGCGTGCACCAGTCTTTGCACTTCTTTAACACCCGAATGGGTACAACTGGAAATGAAGAAAAAATGAATGGATCTTGTCAGTTCATCCTAGTCCATATCTACCATGGGATCTTCTTTTATTCCCTCTTTCAATATATGTTTTGTATGGTATATAAACTCTTGTCATTCTTTCCAGATAAGCAAACCATTTTTGTTTCTGTATGTAGTTTAGTATTTATTAAATGCCTGATTTCTCTCTTTGACATCATTTCTGATTCTGTCTCTTTGGGTCATTCCTAGTATCTCTCTCAAACATCTCATCTCTGTGGTGACTAGTTTCCTTGTATGTTTATTTGTCAGTGCCATGTTTGACACTGATAGCACAAGGTGAGAATGATAGTCTTAGCTGACTGGATAAATAACTTGAGCTGAGCAGGAGAAATCCTACTGGAATATCCATCCCTAATGCATGAAGTCTGTGATGATGGAGGAATCAGAAAGGTCAATAAGTGAAAGCAGCAATGTAGGTGACACACAAGAGGCATGTTCAGGACACAAAATGAAAATATGGCCAACCACCATAGAAAAGATAGAATCTCACCACATATCATTCCAGAAAAAAAAAAGTGATTGAAGAAATAAGAGATGCAAGCTTCATTAGATCTCACAGGAAAGACATTCTACCTTCAGTTAGTAGCACTAAATATGGTGAATGCATCCAAAATCTTCATCAGCATTAAGTCTTGTGATATACTGACTCTCTGTCCTGGCCCTGTCTCATGATGGAGGGATAAGAACAACATCAAGAAATACAATGAGCTGGTCGTGTGGTCACACCTGTTTATGCATGTGTCCTGATTTTTTTCCCCTAAACCTGGGACAAGGCTGATACACTCCGTTTTTGGCTGGCTGGATCTTTGTCCAAAATCCAATCCATGGAAAGTCTCATTCTGACTTGGCATATTTAAAGAAAGAAAGACCTATGAAATATGCATGTAACCTTAATACTCTCTACCAGAACAAATAAGTATTTGAAAGAGTGCTGTAAATAGAAAAAAGTACATGCTAAAAAGTGATGATTATAATGCTTGAAAACCATGGGACCATTGTCTCTTAGACCTTAGAAGTTTGATGTTGTGATTGCAATGGGTCTCCTTTAGTCCATAGGAGTTTGATGTTGTGATTACAGTGCTTCTCCTGATGATATTGTGATTGCGATGGTTCTCCTGACTTCTCAAGTTTTGTAGAGTAGTTGGAGCTTGTCCATGCTATGGTACAGCAATATTAGGTCTTCTATATCAATAGCCCACACTGTTGTAGAAACCACAGTGATTACACATTCTTACCCTGTCTGTTTTGACACAGACTGTTACCAGAAGGCTCAATTAGGAGGTTGAGTAACATCTTGGTCAGTTATGGGTTGCTGTCCTTGTCACTGGTCACTCTGCCCATGCTCACTATCACTAAATAGAAATGAAAAAAAAAAAAAACTAGGATGTTTGAACTAGAAATGTTATTCATTCTCTTCAACACTGTGTTCTCACTCGAGACCAGTGGTGTATACTGGTTTTGGGGTCTGGGCTACCGCTGACATAATAAATAACCACATACATTATATTCAGTAGGCTAACATGAAGTAATATTTCCTAATGACATCACTACATATGTAAACTCTATCAGTCTTGTTTGGGACGAAAATGTCTCGATGATTTTGTCATTGAAAGTACTTTTGGGTTGGTTTCTAAGTTTCTGAAGGAATGATTTCTCAATGGACATTATTGCCAAACCAGATAAGCGTTCTTGTGTCTGAGTTGAGCAACAATGAGATTTTTTTTCTCTTGAGAGCAGAAAAAGTTCTTTCTACAGATGCGGATGCGCATAACGTAGTTATAAATAGGTTAGGAAGTTCCGGTTATCAGACATAGTTTCACTTTCAATTTGTGACACTTCTAATTGGCTAGAGCTAAAAATAACCCATGAAACTGCATTTTGTATAGGTAGCTCTTGCCGTATTATTTTGACGGGAATTTTTAAATGTCAAGGTCATTAGTTCTAAGTCGGAGAGAAGAGAACTATACCGCTGCTTATTAGCAGTACTATCTTAGAGTAGTTTCGGTTTCATTCACAAATGTTATAGTGGCCATAGGAAAACCTTGCTTTAATAAATGCAAATCAAAGCAAATAAATCATATTGGCCTACAAAACGTGTAATAGAATATTCAAAAATTTGTAATATAATTATGAAAAAAATATAATAAATTATCATTTCCTTTTGTAATTCATTAATATGTTCAGGCTACCAGCTGTAGCATAGAGAATACGCCACTGCACAAGACATGTGCCAGTTAACATAACTAACATGTTGCTGTATTGAATTGGTATTAACATAACTATGCTTAACTGAGTAAAACTTCAGAGAGAGATTAAAGTGTAAAGAAAAAGATAGGTGGTTGAGTTACTGTCTTGTAGTGGTAAAGGATGGCACAAAATAACCTGACTGATCCAAAGCATACATAGAATACATAAATAATTCACAGAAGTGGATACAAACTAGAAAAGTATTTGTAAAATTTAGAAAACTTATTGCTTTCTGCTGTTTGGAGTGTATTTTTAGGTACACATGCATATGTCTGTTTATTGCTTATGACTGAATAGCCTTGAAGTGTTTCCTGTGTGTATTTGTTATTTTTCTTCATTCAGATCATATGTTCATTACTTTTCTATGATTGTATTACTAAACATGGGAAAAATATCTCTGTACAGCCAGATAGACCAACAAGGAATCAGAACTGATATGATGCATGCATTGTAGAAGGACATGTTTGCATTGCCAACTGGTATGTCATCATCATCACCAAGTACCATGCCTGCTGGTGTAGATGATCATGTCTCTCCACAACTTTCAATCTCGATAGTTATTTATCATTTCTGTTGTTGACCTATGGTATGATATGATAATATATCCAATTATTTGTCATTTATTCTCACAATAATTGCTCATAACTATATTTTTTAATCCAGAAATGATAAATAATATATTCTTGCTATCTTTCTCTTGTCAGTGTCAAGCATAGTCATTACCTAAGCTGCAAGACGAATAGATTACAACATGAAAGATGTTCAAGGAAAACTAGTAATGCCATAGAAAATGCAGAATTATAAAAATCAAAAAGATTGTTGCAGTCACACGTAGTATCAAACACATAAAAAGACAGAAAATAAACTCTTGCTACCATCCCATAAGAATGAACCATAACCATTTACCATTGTGCATCTATAACCGCTGGTGTTCATGGCTTCACTGCTCAAGGAAGATCAAAAGTATAAATTTAGTATAAACAATATCAAAGAAATCCTGCTGCAGTCATATAGAGAAAATTGCAGTTTCACTGCATATGTGTATGGGAGAGAAGTTTATGTATATTTAAGATCGGTTATCAAATAAAAATATCATTTGCTAAAGTTGTTATGAAACTCCAGAAATGATACTGTTTTATGCAGTTGTTTTGATTTGACACTGGGAGTTGCAGTAACTCAGTGGTTAGAGAATATGACTACTAAAGACAAGAAGCTAAGTTCAATCATGTATGACAGCATCTAGATCCATCGAGCCTTAAATAGATACCACATTTTTCCGGGAAATAAGGTGGCCTGGCATGATACTGACCACATCGTCCACAAAATGTGTCATTGGTCATAGAGGAGTATAGGCATTAACATCATGCTCACCATAAATGCCAGTAGCCATGATTTAAACCTCTTTTCACATAACCAGCTGCTTATAGTTCATTATCACTCAAAAGAGAACATATTAGTTTTTAAATCGTTACTCCAACTTTGAAAAATAATATCTAAGAAAATAACGGTTTAATCTAAATCTAATCATTGCAAGAACATAACACTGCAAATAACTTTCCATGGTGAAAAATTAAAATTTAGCTAAACATAAAATAGCCATATGAGTTTTAAGCACATATTTGGAGGCTAGTTGCTTCCACTCTTTTATTACTTTTGCAAACTCTACATGGCTGGGACACTTTTTATAGTTTCTATCTATATATTGTCCTTTCGAGCCGAAGATGGTACATAGGGCAGAACCACAATCTCAAAAACAGAAACCTTGTATGCCAAAATGGCACATATTGCAGAGATCACTGCTTCTAAAATCTATGGCTCTTTTTTTATAGTTTGTTCAAATGAAAAACTGCAATTTCAAAATATCATCATCGAGCGCCATCTCCGCAACAGAGGTTGGCTACCATGGAGTGCAATTCTGCTCTGTCTCTTGCTTTGATGGTGCAGGTTGTCATAGGCTGGTTTTTCCATCTTTTGATGTTACTCATCCATGTTAGTCTTGGTCTGCCTCTGTCTCTTTTACCTTGTATTTTCCTCTCCAGGATTACTTTTAGTAGGCTGTTGTGTCTTTTAACATGGCCCAAAAATCGCATTTGTCTTATTTGAATTGTGTTTAGTAGTTCTCTTTTCATTTTTAGTTGTTTTAAGACTTCATCGTTTGTTTTCTTTTCCTTCCATCCAATTCTATATATCCACATTTTAAAGTCTTCAATTCTCTGTTCTCTTTTCTTGTCTAATGTCCATGTTTCTGCACCAGATAGGAATGTTGAGAGGTCATAACATTTTGTTATTCTTAGTTTTAGCCCTGATGTTATTTGTTTTGATTTCAAAATATACAAATCGGGATATTGCAGCTAATTTTTTTTTATTTTGAAATATTTTTAGTAAATTAAAGAAAGACCAATAAGAAGAAACAATTTAACCTAAATTCTGCAGTTTTTAGCATGGAAATATTGATAGTAGTTTAAAGTGTCATAAAAACATTTGGATAAAGATTATGTTGCTTTTTCAAATGAGCTTGCCATCTGCTGTGTTGTATGTGAAAACAATTTATTAAAGCTGTACAACTTCTTGCAAGCAAAGAAGAGTTTCATCGTGGTTTATTGTACCAAAACAATTACATGTTCCATTAATCAAATGTTTTGTTTGTATTCATATTTTTAGTAAAGTTTTTTATATCATTGCCATGCCAGATTTCATCTTTACATAGCAAGCAGAGCTCAAGCTTCAGGAAGACAGCTTTTCTCATTTACTCTACAAATCAACCATATTTACTCAATATTCACTGTTGGTCTAGTGCACAAATTTTGTTAATCACCTGTAGAGTCTAAGTTTTTTCTCTCTGTCACTCAGTCATTTTATCATTCATTTAATGTATACAGATTAGTTTAAGATCCATCTTCACACTAAATACTTACTGCCATATGTTTCTAGCATCAAATATCTCTTATTTTCACAGTACATTAAAACATCTGCTGTTATCCATAAATTTTCTTGATGTTTTATTTCCATGTACATTGGTGGCTTAGTGGTTAGTGTGCTCGCTTCCTGACCAGAATGGTCTGGGTTCCCCAGCAGTGATGGATTTTTTTTCAGACTGACAAGGCTCCAGGGTTCACCCAGTTTCTAAAAATGGGTACCAGAGATTTTTCTGGGAAGTAAAGGCGGTCTGGTGTGATACCGACCACATCACCCAAAAATGTGGTTATAGAACAATATGGTCACTAACACCATATTCCCCATACGCCTAGCAAGGCATGAAGGGAACCTTTACTTACTTACTTTTTACATCATTAAGCTTCTTTTCCAATCTACCTTAATTCAATTTGGCCTTCCCAAATCTATTGTGGTGTCATTCATTTTACATGTTCTTTTCTTTATTCATTCTTATACTTCAACTCAGTTAATATGATGTTGTCTGGAGAACAAACAGATTGCATTGCATCATAGTATAGCTCCTAACATTCACATTCTTTCCACTTTGAGACAAGGGAGACGACGTCTACGTTCTTTGCAATGATCCTTCTTTCATTGGCAACTTTCAACTACTGACAGAGTGCACAAATGGGATATGAAAATAAGGTCCTGGTTGTTCCTGACCTTGATAAACAGGGTAAATATCTTAACACCTTTTATAAGTTTCATATATACAATATGCTTAAAATTCTCTATTTCCTTTATGACTTTATTTCATCTAAATATTTTTTTCAGGACTTCTTATTTCATCTAAATATTTTAAAGACTTTTTAAATTGTATTTGTTTCTTTGTTTTTGTGTGGATGTGCCCTATTTTTGTGTACATCAACATCTCAATGGCTTCATCTCTGTCTTCCAAGCATTTAGTGATTGATTCACTGATCCCTTCCCCTAGGCCCCTGGATAAGAAGACTCAGACTGCATGCATTGCACATCTTGCCATAGCCTCAGGCCTAGCAGGTAAGGGCTTCTAATGCAAGATATTTTGTTTATGAATTGCACAGCATTGCTCTGAGGGTGTCATTAAATATCACTTGCAAAGATAGATAACCAATGTTAATTCACTCAGTTCAAAATATGACAAGGCGTATATATGTTTAATTATGATCATTGCACAGTTCAGATCAAGTATGTATGTTACATATGTTGGGGAAATTAACAATGGTGAAATATAACTGGAACTCTGTGTTCATAATACAGAAGGGCTAAAAATGCAGACCATCCAGGGTGATATGAACCTGGACGCAGGTTCAGCCAACTTTGGAGTGAACCTCTTGAGTTTGTAAGAAAGCTCTAGATTAATATATGAGTGACTGAGAAATACAGTTCATCATCTGTGTAGAAATGGAATATTTTGGGTGGTAGGTGCATAATTCTTTCAAAAGGTACCTCATATGGACTTACAAGACAGATGAAAGGGCATGCCTATAAACCCACGTGGCGCAAGATATATATATATAAACAAATGTCATCATTGTATTAATCTTTTGTGGCACAAGAAATTATATATAAAAAAATGTCATTATTGTATCAATCTCATGTGCTTCACTTATGTTGATTACTGATTGCTTGCTAAATTGTTCTGTTGCATCTTATTACTTGTATAATATTGTTTTTTTATTGTGCAGCTGATATTAATAAAATAAATATGTGTTATATGTGTAAACTGTTATTTTTTTCTTTATCGTTAATATAATATAATTGTTAACATAATATACAATAGAATCCACTTATAATGAGACCAGTCACAATATTTTGATGATCCTGACAATCTTGTTATAACTAAATTCTATTGTAATTGTTTCTCAAAATGTGACTCTACTGAGTTTACTGTGCTTTTTGTGTTAACTCCTTCAGGATTGGTCAAATATATTATTAGAGTGTGAACACATTGTTGTGTTGATGTATTTATTATGCAATCATGAATGAGTTTGTCAGGAACCTACATGGCTGGTGTTTTATATATAGTGAGACTAAACAATAATAAACAGTGGTTTACATTTGGTTTGCATTGGAAAATAAACAACCTTAAAATAGAAACTATTTAAGGTTTTAACCATTTCTTAAGATTGCACTTCATTCAAAACCTGGACATCCACAGCTTAAGATCTCAAAATATTGCACTTGTGAAATGCCAATTAAAATTTATTCTGTGAACATTTGTAAACAGTTCATGCTTGTTTCTTCTTCTATGTTTGCCTGATGACTGCTTATCTCTATTGTCTGCATGTCTATCTATCTATCTATTGACCTTTCGAGCCGTAACCGGCCCATAGGGCGTAGACCAAGATACACCTTCTCCTATATGAATTTTTGTTCTAGCAGTTTTCTTTTAAAGATATTTTATCAAATCTCGCCATCTGTCTCTGTTCTGTGCAAGCAGTTCTATCTCATTGAGGGAGCCGATTCCTGCTGCTCTTGCCTCTCTCATCAATGTTCTTTTCAGTGTTCTCATCACATGTCCAACGTATGACCATCATCTTTTCTTTATTACTGAAGATATTAGTGGTTGATTGGCGATTTCTCTAATTTCCTCTGCATGTAAGGGATGTTAATTTATTAGACTGCTCCCAGAGGCACTGTGGAGAGACAGTAGAAATTTTATCAGATGTTGCCATTTTCCTGACGCAAAAAGTCAGCTATGGGCACTTTCAGCCCACAGGCTGTCAGTGTCTTCATCCCCCATCCTCACATGCTTATAAGAGCTCACTTTAGTTCAAATTTATTGTACCTGTCTTTAAATCATTTTCAGGCAAGAAGGTTCAAAAATAGAATAAATAAAAAGAAAACTAGCAATTTCATGGACATATCATCAAGTACCGGGCCTAGTGGCGTAGGTGATCATGTCTCTCCACAACTTTCGATCTCGGCAGCTATTTATCATTTCTGTTGTTGACCTTCTGCCAAGCCATTCTCTTAAGCTGTCTGTTATTTGTTCTCTTTGCTTCCCTCTATCTCTTCGTCCCTCAATTTTTCCAGTTGTTACAATATATTCAAGTTGTTCTCTTCTCATTACATGGCCAAAAAATGATGATTGTTTCTTCCTAACATTGGAAATTAGCTCTCTTTTTGCTTTGACCTCTCTCAGAACCTCTTCATTACTCTTCTTAGCTGTCCATGGTATTCTCAACATTCTTCTGTAAAACCACATTTCTACAGACTCCAGTGATTTTCTTGTCTGTTGTCCTATTGTCCATGACTCGCATCCATATGTTAAGACTGGCTCTACATAACATTTAAGAACTCTTTTCCTTGTTTCTATTGTCAAAAATGGATTGCATAGTATTTTCCTCATTTTTTTGGAAAGCTGCTTTTGCCTGAGCCATTCTGCATCTCACCTCTATGGACATATACACATACAATAATCATTAGTCTTAGAAGATGAAAACAAGAAATATAATTACAATTTGACAACAAGGTAACATATTTGTGGATTATAAGAAGACAGACAATTTGAAAAAATATATTTTATTTTAATTTTGTAAAAACTATCATTACAATGAATTTCATTTCTGGTGTCTGTTTGTGGGGTTGGAAAATAAAGGCCACATTTTAGTGCAAATCATATAGTGGATAAAGTCAGAGTTTTATTTCATATCGGTTACAAAAAAACTATTTGACCCTACTATGTATTAAGTCAGTGTCTGCCAGATTTGAAGGACAGTTAAGTTTTAATTCATTCAGCCACCTGCTGTCTCTAAAATGAATATTTAAAGTAACAAATCTACTTCTACTTCTGTCCAGCTCCCAGTGGAGCATATGTCTTCAACAAACACTTTTCCGTTTTGTTTCTTCCCGTGCTTACAAGATCATTCCAATTCTTTCCCATTTTCTTAATCTCTACTTCCAGCTGTTCTCTAAGTATATTTTGGTCTTCCTCTTTGTCTCCTCCTTTGGGAATGAAAAAAAAAAGGGTATGTCATTTAATACTCTCCGTTGGCTTTCACAGTGTGTCCTATCCAGCACCATTGTCTTTGTCATGTCTCATTGTCCACTAGTATTTTCTTATAATTCTAAATGTTGATGATTTTATCCTGCCATTTCCTTCCTTTTATTCTGTGCAAGCAATTAATGGAGAAAGTAAAGAATGCATGTAAAGGAAGATAAGCTCTATTGGTGAAAGCAGGAGAAAAAAAATAATAATTTCCAATGTGACAATAATGAAAAGGAAAAAAAAATATTGAAAATTCACTTCAGTCAATGCTGTTTCATAGATTTAAATATAAAATGTTGTTTCATAAACCGAAATGTTAAATGCTACTTTACAAATGTTACATTCTATAACTCTAATTGGTAGTTGCTGACTTTCTGAAGATTAACACTATTGCTACTAATTTTCATTTTATTTTAAATTTGTATCTTTTACTTTATTCAGCTTTGTTCCTTCATTTAAAATGGGGATGAATATTTCATTATTTTCATTTCCTCTTCTTTGCTTGCATATTGTTGGTTTGCATTGCACTGTTTTGCAACTGTGGTTCATTGTATTTGTCTTCAGTACACTTTTGTTTTGAGCTGCTTCCTTTGACTTAAAGTTAGTGTGACTGAATCTCTGTAACTATTTGCTCATAAACTACGCAAACTTGCTCTGTCGTAAATTTGCTATTCTCAAGATTCTAGCCAACCACTGTTTTGGTTTTTTTTTTTTTTTTTAATTACTTCTGTAATATATTCTTGTATAAATCATGAAGATATGCATTCTTATTATGTAAACTATGTTTATATATGTTTGAATTGAACAAATTATATGTATAGGACAAGGGTGTTGCCCCATAAAAAGTTTGGTGGCTAATGCTGAACAAAAAAAATGACTGAATTAAATTGTAAACATTACATGATGTGTGGTTTATATTTGTGACAAACGCCAAGTAGACACTACCTAATATAGTAATCAATGATATGTAGTCATTCCTTTCTTTCAGCTACAGTTGTAAAGTAAATATGTAGCTTAGAAAGATAGCCCGGTGGTTAAAAATGAAATTGCTCTAATTGTATTTTTTTTTTACATTTTTATCAACATATATTTATTTTTGTAGAGATATATGTTTCAATATTTTTATCCATAATGTTTATTCTCAGTGTCATAGTTTGCTTCTCTGATGTGGATTTAGATTGTTCCATAACATTATTTTTATTTTTTTCATAGTTGTTTTAAAATTATTAGCTGCCATCTGAACACTGCAAAATCTGTTCATTGTTATCCTGGTCTGTGCAAGCGCAAAAAATTGCACAAGGAAGGACTTTTCCCATTATTAGTTACAATGACAAGGAGATATGTACAAACTTAAAAAAAGAAAAAAGAATTTATTTTAAAATCCCTGTATGATAATAATGATTACGCTTTTTTTTTCCAAAATTGATTTTAACCTCATAAACGTTTTACATCACTTCTGGCGCTTTCTTTTTGAGTAATTCTCTGAAGTGATGTGCCCATCTTTATTCCTGACCTATTTCTATGGTGATGAATGTACATTTTTTGTTTCTTACTGTGTTGATATTTTAGCTGTTTTTCATGTTGTTTTTGTTATCATATACACTGTGCGTTGTTTGTTTTTCTGCTTTGCTTCTACTACTTGTTGCGTAAGATCATTTATTAATTACTTTTTATTTTCTCTAATTATTTTATATCTTTTTTCCTTAGTGCTTGTATTGTTCAGTGTATAATTTGTATATTCTATTATAGACTATTGCTGCCATTTTGTTTCTGTAATTCTTTTCTCTTCTTTCTCATATTTTATGATTTTTGTGTGTCTGAAGTTATTACATCTTCCATTTTCCTTCTTCAGAATCAAAATCAGTTTCCACAATTGCCTCTGTAAATGGATGAGTAGAAAATAACATTAGCGGCTCCCTCCATACCTTGATAGGTATATGGAGAATATAGTGCTAATGCTCATATTTTCCATTAAACAAAAGGTACATTTTTGGGTGCTGTGGTTGGTACCACACCAGACCATCCTTTCTTCCCAGAAAAAAACTCTGGTACCCAATTTTTAGAGGTTTGGTAAACTCACAAAGACTTTTCAGTCCAAAATTAAATGTTGTCATCTGTGTATTCAACCCAGATCTTTCTAATAAGATGCAAACACACTAATTACTCAGCCACTGAGATTTGTATATGGATGATTTTTCTTCTTTTAATTACTCATTGACATCTGAAATTTTTTCTGGGGACTGGGTGGTCTAGAGGTAACATGTTGGCCTCTGAACAGAAAGGTTTTGGTTGGATCCCACCATTTATCTTTCTATCTATTGTTCTTTCATACTGAAGTTGGAACATAGGGCAGAAATGCATGAGTCTGTGTCCGTCAAGCTTTGTTATCAAGCATCAGACTTTCCACAGTGGCCACATTGTGTCTTGCCACACATCTCTGTTCTAGGTGAGTTGCTCAATCCCAGCGAGAGAGCTGATCTGCTGTTGTTGCCTCTCACCTCAGTATTCTTTTTAGTGTATCTCAATGTCAGCCTCTTTTCCTTTTACCCTTTGGTTCCCTTTAAGGCTTGCTTTGAGATTCTCCTGCTATAGATGGTAAGAATTTTTTGCTCAAAATCTATCATTTCTTCATATCGCTGGGTACTTTTTTATTCCTCAATATTTTTTGAGCCAGTGATTGCCTTAAATTACATCTTTATTCTAACTACAACTACAAAGTGATCACTTCCTAAATCAGTCTTTTCATATTTTGAGAGTGTCTTCATATGCCACTGACCATTAAGTGGTCTATATTTTCCCATTATGGGTCTATCTTTTCCCATTAATTTTATCAAACCTATGGTAGTTTGTGGGTTTAATCTGTGTTTGGGGGGGGGAGGTACCACTCATGTATATAAATGATACAAGAGCACGTTTTTTTTTTTTTACAGCATTCTGAAAAATCCACAGTCAACAGCAGAAAACAATAGACAACCTGAACCAAAAATGGACTTCCTGTTGTTTTTTTTGGTTTAATATCTACAATTGCTCTAACCTGAAAGTTTCCCTCAAAAATAAATGTTTGTTTGTTTGTTTTTTATGATCATCATCACCAAGTTATTTGTTGTGATCATCGGAGATCGTGGTTTAAAATCTCAGTATGGTCAAGAGGTTTTACTATCAAGAGTGAAATAAAACTCAGACATAAACATCTCACAGCAACTGCACAGGACAAACTGCCTTTATTCTCCAGTCTATAAGTCCACCTGCAGACCCCAGAAATGAGAAAAAGCCTTAAAGATAGTTTTTTTTTTTTTTAGTTGTGATCATCGTTACCAAGTTATTTGTTTGTTTGTGTACACCGGCTTTATATCTCCAGCAAAGTTCAGAGGAACTAGATTTTGCATGAATATCACTTTTTCTTATTTTTCACACTGGCTGCTGTGTTGACAGGTATCCCCTGCCATATAGCAGATATTCTCCAACTTCAGAGATACTTTCATCATCATCAAGTACCTGGCCTGCTGGCGTAGATGATCATGTCTCTCCACAACTTTCGATCTCGACAGTTATTTATCATTTCTGTTGTTGACCTTCTGCCAAGCCATTCTCTTAAGCTGTCTGGTATTTTTTCTCTTTGCTTACCTCTATCTCTTCGTCCCTCAATTTCCCAGTTGTTACAACATATTCCAGTTGTTCTCTTCTCATTACATGGCCAAAAAATTATGATTGTTTCTTCTTAATATATATTGGAAATTAGCTCTCTTTTTGCTTTGACCTCTTTCAGAACATTTTCATTACTCTTCTTAGCTGCTGTCCTTGGTATTCTCAACATAAAGAGATACTTTAGTTTTTTTTTTTTTTTTTTCCGTTGAAAGTTTGGACATTTTTGGGCAGATTTTTTCCTACCAATTTTGCTTGGACAGAGGCAATTTTATGCCTATTCTTTTTTATTTCCAACTGCCGAGGGTTCTTTAACATGCACAGAATGTACATGGAACCTCATTTTTATTTTTCATTATCCAAAGCAGCTTGACATTGAATTTCACTACCCAGAGACCAGGAGATGGTAAATACATGAAGAAACTATGACTCAATTTTTTTTTAAATGTCCACCACCTGTGGTAGGAATCGAACCCAGGACTTTCTTATCCAAAGCCTGAAGTCTTACCTCTAACCCAGCACCCTCTTCATCCAAGTTATTTATGGCACAGGAATTTGACAATTTATTACTTTTTCATATATGTATGTCCTCATTACTTTCTCTTTGTATTTGTTATCTAATCCTATTTTCAGATTACTATAAAATAAAGTACAGCCTTGTGGTGTATGGGCAGTATGGTATAGTAATGCCCATATTTTTAATATATAATCATCAGCACATTTATGGGTGATGTGGCCAATATCTTGCCAGGCTGCCCTACTTTCTCAATAAAAATCTTTAGCATTCATTTTCAGAGACTGAATGAACTCCAAAGACAAGTCAGTCTGAAAAAATCTGGCATATTTGGGTGTTCAACCTGAAGCAGCCTGCACAATAAACAAGCACCCTAGTTACCATTGTCTTTGTTCCCAATACTATAAACATTCAATCAGATTTTAGGGTGACTTTAATTTCATTTAGCAGATGATAGAATTAATCCTTTGCCGTATTATTATCACAGTCATTTATTAGTGCATAACGCTGTATTATGGTTATGTTGGTGAATCTTTCTTTCAGTCCTGCTCTTAAGTCAGTCTTTCATTAATCGATTTTATTTTTAGCAATGATTTCTCTGTTCCTCTTAGTAGAATGATTGCAACTTCACCTGTGTTGTTATTATTTATAGTTTGTTTGTGTTCATCGATGACTAAAGAATCACACCTCTTTATTATCTGCCCTTAAAAGGACATTAAGTGAGCATGTCGGCATCATGTTGTAGTTTGCAGTAAAACTGTGATATTAGTGCCTTTCAGCCTAACACATCTGACTTCAACACAACTTTTTTAGTACAGGGTTGTCTTCCCTCCTCAATCTCTACTCGCTTGGCCAGACTAGACAGGTTAGTCTGTTACTGGAGGTACCATGAAGAGGTGGAGCAGGGACTGGATGGTTTTGGTTCACTGATCCTGGCACAATCCATCAACTGTGGGTCGCTGACAACTTCCAGCTCTGCAACTGTGAGGTGCCTTTCCCTCCATTTTTTATAGTGTTGTTGCTCTCCTTTCTAAAGTAGAGTATTGTCAACATACTATGAGCTATGACATGAGTTGAGTTGATATGGGGAATTCTCGACTGCAGTGAATCTGATTCCATGAACAGAACTCAAATGTTTCACAAATTGCTGTTTTTATTCTTCCTCCTCTGGTCCATCTGGATTCACATTTTCCTGGTATATTTTCAGATTCATCTGCATTAACTTTTTCCTAGTATATTTTTCTTATAATTTCTCATTAATTTTTTTTTCATTTTTCAAAATTCCCATCTCAGTCATTGAGTAATTATACCCCAGAAACCTTGTTTTTAGTTTCATATTTAGCAGTTATACCATATTTTTTGCTTTTGTCATTATCTATCTATCTATTGACCTTTCGAGCCGTAACCGGCCCATAGGGCGTAGACCAAGATACACCTTCTCCTATATGAATTTTTGTTCTAGCAGTTTTCTTTTAAAGATATTTTATCAGATCTCGCCATCTGTCTCTGTTCTGTGCAAGCAGTTCTATCTCATTGAGGGAGCCGATTCCTGCTGCTCTTGCCTCTCTCATCAATGTTCTTTTCAGTGTCTCCCTGGGTCTTCCTCTTTTTCTTTTACCTGTTGTTTCCCATATGAGGGCTTGCTTTGCTATTCGATTATTATCTCTTCTCATCACATGTCCAACGTATGACCATCGTCTTTTCTTTATTACTGAAGATATTAGTGGTTGATTGGCGATTTCTCTAATTTCCTCGTTTGTTTTGAATTCGTTCCATTCTATACCAAGTATTTTCCTTAGACATTTATTTTCGAATGCGTTCAACTTTGTTTCTATATCTCTTGTTTTTTTCCAGCTTTCACACGCATACGTAAGGGTTGATAGTACATTTGATTTGAATAGCCTAAGTTTTGTGTTTGTGCTAATGAGTTTTGATTTCCACAACTTTTCAAGGCTTCTGAAAGACATTGCTGCTTTAGCCAGTCTGATTCTAATTTCTTTGCTCGTATCCCCTTCTCGATCAATGTGACTTCCAAGATAGATAAAGTGATCGATCTCTTCTACTGGTTTGTTTTCCATGTATATTTTGTCACTTGTTGGAATTAAACTTTTCATGACTTTAGTCTTTTCATGATTGACCTCAAGCCCAATTTTGCTGGCTATTGATGATAGTTCATTTGTGTTTTCCTGCATCGTTTTTATCTGACTGCTGATGAGAACTATGTCATCAGCAAAGTCGAGGTCCTCCAAATGGTCTCCTTGTATCCATTCGATGCCTTTATTACCAGTGCAGCATTTCTTCATTATGAAGTCCATAACAATTCCAAATAACAAGGGCGATAAAATACATCCTTGTTTAACCCCAGTTTCTATTGGGAAACATTCGCTCAGTCCTTCCTCTGTTCGAACTGCACATGTGTAACCATCATACATGTCTTTGATAATATTTATGATTTTTGATGGTAAGCCATATTGCTTCAGAATTTTCCACAAAGAATCTCTATGAATACTATCAAATGCTTTTTTGAAGTCGATGAAGTTAAGTACAAAAGGTTTTTGCTTTTCAATGTGTTCCTCCAATATAAGTCGTAGAGTGAAAATGTGGTCAAGACAGCTTCTCCCTTTTCTAAACCCAGCCTGTTCTTCACGCATTACTGTATCTATTGAATCCTTTATTCTATTTAGGATGATTTTACAGAATAACTTTGAGGCAACTGACAAAAGTGTCACGCCTCTCCAGTTGTTACAATCTCTAAGATTGCCCTTTTTTGGGATCTTAACAATGATTCCTTTTTTCCATTTATGAGGCGTCTTCTCTGTTTTCCAAATGATGTTGAACATTTTTTGGAGATGTATTAAATTATGGCTATCAATTGCCTTGAGGATCTCAGCTGTTAACTTATCCTCTCCAGCAGCCTTGTTATTGGTCATTAGCTTTAAGGTGGTTTCTATTTCACTCAAGGTGAAGTCATCTAAATTTACATCTAATTCTGCTGCTGGTGTTTCAGCTTCAAAATCTATTAAACTGTGAGGTAGTGGACGGTTAAGAATTTCTTTGAAGTGCTCCGCCCAACGGGCTTTTATGTCTGCGCTTGTTGTTAGCATTAATCCAGATTTGTCTAGAATTGGTGTTCCACTGGATGTATAGGTGTTTGTCAGCATCTTTTGTACAGTATAGAGAGTTCTGCTGTCTCCTGTAATTTTGTCATTAACTCCCTGATAATTTTCACTATTGTCAATCATGTAATCTTCATCACCCATGAGATGGTCACCCATGATAAAATACTTAGAATGCTCTTTTACAATTTTAGTAACAGATAATTTTTTTATCCATGGAGTAAAGTTTGTTGGGCCTGTGCTGTGACTCACATGAAGCATCAGGTGCCATGTAAGACTTCTATCTGACACAGATTTGGCAGTTATCATGGTATTCACACTGCCAATCTGGTTTAGTCATAGACATATATATTTTCAGTATGTACAAATGCCTGCCTAACGTTTTAAATAAGTCATTTCTTTACATTTTCTATATTTAAAATAAATGTGTTTTCATTTATTCCATGACTTTAACAACAGACATACAGATATAGCTTTGGGTTATATGTCACCAATAAAGTCATAGTGTCACAAGAAGACTAACAAACTGAGACGTTTTAAATATGTTACCTCTGGGTATAATGTTTTGTTTATTTTACAACTGTATTTCTAAAGTATAGTTTAGAATATGATTTTTTTCTAAATTATATTTTTTGGTATGAAAATATATTCTTTAAGTGTTTTAAAACTGCATATGTTTTTCCTCCTGTATAAATTAATAACTTAGATTATATTAAAAAAGAAAAAAAAAGTAAAGTGCCCCGTCCGCCAACTGGCGTATATGGAATATGGCGTTAGTGACCATAATTCTATAGACCTTCGGCACATGATTTTTGAGGTAATGTGGTTGGTATTACACCCGTGCTGCTTTACTTTCCCAGAAAAAAATCAGGTACCCATTTAAGACTGGGTGAACCTGGAAGGCGTCGATCAGGATTGAACCCGACCTCTTATCCTTTGTAGTCAAGCTCACTAACCACTAAGCTATCTCGGCTCCACTGAGATTATATACTTATTTTATAATAATTCATAGATAAAACATACATGGGACAGTAAATACTAAGCCTTAATAATAACATAGTTTTATGAGCAACTAAATTTGCAAAAAATAATGAGTGAGTTCTGAACCTGAAACAAAAGACTGAAATGTCAGCAGCCTCCTTCTGACAAATAGAATAGTGAAGAACAACATCATCATCATCAAGTACCAGGCCTGCTGGCATAGGGGTCATGTCTCTCCACAACTTTCGATTACGACAGTTATTTATCACTTCTGTTGTTGACCTTCTGCCCAGCCATTCTCTTAAGCTGTCTAGTATCTTTTCTCTTTGCTTCCCTCTATCTCTTCGTCCCTCAATTTTCCCAGTTGTTACAATATATTCCAGCTGTTCTCTTCTCATTACATGGCCAAAAAAAGATGATTAGAATAGTGAAGAACAACAAATGTACCAAATACTCCACATGTTGTTATTAACATCAAGGTTGCCTAACAATTAACCTATCTCTGGCCTCGGCAAATATTGGGCCAAATAATAGTATTTGCTGTGCATTGAGTTTTTTGTAGGTTATTATCATTGCACTCTGAACATGTCCATAGGTGCTCAGATCCCTTCCTCAGCATATCCAGCAACTTACGACTCCAGTTCTGTGTTGGCTGATAAGTCCTCTTATACGCACACTTAATCTCTTGTTTCTGGCTGTGCATGCTAGTTGTTACCTGTTGACTGACATTTTCTTTCATTATTTGTGTGTTTTTGTTCTATCTTCTTGTCTTTCACTATGTTCCTTAATTTTTTTATTTTATTTAATGCAGCAGGTTCCACTGAAAAAAATATTCTGTACTTCTTCATCATTTGCTTTTAAAATGATGTTTTTATTTTGTCACATACTACAGTGAACTGCAGCATTAACACTTTTCATTTCAGCACATCCAACTTTGTCATGACATTTTTAGAAACAGGTTTGCCTTCTTTCATGGATCCCGATTCTGAATTTAGCTACTTAAGAGCCAACACAGTGGTAAAATGTCTTAATTAGCCTTGATTTTCTGACCTTGATATTTATTAGCAACAAAGTGCTCATGCATTGTATATCAAAGGTATAGAACACCTTGTATGGAACTACAAAGGAACTCAGAATTACATGCGGATATCATTACATGGCTTTGCACCAAAAGACGTCAGCCCACAGACTTCTGGATCCTTTTTACTTTCCTTTTTTTTTAAGGGACATGCACTCACACTGAGGGCACTCTGAGTGCTGAGGATGGCAGTGCGTACTGGGAACAAAGCAAACATTCACACAAAACCCAGTTCATGGAAAAGCTCACAGGCAAACAGAGACATCACCAGAAGTTAAAAAGTTAGTGAATGCAAAACAAACAATGATTTCAGGATCTCTTGAGTACATGACCTAGGCATCTCAAGTATCTCCCTGCAATAACTATGTGCATGTCCTCTAGGTCCCATCGGCTGAACATCTCTTGGTTGCTATTTTTATTTGGCCACAATATTCGAAAATTTTCTTGAGGTAGGTTGTATGAAATGACGAAATGACTTGAATCTCTTCTGTAAAAAAAAAAAAAAAAAAAAAGTAAAGTACCCCTGTCACGCCAAATGGCACATAGGGAAATATGGTGGTAGTGACCCTATATTTTACAGACCTTCAGCACATGATTTTTGGGGTAATGTGGTCGGTATTACGCCTGTGCTGCTTTACTTTCCCAGAAAAAAATCCGGTACCCATTTAAGGCTGAGTGAACCCGGAAGCCGTCGGTTGGGATCGAACCCTACCTCTTGTCCTTTGTAGTCCAGTTCACTAACCACTGAGCTATCGTGGCTCCCTAATCTCTTCTGTGCTAGTGGTAAATAGTATGAAATAATGACAAACCTAGTTTTTGTTCAGCACTTGAGGTAGATAAATGATGACAAAGTTAATTTTATTCTCCACTTGAGGTAGATAAATGATGACAAAGTTAATTTTATTCTCCACTTGAGGTAGATAAATGATGACAAAGTTAATTTAATTCTCCACTTGAGGTAGATAAATGATGACAAAGTTAATTTTATTCTCCACTTGAGGTAGATAAATGATGACAAAGTTAATTTTATTCTCCACTTGAGGTAGATAAATGATGACAAAGTTAATTTTATTCTCCACTTGAGGTAGATAAATGATGACAAAGTTAATTTTATTCTCCACTTGAGGTAGATAAATGATGACAAAGTTAATTTTATTCTCCACTTGAGGTAGATAAATGATGACAAAGTTAATTTTATTCTCCACTTGAGGTAGATTTTTTTTTTCTTTGTTCGCCAGCTTTTACCTCTGACGACGTCCCTAGAGACTAGGAACTGAATTTTACGTGTTAATCCATTTTTCCCTGGCAGCCGTGTGCACAGGGGTCCCTCACCGCACAGGCAGATAACTCCGACTTCGGAGGTACTCATATCTTTTTCCGTCAATGAGTAATTAACATTTCAAGAAGCCAGGCCTTGCTGCTGAGACCAGGGGTGGCTGCCGCAGAGAGAAATCATAAATAAAAATCCCAACCGATACAGCCAAGATTTGAACACACAACCTCTCTGTCTCGAGGCCGGAGTCTTGCCTCGAGACCAACCATCCCCCCCCCACCCGAGGTAGATAAATGATGACAAAGTTAATTTTATTCTGCACTTGAGGTAGATAGTATGAAATGATAATAAACTTTATTTTGTTCTCCCATTACATTCATACAAATGCACTGAAACTCTCCAACCTTGTATACCTTTGTGCTTGGTTGTTAGTTTAATAGAAGGATATTTAAATGTTGTTTAGACTTGTAAAAGCTTCTTTGTCTGTGTTCATATCCTACTGCGATCATGGTCAACCCCCCCCCCCCACCACCACCACCACTTTCCAGTATCTCCCAATGATTTTAGGCTTCCAGATATGTGGATATATTTGCTGCTTCTAGCTTATGTTTTTTATTCTTCTTCTCCTCCTCCAACTTCTTCTTCTCCTTTTCAACCTTCTTCTCCTCCTCCAACTTCTTCTTCTCCTTTTCCACTTTATTCTTCTCCTCCTCCAACTTCTTCTTCTCCTTTTCCACTTTATTCTTCTCCTCCTCCAACTTCTTCTTCTCCTTTTCCACTTTATTCTTCTCCTCCTCCAACTTCTTCTTCTCCTTTTCCACTTTATTCTTCTCCTCCTCCAACTTCTTCTTCTCCTTTTCCACCTTCTTCTTCTCCTTTTCCACCTTCTTCTTCTCCTTTTCCACTTTGTTCTTCTCCTCCTCCAACTTCTTCTTCTCCTTTTCCACCTTCTTCTTCTCCTCCTCCAACTTCTACTTCTCCTTTTCCACCTTCTTCTTCTCCTTTTCCACTTTGTTCTTCTCCTCTTCCAACTTCTTCTTCTCCTTTTCCACCTTCTTCTTCTCCTCCTCCAACTTCTTCTTCTCTTTTTCCACCTTCTTCTTCTCCTTTTCCACTTTATTCTTCTTCTCCTCCAACTTATTCTTCTCCTTTTCCACCTTCTTCTTCTCCTTTTCCACTTTATTCTTCTCCTCCTCCACCTTCTTCTTCTCCTTTTCCACCTTCTTCTTCTCCTTTTCCACTTTATTCTTCTCCTCCTCCAACTTATTCTTCTCCTTTTCCAACTTCTTCTCCTCCTCCAACTTCTTCTTCTCCTTTTCCACCTTCTTCTTCTCCTTTTCCACTTTATTCTTCTCCTCCTCCACCTTCTTCTTCTCCTTTTCCACTTTATTCTTCTCCTCCTCCAACTTATTCTTCTCCTTTTCCACCTTCTTCTTCTCCTTTTCCACTTTATTCTTCTCCTCCTCCAACTTATTCTTCTCCTTTTCCAACTTCTTCTTCTCCTCCTCCAACTTCTTCTTCTCCTTTTCCACCTTCTTCTTCTCCTCCTCCAACTTCTTCTTCTCTTTTTCCACCTTCTTCTTCTCCTCCTCCAACTTCTTCTTCTCCTTTTCCACCTTCTTCTTCTCCTTTTCCACTTTATTCTTCTCCTTTTCCACTTTATTCTTCTCCTCCTCCAACTTATTCTTCTCCTCCTCCAACTTATTCTTCTCCTTTTCCACTTTATTCTTCTCCTTTTCCACTTTATTCTTCTCCTCCTCCAACTTATTCTTCTCCTTTTCCACCTTCTTCTTCTCCTTTTCCACTTTATTCTTCTCCTTTTCCACTTTATTCTTCTCCTTTTCCACTTTATTCTTCTCCTTTTCCACTTTATTCTCCTCCTCCTCCAACTTATTCTTCTCCTTTTCCACCTTCTTCTTCTCCTCCTCCACCTTCTTCTTATTCTTTTCCTCTTCCTCTTACTCCTTCTCTTCTTCTTCTTCTTCTCTTACTCCTCCGTCTTCTTATTTTCCTCCTCCTCTACCTTCATCTTATTTTTCTCCTTATGTCACAAGACGGGTTACTAACAAGATGGTGCATTTGAGGACTATATAAGTTTCTCATAGTTTGTCTTGTAGGGTTGTTTCTGTGGGCCATATTTGTGTTCTTAGATTTTTGAGAGTGCTGCAGTCTTGTAGGATATGCTCTGGAGTTTTCCTGTATGCTCCTTGCATGTTTCAAAGTCATCAACTCCTAAGTCCCATCTTGTTTTTTGTTTTTTTTCGTTCGCCAGCTTTACCTCTGACGAAGTCCCTAGAGATAGAGACTAGGAACTGAATTTTGAGTGTTAATCCATTTTTCCATGGCAGCCGTGTGCACAGAGGTCCCTCACCATACAGGCAGACAACTTTGACTTCGGAGGTACTCATATTTTTTCATCCCGTCTTGTGTAAAGTGTGCTCCGAGGTAGAATTTTCTAATTTTTCCTGAATGTGTTTGTTGGGATGGCTAGTAATTCAGTGTTATCCACATATTACAGATCTATTCTTGCATGTCTTGTGATGGCTAGTAATTCTGCTGTGTTATCCACATATTATAGGTCTTCCAGTCTGAAAAAAAAGGAACACTGAGGCGAGAGGCAATAATAGCAGGCATCAATTCCCTCTCTGAGATTGAGTCTTCTTCTCCTACCTTTTTAGCTCCCAGTGGAGCATAGGTCTTCTATAAACTATAAACACTTTCCAAGTCGTTCTGTCTTTTGCCATTCTTTTAAGATCATTCCATGTCTTCCCCATCATCTTCATCTCTGCTTCCATCGGTCTTCTCCAAGAATTCCTTGGTTTTCCTCTTTGTCTTTTTCCCTGGGGATTCCAAAAAAGGGCATGTTGTGTAATACTCTAAGTTGGCTTCCGTAGTGTGTGTTCCAGCGCCATCGTCTTCGCTGTAAATCTTTATCCACTGGTGTTTGACTGGTACCTTTCCATAATTCTATGTTAGTGATTTTGTCCTGCCATATCCATCCTTTTATTCTGCTTAAGCATCCATTAATGAAAGTCTGTATCTTCGTGATTGTCAATTTTGTTGTTCTCCATGTTTCACAGCCATATAATAGGACCACCTTAACATTTGAGTTGAAAATTTTTATTTTTGTATTTAACCTAATTTCTTTGGATTTCCATATGTTTCCCAATGCAATGAAAGCTCCTCTTTCTTTTGATATCCTTATTTTGGTATCATTTTCTGTTCCTCCCTCTTTATCTATATTACTGCCCAGATATATGTAAGATTGTACATCTAATAGAGGTATTTCTCCTAGTTTTATTTGGTTATTGCCAACTGTATTAATTCTCATAATGTTGGTCTTATCTCTATTAATCTTCAGTCCCAGCTGTTGTGATCGCCCAAAACATAGCCACATGATGAGACACAATGCAGGTCCTGTGCAAGGTCTGACACTTGACAACAAAGATCATAGGATACAAGTCTAACATTTCTGCTATCTTTGGCTCGAAAGGACAATAGGTAGATAGATCATCTGAAAAGCACTGTCCTTTGCACTCATTTGAAGTATTCTCTTTTTTCTGCTTTAGCATAAAATTTATCTTCTTTTGTCTTTGTCCAACAATTACTTTTCATCTGCCTTTAGAAACATGTAAAATGGGTGTAGTTACATTATGTTTCAGTTTACAGCAGTCTGCACTGTTTGGTACAACACATACTTTATCATTGAGTGCCGTCTCCACATCAAAGGTTGGCTACTATGGAGCACTATTCATTGAGTGCTGTCTCCTGATCAAAGGTTGGCTACCATCGAGCGCCATTCATTGAGTGCCATCTCCACATCGAAGGTTGGCAGCCATGGAGCGCCATTCTGCTCTGTCTCTTGCTTTGATGGTGCAGGTTGTCATAGGCTGACTTGTCCATCTTTTGATGTTACTCGTCCGTTTTGGTATGCCTCTGCCTCTTTCTCTTTTACCTTGTATTTTCCCTTACAAGATTAATTTTAGTTGACTGCTGTGTGTTTTAACATGCCTCAAAAATCCTATTTGTCATGTTTGAATTGTGTTTAGTGGTTCTCTTTCATTTTTGGTTGTTGTAGGACTTCATTTGTTTTCTTTTCTTTCCATTCAATTCTTTCTATTCTTCTATAAATCCACCTTTCAAATGCTTCAATTTTCTATTTGGTTTTCTTGTCTAATGTCCATGTTTCAGCACCATACAGGAATGTTGAGAAGATATAACATTTTACTATTCTAAGTTTTAGCACTGGTTTTATTTCTTTTGATGTTAGTATATTTCTCATGCCATTAGAACTATGTTTTATCATTCCTATGCTTTTGTTTATTTCAGTTTTACATTTTCCATCACTGTTTATAGTATGGCAAAGGTAGTTGTAGCTCTGAACTGTCTCCAGGTGTATTCCTTCAACTTTGATATCCACTTGTAGGCTTTGAGTATTTTCTTTGTTTATGATTATAGTTTTAGTCTTTTTGATATTAACATCTAATCCATATTTTTTGCTTGTCTTGTTTATTTCATTAAGTGTTGTAGATGTTTAGGATTTTCTGCTAGTAATACAATATCATCAGCATATCTTAGGTTATTGGTTATCTTTCCATTAATGTTTAGGCCTGGCATCTCTGTGATGTTTTTAAAGATTTTCTCAATGATTGAACAAGCTTGGTTATAGTATGCATCCCTGTCTTACTCCTCTTTTTATATCAATTAGTGTATTATAAATTTCTCTTTGTTATATTTTATTATTACTGTTTGCTCCCAGTATAAATTATATATTAGTTGTATGTCTGTCTCATCTAGATGTATATCTTTTAGGCAGTCTATAAGATGTTTATGGTCAATTCTATCAAAAGCTATGGTGTAGTTATGAAGCAGGTGTATATTGGTTTATTTACTTCTGTGTACTTTTCGATTAATATCCTCATGCAGAATATGGCTTATTTTTTCCCACTGTTTTTCCTAAATCCAAATTGTTGTTCTTTTAATTCCATATTGATATTATTCTGAATCTTTCCTTGTATAACTTTTAGAAAGATTTTTGTTATGGCTCATTATTCTAAAATCTTTGCATTCAACTGCACCATTATTTTTAGGCAATGCAATGAAAATTTATGTTTTAGTTCATTTGGTATATATCATGTATGGTGTAAGTCGTTGCCTATGTCTGTGAATATTTCAATGCCCAAATCTTCTACTGCCTTTATCCTCTCTATCTGTCCAATTTCAGGTCCTGCAGTTTTTCCCTTTTTCATTGTTTGTATACCTTTTTCCACTTCAAATTTTAAGATTTTATAGCCTGCTTACGTTTTATAATTGGTTTCTTTTCCCTTTTGTCGTAAAATAATTATGTTATATATTCCTGCCATCTATTGATTATATCTTTGTTGTCTGTTAGCATTTTTCCTTTTTTTGTTTGGAATGCATCTATTTTCTGTGGCTTTTTATTTTTAGTAATTTTCTTTATTTCCATGTGCATCCCTTTTAAATTTTGTTTATTTTCCATGGTTTTGATTTCTAGACATCTTTAGCTGAGCCAGTCTTCTTTTGCCTTTTTTTTGCATATTTCATTATCGATTTTGTTGTATTGGGTAGTGTTCTTTGCTTATCTTCTTTTTTCCATTTTTTCAAGGTGGTGTCAGTTATCAATTTAATTTTTTTTCTTTTTCTTTTAGGATAAGATGTTGCAAGTTTTTTGTATGCTTTTCTTCATGTATTGCCATTTGGTTGTAACTTTTTCATCAGGTTTTTCTTTTCTGTACTGTTCAATCCCTTTTTCTAGCAGCTTCTGATATATGTTCTTTACTTGTATTATATAAGTATCTTTAACATCTTTTTGATTTAAAGCTGCTTTGTCTAGCGGTATTGTTGATGAATTAATCTTTTGCTTGTTTCTCTTTAGTTTGACTTTCATTTTAATCATTACAGGATTGTGATCTGAATTAATGTCTGCTCCTGAATAGGTTTTGACTTTCTTGACGCTGTAACGGAACCTATCTTTCATCATTATGTTGTCTATTTGATTCCTATTCTTATCTCCAAGGGCTTTTCCATGTGTATAGTTTCATTTTCTCTTGTTCAAAGTATGTTTTATATATTATCAGCCTGTTTTCTTCACAAAATTGTATTAATCTTTCTCCTTTTTCATTTCTTTTTCCTAAACCATAATTTCCTATAATAGTTTTATATCGACCTTTTCCTACTTTAGCGTTCATATCACCCATTACAATCAAGATGTCCGAAGATTTCACTTGCTTGCTAAATTTATTTATATCTTAATAGTAGGTCTCTATTTGTTCTTCTGTATAGTCTTGAGTGGATGCGTATGACTGTATTAGTGCTATGCTGAATGGTTTTGCTTTCATTCTCTGTAGTATAATCCTATCATTGTATGTCCTGTGGGTACTTGTATATTTTTAAGCTCTATTTTTATTACTTTACTTACTTAGTTTTTATTAGTATTCCTACCCCTCTTTGATGTTCTGTTGTGTTGCCTGAATATATGAATGTATATTTTTCGTTCTGTATGTACCCACATAATCTAAGGTATGCTGATGATACAAGTCTTAATCGCTATGAGTGAAATAGAGTTACAAGAAATGTTGGACATTGTAGTGAAAGATAGCAAAAATAAAGGACTCATCCTTAATAGCAAAATGACAGAAGTATTGGTAACAACAAAGAAAAAGACATCACTTCAATGCAAAATAAAGGCAAGTGGAACAATATTAAAACAGGTAAATGAATTTAAATATTTGGGAACTTTGTTAACCTCAGACGGAAGATGTACAAAAGAAGTGAGATGCAGAATGGCTCAGGCAAAAGCAGCTTTCCAAAAAATGAAGAAGATACTATGCCATCAATTTTTGACAATAGAAATATGGAAAAGAGTTCTTAAATGTTATGTAGAGCCAGTCTTAACATATGGATGTGAATCATGGACAATAGGACAACATACGAAGGAGATCACTGGAGTCTGTAGAAATGTGGTTTTACAGAAGAATGTTGAGAATACAAAGGACATTTAAGAAGAGTAATGAAAACGTTCTGAAAGAGGCCAAAGCAAAAAGAGAGCTAATTTCCAATATTAGGAAGAACAATAATCCTTTTTTGGCCATGTAATGAGAAGAGAACAGCTGGAATATATTATAACAACTGGGAAAATTGAGGGACGAAGGGATAGAGGGAAGCAAAGAGAAAAGATACCAGACATCTTAAAAGAATAAAAGTAAAAAAAAAAAAAAGTATCTTAAAAGAATGGCTTGGCAGAAAGTCAACAACAGAAATGATAAATAACTTTCGAGATCGAAATTTGTGGAGAGACATGATCACCTACGCCAGCAGGCCCGGTACTTGATGATGTACCCACATTCTTTCCGCCTTGTCTATTATATGCCTAAAATAGCTGTTTAATCGTTGTGCTTCTAAAATAAGATTTTCCTTCTTGGTAACGAGCCCTAACATTTCATGTACATACTCGTAGATCATTCTTCTGACAAGTTAGAATTTCTCTCCCTGGCTGTCTTTGGTGTAGTGCGTGATGAGGCTCCAATCTCTTTCACGGTGATCAGCCGTATTCCGATTCGTCTTTCGTGCCCTGAATATGCCTCTTGTGTACCACACACATGCGGTTTTCGCTTTCTGGGCCGTTGATCATTCCTGATTATTCAGCCCTATCTACCATCACAATTTGTTCATTCGGGATAGACTTTCCCGCTTGGTGCCATTGTTGTCAAAATATATGTTTGCCTATCGAACCGCAAACACACGTTGGCCCATTGATGATAGGTAAACATGTCTAGACAAAAATAATAAATAATATTCGACTGAAATATCGATAAAGTTCACAGTCCATCCGCTCGTTAGAAGTAAACACAACTACAGCGGGGAATAGCAGGACATTATTTCGCAACTAGGCTGTCACGCAAATCATTTAAACACGTCAGCAAGAGCCGAGTCAGAAAAAAACTATTCCTAACCGCCATGACACCTCGTCCTTGTCCAACTCATACACTAAGTTTATAAAAGCCAAGAAGTGTGACTGATGGAGGGCATCAGTGAAATAGCATAGTTTTAGCATTGAACGATAAACTACTCTAATGAGTATGTGTACACTGTGTGTGAATTTAGCGTTATAAATTTAGGTGTAACAAAAAAAAAACAATTGATAACACAGTTATTAACTTTGTAATTTTCTTTGAGCTTTAACCTGGCACACTTCTGATCTTTGCTAAAATAAATGTCATCAGTGACCACATTTCGTAAGTTCATTCATTTTGTTTGTGTTAATTGTGTACAAGGAAATTACTTGTTTATTGTGGTTTTTCATTCATGAGGGGGAAAGGAGAGGTAGGGGGAGAATGAGATGGGAAGATAACATCAAAGAATGGACAGTTCTCAACTTTCTTCTTCTTCTACCTTTTTAGCTCCCGGTGGAGCATAGGTCTTCAACAAACATTTTCCAAGTCATTCTGTTTTTTGCAATTTTTTTAAGATCATTCCATGTCTTCCCCATCGTCTTCATCTCTGCTTCTATCTGTCTTCTGCAAGAATTCCTTGGTCTTCCTCTTTGTCTTTTCCCATGGGGATTCAAAAAAAGGGCATGTTGTGTAATACTCTCAGTTGGCTTCCGTAGTGTGTGTCCTATCCAGCGCCATCGTCCACACTATATCTTTATCCACTAGCGTTTGACCGGTACATTTCCATAATTCTATGTTAGTGCTTTTGTCCTGCCACTTCCATCCTTTTATTCTGCGTAAGCATCCATTAATGAAAGTCTGTATCTTCGTGATTGTCAATTTTGTTGTTCTCCATGTTTCACAGCCATATAATACGACCGACTTAACATTTGAGTTGAAAATTTTTATTTTTGTATTTAACCTAATTTCTTTGGATTTCCATATGTTTCCCAGAGCAATGAAAGCTCCTCTTGCTTTTGATATCCTTATTTTTGTATCATTTTCTGTTCCTCCCTCTTTATCTATATTCTTCTTCTTCTTCTTTCCTTCCTCATCTGCCTTTCAGCGTCGAGGGGAGATATAATTTGCGGTCTTTTGCTCTTCTGTTCGCCTCTGCTGCTGTTATGTTTCTTAGTGCTTCTAATATTCCATCAATTCATCTTTTTCGTGGTCGACCCTTGGGTCTGGTGTTCTCACAAAGTTTGTTGAAGGCTCGTTGTGTTGTGTTTTGTTCGTTCTGCTTTGTCACGTAGCCAAACCATTTTATCTGTTGTTTCCTTATATATTCTATGGCGGGGGCTATTCCTAGCTTTTTTTCTCAGTTCTTCATTTCTGATCTTATCTGTCAGACTGTTTCCTGTTATTCGTCTAACACATTTCATCTCTGTAGAGGTTATTTTTCTTATTGTTCTTACATCTAGGGTCCAGGTCTGGCATTGGTAGCACAAGTTGGGATGAAGATTGTATTGTATAGTGCTCGTTTTGCCTCCAGAGTTATTTCAATGCTATATTACTGCCAAGATATATGTAAAATTGTACGTCTAGTAGAGGTATTTCTCCTAGTTTTATTTGGTTATTGCCAACTGTATTAATTCTCATAATGTTGGTCTTGTCTCTATTAATCTTCAGTCCTAGCCGCTGTGACCTCTCATCGAGTATGCTCATTTTATCCTGCATCTGTTGATGGCTGTGTGATATGTCTGTCTGTCTGCGATCAGGACTCAATCAGAGTAGGACTCCAGACTCTCGCCTGTTTAAGGCTGTTAGATCCACTTCGATTGAATACCTGTTAAAACGTTGCACTGTGTTCTGCGCCAGTGGCCCAGTGCATCCGATTTCAGCCAGCATTTTGTTCAGGTTTGCTTTCCTTAGCCTTTAATTGTCCCCAATCTTCCTGCAAGGCAGCAGATGATCTTTTCTGTAGGGGGATTCTGCCCTTAGATGGTCGGCCTTTCCAGGTTTACGAGCACCATCTGCCCGAGTCACTAGAGGTGACTAACACAGACATGCGACTTGGAATATGAGGAAACTGCAACAAGGAACACTTTTCATGCACAGCCTCCAACTGTTCCCGCCGCCTATCCCCATATACCGGTAAGTCACGTCCTCTTGAAAATGATGATCGTCGTAGCACTTGATGATGTTAGGCCATCGTTGATGACTCCAATTTCGAACATAGAGACACACAGTCAGACGTCAAATTTTCCCCGTCGCACATCAAACAGCAGACCGTAAGATTTGCGCACGGCCGGTTTAGGGAAACCGCAGTGTGATATGAGAGCTATGTCATCAGCAAAGGCTAAATCATCAAATTGTTTGGTCAGTGACCACTGGATCCCATTTCTGCTGTTTTTAGTTATTTTCATAATCCAATCTATGGCCAGTAGAAAGAGAAATGGAGACAGAAAGCATCCCTGCCTTACTCCTGTTCTTATTTCAAATGCTTCTATAAGCTGTCCTTCATGCACCACACTACATTTTGTTCCTTCATACATTGTTTTTATCAGGTTAATAAACTTTATGGGGATTCCGTAATGACTCAGCAACTTCCAAAGCATTCTTCTATCTAAACTATCAAATGTCTTTTCGTAATCTATGAATCCAATATAAAGTGGGGATTTTAGTTATAAACTTTGTTCAACTATTATACGTAGAGTAGTTATTTGATCAGCACATGATCTGTTCTTCCTAAAACCTGCTTGTTCATCTCTCAAATGTTTCTCGATGGCCTCTTTTAGTCTCTCCAGAATGATTATGCTTAATATTTTTCCTGGCACTGATAGTAGCATAATTCCCCTATAATTTGTGCGCTCCTGTAAACTTCCTTTCTTTGGTAGTTTGATCATATAACCTTCTTTCCAGTCTTTAGGTATTTCTTCCCTCTCCCAAATTTTATCCAATAGATCATGTAACATCTTGGTAGATGTGTTAATATCTACTTTGATGGCTTCCGAGGGAATTTCATCTGGTCCTGTGGCTTTGCCATTTTTTAATAGTTTGATGGCTTTCATTATTTCTTCTTTACTTGGTTTTCCACAGTTAACGTGTAACTCTTCTTCTGCTGGTAGTATATCTGGAGGATTATTTGAGCCGGGTCTTTTGAAAAGTTCTTCAAAATGCTATTTCCATCTCTCCATTTGTTCCCTTATATTACTTAGCCGATTTCCTTCCTTATCTTTAATAAAGGCATTGATCTGTTTGTATTTTCCACTTAATTTCTTTGTGCTGTTGTACAGTTCTTTCATATTCCCTTTATTTGCTGCTTCTTCTGCCTCTTTAGCTAGTTCATCTATATATTTCCTCTTATGCATTTTAATGCATCTTCTCATTTCTTTGTTCACCTCTGTGTAAGCTTCCTGTGTCTTGGCTTTATTACTTCTCGTTTTGCTTTTATTTATGTCTGCTTTCTTGTTCTTTCTTTCTTTAATTTTATCCAGGGTCTCTTCTATCATCCATGCCTTATTTTGGCGTTCTCTTTTCCCCAGTGTTTCTTCGCATGTCTCTTTCCATATATTTTTTACCTGTTTCCAATGATCTTCTATATTTATTGTATTTTCTAGTTGTTGGAGGAATTGGTATTTGTTTGATATTGTGACTGCGAATTTATCTTTAATTCCTTGTTCTTTAAGAAACCCTACATTGAAATACTTTCTACCCCTATTCGCTGTAGTATACCTTTTTAGTTTAATGTTAAGTTTGGCTATCAGAAGATGATGATCAGAAGCTATATCTGCCCCTCTATATACTTTTACATCCTGTAAGGGTGACTTAAACTTATTATTAATACATATGTGATCAATTTGATTTTCCGTTCTATGATCTGGTGACACCCATGTAGCTTTGTGTATTCTTTTATGTTGGAATATTGTTCCTCCTAGGCTCACTTGATTAAGGGCGCAGAAATTCACAAATATCTCTCCATTCTCGTTTATATCTCCAAGTCCATGTTTTCCCATAATCTCTTCGAAGCCTCTGTTGTCTGATCCTATTTTAGCATTTGGTCTCCCATCAAGATTATAATATCATTGGTCGTCTTGCATCCATCTGACATTGTAGCTGTTTATAGAAATCATCTTTTAACTAAATCATCCTTATCGTTGGTTGGTGCATAGCATTGGATAATGTGTAATTTTATTTTGTTTTTGGTTGTTTTAAATGTTGCTCTCATTAGTCTTGGTCCTACTGCTTCCCATTCTATTAGTGTCTTCTATGCATTCCTTGATAGCATTATAGCTACCCCTTCACTATGTTGTGCTCCAGGTTCCTGGTGTCCTGATGATAAAATCATCTCTCCTGTATTTAATTTTATTCTTTCCGTTCCTATGCATCTTGTTTCACACATTCCCAGAATATCTATCTTGTAGTTTGTCATTTCTGCTGCTACCTGAGCAGCTTTTCCCAGTTCGCTTAGGGTACGTACATTCCAGGTGCCAATTCTGGAGAATTTCCTGGTAGACAAAGGGTGAGTCTGCAACCCGGACTCCTTACGGCTTTCTCCGGCTTGCGTCATACGTCTCTTAGACAAAGAACCCTTATCTTTCCTGGATGGCGGATTTACTTTTTCTCTCTTTGACTTGTCCATGTTTGTGACGTTTTTTCGGCTTATTTTTTTTTTTACAGTATGGGATAGCCAGCCCCATGTCCAACCCTCCTTTCTCGCCTCTTAAGAACATGCCTGGTAGGGTACAGCGCTGCCATTCTTTACTCCCCTTTCGGGCCCCGGCAGCGCCCGGGCGACTCGACTTTGCAGTGCCCCAAAAAAATTATTGGAGATGGAGAAAAATGGAGCAGGTTGGCGAAGCCTACCAGTCGTGCCACGTAAGTGCGCATCATAGCAGCAGAGCTGGAAACTGTCATCGACCCACAGCTGATGGTTTGCGCCAGGATCGGTGAACCAGAACCATCCAGACCCTGCTCCACCTCTCCGTGGTGCTTCCAGTAACAGACTAACCTGTCTAATCTGGCCAAGCGAGTAGGGATCGAAGAGGGAAGACAACCCGGTACTAAAAAATGTGCTGAAGTCGGATGTGTTGGGCCGAAAGGCTCAAATATCATAGTTATACTGCAAACCACAACACAACGCAAACATGCACACTTAACGTCATTTTAAGGGCGCATGACGAAGAGGTGTACTCCTTTAGTCATCGGGGGGAGCAAGCGGTGGTGTCCCAACAACCCTTGGGGTTATGAGATTGTTAAGAAGAAGATGACGATTTGTGATGAATAGGAGAGATGATGTTAAATAAAACTAATGAGAGAGGATTCGAAGCAGAACGGATTTTGTTTCTATTTTAAGTTGTGGTGAGAAGCCAAAATTTGTTTCACTGTTTACTCTCTCTCTCTCTCTCTCTCTCTCTCTCTCTCTCTCTCTCTCTATCTATCTATCTATCTGTCTGTCTGTCTGTCTGTCTGTCTGCCTGCCTGCCTGCCTGTCTGTCTGTCTGTATATTTAGCTATCTATCTATCTCTCTCTGCGATCAGAACTCAATCAGAGTAGGATTCCAGACTCTCACATGAAGATAGCTGTCTGTTTAAGTGAATTGATCGACCCCACATGCATAACATCATAATTAGAGTATGTTAGATCCACTCTGATTGAATACCTGTTAAAATGTTGCACTGTTTTCTGCGCTAGTGGCCAAGTGCATCCGATTTCAGTCAGCATTTTATTCAGGTTTGCTTTCCTTAGCCTTTGATTGTCCCCAATCTTCCTGCAAGGCAGCAGATTGTCTTTTCTGTATGGAGGATTCTGTCCTTAGATGGTCGGCCTTCCCAGGTTTACGAGCACCATTTGCCCGAGTCACTAGAGGTGACTAACACAGACATGCACACACAAAGATATGACTAACACAGATACATACTAAGATATGAGATATGACTAAACACAGACACACACAACGATATGAGGCATGACTAACACTGGCACACACAAAGATATGAGATGTGACTAACACTGACATGCACACAGCGATATCAGGCATGGCTAACACTGACACACACCAAGATATGAGGTATGACTAACACAGACACACACACACTAAGGTATGAGATGTGACTAACACAGATACACACACTAAGATATGAGATATGACTAAACACAGTCATGCACACACAAAGATACGAGACATGACTAACATAAACATGCACTCACAAAGATAGGAGATGTGACTAACATAGACATACACACACAAAGATATGAGATATGACTAAACACAAACACACAAAGATATGAGACATGACTAACATAGACAGACACACACTAAGATATGAGATGTGACTAGCATGGACATACACACACATATATGAGACATGACTAACATAGACATGCACACACAAAGGTATGAGATGTGACTAACATAGACACGCACACAAGGATATGAGATGTGACTAACATAGACATGCACACAAAGATATGAGATATGACTAACATAGACATGCACACAAAGATATGAGATATGACTAACACAGACATGCACGCACAAAGACATGACTAACACAGATACATACTAAGATATGAGATATGACTAAACACAGACACATACAAAGATATGAGACATGATTACCACGGACACACACCAAGATATGAGATATGACTAACATGACACACACCAAGATATAAGCCATGGCTAGCACACACACACACACAAGCTAAGTTATAAGCCATGGCTAGCACAGAATCACACTAAGATATGAGCCATGGCTAGCATAGAAACACATTAATATTAAAACAGGTAAAGTAATTTAAATATTTGTGAACTCTGTTAACCTCAGACGGAAGATGTACAAAAGAGTAAGACTCAGAATGGCTCAGGCAAAAGCAGCTTTCCAAAAAATGAGGAAGATACTATGCCATCCTTTTTTGACAATAGAAATATGGAAAAGAGTTCTTAAATGTTATGTAGAGCCAGTCTTAACATATGGATGTGAATCATGGACAATAGGACAACAGACGAAGGAGATCACTGGAGTCTGTAGAAATGTGGTTTTACAGAAGAATGTTGAGAATACAAAGGACATTTAAGAAGAGTAATGAAAACGTTCTGAAAGAGGCCAAAGCAAAAAGAGAGCTAATTTCCAATATTAGGAAGAACAATAATCCTTTTTTGGCCATGTAATGAGAAGAGAGCAGCTGGAATATATTATAACAACTGGGAAAATTGAGGGACGAAGGGATAGAGGGAAGCAAAAAGAAAAGATACCAGACAGATTAAAAGAATAAAAGTAAAAAAAAAAAAAAGTATCTTAAAAGAATGGCTTGGCAGAAAGTCAACAACAGAAATGATAAATAATTTTCGAGATCGAAATTTGTGGAGAGACATGATCACCAACGCCAGAACGCCCGGTACTGGATGATGATACACATTATAAGATATTACATTAACTCACTTTAATGTATCCTATACCATTTAAGATGAATAAGAAATTATTGAATTCTTACTTGCTTTCTCTCATTAGTCACATTCAATTCAAGCAGCCTATAATTATTACACTGACTCGGTAATCCAGAAGCCTATTTTAAAAACTTATCTTAATATCATTACCAAAATACCATCAACAATAGTCTCATAAATCAAGCCATCTTCATTTACCATTAATGTTCATCTTTTATAAAAATTTTATTTTCTTTTAAAGTTTCTAATTTCATTGCTACCAATTTGTATGTGGTAGTAGACTCACGATTAAAGCCCATTTCATGATATTTTGACATTTCTTTCCAGATGTATGTTCTAACCAAACGCAATTTTTATATTCCAGATTTTTCAGGTTTTACCATATTTTACTATCAGGTTTTACCATATTTTACTATCAGGTTTTACCATATTTTACTATCAGGTTTTACCATATTTTACTATCAGGTTTTACCATATTTTACTATCAGATTTTACCTATTTCTTTTCATGACTTATCGTTGATATCTTATCTTACTGTCCAAGGTCTATTTTACGTAAATAATCACTTATAAAAGTTAAATATTCTGGCTATTGTACCTGTTGTTTTCTGAGCCATCTCAAAATACACTTGACTTGTAGATTATTATCTTTGCCTTAGATGGCATTGCTCTTCATTTCTATATTTTCTAAAACAATTAAAGTACATCTTGTCTTTGCCTTTCTTATTTTCTTCACCTCGTTGTACGGGTGCAGAGCCGTCTTTACACCAATTTGGGCCCCTGGGCAAAGAAAATGCTGACGCCCCCCCCCCCCCCCCCCCGCAGGAATAAAAAATAAATGGTTGATAATATTAAAAATGATGTATTATTTATTTTATTGTCACAAATTTCAACAAAATTGTTGTTAAAACATGCTATACAGCTACAACTATAATCAACATTAAACATGAAAAACAGAGAAAAGAGATTTTATTTGCATGTTTTAAAGTATTACACATGATATTTACAAAAACAAAAAAATTTACACACAAAAACATATATTTACATATGTTTTTTTTTTTATAATAAGCACCATAACATATTGGGTGTCCGGTTAGCGCAATCGATAGGCGGTTGGCTTACCACGGCAACAGCCGGGGTTCGTTCCCTGGCGAGGACACCTGGGTTTTACTAATTCCCTAAAAATTAGTGGGAGCCGCGATAGCTCAGTGGTTAGTGAACTGGACTACTACAGACAAGGGGTAGGGTTCGATCCCAACCGACAGGCTCCGGGTTCACCCAGCCTTAAATGGGTACCGGATTTTTTCTGGGAAAGTAAAGCAGCACGGGCGTAATACCGACCACATTACCCCAAAACCACATTACCCCAAAAATCATGTGCTGAAGGTCTGTAAAATATAGGGTCACTAACACCATATTTCCCTATACGCCACTTGGCGTGACGGGGGGTACTTTAACTTAACTTTTAACCATAACATATTACATCTAAATTCAAACAAAGGTCAAACAAAGGGAATACTTAGATTAGAAACATTTCAGTACGGTACTTTATAGGGAGGTCAAAAAGTAATGCACACCACCAATGAAATTTTCACAGATTGTAGCTGAACATCCCCTTGACACTACCTATTTGTCAACATAATCTCCGTCCAAGCGTATTGCCTTACGTCAACGCAAAACTAGGTCGTGAATGCCTCGTTTGTACCAAGTTTTGTCCTGCTCGCGTAGCCATTTTTTAACTGCACGGATCACACCCTCATTATTGTCAAAGTGTGTCCCACGCAGGAATTTTTTGAGTGGTCCAAACAGATGGAAATCTGAGGGAGCCAGATCAGGGCTGTAAGGAGGATGGGGCAGTACTGTCCAACCAAATTTGTTGATTGCTTCCCGTGTTACCAGACTTGTGTGAGGGCGTGCATTGTCATGTTGAAGCAACAAATCTGCAGATGGCTTATTAGGCCGAACTCTGTGGAACCGATTTTTGAGTTTTGTCAGTGTATTGATGTAAGCTGTCGAGTTGATTGTCTCACCTCTTGTCATTACATCAACAAGAATCACACCATCAATGTCCCAGAAGACAGTGATCACCACCTTTCCGGCTGATGGAGATGTTTTGAATTTTTTTTCTTTTTGGTGACTGCGGATGATGCCATTCCATTGACTGCATTTTTGTTTCAGGCTCATAATAATGTGCCCACGTTTCGTCACCGGTAACAATTTTTGACAAAAACATTTCTCCTTCAACACCGAAACGCTCCAACAATTCAGAACAGAATGTTTTCCTTTGAACTCTGTGATCATTTGTTAGGCACCGAGGAACCCATCGAGCGCAAATCTTTGAATATCCGAGAGTTTTAAAAATTGCGATTGCACTTCCCTTGCTGACTGTAAGCTGCAATGCCAATTGCTGACTAGTGATACGCCTATCCTTACGAATAATGGCATCAGCCCGGTTTAACATGTCTGTGCTGGTAGCTGAGGCAACACGTCCAGAACGCGGTAAATCATGCAGCTCCACTCGTACACTTTCTGCAGCTTTAATTATCTGAACCCAGCGACTAACTGTGCTCCTATCGACTGCAGAACATTTGTACACTGCACACAGTCGTTTATGAATGTTTGCCACAGTTTCTTTTTCCGCAACCAGAAATTCTATGACAATTCGCTGTTTGTAACGGACATTGTTGACAAGCTCCATTTTAACGGTTCATAGATTGCGTAATATTTATCCGAATGCTGTGCAATTTGGTACACATAATTGGAACATGTCATATTCCAAGTGTGCAAAATTTCATATTCCTATCTTTATTATTAGCCGAGAAAAAAATTGGTGTGCATTACTTTTTGACCTCCCTTTAGTAACAAGCGTTTCCGACATTTCTTTTCAGAAAATTGTTTTATTATTGGCTTGGAGTCAGTGGTCTTCATGATGTCATTTTCTATGCTCATGAGTGAAAGCCAGTTCAAACGATGCTGTCCCATTGTACTACGAAGCTGATTTTTTCATAACTTTAAGTCTTGAAAAAGAACGTTCTCCTGTACAGTTGCTCACCATCATCCTCACGACAGGCACGGCTTATAGAGGACCGGAGAGAGAGAGTTGGAAGTAATTGATAAACTTAAAGGGCCCGTTCGCATATAAACACAAAATTATGAGGTTTTTATAAAATAATACTAAATTTTATACGGGTTTTCCGAAACCCTACAACATATTCGGATGGGGTCCCTATGATCGTGGGCCCCCAGGCAAATGCCCAACGGGCCTATGCGTTAAGACGGCACTATGTACCAACTGTCAGGATTTTGGCTTTGCTGCACTCACTGTAGTGATATCTATGTCCATGTTCTGTAGATCAGTTTAGTTTAGATATCGCTTTATCCTCATCCCACATAGAAACAGGTCTGACTGTGTTCACATCACCTCCTTAGAAAATGCCACAGTGTTCAACGACTGAGAAATACACGTTTGTTTACAAAAGAGCTCTTTGAAGTGAGACAACATCCACTTCACTTGATGATCTGGCAGTTGCACCAGGGCTGTAGATTAATCATGAACGTCATCGGTATCTTCGTCTTGCCCTTATCTAGTTCTGCAAACAAAATAAGACACACTTATGCACTTTCTGAGAGAGAACAATCAGAAATGAAAAACTGAGGAAAAAGTTAGGAATAATCCCCCGCCATAGAATATATAAGGAAACAACAGATAAAATGGTTGGTCATGTAATGAGGCAGAAATATCAAAACACAACGAACCATTAATAAACGTTGCGAGAACACCAGACCCAAGGGACGACCACGAAAAAAAGATAGATTGACAGAATATTAGAAACACTAGGAAACATAACAGCAGCAGAGGACAGCAGAAAAGCAAATGATTTATCCCCACGACGCTGAAAGGCAAATGAAGAAGGAAAGAAGAGATGCACGTTCTGAATTAAAATGTATTTCTCCTCCCACAGCGATTGGTTGGCTCATTTCTGTTGCTATAGCTAGCGACGAAGCCAAAGATTTTTCACAACACCCCCATTACTCCTACGCCTTCGCTGTTATTGCCTGTGGATTTGGTCTCATCGGCGGAATTCTCATGATATTTGGAGGTCGAGGTCAAGGACAAGGATTAAGGCATAAAAATGCGAATTTTTATAAAATATGGTAAAACCTGAGAAATCTGGAATATAAAAATTGCGTTTGGTTAGAGCATACATTTTTAAATGAGACACTTCGGTGTTCTCCTCTTTACCTTTTTTCTGTGCTCCTTACCCCTCATTTGTTTTTATTGTACCCCACTCTCAGACATCTCACTCACTCTTACCGCCTTTTGAGCACCTGTTAGTCTACTGTTCTATTCTTTCTCCTTTGTGTTTGCACACTGACCCCTGTGTGAACTCCTCTGGTTCTGTGTGCATTTGCGCACATTTCTGCATGTTTCTGTTCGTTCACGACAGCCGCACTTGGTTGCTATTTCCTTTTAGTTTTGACCTCTGTTTACACACAGGATAGATAATTTTGTTTTCTTTAACACATTTCGATTGTTTTTGTTTTGGTTGTTTCGTTATTAGTTTTGTGTGTGTGTGTTTTTGTTTGTTCCTGATGAAGGCCTATTGGGCCGAAACGTCGTTTAGTCTGTGTCGTCCACTTATCACGTAAAACTTCTTACAAACCATTTTTTTCTATTTTTTAATTTTTCCTCAAGGACAAGGAGCTGTTTCACTGTTCAAGATGTCGACATCACTGTGCTCATCCAGAAAAATTTTGCGCGTTGAAAGCATTTGACCAAAAGTTCAGAAAAGATACTCGCTTTTTTAATTACTATTAATTAATATTTTGGGAACTTTGTTAACCTCAGACGGAAGATGTACAAAAGAGGTGAGATGTAGAATGGATCAGGCTAAAGCAGCTTTCCAAAAAATGAGGAAGATACTATGCAATCCATTTTTGACAATAGAAACAAGAAAAAGAGTTCTTAAATGTTATGTAGAGCCAGTCTTAACATATGGATGTGAATCATGGACAATAGGACAACAGACAAGAAAATCACTGGAGTCTGTAGAAATGTGGTTTTACAGAAGAATGTTGAGAGTACCATGGACAGCTAAGAAGAGTAATGAAAACGTTCTGAAAGAGATCAAAGCAAAAAGAGAACTAATTTCCAATATTAGGAAGAGACAATCATCATTTTTTGGCCATGTAATGAGAAGAGAACAGGTGGAATATATTGTAACAACTGGAACAATTGAGGGACGAAGAGATAGACGGAAGCAAAGGGACAAAATAACAGACAGCTTAAGAGAATGGCTTGGCAGAAGGTCAACAACAGAAATGATAAATAGCTGCCGAGATCGAAAATTGTGGAGAGACATGATCACCTACGCCAGTAGGCACGGTACTTGATGGTGATGAGAAACCTCGTGCCGGCATTTTGACCTCATAAGGAATCGGACTTCGAAAAAAAAAACACTATTTCTATGTTATAACTATTCAACATTCCTGTAGGGTGCAGAAACATGGACACTACACTTTAAAAAAAAAAAGCAGACAATTGAAGCCTTTGAAATGTAGATCTATAAAAAAAAAAATTGAGTGGAAGGAGAATAGACAAACAGTGAAGTTCTAAAGGTAAAGATAAAGGTAAAGTACGAGACTTGAACCGGCGTCTTAACACGCGAGTTTACACCCATATGTGCTCGGCCGCCTATCCAGAAATGTTCGGAGATTTCTGTATAGTGTCGCCTCAAGCATCGAAACTCAGATGCGGAGCAACATTCCTCACCTTCCCAGGGTAATACCCTGGTACCCATTTCTGCCAACGGCTGGGTCGACCGTGGGGGTATTTTTTTCCAACCATGAGTACAATTCACACTGCTCCCAGCGGGAATCGAACACGGGTTGTCCGGTTGGCTTTACTTCCCCCCCCCCCACACCCCCAATTTCTGGTACCTATTTTTAGAGGCTGGGTAGAGCCTGAAGCCTTGTAGATCCGAAGGAGAGAAAAAAGCAACCATTTTTGCGATTCGAACCGAGAGCCTTCTGATGACGAAGCTTATGAACTTAAGAGAGAAAGTAATGACATTCGGTCCCAAAATATCCTGTAACGAAGTCGGATGTGTAACTGTAAGGTTGAAATTGGCACAGATGGCTGCTTTAATGTAACACTTGTTACAACACAACAACAATTATTTTCAGGAAGACAAAGAAGAAAAATAATTATATCTTAATTGGGGACCAAACAAAACCAAGTCAAAAGAAATGTATCATCATCTTTATTTAGAAAAAAAGTTACAAATGAGTTTGAACGAAAAGAATAATAGTCAAACATATTTTTATTCAGAAAAAATATCGGTATTGTGAGAACAGATAGGAATCTTGTGTAGCTAAGAGAATGAAAAAGAGGAGAGAGAGAGAGAGAGAGAGAGAGAGAGAGAGAGAGAGAGAGAAAGGGAGAGAAATTAAAGCGTTAACTCTTTCAGTATGGAAGGTTGTTATCCTTGCAACGGAAGAGATTTCAGATGCAACATTTTTTCATCGTTTTAAATATCGATGTACATATGTATATTTATCTAGCACATAACATATTACAATATGTGAATGTTTAGAAAATTGAACAAGGAATTAGATTTTACCAATACCAGGATGATACAAGGATGTAAAAAGAATAAGGCATGATAACGGTTTACACTAATAAATATTGAGAGTGACGCACTGTGCGGCTAAATGTGACCGAAATCGACATGACGTCATTTGCGTCGAAACTTTCGAAAAGAGTTAAATAACAGAAGGGGGGAAAATCAATGTTGTGAGAATAGATGGGTATCTTGTGTAGCTAAGAGAAAGAGAGAAAGAGAGAGAGAGAGAGAGAGAGATAGAGAGAGGGAGAGAGAGAAGTTGAGAGAAATAAAAGAGTTAAATAACAGAAGGGGAAAAAAATCAGTGTTGTGAGAATAGATGGGTATCTTGTGTAGCTAAGAGGAAGAGAGAGAGGGGGGGGGGGGGGGGGGGGGAGGAGAGAGAGAGAGAGAGAGAGAGAGAGAAGTTGAGAGAAATAAAAGAGTTAAATAACAGATGGGGGAAAAAAATCAGTGTTGCGAGAATAAATGGGTGTCTTGTGTAGCTAAGAGAAAGAGAGAGAGAGAGAGAGAGAGAGAGAGAGAGAGAGAGAGAGAGAGAGAGGGAGAGAAGTTGAGAGAAATAAAAGAGTTAAATAACAGAGGGGGGGGGGAATCAGTGTTGTGAGAATAGATGGGTGTCTTGTGTAGCTAAGAGAAAGAGAGAGAGATAGAGAGAGAGAGAAGTTGAGAGAAATAAAAGAGTTAAATAACAGATGGGGAAAAGAATCAGTGTTGTGAGAATAGATGGGTATCTTGTGTAGCTAAGAGAAAGAGAGAGAGAGAGAGAGAGAGAGAGGAGAGAGAGTGAGAGAGAAGTTGAGAGAAATAAAAGAGTTAAATAACAGAAGGGGGGAGGGGGAATCCGTGTTGTGAGAATAGATGGGTATCTTGTGTAGCTAAGAGAAAGAGAGAGAGAGAGAGAGGAGAGAGAGTGAGAGAGAAGTTGAGAGAAATAAAAGAGTTAAATAACAGAAGGGGGGAGGGGGAATCCGTGTTGTGAGAATAGATGGGTATCTTGTGTAGCTAAGAGAAAGAGAGAGAGAGAGAGGGAGAGAGAGAGAGAGAGAGAGTGAGAGAGAGAGTGAGAGAGAAGTTGAGAGAAATAAAAGAGTTAAATAACAGAAGGGGGAGGGGGAATCCGTGTTGTGAGAATAGATGGGTATCTTGTGTAGCTAAGAGAAAGAGAGAGAGGGGGGGAGAGAGAGTGAGAGAGAGAGAAGTTGAGAAAAATAAAAGAGTTAAATAACAGAAAAGGGGGGGGGGGAGAATCAGTGTTGTGAGAATAGATGGGTGTCTTGTGTAGCTAAGAGAAAGAGAGAGGGAGAGCGAGAGAAGTTGAGAGAAATAAAAGAGTTAAATAACAGAAGAGGAAAAATCAGTGTTGTGAGAATAGATGGGTATCTTGTGTTGCTAAGAGAAAGAGAGAGAGAGAGAGAGAGAGAGAGAGAGAGTGAGAGAGAAGTTGAGAGAAATAAAAGAGTTAATAACAGAAAAGGGGGGGGGGATCAGTGTTGTGAGAATAGATGGGTGTCTTGTGTAGCTAAGAGAAAGAGAGAGAGAGAAAGTGTGTGTCAGTGAGAGAGAGTGAGAAGTTGAGAGAAATAAAAGAGTTAAATAACAGAAAAGGGGGGGGGGAGGGGAATCATTGTTGTGAGAATAGATGGGTGTCTTGTGTAGCTAGGAGAAAGAGAGAGGGAGAGTGAGAGAAGTTGAGAGAAATAAAAGAGTTAAATAACAGAAGGGGGGAAAATCAGTGTTGTGAGAATAGATGGGTATCTTGTGTAGCTAAGAGAAAGAGAGAAAGAGAAAGTGTGTGTCAGTGAGAGAGAGTGAGAAGTTGAGCGAAATAAAAGAGCTAAACAAAATAAAAAATATTAAGAAATATAACATTTCAATAACAATGATGTATGGTTAAATAAATGAATAACAAACATTAACTATGTTATGTAAGCTAACCACAAGAAAATAATGTTTTCAAATACTGCTAAACCAAGCTAAACACAAGAAAATAATGTTTTCAAATACTGCTAAACCAAGCTAAACACAAGAAAATAATGTTTTCAAATACTGCTAAACCAAGCTAAACACAAGAAAATAATGTTTTCAAATACTGCTAAACCAAGCTAAGCACAAGAAAATAATGTTTTCAAATACTGCTAAACCAAGCTAAACACAAGAAAATAATGTTTTCAAATACTGCTAAACCAAGCTAAACACAAGAAAATAATGTTTTCAAATACTGCTAAACCAAGCTAAACACAAGAAAATAATGTTTTCAAATACTGCTAAAACAAGCTAAATACATTTTACACACAACTTTGTTTTAAATACATTGAACAATATCTAAAGCAAGTCATAAGAAGAATATGATTGAATATTAGACAATAATGACAAGAGGCCGTGTTCAATCATGATCGATGACTTCTGGGTTCACACAGCCTTAAATAGGCACTGGAATGTTTTTTTAATGGTAAAGTAAAGCACGAGGTAATACCAACCACATTACCTCAAAAATCATATGCCAAGGGTCTGTAAAAATGATGGCCACTAACACCACCACATTCCCTATACGCCACTTGGCGTGACGGGGCTCTTTACTTACATTACTTTATTAGACAATAATTATTAATTGCCTTGCTTTAAAATATGAAAAATGGGTGTCAAAATAAGACTAATTGGGTTAAGACGTAGAATATTTTGTCAAAATAAGACTAATTGGGATAAGAAGTAGAATATTTAGTCAAAATAAGACTAATTGGGATAAGAAGTCGAATATTTAGTGAAAATTAGACTAATTGGGATGAGACGTAGTATATTTAGTCTATATAGACTAACTGGGATAAGAAGTATAATGTTTAGTCAAAATAGACTAATTGGGATAAGACGTAGAATATTTAGTCAAAATAAGACTAATTGGGATTATGAAGTAGAATATTTAGTCAAAATAACACTAATTGGGATCTTCTTCCTCTTCTTTACTTCCTCATCTGCCTTTCAGCGTCGATGGGAGATATAATTTGCGGTCTTTTGCTCTTCTGTTCGCCTCTGCTGCTGTTATGTTTCCTAGTGCTTCTAATATTCCATCGACCCATCTTTTTCGTGGTCGACCCAGGGTCTGGTGTTCTCACAACGTTTGTTGAAGGCTCGTTGTGTTGAGTTTTGTTCTTTCTACCTTGTCACGTGGCCAAATCATTTTATCTGTTGTTTCCTTATATATTCTATGGCGGGGGCTATTCCTAGATTTTTTCTCAGTTCTTCATTTCTGATCTTATCTCTCAGACTATTTCTTGTTATTCGTCTAACACATTTCATCTCTGTAGAGGTTATTTTTCTTATTGTTCTTGCATCTAGGGTCCAGGTCTGGCATTGGTAGCACAACGTTGGGATGAAGATTGTAATGTATAGTGCTCGTTTTGCCTCCAGAGTTATTTCCTTGTTGGACAATAGTGTTCATAGTGAAATAGATTCAATGCTCGATGATGGCGGTTGTTTTATTTTCGGAGTGTATTTTGTGTGATTAAAGTGATTGAATATAGTGTTTCCAACGGATTATAATTTTCGAAAAGTTGTGTAAAGTTTTCTACCAAGGAGGAGGATAAGAACTGATAAGTACTTTTTTAAATGTAAACAGCTAAAGTTTTATATTTAGATCGTAAAAGATCGCATATGAGACCTTAGCGATCAAACACGTGGGGGGAAACATCAGTCGGGCTAAACCCCAACGTGTGTTTTTCTTAAGTTAAGCCCTTAACTTACGACTGACTCAGCAGGTCGGTAAGGGATAAATGTTTTACTCTCTCTCTCTCTCTCTCTCTGCAATCAGGGCTCAATCAGAGTAGGACTCCAGACTCTCACACGAAGACAGCTGTCTGTTTAAGCCTGTTAGATCCACTCCGCTTGAATACCTGTTAAAACGTTGCACTGTGTTCTGCGCCATTGGCTCAGTGCATCCGATTTCAGCCAGCATTTTGTTCATGTTTTCTTTCCTTAGCCTTTGATTGTCCCCAATCTTCTTGCAAGGCAGCAGATTGTCTTGATTCTGCCCTTAGATGGTCGGCCCTCCCAGGTTTACGAGCACCATCTGCCCGAGTCACTAGAGGTGACCAACACAGACATGCGACTTGGAATATGAGGAAACTGCAACAAGGAACACTTTTCATGCATAGCCGTCAATTGTTCCCGCCGCCTATCCCCATATACCGGTAATTCACGTCCTCTTGAAAATTATGATCGTCGTAGCACTTGATGATGTTAGGCCATCGTTGTTGACTCCAATTCCGAACATATATACACACAGTTAGTCGTCAAATTATACCCGTCGCACATCCAACAGCAGACCGTAAAATTAGCGCACGGCCGGTCTAGGGAACCATTACGATGACGTCATCATCATCATTGAGTGCCGTCTCCGCCACGAAGGTTGGCTACCATGGAGCGCCATTCTGCTCTCTATCTCTTGCTTTGATGGTGCAGGTTGTCATCGGTTGATTTGTCCATCTTTTGATGTTACTCGTCCATGTTACGTAGCACACAACAATTTCGAACACACAATCTCGCTCCCTTTAGATTTCTGATTACTCTAGTGTAAGCAGCCTACGACGAACAAAACACGAAGCAAATTCCCAAAGAGACAAAACTGCGACTGACGAAGTAGTTTACTTTAATGAGTAACATGGAAATAACTTGCGTCAAGGAATTCCAACAACGGTCATGAACAGCCTAAATGTTTTATGCTCAGAGTAATACATAGAAGACGGAGATAGATAAACTAATTGGGATAAGAAGTAGAATATCTAGAATTGTGATATTAGTAATTATCTGGCAAGTGATCGCACATCATGGAGAGCATGTATAAGGAACGGTATAACATCATTTGAGACTGTGCTAAGGCAAAACTTAGAAGAGAAAAGACTCATGAAAAAGTATGGAAATCCTGTGGACCAGTGGGCCTGACTTGTTCATTCTGTGACCGCGTGTGTTTGTCGAACATTGGTAGAATTAGCTACGAGAGAAGCTGTTCAACAAAAACAAAACCTAAAAAAAATACACAATAGCCTCCACTAGACCGTCTGACAAGACGAAAAGGGCCATATTTTAGTTATTGGCCAAAGTAATATCGGTAACCTACTAACGAAGCTGATGATGAAGTTAAGGATGATTTTTAATAACCAACTGCAACAACTTATAAAACAAAATACCAAAAACACGATCTTTTAATTGTTAATGGGAGACTTCAACGCCAATTTAGGACAAGATAACGCAGGATGGAACATGTGATTGGGAGAGAAGGCGTAATACAACAAGTCAGAATGGAGAAAGATTAATAGAATTATGTTTAATAGAAAATTTAGTTATAGGTGGGACATTATTTCCACATAAAAATATCCACAAACAACATGATATCTCCTGATGATAGAACATCAAATCAATTGACCACCTATGTATTAAACAACAATTCAGATCATCATTAATAATGTAAGAGCATACAGAGGTGCTGATGTTAATAGTGACCACAAACCTGTGCATTGGGAAAATAGATTAAAATTTAGAAACCAACAGAAGAGGTCAATTACACATAAAATTGATAGTCATAAACTGAAAGATGAAGCAATAAAGAAAAGTTTAACATAGAGCTAAGTAATTGTTATTCAGCACTTGGTGAAATAGACTTAGATATCAATGAAATGTGGGACTCACGAGCAAAATACTAATGACAGCAGCAGAAGCAATGCTGGACTGAAGAAAATGGAAAAACGAGCTTGGATCTCAGACACCACATGGAAATACATCAAAGAAAGAAGAGAAGCGAAGAGAGCCATGACTAATGTAAAGACAAATCTTGAAAGGTTCTGGCAAAAGCAACATACAAAGAATTAGACAACAAAGTGAAAAGTTCGGCAAGAAGAGATACAAGAGCTTATATAGCAACTTGGCAGAGAAAGCAGAGACAGCTGCAATTACAGGAGACAGCAGAACTCTTATACTGTACAAAAGATGCTGACAAACACCTATACATCCAGTGGAACACCAATTCTAGACAAATCTGGATTAATGCTAACAACAAGCGCAGACATAAAAGCCCGTTTGGGCGGAACACTTCAAAGAAATTCTTAACCGTCCACTACCTCACAGTTTAATAGATTTTGAAGCTGAAAAACACCAGCAATCAGAATTAGATGTAAATTAGATGACTTCACCTTGAGTGAAATAGAAACCACCTTAAAGCTAATGACCAATAACAAGGCTGCTGGAGAGTTTAAGTTAACAGCTGAGATCCTCAAGGCAATTGATAGCCATAATTTAATACATCTCCAAAAAATGTTCAACATCATTTGGAAAACAGAGAAGACGCCTCATAAATGGAAAAAAGGAATCATTGTTAAGATCCCAAAAAAGGGCAATCTTAGAGATTGTAACAATGGAGAGGCGTGACACTTTTGTCAGTTGCCTCAAAATTATTCTGTAAAATCATCCTAAATAGAATAAAGGATTCAATAGATACAGTAATGCGTGAAGAACAGGCTGGGTTTAGAAAAGGGAGAAGCTGTCTTGACCACATTTTCACTCTACGACTTATATTGGAGGAACACATTGAAAAGCAAAAACCTTTTGTACTTAACTTCATCGACTTCAAAAAAGCATTTGATAGTATTCATAGAGATTCTTTGTGGAAAATTCTGAAGCAATATGGATTACCATCAAAAATCATAAATATTATCAAAGACATGTATGATGTTACACATGTGCAGTTCGAACAGAGGAAGGACTGAGCGAATGTTTCCCAATAGAAACTGGGGTTAAACAAGGATGTATTTTATCGCCCTTGTTATTTGGAATTGTTATGGACTTCATAATGAAGAAATGCTGCACTGGTAATAAAGGCATCGAATGGATACAAGGAGACCATTTGGAGGACCTGGACTTTGCTGATGACATAGTTCTCATCAGCAATCAGATAAAAACGATGCAGGAAAACACAAATGAACTATCATCAATAGCCAGCAAAATTGGGCTTGAGGTCAATCATGAAAAGACTAAAGTCATGAAAAGTTTAATTCCAACAAGTGACAAAATATACATGGAAAACAAACCAGTAGAAGAGATCGATCACTTCATCTATCTTGGAAGTCACATTGATCGAGAAGGGGATACAAGCAAAGAAATTAGAATCAGACTGGCTAAAGCAGCAATGTCTTTCAGAAGCCTTGAAAAGTTGTGGAAATCAAAACTCATTAGCACAAAACACAAACTTAGGCTATTCAAATCAAATGTACTATCAACCCTTACGTATGCGTGTGAAAGCTGGAAAACAACAAGAGATATAGAAACAAATTGAACGCATTCGAAAATAAATGTCTAAGGAAAATACTTGGTATAGAATGGAACGAATTCAAAACAAACGAGGAAATTAGAGAAATCGCCAATCAACCACTAATATCTTCAGTAATAAAGAAAAGACGATGGTCATACGTTGGACATGTGATGAGAAGAGATAATAATCGAATAGCAAAGCAAGCCCTCATATGGGAAACAACAGGTAAAAGAAAAAGAGGAAGACCCAGGGAGACACTGAGAAGAACATTGATGAGAGAGGCAAGAGCAGCAGGAATCGGCTCCCTCAATGAGATAGAACTGCTTGCCAGAAACAGAGACAGATGGCGAGATTTGATAAAATATCTTTAAAAGAAAACTGCTAGAACAAAAATTCATATAGGAGAAGGTGTATCTTGGTCTACGCCCTATGGGCCGGTTACGGCTCGAAAGGTCAATAGATAGAATATCGGTAATGACTACTGGATAGTCGCTCACAAAATCTTCAAAGTCGCTCACCCGTTCAATGAGCGTGGATGCGGTGTGTCTCTAATTTACGGCAAAGCTCAATATCTGCGCCTTTCGGCCCGACACATCCGTATTCGGCATGGGTAGATTTACTTAATAATTTTGCCCAAACAGGGGGTCATTCGTGGTCTATTTTTTTCCCCTTTTACCTGCGAAGGATTCTTTAAACGTGCGCGAGTGCACACGGGATATCCTGTGTTTCGCCGTTATTCGAGAGATCTAGACATCGAAACTCACTACCCAGAGAACAGGGAGAGTAAAATCATGAAGAAAGTTTATGATTTTCTACAACGCCTAACCGGACACCAAATAAATACTTAAACAACAAAATACGGACATCTGGTAACCATATTACGGAGGTCATGGCAATAAACTAAAGCAATAGCTTGACTGACAGAGACTGGTAAAACTTCGTATGCTTTCTCAGTAACTCAGTAAGCATGATCAGAAAGACCGAAATGGCTGGGCTCGAATGCAGTGGTTGGAATCTTTGAAAAGGAAACGGCTGACAAAAATTCGTTGTTCAAATGTAGGAGGAAATAGGTGAGCAGAAAGGCTTGCCGACATGGCTGTTATGGAGAGTGGATGAGCGATGAGTTTGGCTGGAAGAATGATTCAACCAATGAATCTACAACCTCAAGCAGACTACAAAACATGATCAAGTGAAAAGTATGAAGGCAGAAAAGAGCGCTATGCGGGGAGCCAAAGAAGACTGGTAAACCTAAAGAGAACTGGAGTTGTCAGTGGCTATACGTTGTGAAATATGCCGAGGAGGGTTTATAAGCACTTTAGGAGCTGTTCGATGTTCAGTGAGGATGATTTGCCAACCAAATGACTAACATATGCTTGCTTACGTTCGCCCGATGACTAAAGTATTCTAGAGTATCGTAGACTGTAGAATTCTTCTTCGTCATTCGTCTTAAAAGGATGTTAAGGGGCGTGTCTGTGTTGTGTTGTGGTTTGTTGTCTTCCTCTTCGATCCCTGCACAGCTTGGCCAGACTAGAGAGGTTAGTCAGTTACTGGAGGCACAGCGGAGAGGTGGAGCAGGTTTGGATGATTTTGGTTCACCGATCCTGGTGAAAGCCATCAGATGTGGGTCGCTGACAACTTCCAGCTCTGGTGCTGGGAGGCGCGCCTTCGTCTCCACTAAACAGATTAGAGGAAGCCATTGTATGCTGTTGATAACAAATGGACGGTAAACACGTCAAATGTATCATTTATTTGGTTTTTTTTTAACTTGCCAATTATATTTTTTGGACATTTGAGTGACATTTAGTGTGTCAACGTCAAATTTCCTTGATCTTTTTTTTTACTTTGATCTCGGTATCGTGTTTCAATATGTGTCATCCCTCTTATATAACGGTCAGGACTATAAGGAAAAGGCATATCCAACGCATCTTAGGTGCAGCTGTAAGTAATTGAATAAAATAAAATGTACCCTTGTTGTGTCCGAGAATGTTCACCTAGTGTTCATAATTGTGTCTGTGTTCATCAGTACATTTATAAGTGATGTGAACAGTAACACGCCAGGCCTTCATCATACTTTTTTCTGAGAAAATCTGCACCGGCAAGCCTACTCGTTAAAAAAAAAAAAGAAAGCAGTGACGCTATGGCATATACGGTTACATGCTTTTGAGAAATTGATAGAATTAAGTTTCAATAAAGTCTTTGGGGATGGGTGAGGGAGAAAAAAACACAAAGATAGTATGCGTTCAAACGAAATAATAAGAAAAATACATACTCGTGAACAATAATTTTTTTAGCATTGATTTATTTTGTTTTGTTAATCGCATTTACGTTGTGGTTTTTACACTAGGGGAGCCGTGAAAACTGCATATGTTGACCCACATTTCGATTATCAATCATTCAATATGGCGGCCGTTCCTAGTGGCAAACTTTGTTGACAGCGCCAGAAATTTAGCCGATCTTATTTGTTTTATGTCTCCGACAATATTAAAATGACTTATGATTTTAAAAATTGTGCAAGGCAATGTTAAACCCAAGGGTTGTAGTCACCCTTTCACTTGGGTTTACCGATATGAAAAGTTTTGGTACCGATGCACCTGTCGAAGTTCAGTGTTTTGGTTTTGAATGTCGAGCGCATGAACGTTGTCGGCAGACAGTTACAACTACGAAAACAAACGAAGAGTTACAGTAGTTTGTGAAATTCCGAAATAATATAATATTTAATCATCTAGAATGGCTGACACGAGAAGAAGGGTGAAGCTTTACATGTTAAATGAAGATCGACAGTGGGATGACAGAGGGACAGGACATGTTTCATCTGCCTATGTTGAGAGACTTAGGGAATGTCACTACAAGTTCGGTCTGAAACTGATGGTAAATTAATATTTTATCGGGCAGCATTTATAATGTTTTAACATTTGTAATAGGCTCGTACATTTTGGCAGCAGGATTGCTCAGCAGAATTATCAAATGTGATTTTATTCTTCAGTTTTAAACTGAACTTCTAAGAATCAACAATTACAATCTATCTAATCTATCCTTACTTACCCTTTCACTTTAAAAAAAAATGAATTCATCAATGAAGTGCATCATCAACTTCATGGAAAGTGATAGGGATGGTTATCTCACATATGACTGCAAGTTTAATAACTCATAAATGCAAAACATGGTTAACCCTTAAAAAATAATAATAGTGATCTATATTTTTTGTAATTATTGCAAAATGTAAAAATGAAGATTCTTTCAATTTCACTGGCCACAAATTTCATCTAATTTATTCATTGATCATTGTATTAATAAAATATAAAATCATATATTTAATACTCTTTAGCACTGATACTCAGATATTGGATCATATATATTTCTTAATTTGTAATGAATGAATGGGTCAAGTTTGAGTTGCTTTGGCTTCCTCTTTTACACTTTATCCGCATGTATTTTTTCCCATTATTCTTCTTGATTTATGGGTTCCAGGACTAGTAACTTGTTTGATTATTCTTTACTACTGTTACCTCAAAGACTACAGTCCATATTATCCTATCTATCTAATATCTTATTTGACATACAGTGGTCACATTATCTTAATTATATAGTATCTAAAGTATCTTTATCTTCTTATAAAAAAATCATGTATGTTCACTTTTTTGTCAACAATGATGTCTATACATTTTTTGTCATTTTTCTAACCATGTATTTAAAAAAAACAGCTTAAATATCAAATTTAAGTGAGTGTGGACTTTCATGACATTTTAAATTTAAACCATTTAAATTTATTTTTTTATGTCAAATATTGTTGATTGCATCTACATTTTACATACACATATTACATATTTAGTTTATTAACACCTATACATGTTTATACAATAATATAAATTTTATAATTTCTGTGAGTAAAAGTGAAAGTAAAATTTTCTTAACAGTTTCAATTTTGTAAAATCTGTCTTGGAAGCTGAATTATATTTTAGTGCTCCTCTTGTGAGCAGAGCTTCAGATTACAAACTTTTCTTTTTAAAATATATTTTCAAGTATTGTTATATGCAAACTTGATTCATTGTCCTGTTTAAGTATAGAGGGGGTAAGGACATCATCATAGAAGTATAGTCATAGTTACTGATTCCAAATTAGAACATCATCTTTTTGACTGTCCAAAGCTCACTGACATCAGAGCTAGTAACTCTAAGACCTGGTACATGGAGCACCTTGTACAGAACTACTAGGAGATTGAGAAATACCTGCAGATATCATTACATGGCATTGGGTTGAAGGGCGTAAGCTCACAGGCTTCTGGATTCATAACAACATGAACATCATCATGACACACGATGGGCTGGTCACATACTTTAATTAATTAATTAATTTAATAAATGTTAGTCTCTCTATTTCATTAAAGAAAAAAAATTAATTTCTGTATATATTCATGACTTGTATTTCATATAAATCAAAGCTTATATGTCCAGGCATCAATTCTTGTTCTTGGCCACACAGAAAATGCAATGAGGAACCATCACATTCAGTGGCATTTTGTAGGGCAGCATAAAGTCACTTCACCTCGTTTGGTGGAGACATCATCTACATTGTCCTATGTATGGCCCACCTCATGCACTTCTTCTTCTACTGCTCCTTCAGGATAATTTTGTGAAATCTGTCTATGAATTTGAACTATGTTTTGTGCTCAGGCGCCAATAAATGCGACAGTCATAAACACTGGGCTATTAGGATGGCAATTGTAACTTTAGCAAATTTGCGAGATGAACTGAAATAACAGACACCGAAGTGTCAGCAGCGTTACATGAACAATAATTATTTTTATAGCAGAAAGGCAGGAAACAATATTGAAAGCCGTGTAGACAGTAATCTTGAATATAAGTTACAAAATCACAATTTTTGTCTGGGAAGGGCTTCAGTTGCGTCATTTTAGGGTCTCATTTGCATCATTGTGACTTAGGTCATTTCAGCTAAAGAACATGTGACAGAATATGAAACAGGCGTGACATATGACATGAAAGAACATGAAACAGGCATGACATATGATCGTGCTTGATCATTGTCACTTTTCTATGTATTATAATTTTTTTTTCACTTGCCTTTATATTGTCTCAATATGTCTCCATTTTTGTTATCACTGAAATTAATTTAAAAATAGTTTACATCATCAATATGGATGTACATTATATAATTGTTATTAGATAACACAGTTCTGTGAGCACGGATCCCTGTGCAACTAAGTTTGTGCACATAAGGCAGGGTTCTCCTCAAAAGTTCATCAGCTGAATGTGACAAAATCAATGCCTAAACACTTCAGAGCACATTCTACACACGATAGAACTAAATGATGTTGCAACATGTGACTGCAAAGCTTAAAACTCCAGAGCAGACACTACGGGACTGCAGCACTCTAAACACCGTAAGAACACAAATATGGCCCACAGAAACAACCCTACATGACAAGCTGTGGGGAACCGGTGATGACCTCAAACGCACCACCTTGTTCATGACCCAAGCTGTCTAAATGCATAACAATAGCTGATTGCTGAAGAAGAAGAGTGCCTGAACAGACTGATTGTATTGAAAGGAATTGTCATCCAATATCAAACAGGCACAATTAGTTGCCACATGATGAGGAACATTTTGAGATGATCAAAGCTCCTATAGATGTGTGGATATGTCCAGAGTGCAGTGATAATGACCCTAGCAAAACATAACTGTTCTGTGAGCTTTAATACTGACTACCTATTTCACATTTAACTGTTTATTCTAACCCTCAGGTTCTATACTCTTGGAATCAAAAATACAGCAAGATACAGCTTATCAAAAGCAGCAGGTACTTATAAACAGTCCTAGAAGATGTCTCTTTTATTTTGGGAGGTTTAATTAGGTTTAATAATTTTTCATTGATATGTGAACCAGGTTCAGCAATTATGAAAATCTTAAAAAGGAAAAAAAAAACAGGTAATAGAGACTAAGCAAAGAGAAACCATAATCATCAAAATAAATAAATTAGCACAAGATTTAGAAGAGCTAATATATGGACTCATTCCCTTTTAATCCTTGTGCTTACCAAGCAACTATACCTCTTCATAGTCTACCCTAAGTGGATAAGTAGTCATACATGTGTGTTGTTGTAGTTTTTACTGTAAGCTGTGGTATTTGCCACTTTTTGCCCAACATATCCAACTTCAGCATGGCATTTTTGGGTGCCAGATTACCTTCCTACTCATTCCATACTCTCTAGACTGGTTTAGTCTTGTTTCCAATCTATGCAGGCCAAGACACCAACCAGCGACTGAGCTGAGAGAGGTCAGCGACTCACAGCTGATTTTATGCATCAGAATTAGTAAACAGCAGAGCTGATCAAGACTGTTCCACCTCCCACAGGTGCTCCCTGGAAAAAGACAAACCAGACTGGCCAAAAAAGTAGGGATTAAAGAGAGAAGGCAAACCTGTACTAAAAAAACAACATATGGCAGATGGATGATTTGGGTGAAAATTGCAAATATTATAGTTATGCTGCAGACCACAGCACATCTATGTTGACTTAGCGATTTTCTAAAAACAGATAATGAAGAGGAGTAGTTGTCTGGTGAACACCAAAGAAGAAGTTTGCAAGCCCATCATGGAGAGGTGGCTTAGGCTCTGGATAGTTTTAGATCAATGTTCCTTGGCCAAATCAATTATATATGAGTCACTAAGCACCTGTTGGTGACAGGTATCTTTGCCCCCTAAATGAGTTTATCAAAAAAGGTCTAAATCTACACATGTATATACGAATGAATATATTTGTCAAAGAAAGAGGAGACATCAATAATCTTTTGGCCAATAAAATATGGAGTTTAGATAAGAAAGAAATGACAACTGCTTTATATAATAGTTTCAGATTTACTGCAGTAATATTTATTCTGGACTTAAATAAACTTAAAATAGTCTTTAAATTTGAGGTCTTTATTATGCAAATTCTTTGCCATTACCAGAATCAATAATGGTATAACCTCGTGAATAACAGTATGGTAAGCTCATTGCAGATTATAATTAAAAGCAAATGTCACTGAAAATCTTTAGAAGACCATAACAAAATTAGGGGTCAAAAGAAGAAGAGACAGACAAGAAGGAATGATTTGCAATGATGTTAAAGATTGCTAGAAAAATGTTACCTCAGCATCGTTTTAAAAATTACCTGTGAAAAAGAATTTTAATAGCATACAGTTTTTTCTTTTTTAATGATAAGGTTAAAAATTGTATGGGAACAAATTAGAGTAAACAACTTTATAATGTTTCTAGGTAAAATTTTGTGGTACCGATTTTCAGAAGATGGGTAAACCTTGAAGCCAAATTAAGGTGTCACATTTTGGAAATTGAACTCAGACCCACCTGGTCAGTATGCAAGCACACTAACCAGTTTGCTACTATATCTTCCTCTGTTGCTAAACAATTGTTTGTCAACTCATGACTTTGCTTTGTTCACAGGAAACCTTGATTGTATGGTCTGAGGCAGACAATTATGACTTGGCACTCAGTTTTCAGGAAAAGGCTGGTTGTGATGAAATTTGGGAGAAAATTTGTCAGGTAAAGACTATTGGAAGGAAAATTGTTTGAAAATTGAAAATTTTGTAATTTTTGGGATCAGAAAATTGATAATGAAGTGGATGAAAGTTGTACTATTCTATGCTCTTGTTGATCATAGTAGCAGGGAAGCAAAGATTCAAAATAATATAATAGTTGGTTATTGATCCCAATGTCTGAGAGGCTTCTGTCCTCTGCTCTTTTATTTTTGCTGGATTCCTGTGGATTTCTGCACACCTAGATTGGAACAAGAATAAGGACTCTCTTTCCTCCCTACCTCCCTCACTCTCTTTCTATTCTTGTCTCTCTCTCTCTCTCTCTCTCTCTCTCTCTCTCTCTCTCTCTCTTCTCTCTCTCTCTCTCTCTCTCTCTCATGAGTGGAGGCCATCAGAGCTTGCATTGTAGCATGGTAATCTGCTATATATAGCTTACGTGGTGACTACAAAGGGCAGTGGATAGAGTTGGCACCATCTTTTAAAATTAAAGTCTAGAAATATGTGACAAATAATTTTAAGATCTGTTGAGATCCATGTGCCATGAAAAGCTGATAACTGATAATATAATTGAATGTCCTATTGTAATTAATACTAAAGGCATGCTTTTAACCATGAAAAAAATATCAATCCTGTTGTAATAGTGACAATTTCTTCACTGCTTCTGTTTTTTGCAGGTTCAAGGAAAAGATCCTAGTGTTGATATAACACAAGATGTTGTGGAAGAGTCAGAGGATGAAAGGTTTGATGACATACCTGATGCTGCACCACCAATAGAGTTGCCTCCTTGTGAAACAAGCAAGCTTGAAGAGATAGCAGAGCTTTTCTCATCAGTTCTACCCTCTCCAATACGGCGGGAAAAATTAGCTGTAGCTATTGAGGCAGAAGGTTACATTCGTAAGCTTGTAGATCTGTTCACATGTGCGAAGACTTGGAAAACATGGATGGGCTTCATCATTTGTATGAAATATTCAAGAGTATATTTCTCCTCAACAAAAATGCACTGTTTGAGATCATGTTTTCAGACGATATTATATTTGACATTATCGGTATTCTAGAGTATGATCCTTCCTCACCAGCACCGACTAGACACAGGGAATACTTGCGTAACACTGCCAAATTCAAGGAGGTTTGTGCTCATTTTACTATCACACTTTGCTAACAAATAGAAGCTAAAGCAGGGAGCTGACATTTTTTTAACAGATTGTAGGCAAGGTTCTCTCAGTTTTAGATAATCTGTGTATTAAAGAATTGTTCTTTTGTAGCCGAAAATAATTATTATGATCCTGATTATAGAATGTTACATGAAATATTTTTGTTAATAATAAAATAAATGTGTGGCTAAGTTGCCCATCCATTAACTGAGCTGTGTGCGGTTAGTAACCCACAGCTGACTGCATGCGCCAGGATAAGCAAACAACAGAGATGATTAAGACCCTGATCCATCTCCCAGCAGTACTCTTGGAAACAGACTATCTAGTCTGGCCAAGCAAGTAGGGATCAAAGAGAGAAGGGAGCGCAGTACTCAAAAATGCTGTGCTGAAGTCTGATGCCTTGGGCCGAAAGACACAAATAAGCTAAAACACAATGCATCTTCATCCACTTAACTAACATATTTTTAAGGGTGGATGGTGAAGAGCACAATGCATTCTATAAGTAGCCATCAGGTGAACATGAGAAAGAAAAATAAATGTGCTACATATAATCACTTCTCCTTTTATAGCAATTAAAATTAAATTAAAGTAATGAGTTATTTGACATACATGTAAACAATAATATCTAAGTTAACATTTTCACCCAATGTCTTTTATTATTTGATTTATTTTCAAGAGAAATGTTATATAAAATACAGACGTTTTAACCTGATATGGCATTTAAAATTAATTATGAAGAACTACTTAGTTGTATTTAACTGAACATAATTTGCACTACAGTGAAATGTCTTACCACATTCTGTTGATCATTCATTATGGATTTTTATTTTACAATGATGAACCTAAAAATTGTTGCATGAACAAAATCTGTTTCCAATAGAAGATCTTTTCATTTAACATACTCAGCATTGAACATTTTTTCAGGATGTGAAAAACAGTTCAAAAGATTCATTTTGGTAATTGAAATTATTCTTCTTTGTGTGTTCGCAGGTTGTGCCTATGACAAACTCAGAGCTAGAGACAAAAATTCACCAAACATACCGGGTCCAGTACATCCAGGATGTGATTCTGCCAGTCCCATCTGTATTTGAAGAGAATATGTTGTCCTCTCTTTCATCCTTCATCTTCTTCAATAAGGTGGAAATAGTCAGCATGATTCAGGCAAGTATTGCAGTTTGGATACATTTTTGTACTGGCCTTTAAAAGTATGTCTTTGCTTTAGAGTGTAAATATAGTAAAGGGAGTGTGCACACTAATCTCACAACTCTTCTGCATTTACCAAACAAATACTCTCTTTATCAATCGGTTTAATTGTATTGTGATTTACTGCAGACTGATAACCTGCATCTTTTGACCCAATGCATCTGGCATTAGCATAGTATTTTTTTTATACTTTGTTTGCCCTGTCTCTTTGATCCTTACCAAAGTGGCCAGACTGGAAAGTATATATACACATTTTAGAAAGGATAAATGTTGGCTGTAAAAATCAGAGAGTAATTGAAAATAAGAACTAGCAAGTAACAGCAGTCATAAGTAAATACCTGGACCCATAATAACAAACCCAGAACATCAGTCAACACTGTAAATGGGACAATATTAAGACAGTGAATTAAATACTGGGGAATGACAATAACATCAGATGGTAAAAGAGTACAGGAGAGCTAAGGTGCAGAATAGCTCAAGCAAAGGCTATTTTCCGATGAATAAAATAGATATTGTGTAACTCATCTTAGCAGAAATAAGAGCAAGAGTTAAAATGCTATGTAGAGCCATGAGAATATATACTGCTAGAAAGAGTGACAAGGACACCATAGAAGAAGCCAGTGCAAATGAAAGCTTATTTCCAATATCAGTGAGAAAGAGTCATCATTTTTTGACCACTTACTTTGAAGGGAACAGCTAAAGTGGAAAAATAGAGGGGAGAAGAGAAAGTCAATACAGATCTTAAAAGAATGATATGGTAGTAAACCAATACCAGGATTGATAGACTATTGTAGAAACAGAATGTTGTGGAAAGTCAAGATGAAATCTGCATACATTAGGTATGGTACATGCTGATGATGAGAATGTCATTGACATAAGATATGCAGAGAACACATGAACTGTTCACAATTAGATCAATCATTTACAAAATGTCTTGTCAAAGTTGTAAAATTAAAAATAGAAATGTGTCTACATGCCTTAGCAACAGTTAATATTAGTTAGTCCTTTAACTTGTTTGAAATTTCAGGATGATGTGAAATTTTTAACAACACTGTTTGCTCAACTGACTGGTGAAGAGACAGATGACAACCATAGAAGAGATCTTGTTTTATTCCTCAAAGAATTCTGTACATTTTCACAAACATTGCAGCAACCAAATAGAGAATCATTTTATAAGGTAATGATATGCCAAGTTCACTCATTTTTTCATATTTTTATTTTTTTTTTTTATCCTGGAAAATCAGTCATATTTCTGATTCTAAGTGAGCATAGAGAAGATATTCACTATTAATGAAAATCTCAAAACTGAAGTAATCCAGACCATCTGCCCAAACCAGTGGTGCTATACCCACCATTCCTAGTCTTAAAGTTTGCTTATGTTTTTCATTATAGTTAGTAGTACCGGTGTTATTAAAATAGCCCATAGGTGTTAAGTCTCTTTCAGCAGATGGAAAGTGGTTTACATGTCGTAAATTCATGTAAGGTTGCACCCCTTAAACACTTCTCTTAAGTGTGTTCTGGCCAAAATTTAGTTACTTCAGATTTTCAACATAGCTACCACATTCTAAAATTGGTTCTACTGAGTGATAATCCTACATCTAAGAATGCATTAAATTTCACCTTAAACAGACATTTAAATAGATTATAGAATGTTAGAACTTCATGAAGTCTTGGGTGGCATAATACACATACTTTATTAACATGGGCTTTGCCATGAGATTTCAGGCTTATTTTTGTGATTAAATAGTTAAATTATACATGCTCCATTTCATATTCTAAATCTTTGGTGGCTGAGTGGATGCATCCTGATCAGAAGAGTCCAGATTCAATTTCCAGAAGTGGTGGATTTTTGTTTGGACTGATAAGGCTCCGAGGTTTGCCAACTTTTACCTTTGATGAAGTCCCTAGAGACTAGGAACTGGATTTTGAATGTTAATCCATTCCTGGCAGCCATGTGCACAGGGGTCCCTTGCAGCACAGGCAGATAACTCCGCCTTTGGAGGTACTCATATTTTTTTCTGTCCACGAGTAATTGACGTTTCAAGCCGGGCCTCGCTGCTGAGATCAGGGGTGGTTGCCGCAGAGAGAAATCATAAATAAAAATTCTAACTGGTGCAGCCGGGATTTGAACCCACAACCTCTCTGTTTCAAGGCCAACGTTTTGCCTCGAGATCAACCAGTCCCTTACCCAGGCTCTAGAATTGAGTACCAGCGATTTTTCTGGGAAGTAAAGGCAGCCAGTATGCTGCCAACCACATGACCAAAAATGTGCCGTGGTCAAGGAAAAAATGTCACTAATACCATATCATATATGCCTAGCAAGACATGGAGATGGAGGGAACCTTTACTCTTTTTTACCTATCCAGTACACTACTTATTGGTTACTTGAAAAGTGATGATTTGTATGTGCTTTTTAAAATATCTTCAGCACATTACGCTATTTTTCACTTGATGTCAGTAACTTCATATTTGTTTTTTCTTTTTTCAGACTTTATCAAATCTTGGAATATTAACATCCATAGAAATCATACTTGTAAGTGTCAGTGAGTGTAACCATTGTCCATAGTTACATGACTTACATTGATGAATTTTAGATCTAGTACGTTTGTGGTATGATATTGTCCAAAGTACTTTGTTACCATTCAAAATGTAAATTAGTGTATTATGTTCGACTTGCAAAAACCATCATGCAAAGAAATGTGTAACGAATCAAAAAAATGTTGATGATAGATAAGGAAAGATGGGAACACAACATTATTGAATGGACATATTTGACTTGGTCAGTACACCGTGAGCTGCTGTACACAGAGAGATAACGGAGGATCATGGATTAGGTTGTTTACAAGGAGACAGACTTGTATAGACACACTTAATTAGTAAAGTTTTTAAAAATAAATGACTACTAATTGATTTAGGTTTTAATAGCATAATGCTACTGACAGCTTTTGACTCCTTTGTCCTAATTAATTTAAACGTACTCTTTCCAGGGTTTGGATGATGAAAAGATGAAGCTGGCTGCCATTGACATCTTCTCATATATTGTTGAGTTTAGTCCGTCCATGGTCCGAGACTTCATTTTACATGAAAGTATAAGTGTAGATGATGTAAGTTTTTGTTATGAGCTTGGCACTTGGTGTTTCTGTAGGGTGATTTGTGTGTTTAGTTTAGGTTATCTTTTATAGTTGGACCAATAGCAAAACGAAGTCAAATTTCTGTTATTGCATTGATGTTCTTATATGGTCTGCTGAGTTAACCCTTAAGATGCATAACACACCCTAAGATCAGATCCTGCTTTAATTTTGTGAAGATACTAAAGGCATTTTTCTTCAACTAACAGGATATGGAACTTAACTTAATGACAATATTTAAGGGAAAATGAACCACTGAAAAATACAAATCTGGTACTTTTTTGGTTAAAGGTGTTGGTGTTGATGGATTTAGTAATTTTCTGGATATATACTTAATCCTTCCATCACACATATACTTTGGCAGGCTACAATGTTGTTGAAAAAAAGCAATGCTTTTTATCTGTTTCCGTTCTCAGTAACACTCAGTCCGTTGCAATAGCATGTCCTAAGTTTTTCAATATGTGCTGTCTGTTGCAAAGTGTCTGAATTATTCTTCCGTATTTCTTTTTAATGTTTTACCATAGCTAATTGTATAGAAGAGTGGTTTCCCCTGTGATATACCCACATCCGAAACCTGTAAATAACCATGTGTTAGCTATACATTAGATTTCTAAATTTTACCTCAGTTTGTGTATGTGTTTGTGTGTTTTATGTCCTGTTATCATGGCTTCCAATGAAAACGTGTGAAACCCTACATCTCTTTCGATTATTTAAGAGACTACAACAGCTATGAAATATAAGTAAACTCGTAAACTAAATTTCTGTTAAAAAATAGTATTTTTACATTATTATGTTTCATTGTTTTGTGATGACCAAGATGATTTTATGTCAAACAAATATTCCCATTTTGTGCAATTTTCCTTCTTTAATTTGATATATGATATGTTATGCTTTATTTAAAAACATAGTTTTTACATTGGCAATATCAGTTTTCACTTAAGTCAGATAAATCACTTTAAACCAGCATAGTAATTCAGAAAAAAAAGTTAATTTCATGTTTTTAGGTCACGTAAATTAGTTTTCTGTTTTTCAAACCAGCAAAGTAATTCAGAAAAGAAACAGTTAATTTCATGTTTTTAGGTCACATAAGCTAGTTTTTTGTTGCACACAAAATGTAAAGTATGTTTAGTTTAAAGTTGTAGCTGGTTAATTGACTGATGACATCTTGTTTGTTTTCTACTTTCTCTTTAGGAGGATCTTCTGATAAATCTAGTCATTGAACAGATGATCAATGACACTGACCCAGGTGAGCTTATTTCCTAACATCCTGGTATTAACACCTTATCTTCCTGTTATTGTTTTCAACAAACTTCATTATTTTTCTAGTAAATTTAAATTGATACACATTTTTTTTTTTAATTGGGCTTGGTGTGAAATATTTTATAGTTTAAGTTTTTATCACTGGCTCAGGTGGTATGTCTTCAGCCTTGTATGAGATTAAAGTGATTGGTGCTGGTTTCATTTTACTTAAGCATAAAATATCTTTGTGTGTGATATGTTCATGACTGGAGCTGGAAGTAATGTTAAGTGTTTGTGTATGTATATACCAGTACACTTAAATCAATAAGTGCTCTTAAATCACACAGCACTCTGTAGCCTGCTGACCTCAACTAGAACTTATGCTCGAATTGAACACCCTCGACCTCAACGCTTGTTGTGGCATTGCAGGCACGTAGATTGCCGGTGGCATCTTGCCCTGGACAGCTCGTCTTGACCCCATATCAGCCTACTTGATACAGGCCGGTCCCCATTCCGTGCGGGTTGACCTATTCGTGGACTCGATGTTGGTTAATCTTTAAGCGCGCCTTGCCTGGACACTGCAATGCCCTCTCGGTACTGACACCCATCAGCTCGGTTAAGGGCTGGACTGCTGCTTAGCCCCCCCTTGATCGATGTGGTTGCATACTCTGGTACTTCGCGCTGTTCGATGTGACAACTGCTTCTGCTTCACGGGCCTGTGCTTGGCGGCCCACCCAGTTTCGTTCTTCACTAGGCACAGACGTACACATATTGCATGCTAGGAAATAGTTAATGAACACCAGGTAACATATACACTCTTGGTTTATTTGCAAGAATTTCCACCTCGCATCACAATTACACAAACACACCCACAGCATGTGTCTCAGAGGCCCTTCTCACATTGTATGGCAACCACAAGGCGCCCACACGCCGCTTGTCTCCCCACACTAAAGTCCAAATGACCTCTTCACTTGGTAGGCCACTGGTCGATACTGATGACTCACCCACTGTTGTCTACTCGTGCCTTTGCCAGCACCCATGTTGGTTCGGAACCTACAACTACACTCTTTGAGCCTAACTATCAATGAGCCTAACTAGCTCAAGTTGTCTCTCTTCCTGCCACCTACTTTGTTTGTTGCGCCGGGATGTCGCAACTACATTATGACCTCATACTCATCATCGAGCATGAGTTTGGGAAGCTGTCTAGCTCCCTGTCAAGTAAATTGTTCGTTGCTACTGTGTTTCACAACTACATTCTAAGCTCACACTCATCACTGAGCCTGAACTTCTACTAAAGCTGTCTCTCTTCCTGCCACCTATATTGTTCGTTGCGTCTGAATGCAGCGACTACATTATAACATTGTATTCATCATTGAGCATGAATTTGTGAATGCAGCGACTACATTATAACATTGTATTCATCATTGAGCATGAATTTGTGAAAGCTGTCTAGCTTCCTATCATGTAAATCGTTCGTTGTCTTAGAGTTTCATAACTCCTGACACTAACACAATTCTGATTGCACGTAAATCTGCGAACTCTATAAATCCTTACACAAACACAAATCTGACTGTCCATGAACCTGTGAACTCTATCTAGCTCACTAGCCCTACACTGTTCTTTGGCTTTGAGTTTCATAACTCCTTATTCTAACACAAGTCTAACTGTCCATGAATCTGTGAACTTGATCTAGCTCACTAGCCCTACCTTGGTCGTTGGTTTCGAGTTTCAGAACTCCTTATTCTAACACAATTCTGACTGTCTATGAATCTGCAGCACGGTCTGTGATACTCGACCGCCGTACCCCAACTAACTAACTCTAACCCCTAATGGGCACCACAACACAACAAAACCGTCCGCACTGAGCACTCGTTTTAGCTTGACTGACTTCCCAACCTATCATTCTTCCTCACTTCCCTCCTTTCGACCAATCATACCTCGTTTTACATTTTAACCTCACTCCTAATTGCGTCTTATTCTTTCCCGTGTGATTCGATGTTTCTCTATTCTCTTTATTACTAATCACCTTTCCCTGTGGACTTGCTGATTCTCTTTTTAGTTAACACCTTCTCACTCTCCCCTCAACTTCTCCCATACACTCCCATTTGACCCCCACCTTATACTCACTGCTTCATGTACTACAATTTTTAAAGGCTCATTAGAGCAAGTGCTTCATTTGATCTTGTCTGGGTCACATGGGACTGTGTGAGTATAACATTTTTCTTCACAAATCCTAGAAAAACTGAGCATTCACTATGTTTTCTTCCCTAATCTATACCTGTAATTGTCTTGTCAATGTCCACTATATGTCTTTATATCATCTCAAGCAAATTGACATTGTGCCGCGGAATGGTTGGACCCAGAATAATACTTGCTAGCTCATCAACCTTTTATTGACTGAACTCTGCAAGCACCACAGGGTTGCCCTGCAGTGGATCCCATCTCACTGTGGAATACCAGGAAATGAGAAAGCAGATCAGTTGGCAAAGGAAGGTTCAACAGGTACACAACTAGAAACACCAGTTACATACCATCATAAGAAACAGATAATCAAATCAATCAGAGGACCACAAGCCCCAAATCAGGATGCCTTTCATAATATGAATAGATATGAACAAGTTATCATTATACACCTCAGAACAGGACACAATTGACTCCATAGTCACATGTATACAAAATTCAAGATCGGCACCTCAACTACTTGTACATGTGGACAGGCGCTCCAGACTGCTGAACACATACTTCAAAACTGCACTGAATATAGTAGACTGAGGAAAATCCATTGGCCCATAGATAAAACACTACAGACAAAACTATATGGGCCACTGCAAGAATTACAAAAGACTAAAATTTATACAGGAAACGACATTGCAGATATAGACAATACTTCAGGCGAACGAACGATAGATAGATCAACCTTTTACACCTCTTTGGTAAATCTTGAACAGACCTATTTTATTGTCACTGTGTTGGGCCATTTTTTCAAAGTATTCTTCATTTCTTTGTGTCCTTAACATGATGTGGTATGAAGAATGTAAAGCATAACCCTGACACTTTTCCTTGCTAGGATCCTAACACAAGATCCTTTTGTTGGTCAACTTGGCTTTTTTCATGAACATGTAGAGGATGTCTTAGTCATTTTGTGGTGTCTGACATTTACTATGTAGTCTATTTTTTATTCTTGTCCAGCTTATGTCTTTTAAACCCATTGTACATACTTATAAAGTAGATGTTTTATTGAGTTATTTATTTAGACACATCACGTAGGGAGACATTTAATTTATAGCTAAACAACTTTTTAAAGATTACACATATTAGATACTTTATGGTCTTTATTATTTGTTAATATTAATAGTTGCATTCTGGGTGGCTGTTGTAGTAAGTACTGCATTTGAAATATCTTGCAGAGCTTGGTGGAGCTGTTCAGTTAATAGGGATTTTGAGGTTACTGTTAGACCCTGAAAACATGATGGCCACAGCAAGTGTAAGTTTGAATATTGATCTGTTTATATATATATATCTCTCTGTCTGTGTGTTTATTTTTGTCATTCCTATTTGTCCTCCTCCCTCTTTCATTATTCTTTCTCTACCCTGTACATTCTTTCCTGTAATTTTCCTTGGCCACAAACCAGTAAAACAAATCAGTGGTTAGTGCACTCACTTTCATTAATGCGTGCTTGGGCAGAATAAAAGGATGGAGATGGCAGGATAAAATCACTAACTTAGAACTTGTGAACAATACCAGACACATTCCAGTGGACAAAGAGATAAGACAAAGGTGATTGTAAGACAAAGGTGATTGTGCTGGATAGGACTCAAACTGTGAAAACCAACTGAGAGTATTTACAGGACAAGACCATTTTTGGAATCCGCAGGGGAGGAGACAAAGAGGAAGGCCAAAATATACTTGGAGAAGACATGAGGAAACAGAAATGAAGTGTGTGGGGAAGACATGAAACAGTCTTAAGAGAATGGCAAGAAACAAGACAGCTTAGAAAGTTTTTGTTGAAGACCTATACTGTACAGGCAGTTGAAAGGAAGAAGAAAGAAGATGCTTTGTTATGTGGTTAAATAAAATAAGAGTTTGCAGATTTTACACCTAAAATTATAGAATGCACAAAACAAATTTAGCTGATAATTCTTGTCACTAATTGTTATATTCTTGTACTCTCCTAAAAATGTAGACATGTCTTCTAGAATTTTAAATAAGTTTTACTTTTTTTTATATTTCAGAAAACAGAAAAGTCTGAATTCCTCAGTTTCTTTTACAAACATAGTATGCATGTGTTAACAGCACCTTTATTTGCAATACAGCAGACAACAAGCCGAGTAGAGGTAAGTCAAACTCAAAGGAAAGGAAAGCTTTTAATTAAATATAGCTTTGCTTCTTCCTCTCTAAATCCAGTCATATGCACAGATGTAAGTTTTAAAAATTGTTTTTTCAAATTGTTTTTAGTATCATCATCAAGTACCATCAACTACTGGCGTAGGTGATCATGTCTCTCCACAATTTTCGTTCTCGGCAGCTATTTATCATTTCTGTTGTTGACCTTCTGCCAAGCCAATCTCTTAAGCTGTCTGTTATTTTTTCTCTTTGCTTACCTCTCTCTTCGTCCCTCAATTTTTTCAGTTGTTACAATATGTTCCAGTTGTTCTCGTCTCATTACATGGCCAAAAAATGATGATTGTTTCTTCCTAATATTGGAAATTAGCTCTCTTTTTGCTTTGACCTCTCTCAGAACATCTTCATTACTCTTCTTAGCTGTCCATGGTACTCTCAACATTCTTCTGTAAAACCACATTTCTACAGACTCCAGTGATTTTCTTGTCTGTTGTCCTATTGTCCATGATTCGCATCCATATGTTAAGACTGGCTATACATAACATTTAAGAACTCTTTTTCTTGTTTCTATTGTCAAAAATGGATTGCATAGTATCTTCCTCATTTTTTGTAAAGCTGCTTTTGCCTGAGCCATTCTGCATCTCTCCTCTTTTGTACATCTTCCGTCTGAGGTTAACAAAGTTCCCAAATATTTAAATTCATTTACCTGTTTTAATATTGTTCCACTTGTCTTTATTTTGCACTAAAATGATGTCTTTTTCTTTGTTGTTACCATTACCTCTGTCTTTTTGCTATTAAGGCTGAGTCCTTTATGCTTGCTTTCTTTCACTATAATGTCCAACATTTCTTGTAACTCATTTTCACTCTTAGCGATTAAGACTGTATCATCAGCATACCTTAGACTATTTATATTATGACCTCCAATTGTTATTCCAGGCATGCCCCTTATGGATCTTAAAATAATCTCACTATAAATATTAAACAAATCTAGTGACAGCACACAACCTTGTCTAACACCCTGTTTTATTTGTTGAAACATTCCCAATTGGTTTCCAGTTCTTATGGCCGCTGTTTGTTGCCAGTACTTGTTCTTTATTATTCTTAGATCTTTGCTGTCTACGTTTATGCTTTCTAAAATTTTGATTATTTCTTGGTGCTTTGCTTTGTCAAATGCCTTGGTGTAATCTATGAAACATAGGTATAGATCTGTTTTCACCTCTATGGCTCTTTCTACTAAAGATCTTATGATATAAATGGCATTGCTTGTTCCTTTATCTCTAACAAAACCACACTGTTCATCGCTAATTTCTGGACTGATTTTGTTTTGCACTCTTCGCATGATGATTCTTAGTAATATCTTAGTCATATGACTCATAAGGCTTATTGTGCGATGATCAACGCATTCAATCGCACCCGATTTCTTTGATAGGGCTATGAATATTGATTTGAGCATGTCGTCTGGTATATATCCGCTGTTGTAAATATCATTCAATATTTTTGTTATTATTTCTATTCCAAAATCACCCATGGCTCCAATCTCTCGTTTTTAGTATATGTCTCCTGTATTGGTAACTGACCTTGCTATGCATTGGAACAGTGTTCCTCAATGTATGTGAATGTAAATGCTCTTCTTTGTTTAGCTACTTGTCTGTATGCTAGAAATACCCTCTTTTATATTACAAGAGTTCACTTTTCAACACGATTATTTATTTGCAGCATTAATAGGTTTTGTTGTTGATACTTAATTTGCTGGATTATTTCATCTCATTGATTAATAAACTTGTTTAACTTAAGTCTGTGTGTATGTATATATATGCATCAGAGGATAATCATCAGAGGATAATTTATTGGAAGGCAAGGCGCTGACCCAATTGAGAGTATTACACGTGAGGCCCTTTTTGGGAACCCCCAAGGAAAAAGACCAAGATATTCTTAGAGAAGACAGATGGAAGCAGAGGTGAAGATGATGGGGAATACATGGAATGATCTTAAGAGAATGGCAAGAAACAGGGCAACTTGGAAAGTGTTTGTTGAGGACCTATGCTCCACAAGGATACCTGACTTGTGTCAGGATTGGTGAACCACACCATCCAGACCCTACTCCATCTCTTCCTGGTGCCTTTAGAAACAGTCTGGTGTAGTCGGGCAAGCAAGTAGGTATTGAACAGGGAAGGCAATCCAGTACTAAAAAACGCAGTGTTGTCGGATGTGTTGGGCCAAAAGGCACAAATATATTGCAGTTCTACTACAAACCACAACACAACGCATCTTCGCCCACATAACATCTTTTTAAGGATGGATGATAAAGAGGACTACCTTCCTTTAATAGTTGTTAGGTGAACACCAGAAAGGTAGAATGAATTATTGTGTTATATATTGTTTTAAAATGTCAACCCTATTAAATTACAGTATATCTGCAAATAATCAAATTGAATCTCTTTTCTGAATGACAAAGAATACTGAAATTATATTTCACAGTTGCATAAACTAAAACACAGTATTGATTAAACACAAAGTTGTCTCACGTACAAATGCTGAGATCTAGCTGCTTCTGTCAGACATGTCAGCTCAACTTTAGTATTCCTTCCAAGTGCAAGTCCAGAAGCACAACCTGGTAAATCAAAATTGGGAAGAAAACCCTGTCAAATAATTAACACAAGCAATTTAGCCTGGACAGACTTAGAAAAAGACAAAACACAAATCCATTTTGCTACCATCTTTGACCAGAGATGTCTTTCTAGTTTCCCAGTATACCTCAGAGGGATAGGAACCACTGTATTATAACATTCTTTTGGCTACATACTTTTTACTATACTTCCTCAGTTCATGTAGCTTTTTAAGGCTAACGTGTTTCAAGTAATTGTCCTTGAATTTGTCTGTTTTATACAGGGTGTTTTTAAAGTTGCAGTGCAGTGAATATTTCTAATATTCAGTAAATGACGTAATCATCATCTACGTACCACAATTTTGTAAACCACATTTATGAACAAACTGCTGCTTCCTTTAAGGTTTTATTTACGTAAAGGACGGGCACTACGCTACTTTCACTGTCTCATTGCTTGAAGGAAATGGTGTTGACGATTGAAAACAGGGTATTTCTGGTTGAGCATGTCTTCCGTAATGGCGGTAAATATACGGATGAGGTCATTAGACAATTCGTGAGGAAATTTCCAGACTCACAAGTCCCTCACCGAAATTCTGTTACAAAATTGATCAAAAAGTTTTGTGAAACCGGTAGTGTGGTAGATGCATACCGATCTGGAAGACCTTCAATTTCACAAGACCAAATTATGGAACTCCAAGACAGAATTACAATGAGTCCAAATGCATCTTTAAACCACTTGTCTCAACAGGTGCAAATATCTGAGTTCTGTTCACAAGGTTTTAAGAAGTGAACTACACTATCGTCCATACAAATTAACTGAAGTGTCTCAACTCCAAGAAAGAGATTATGAATCCCGTTTAAACTACTGCATGTGGTTTCAGAATTTTATTTATGAACATGGCGCTGCCATCCTTGACGTCACTTTTTTCACTGATGAGGCCTGGTTTCATTTATCCGGTTATGTGAACAGTCAGAACAATCGGCTGTGGAGCAGTGAAAACCCCCATGAATTTCATCAAGTGCTGCTTTACGATCAAAAAGTCGGAGTGTGGTGCGCTATAAGTCGTATGCGGATAATAGGACCTATATTTTTTAATGAAACAATAAATGCAGAACGTTACCGTACTTTAATTCTGGAACCGTTCATAGCACACCTTACAGAACGGGAAATTATGGAATCCTGGTTTCAGCAGGATGGGGCAACAGCACACACAGCCACAACAACACTCAATTATTTAGAAAGCATATTTGCAAATCGCATTATTTCACGTGGAATCTGGCCTGCTCGTTCACCAGATCTAACACCCCCAGATTATTATCTGTGGGGGGCATTGAAGGGGAAAGTTTATGAAAATAATCCGCAGACAATTAATGACCTAAAGACTGAAATAGTAGACAAGATTAAACAAATATCACCAGACATTATTCTGAAGGTTTTCGCAAATATGGAAAGACGAATCACGACATGTCTTGAGGCCCGTGGTGGACATTTTCAACATATGCTTTAGGCACAACTTTATTGTGTTAATACCAACATTACCCATTGTAAACTTGCCGATAGCAGTCAAGTATATTTGAATAATACCATTTATTTTACAATTTGTGTGACGCATTAGTTAACCGCATTTCTGGTGACGTTTTTTTCTTTAGAGAGTATAAATTCACTGCACTGCGACTTTAAAAACACCCTATATTTTGTTCACTTTGTTATGTTTTACAGTAATTGCCCCAAGCTTCAGATTTATTTATTTTTTTTTACAACTAAAGTATTGATACTTACTATGTCTATTTCTCTATTCCATAATTACATCTAACAACCTTCATCATTTGCCCTGATATTAATGCATATTTTATCTAATCAGTGAGGTTTCACAATAGATAGAATGATCAATTCTCATGGTGATTGGATTACTTTCAGAGTATTTACTTGTATTTTGTTTGTTTCTTCTGTTGCATTTTAGATGACTACCAAAGTGCACAGCTGCTGAGTCTAATATTGGAGTTGTTGACATTCTGTGTGGAGCATCATACGTACCACATCAAAACATATGTCATCACCAAGGATGTTTTGAGACGAGTGCTAGTTTTGCTCAAGTCTCGGCATTCTTTCCTTGTCCTTTGTAAGTATTTATTCATTATATAATCCAGGTATTAGCCTCTCAGGAAAAATTGAAAAAAATGGTATGTTAAAAGCTTTACGTGATTAGTAGACGACACAGATTTGAACGACGTTTCGGCCCAATAGGCCTTCAGCAGGAACAAACAAAAAACACGCACACACAGATTAAAAAATCTTCAATTTTCCCTCACATTCAGCTTTACTGCAGCTTCGCATTTTTATGCATTCATTTGCATTTCTTTGCCGTAACCCCTTATTAGCCTCACGACTTTTTCTTATTTTTAAAACCTTCAACCACTTTGGGGAGGGGTATCTGGCTAAATTAATTGAGTCATCTATCATTCAGATGGGCATCATTTTGATTCCTTGTAGTATAGGCTATTTTCTTTTTTATTTGGTTTGGGGGGGGGGGTGAAAAAAAAAATCCTAATGTGTATATAATGTGGTGATTTATGATTCCTTTACCACACTCAACCGCCAGAAATGGAATAGTGCTCTTTTTCTTTGTTTTACTCAATAATGAAGATGCTGTCATATTTTTTGTTTTGCACTTTTTTTTAGGTGCCTTAAGGTTTTGTCGAAAGATAGTTGGGTTGAAAGAAGAGTTCTACAATCGTTACATCATCAAGGAGAATCTTTTCCGACCTGTTGTGGACACTTTCTTGGCCAATGGCGACAGATACAATCTTATTAATTCGGCCATGATTGAGCTCTTTGAATTCATTAAAGTGGTGGGTGTTTATATTACAACAATAAATATATAAAGAAATAATATTCCCTTATATTATTTTTAAATTAATGAAAGTGCCATAAATAATTGTTGATTTGTTTGTTCATTAGATGTGTCCTATATTTTATGTTTTTTGCCCTCTTCTCCTTCAGATATGTTTGATTAAAAACATTAACTGATAAATGATTGTGCTTTTCTGTTGTGGCTAGTTTTCAGAATATGAAATAGAATGTAATTATTTTATTCCTATACTTTTTTAGGAGGATATAAAGTCATTGAGTGTATATATTGTGGAGACCTTCCAGAAGGAGTTAGAGGGAGTCAAATACGTGAAAACATTTGAAACGTTGAAGTTGCGGTATGAACAGCAACGAGACAGAAACCGAGACAAGCATGCATTTGACAGGTGGGATTATGGTTTATTATGTAATAGTGTTTCTGTTTAATGTTTATTGCTTTATTGGCATTTGCTCTTATTGCAATCTGTACTGTCCCTGAAAATTACATTTTTTTTTTTGGAAGAGGGTATGTGCAGAGCACAATGGTGGTTATGACTTATGTACTTTGTTGTTGGACTGTCTCAAAAGGTGGTTATAACTGGCATGTTAGAGATTGTGACTGGTATGTTTTATTTATAAGCTATACGCTGTCTTCCCTGACAGTTCCCTGGACAGCCAAAAAGACCAATGAGGAAGTTCTCAAAGAGGCCAACACAAAAAGGCAGCTCCTAAAAAACATCAGAAAGAAACAATCAACATTTTTCGGGCATATCATGAGAAGAGGAAAGTTGGAATACTTGGTTACAACTGGCAAAATAAAAGGAAAGAGAGATCGTGGACGACAAAGAGAGAAAATACTGGATAGCTTGGTGTCATGGCATGCAAAACAGTCAACAACAACTGATACGATGTACTGTAGATAGAAGATTGTGGAAGGACATGATCGTCTATGCCAGCCGGTATGGAACATGATGATGATAAGCTATCTTAGAGTATAAGATTATAACTGGTTTGTTTTATTTGTAAGCTATAAGCTGTCTTAGAGTATATGATTATAACTGGTTTGTTTTATTTGTAAGCTATAAGCTGTCTTAGAGTATATGATTATAACTTGTTTGTTTTATTTGTAAGCTATAAGCTGTCTTAGAGTATATGATTATAACTGGTTTGTACTCTTAAGCTATCTCAGAGCATGTTACTATGGCGGGTTTAAAATAAAAAAAGTAAATAAATAGATGTTAAAAGATGTATTAAGTATATAAAATATTTTAGTATTTAAATATAATAGTAACAGAGTAATTAATGTTGGAATTAATTCCAAGATAAATACATGCTAGAAAACCAGTTTTAAAAATAGTCCAGACCAGGTGATCGAGATACATGGACAAACTTTTGCATTTTTCATTTCTTTACAAAATTCAAATGATCATTATGTACTCCAATTGCTTGTTGTATCATTTTCCAAACTTTTCATATAATATTATCTAAATAAGCAGTGCCCAAAACCTTGCGATAACATTTCATCTACGTAGTTTGTATTTTCTTCTTTGGTTCTGCTGACCTATACAGAAAAATTGATATAACATGTGTGCACATCAGCCTGATTTAGAGTCAAGGGTGACTATTCTTATCTTTCCAAATAAAATGTAGCCTTGCAAGGGCTGCTGTTGTTTGTGCTATTTTAGTTATTGTTTCAGATTTTGAGCTTTCATTGCTGACAGTTGATCCAAATTTGGGCCAAACAGTGTCAGCTCACAGGCTTTTGGATCCATAACCACAATCCAAATTTAAATTGAACTGTTTCTAGTTTGATTTATTTTAATTTTTGCAACAGTGCCTCTTGGAATATTGGTCATCAATTTTGTTCTTTCAGGCATTAATCTCCATACCATGTGCGCTAGCTGTTTTATTTAGTTATTAGTCGAAGTGTCACTCTTGTCCTGGTGAGCAACAAAAGGTGTAGTCATTGTTAACCCAGGTTGCGACAGAACCAGCATGGAGTCAGGAATTTATCTGTTATTTTATGTCTAACCGGCTAAGATAACTGGGCGGGTCCAAGTGGCTGTGCTAGTCAGAGGTCGCAGCCATTGGTCTCAACATGTGAGATCTCTCCCAATCTTCATGGAGAGAAACCCATAACCAGCACTTCTTGTCGGCTGCTCCCATGACTTTACGTAACCCTGCACAAGGAGTGCTAAATGGGTAGTCCACCTCAAGGGTATTCTGTAGACCTGCGAAAGGAGCTGTCTTATTCCTCCTTTGATAGGTGATGCCCCTATCCTGCTACCCCAGTAGATTAATATTTATGGAAAGAAAATTTTCAAAGGTTGACAAATTTGAGGCTGTCTGTTGTAAAATAATCTAATTTTTAAACACACGTGTAATTAAATAACCTGTAAGTTCCTCAAATGAACTTGAATGTACAACAGAAGAATTATTAACTGTTAAATTTATGAAATGAACACAATAGCTATAGTATTGGTGATAAACAGTTGTGTTTTTTCCACTTATCTTCAATGGTTTTATTTTTTTTTTTTCTGTAGTCATGCTGCTTCTGTGGTGCGGAACAATAGGTTTCGTCGTGATGCTCGAGCACCAGATGAAGATGAAGAAATGTGGTTCAGTCAGGATGATGAGAATGAGGATGATAGTTCACCTCAAGTGTCAGAAATCCTTAAGAACAAGTTGGACTCAGATATTGACCATATACACCGGCTATGGGAGAACAAGAAGGGTAATAGTATTGCAAAATAGTAACTCCTCTTGACTCATTTGTAGGTAGCCTTTAATGTCATTCATTTTAACTAAGAGAAGTCTTGCAGTGTTGTGTTGACCATTGCTACTTTAAATTTAGCCGTGGAGATAATTAAACAAACCTAGAAATCATTTATGACAGCTTTATCTAAAATGTAATAGCTAGAGTGCCCTTAATTGTGAAATCTAATGATACCTAATTGATGTTTATGTCAGTTACACATTTTTTCATGATTTATTATGGTAAGGGAGTTGTCAAAACAGCTTATTGATCTCCTTCTATCAAGAAACAATATTTGATTCACAGACACACACCCTCCGAAAGATTAAAAGGGAGAGAATAAATTTAAATAAAAATTTTTAATAAAATTAAAACATAAGAGAAATAATGACCCAATGTTATTTTAGCAGGAGACTGTGCCTCATCATTTATTAATATTCTCAACTGCTTGTCCGTCATATGTTCAAGTTTAATTATTAAAAAAAAAAACCAATAAATCAGAATACCATATTGCTTTAATAAATCTTAGCTATTTTAATGACATTATTCATTGAAGCATATTTGCCTTGCTTTGAAATTTCACACGTTTATGGTGTGATGCACAACATATCAATACGTTCCTATTGGTTTACTCAATCTAAATGGATTCGCTGTGAAATTGCCACAGATTGTATTAAAAACTTAACCTATTTTGTGCACATATAACAATAACCGGAAAACTCCAATTTTAAATTGAGATTTCTGTGAGATTGGGGAGTGCCACATGTTCAATATAATGTGCACATAGGCAGCTGCTGATAATTTAGTTAAAATGGGACTTCATTTTGAACACATGCAGCCGCTATAAATGAGTCAAGTGGCAAGATGCTGTTGGACAGGCTATAAATACTCATGTGTGGAAATTTGTGTAATTATTTATTAAAGTACCTTTGTTCACATCTGTAACAGATGAGTAAAGTTCTTTTTATAACTTCAGTAAAGTCATAGAAAACATGAAAATAGATTATTAAAGACAAAATGAAGGTGAAGACAGAGTTACATTATCTGAGGTTCTTAAAAGACAATTGTTACAGGAATTGATTATAAAACTCACTGTAAATAACACTTGATGATTAACTCACCTTTTAAAAGTATCGAAAGTAGATTTCGTATATAAATTGATTTCTTCTACAGAAACAATAAGAGTGTACCAAATATTCTTTAAACATTATTGTGTTATGAATCGGCTAACTTCATCCTGTTGGATGCCGAACAAGCTGCATTTTTAGATCAATTGCGTTTGACTGTAAAGTTGAGATATTGCAATCCCACTGCACAATATACCAAACTTGCATATAAGGGCAAACAAACAAGGAAACATATGATATATTTGACATGGCATGTCAATTGTTTTGTGTAATTGAAAGCTCTTTGTATTAGTTAGGTAAGCTAATATTTACCTGATAATGGATATGAAAATCATGTATGGCCATTAGATGATCATTCCCGTGAGCATTTCTTGTGTTTCTGATGATCCTGTGGCAACCTGTTTCTATTTTTCCTGACCATTCTGGCCCTGGAGACATCCATATTACCAGCATTATCTTGTGCTTCTTGGATGAGCGCAGTCAGTTCTCTCATGGCAACTGCCTCATAACCTGCATGATTTCTTGAAACCCAATTGGGATTAACTCTTTTCATTCTTTTATTTAATAATACTCCAAGCTTCTATCTGAATGATGTTATTTATGTATATTTTTCAGGCCTCTTTTCTTTTCTCAGTTTTAGAACCACTCATTTTATATCATTGGTTACCGTTTGTGTGTGTGTGAGTGCATGATATTACATCTGTCTGGCCACCATTTAGATTTCTACTATTTGTTTTCTTTGTGTTTGTCTCATTTGAAGACCTTTTAGAGTCAAAATGGTTTGTTGTTTAGTCTTGTCTTGTCTGCAAAAATGAAACATTTTATATTTTATTGTGATCTTTACTACAGTAGACAGTACTATCCAGTGAGCTTAAGAAAGTTAAAGGCTAAGGGAGTACTTCTAAGAGAAAACAGTACAAATGGCAGGAGATGGAAAACCACCAATATTTTTCTTTCCCATGTGCAATCGTATGATATCATAAGATAATACTGATTTTTATCATAATAATCTCATATTACAATCATGTTGTATTACAATATTAATATAGTGAACACAAATGACAGGATTACATGAAGAGTTATGATTGCTCATGCTTGTGGACATTTACACCATGTGATAATCTTCTTCAGTGATCAACTGTTGCTATGCATTTAGACCAGCATGTTGTCACGAACAACATGGTGCTTTTGATGTCATCACCAGTTCCCAATAACTTGTCATGTAGGGTTGTTTCTGTGGGTCATGTTTGTGTTCTTAGGGTGTTGAGAGTGATGCCTTCCTGTAGTGTATGCTCTAGAGTTTTAAGCTTTACAGCAGTCACATGTTGCAAAGTCACTGAGTCTTATCTTGTGTAGATGTGCTCTGAGGTGACAGTGACCTGTTCTGGGTTTGAATATCTTAGTCTGCTCATTTCTGATGAGCTTGTTTAAGCTGTCTTGTTCTGGCTCATATTTTCCATTTAACACCTTCTATTCTTTTTGCTGACTTGTTTAAGGATTGTTTTTATTTTTTTTGAGGCTCAGGTTGGTTGAACTGTCAAAGGCTCCCACCTGTTTTTCTTTCTCATTTCTAGGAATGACACAATTCTGAACTCGTTCTGTCTTTTCTGACAGTCAACATCATATATTCTTTATTTCTTGAATGAGTCTGTCCTGTTTTGGGCTTGACATTGCTTGTATGACTGACTTTGCATCAGTGAAAATTACAATTTTTGGAGTTGGGACCTTTTGTGCGTTGAGAGTTTGTATGGTTGTGTGGAGTGCCTTTACCTCTGCTCTAAAATTTGTGTACCTTTCTCCAGCTAGAAGAGAGTACGTTTCTGTCTTTCCACTTGGGTAAGTTATATAAATGCAAATGCCTCCCTTCTTTGAGGCTTCAGTTGTGGATCCAACTGCAACTGTGAAAACCCGTGTCCATGTATCTCTGGGGTATTTTTCCTGAAGCATAATGAGTAATAGGGTTCTCTTTTCGATCTCAGGTGGCTTGTTTTTTGGAGACTATTCCTGTAACATCAGGGTGTGTTTTGTTTTTTTATAGACGGACCATGGTTCGGGTGTGAGGACTTCATGCAGATCTTTGGTTGGTTCTAACACATGAGAGAGTTGTCTGAAAGTTTCTCCTTGCAAGATGATTTGGGCTCTTCCTTAGGAGTGTGTTTTTTGTACTGTCTTTGAATTTTTTTGGTGCAGTGGGTGATCTGGTGGCTGTTTAAACTTTTCAAACTGGATGAGAGTTTTGTATTTTCTGCAGTGTGCTAGAGGTCCAAGATCTGCTGTTTTTGCCATAGTTATGATGAGGGTGTTTTTCATTGTTCCCAGGGTTGTTCTAAGTGCCATGCTTTGGACTTTGCCTAATTTTTCCAGGTACATCTAGGCCGCTGTTGCCCAAGAACTTGAGGCATTAGACTTAATAAGTCTGACTGCTCCAGTGTACACTTGCTTTAGGATCTTTTTATTTGTTTCTCAGGATATACCTGCTAGTTTTTTCATCATTGGCAGTATTCGGGTTGCGTTTGCTTGAATTCTTTAAATTTGAGTTTCCAGGTGAGCCTAGAGTGACTCCCCAGAAAGCTGGTGTGTCTGTTTGGGTTATTGTTATGGTTTCCCAGCTTTATTGATGTGTTTTTTTGTTGTTGGGAGCGTGAGAAGATTGTGGCTGCAGTTTGCATATTATTTCTAGAGACACACGCACTCCCTTCCTTTTCCAATCTTTGTCCAGTTTTCTACCTTCTCCACTGTTTTTTGGAGCAAAGTAACTGTAGTGATGTGTTCCATGGTTGTCCAAATAGCAAAGTCAAATGCATGTAGGCTGTTTTATTTTTGTTGGTGGTTGCAGCATTTTGTTATGTCATTTGTGTACATTAGGAAGAGTGTGAATGCTATAACACTTCTTTGAGGGACCCCTTCTTGTAATGTGACTGACTTGCTAAGATGATTTGTTTTCACTCTGGTGGTTCTTTAGAATAAGTAGTCATGGATCCAGGAGAGCATATTTTGTGTGACTCCTAATTATAGGATTTTCAGCATCAGACCTTCCTTCCATTCAGTGTCAAAGGCAGAGGAGAGGTCAAAGAAAATAGTCATTAATTATGTTTTCCCTGGAAGGCATTTTCTATGTCTTATGTGAGATGTGTCAGTTGGTCCTCTGAGCTTGTTTGTGCTTGGGCAAGGAGTGAGTTGGTTTCTGAGTACCAGATAAGCCTTTTGTTGATTGTCCATCAGTTTTCCTACACAACTGAGTATTTTTTTTTAGTATGTAATGTTGTGGATCTTTTTTTCTTCTTTCCTGGTTTCAAGATAGGCTGTGTATGGGCCTCCTTCCAGGTTGAAGCCAGTCCTAAGTACAGTCCTGAGTTTTTAAAAGGAGAAACTTTTCAGTGATGGGGCCCAGGTATTTGAGGAATTCATTGTTAATACCATCTGCTCCTGAAGCCTTTCTCTCCTCCAAGTTCAGTATTGCTTCATCTAACTCCTGTAGACTGAACTTTGCTGTTCTGGTATTCTTGATTTTGATTGTTCATGATGGAATCTGTTTGGGCTCTACTTCTTTGACTCTTTCTGATGAAATATACATTTTGCTTTTGTCTGGTAAGTTTTGGCCAGTAGGACCACTGCTGCCTTGTCAGTAACAAAGTTGGAGTCTGAGACTTGCAGTCTTTGTTCTTTCTTTGTTTCAACTAAAGCTTTTCGTTAGGTTCCATAGTTTTTTTTGTGTGTCCTCAAGGTTGAGTTTGGCTGTTTTTTCATGCCAGCTTTGTCTTATGCTTTTCTTTTTCTCCCTGGTAAAGGCCACCTTTGTTATGGAAATGGTAGGCCCCGGTGTCACTTCAAACGAATTAAAATCCATAATTGTTCAACCACCCTTGCGGATTCCTAATGGAATCATCCGAATTAACATCTCATCTCCCAAAGTAAGATATCTGCAGTCCTCATCATAGCAGTCTCAGCACGTGTCAAAAGACATAAGGCGAAACCACACAGAAAGTGACCACAGCTATCTGTTCCCTGTCATACAATATTAATTCATCGTAAGCAATCGGAATATTGAAACATGATCAAAATGGATGAGCGCACAGCTCACGGTGTGCACGGAGTACTTAACTCAGTAGCTCCGGCAACAAAGTTGAAGGCCACTTTTGTCTTGTGCAGAATAATGTTTTCATCTGTGGGATTATTTTCCATGCAGTGACTGAGCTCAGTGTGAGGTTCTTCAAGTTTTGGATCCAAAGGGGTTGGTGGTACCTTAGCGGATGCTTCCTCCTGCTGCATGTAGAATAATCTCATTGAAAGTGTTAATTTTGGAATTTAGGGCTATTTTCCCTATTTTGATATTATTCAGATAGTCGATTTGTGAAGTAAAGAGGTTCCAATTTGCTTTCTTATAGTTCCAGCTGGGAAGGAGGTCAATTTCATGTGTGAACTTGGCTCTTTTCAAAGTGATGAGTGTGGGTGTGTGATCACTATCTCCTAGTTGTTGGAGAACATTTCAACTTATGGTCTTCTATATATCTTCAGTTGCGATGGTGAGATCTGGGCTGCTTGTGGTTCGCCCAGAACCTTAAGTAATATGAGTGCTTGTCTTTTGGTTCGTTGAGTATGACAAGACTTTTCTTTAACAAAATCTTCTACTCTTCGCCCTTTGCATTGAGGTCTTGGTACCCCAGACTTGGATGGAGATTGGCTGTTGAAGTCTCCAACATTTACCAAGTTTTTGTTGTTTGTACCATGTGATAATGATTTAAGGAAACAAAATGGCTAATGTTATTCTTTCTAAATTAAAAAAAAGGCAATTTTTACAGCTAAAGGTAATTATCCTTTCTTTTCTTCCCTTAACAGCTAAAGATAATCAGTCTGATGTTGGTGACAGCCCACCACGAGTTCTTGGAGCTAAGTCGTCCATTAACATAAGCATCAAAACTGGCAGCAACTCATCTCTTTCCTCTTTGCTGAGCATGCCAGATTCCCCAGGCTGTCGAAGTGGGTCACCCCCAGCATCAGGCCAAGAGTCTGCAAATAGTCCACCACACTCCTCCAGCAGACCCTCCCCCAGTACTAATGGCAATGTTTCTACCACCAGTAAAACTATTAATAGTTCAGCTACAGTCATCAGCAACGCCACAAGTAAAACAGCTTGTGCCACTTCCACCACATCAAGCACCACATCACCAAGAGTTGCTGCCTCTGATAGTTCGCCTTCTAGTAGTGCAGTCACAACTAAAACTGTAAGTATTTACCTTTTCACTCAATGTGCTTTTACTGTGTAATAGGTGACCATACTTCAGTATCATTGACTCGTCATTTTAATACCTGTGTTCTTATATTTTCAATACATGAGCATACTTGTTTATTAAAATGCTCCTTAAACAGTAAAATTCCTCAAGATCTTCATATAAATCTAAAGGGAGCACAACAAAGTAAATCTTGCTACGACAGAACTTTGTAGACTTAATGTCTACCAGAAGCCAAGACTCCATGTTAGCACCAGGGCTGTTTATGGTTTGTGACTCATAGCTGACTGCTTGGATCAAGGTGGTGACAACAACAAAAGGTGATTCAAATCCTACTCCACTTCTGGATTAAAGAGAGAAGACAGCCTGGTACTTGAAAATGCAATGCTGAATTCTGATGTTTTGTGCAAAAAGAGCAGATATTACAGTTTCATGTAAACTATAACAATGCATCCCTACCAAGCTAACATTCTTTTAAGGGCAGTTGATGAAGAGGAGCAAAAGTAGAATACCCACCTCCACAGATTGCAATGACTACACACAGCAGTGTATATATCACTATGGCATATAGATTTCAGACCATATTCTACAAACATGTGAACTGTACAGAGATCTAAGAACAGTAACAAGAAAAGATCCAAGATGCCCAGCAACTAAATCATGATCATAATCCCACCTTCCAATGGTAGGTCACGAAACAAGCTAACCATTCTGGCTAAGTGAGTAGGGACTGAAGAGGAGAAGCAACTCATTACTGAACAATTTTTACTGATGGATGTGTTTGACTGAAAAGTACAGAATATCATTGTTTGCTGTAAACTACTACAAGATGTATCAACACCCATTTAACATACTTTTTAAAAAATGGACAGTGAAGAGGATTAGTCATTGGGTACACAATGAAGGCTCTAAGAAAGATAATTAGCAATCAGACTTATATGACCTCCGGCTAATAAGTAGATTTGTGGAAAAAACTCATTTATTTGTATACTCTGTTTAATGCAGAAAGAAAAGAATTGTATCTTGTAATTGTACACAGTATACATATTATAGGTTTTACAAGCTGGCAAAAATAGGTAAAAATACTTCAGTTTTAACACATTTTTTAATATTATGTCGAAATTTTAAAAAAAAACATTGGAAGAGCATCAGTCACAGTCTAGACTTGTTCAAGATTTTAGGGAAATTAAGCACTCACAAAAAATACCAAGCTTCAAGTAAACCAGATTTATGTTTTCAGAACTCTACTAAACAGTAGTGAAGCATGAACAACATATAAAAAAAAAGTAAAGTACCCCCCGTCACGCCGAGTGGCGTATAGGGAAATATGGTGTTAGTGACCCTATATTTTACAGACCTTCAGCACCTGATTTTTGGGGTAATGTGGTCGGTATTACGCCCGTGCTGCTTTTACTTTCCCAGAAAAAATCCGGTACCCATTTAAGGCTGGGTGAACCCGGAGCCGTCGGTTGGGATCGAACCCTACCCCTTGTCCGTAGTAGTCCAGTTCACTAACCACTGAGCTATCGCGGCTCCTACTAATTTTTAGGGAATTAGTAAAACCCAGGTGTCCTCGCCAGGGTACGAACCCCGGCTGTTGCCGTGGTAAGCCAACCGCCTATCGATTGCGCTAACCGGACACCCTCATGAACAACATATGCTTAGCAAAAAAAAACTTTTTTCTGGCAGTGCTAAGAAGAAATCTAGGCATCAGATGGCAGGATTGTGTATTCAGCCAATACCCTGCTAAGCCTATGTCACTTAAGTTGGTTTAGATATAGAATTCCAAAAGATGTTCTGAATGGCAACCACCTTGTTGGCTGACCTACATTCCTTTTTAAGGATGTCTGCTTGCACAACATGAAGCGATTCAACAATTCCTGGAAACAGGAGATAAAATATGACAAGAGAAGATTGAAGAATTAATATGCAGCAGAAACACCATTGTCAGCCTCCACATCCATCATCTTATTCTATATGTAAGCGTGATTGTCAATCTAGAGGGAAAACTGTTTAGTCATAACATGATAGTTGTTCACCCTTGACTGACCTATTATATACATTGATTTATAGAAACTCTACGATTGTTATTATATTATGATCAATGTTTTCTTTCTCATAGCCTGGTCTAAAAGGTCTGGTTGATTATCCTGATGAAGATTCAGAAGATGAGGAAGAAGAGGAAGAGGAAGAAGACGAAGAAGATGTGATATCTCCATCTCCGAAGCGGCCTCGAGTAGGAACATAACATTGAGGCAACAAGATCATTCTCATACGTCAATCATCTCTTTATGTTGATGTTAGTTAAGAGATTTGTTGTCTGCTCTGATTTTATGGTAGTGTATGACTGGCACATTCGCCCCTTTATGAGTGCAACCATGATTATATATATACATTGACTTCTGGCAGTGTCCATTTTATTCCATGTATGACCATTTCTTGTCACAAATGTAATACCCAAACATTTTTAAGTTTCACCTGACTGAGTACATTTGCGTGTTATTAATCTAAATAATAAATTTCTGAAAGTAAACTTCGAAATTGTCTTTTGTTAATAATTAAGAGTGTAAATGGTGTTTTTAATTTGTTTCACTTTACATTTGTTTTGTAGGGGTGTGCATTGATTACAATTGTAAAGGCAATGCATATACCATTAACAACAGTTCTTTTGTTCAAGCTTACTTAAACTGTTGTCCCCACACCATACCATTGTACATCATCATAAATTGTGCAGGTTTGTACATATTTAATCATGAAATCAATAATCTTTCAGGGAGTGATTTTTCATTGGAAATAAAGCAACACCTTGTCATCTGTGTTGCCAGTGTATTAAAAACAAAAACCTGGCAGTCATACTTTAGGTCAACTGTTCATATTGGCCATTACTTTTGAACATCTTTTTGCAGCTTGTAGACGTTTCTGAGTTCATTTCCTAGTTTATTATTTACTAATCAGGTGCTGTAAGTCATTTACTCTTTGGCAGTAGTGCCTGTCTGTAGAAGTTGAAATTGGCATTGGGCCTTTGTGAAGTTGTGACTATTTCATTCCAGAGAAGTTGGCTGGGGACAAACTTCCTGCCTGCATTCAGTACTGAAAAAGGCCCTCAAATATGCTTTTCAGAATTATACTGATCTACATAGTAGAGACACACAACGGTTACCGCTTTGCTAACATTCTGTGATAGCGGCAGACCTAAACACTATGACTGTCTCACATAATGTGCGTATATGCTTTAATGAGTTTCCACCAGTTCAACATGTTGATTTTAGCTTTCGGGCTGTCATTCACAACTCCACCATATGTGAGCAATATTGTGTAACGTCAGAACTGGCCAAATTTTATTACAACCGGGGATATATGTGAGATCAGAAAGAAGTAATGTATCACCATAGGTCATAAGATTTTGTATACTTACTAAATCTTGTTAAAATTCATGAGCCTAGTTTCGTGTTTATTTACGTTGCAGTAACTTTTTATTTCCGTTATTCCGACCAAATATTTCTGTTTTCACAGAAATTGATACTTTGTTGGCATTGCATGTGAAAAAAAATATACTATATATTGCAGCGATCACAGTAAGATTTGAATGAAATATGGACTGGAGACAGTAACAGACAGCACGTGCTTTGAGAGGACTCATACGAGTAAGAGGGGGATGGTGAAATTGGGTTATGACTACCTCTGTGAAATCTGGTAGCAAGTTTTAAGAGATTAAGCCAATTGTCTTCCATCTGGTTTTAAAATATGTTGACTTCAATATTAATTACAAATGAAAAGAAAAAAATTGTAGCATGATATGACCAATCCAAAAATATACTTGATTGATGACTATAAGAAGACCACTGGAAATGAAGGGAAATGACAAAGATGGATTGACATAAAATGCCACAGTCAATGGCAAGAAACAAAGAGAAAAAAACAATTTTGAAGATCCGTTACAGCTGATCTTCACTGAAAATATCACAGGGATGTGGATAATTTATGAAGAGCCATATTGTTATTTACTTGCTATATTTTTAAAACAGGTATTCAAATGAGGGTAGATCATGTACAGAGAATAGCTTGTTTTCTGTGATGGTGTTACACATTTTGACTTGATTTTGATATACATTAAAAGTCTGAGTATATGGCAGACTCTCATTTGATAGTAGCAGTTCATTTCTTATTTTCAGAAGGATAAACTGCTTGAGCCAGTTAAGAGTGTTTCATATTTCTAACTTTTACTCTGTAAGAAAACCTGTAAGTGCATAAATGAATTTTCTGTGTTTTATTTTTTTCCCAAGATGCACCCTGTTTACTGCTACATACAAAATAATAGTGTATATTATTTAAATTCAACCTAATTTGACTTAATAATCAGTTTCAGCTAATATGATCTTTCTATTTGATTAATTATTTTTAATTTTTAGAAAAGAGCTGTATTTAATTAAAATCAACAAATTGCTGCTTTGTTATATAAGATGTCATTGTCATATTTTCATAAATTCATCAGATTTTGAGTACATTTCCAGTTGTCTGTTTTGATGCAAGCGCAGTGAATAATTCTGTAAGTTGAGACAATTTAGTGACGTATGTTTGAAGTAATTATATGAAGCAGTGTTTACTTTCTACAGAGAGGTTTGTGTGTTGATATAATTTACTTCATAAGATTTGTTTGTGTTAATTAAAATAGGTTACTCTGTCAAGAGGTTTGTATGTTGAACTAGAGGTTAGTCCATAAGCCTGCTGTACTTGGACCTGAGAGTGAATTTGCTGCTGCCTCAATTGCAGAATCAGGGCACATGTCTTATTTCAGTTGAAATCATTTGCTTATTGTTCATTAAAAAACAAAAAAATTATATTTGTGTACAGAGGTTTATAGATATGCAGTCCAGTGTTCATTGATTACTCTAAAATTCACTGTGCGTTACAAATGTCCTTTCTGAGTCAGAGATATGAATAGTCATAGTCTTAAATTTAACTTTTTTCTACCATCGTTTCATGAAGTATTGTGCATGACCATTTCAAATACAATCATTCTGGTTTTTTACGGTTTGCGTTGTAAAATGTAAAGTTAAAAATTTCTTAGTTTCACTACTTGCCCTGATGCTTGTTTCATAAATATTAAGACAGTAAGTATATTACCATCATCCTACAAAATGTTATGTTACACCTAACACAGAGTGTTCACAACAATTCAGTAACTCACATTCATGAATCATTCACAGGGTAATGTCTGAACACAGACATTACATTGAATAATGGACACTCAAGATGTGTGCATGAAGTTCCTCTCTCAGCAAGTATGTCAGTTATATGTTGAGGTCCAGGGATTAAAACATTCATCCGATGATTATTGAACGAGAATCATCAGGAACTATAATTCACCCTGATAAAGTAGTAGTTTGTAGTTGGAATATGTTGCATATTGCAACACCCATCCAGTAAAATAGACTGCTGGTTATTTTTTAAGATTGTTTTGTTTTTTTATGTGATATTGCTTTTTTTTTTCCACCATAGTCTCATTAATAGTTTTAAAAATTGTGCCTGTGAGAAATTGGTTTGGGGTCGAAATGATTTTGTTTGTGTTAACTTGTTCAACTGGTTTCTGTGAGAAATTCGCTTGGGGTCGAAATGATTTTGTTTGTGTTAACTTGTTCAACTGGTTTCTGACTGTGAGAAATTCGCTTGGGGTCGAGATGATTTTGTCTGTGTTAACTTGTTCAACTGGTTTCTGTGAGAAATTCGCTTGGGGTCGAGATGATTTTGTTTTTGTTAACTTGTTCAACTGGTTTCTGACTGTGAGAAATTGGTTTAGGGTCGAGATGATTTTGTTTGTGTTAACTTGTTCAACTGGTTTCTGACTGTGAGAAATTGGTTTAGGGTCAAGATGATTTTGTTTGTGTTAACTTGTTCAACTGGTTTCTGACTGAGAAATTCGCTTGGGGTCGAGATGATTTTGTTTTTGTTAACTTGTTCAACTGGTTTCTGACTGTGAGAAATTGGTTTAGGGTCGAGATGATTTTGTTTGTGTTAACTTGTTCAACTGGTTTCTGACTGTGAGAAATTGGTTTGGGGTCGAGATGATTTTGTTTGTGTTAACTTGTTCAACTGTTTTCTGACTGTGAGAAATTGGTTTGGGGTTGAAATGATTTTGTTTGTGTTAACTTGTTCAACTGTTTTCTGACTGCTGTATATGCCTGCATGTGTATTGGTGCTGCTTTCTCTTTCCCCTCCTCACCTCTCTCTCTTCCAAGTCACTTTCTTTTACAGCATTCACACAAATATATTACTTAGCTAGTTAATCAAACATTAATCTTTTTTTTCTTTTAGTGACCTTAGAACACATAGAGCCTTTTATTTTGTACTATATCAAAAACTACTATTGGAGTCAGGGGCTGCACCAAAAATTGTTTATGCTAATAGATTACTATTACTAGTGACTTGCATTGTACACATAGCAAATGTGCCCAGCGTTTTTGTTTGCTCTGTCAGCATGAACATTTAACATTCTACAAGGGATGGTTAATATTGCATCTTGGCATAATTAAAATCATCCACAAATGATGTTCCTACTGTTGCGAATTACAGTTTCACAATAAAGGGAATGCTTAAAATATATTTCTCACAATGATACGGAAGCCTATTTGTGGAAGAAACAAATACAAACATTTTATAATCTATTAGTGCCAGGCATATTTGGTCTTTCTGGCATTCACCCGATGACTATTCTAAAACTAGGTCATCTATCCTTAAAAGGATGTTAAGTGGGTGTAAATGTTTTATTTGCGCCTTTTGACCACATGCACATCCAAATGGAACACTGCATTTTTTAAGTGCTGAGTTGCCTTCCCTCTTTGATTCCTACTTGTTTCACGCAGCATTACTGGTAGGTGAAACAGGGTCTTCATCAAATCTGTTTGCCAATGCAGTCAGCTGTGGGTCACTGACTACACTCAACTCAGTTACTGGATGTCTTGGCACGAACTTTGGTCTGATCCCTGAATTACTAATTATAACATAGAACCTACAATACTGGATATCTCATACTTATCACTTTTGTGTTTTTATGTATGCAGGTTAGTGTTGTTTAAAATATTTCACATTCAAAACATAAGTCACCCCGCCCCCAACAATCAAATATAGCATTCATTTTTGCCGTGCATCAGCTTAGCCCCAATAATTTAATGTGATTAATTCAACATAATTGGGTAATGGTCTGAACCAGAGTAATAAAACACTGTGTACACATATATTTTCAGCATTATGTATGCTAAATCAGTATAATTTTGTCAATTCGTGATGAAAAGCTGATTTCTTTATTAGCCTCCATGTATCTTGTCATGATTTTATAACAGCTTTAGGTCAAACTGTCAATTGATGAAATCGCCTGTTCTTGTTGGAAAATAGTGTGAGTAATTTAAAGGTTTCAGTTTGTGTGATAAATTTTGTAACTTTTAAGCACTAAGCGCATAACACATTCGCCACCCAGGTGTTTAAAATGCTATTTTTTTTTTAATTTGAAATCGCAGCAATAAAATGAAAATTTATCTAAAACGTGCATTTTGTTGAGACTATTTATTCAGGAAGTCTGAAAAGCAGGTAATAAGAGTTACAAGGTTTAGCGGAAATAATTGCGAAAACATTGATAAATTAAAAGCAGCAAGTAGCTGCTTTTGAGCTTGGCACACCAGCTACAAAACAGTTATTTGCAGCTTGTGGTACAGAATGTGTTAGTGCAATTTGTTTTGTATCAGGGTCATGACTGAACATTTGTCATTCACAGTTGTATCGCCATATTCCACCATTTTGAATGAAAAGTTCATGACTTCTTTCCTTCCAAACTCGCCATTCAGTATCAAGGGGGAAATATAGTTTTCAGTCATTTGTGTTTTTTGTTTTTGCCATTTCCAGCAGTTGATCTTTTTCATGGTTAACTCTTCGATCTGAAGATCTTTTAGCATTTGTTCAAGGTCTAAAAGTCGTATTTTGATATTTTTGTTATTTTGTGTGACTAAGCCATTCTAGCTATTGTTTTGTTTATTTATTCAATGGAGAAAATTATTCTTAGCTTTTTTTTTTTTTTTTTCTCTTAATTCACTTCTGGTCTTATATCTCAGGCTGTTTGTTTTTTATGTCAGGTGTCTTATACATTCTATTTCAGCAGTGGTGATTTTTCTGATTATTCTTAAGTCTGGCTTCTGACTTCAACAAGTGTAATTAATGTGACAGACAATTGTTTTTGCCACCTTTGTCTGAGCTTGCTATCAGCGGTTTGAAAAAAAAATAATTAATAAATAAAGGGTTACAATAAAATAAAATCAACACTAGGTTATTGCCTTCTTTATGGATATGTCCATTGGGTGTCTCTGTATAGAATCTCCTCAGATCATATTTCTCTGTATGGACATGAAAATTAGATGTACATATCTTGAACATTTTTGGTTTGATATAATAATAAAAAAAAAAGTGTATTTCTTTTCTACTAATTATAACTGTTTGATATGTATGTAATGTTTATTTTTTCGTCTCACTAAATCAAGGACTGACAGAGATCAATCACTGACACAAAATCAACATTTTTGTAGAATATCGTTAGCCTTTCCACTATACTCTGTCTGTAATTATCCAAAGTAGACACCAATTCCACTGTTCTCCAATTTGTCTTTGATGATATGCTTCTCCCTGTGAGTCCCACATTCAAGCCAATTCAGGTGTTGCTAATTTTGGTCAAGATATTCTTAAAATTGTTTCCATAAATTGTGTGTGAAATGATGGCAATCGTGGCTTTGTTCTCCAATATTCAGACAAGAATCACTGAAATAAACATCTATGATATATATCATTAGTTTGTAGAATAACTCTGCATATTGCCTTAGGTAATATTCTTACATACCCTTCATATCTTATGATTACTTGGTGAGTATGAATGTGTCGTCACAAACTTTGCTGCAAGTAACATGATAGTATTGTACTCATTTAGTGTGCGTTGAGATTTGAGTTTTAAGTCTTGTCAAGTCCAAAGTGATGTAAGCAAAACAGATTTGCTCTTACCTTTTTGCAAGCCTCCAATCAAATTATTTGTGGCACCATTTTGACTGTCATACAGTCTGCTTCCTCCAACAACCTGTATTACCTTTATCTTGTTTTGTAGGAATCTTCTTTCTTTGCCCATTCACTTCCCATTATTACTGATTTTGTCTAACAAGAATATTGATGGCCACGGTCATTTCTATTTGAATTCAACATACATTTTTTAGCTTCACAATTAATTATAAATAGTCAAAATTAATGTATGAGCAAATTTCCCCTCTCAAATCAGTGGTTACAAAGTAAAATGGATCAGTAACATTACCACTGGCTAATGAGCATGAAATTTAGGATGACTTAATTAAAAAAAAAAGTGTTTAGAATTGGATACATTAGAAATTCAACTGTTGTTAATGATGTGACCTTTTCATGAACATAAAAGTGTGTAGTGTTCTTTCACTATTAGACTGTCAACTCTGCCCAAACATTCCAAGTGCCAGCATAGTCATAAATACTTTGGGGGGGGGGGGGGGGTGGTATTTTCTCACCCCTCATATCTTTATCGCTAACAACTTTCTAGATATATTCTGGAGTTTTTTTTGTTTTTTTTTCTGTCACAAGTAGCCGTAACTATAAAGTTATATTGCCAAATTGGCCACTACCCTTTTAAACAGTCTGTTGCTATATAATGGGGCCTTTAGAAATAATGAGGCAGAATGATTACTTGCAACTTTATATTTTGTGTGTACAGAATAAAAGTGTGGATCATTTGTTATTGCTGGTGAGTGTGGAGCAGAGTATGTTGGTTTCTTGCACGTATTAACACTACATTTAAAATGTTCACATTTATAAAATACCCATGCTTCATGAAGTGAATCAGAAATTTCTAATGGAAAAAATTTCAACAAATCACTTATGGTTTTAAAAGTCCATTTGTGTATAAAGATCTGTTGTAATAAATGGTCTCTTAAACTATATTTGTGTTGCTTTATTTAAAATATATAGTATATAACTATCTTTACAGCATTATCCTAATTCTGTGGTCTTCAGGAGGGGGACTGGAGAATAAAGGCTGCTTGTCCAGTGCAATCACCACAAGGTGTTCACAAGTCTTGAGTTGTTATTGTTACATTAAATACATGTATAAAAAAATAATGATTTACCTAAATATGTAAGTAGTTCACACAATATAAGGAATACTTAAATAGGTTAAAAGATACAATATTTGGATTTTTAACTGTATGCTTGAAGATTGACTGCAATTTTTTATGAAAAACTGCACACTCTGTTTAAACAAGTTTAAAAGTATGGAATTTTGGTGGACTATGTCAATCTAAGGTCCCAATGAAAATGTTGTTTTCACACAGAATGACATATTAGTGTAGTTAAATAACATGTTCTGTATAATTACATGTTCCACTGTTTATAAATACATATTTGTGTGTTATAAGGAAATTACATGGATCCTAGGCTGAGTAAAGAGTTTGTGTAAAGTTCTCAGTATTCTCAAAAGATTGAAGCCTTTATGGGGAAGTCCAGTGATGATGTTCATAACAGAATATCACATTTCCTTAATGTTATGAAAGATATTGCACTCTCATTTTTTCCACATTGATAATTATCTTAAAAAAAAAAAAAGACCATTGTTGCCAATATTGTGTGTGCCTAGAACTCAACAGTTTAGGTCCTATCTGAGAGTATTTTCACTTCATATTCTGGACATGAGCACATTTTGTGAACAGAAATAAATTACTAACAATTAATGATCAAATCATAGATGACAAATTATATTTAGTTTCTGGACACAAAATGGTGCATATTTCACATAAAAATCTAATTTTACAGCCTTGAATGGAAAAAAAAATATTTTTATTCAACAATTTTAATAGGAAACATAAATTAGCTAAATACTCATTGCTGAAGATCAAGGTAAAAGGCAAGGTTGAAGGCAAGAGGACCACTAGTGCTATCTATACGTTTCTGGTTTATTAAGAGCTGACAGATTTTTTTTCTCCCCTATGTGAGGATAATAAATAGTGGCGTATTCACATGAGCCAGCACTGCAATAATCCTTTGTTAGAGATTCTTTTGCAGAAGCACTCGCTGTGACATGTTTTATATACTTATTTACGAAGCAGATAACATAAAGGGGTTGCAAAAATATAGTTTTTATATAGAGGGAAGCATTATTTGTGGTAAACAGTATTTTTTTTTTTATGTGTAATTTATTTAATGCTTGCAACACCGTCATGCACTATTACATTATCAAAGTCCTTCAAAACAGTTTTATTGAAAATCATGTTTATTATTAAAATATTTTACTGCCCTTAGTCCATCAGTAAATCTAATTTAGGAATAAAGCTCATGACTTTTAGAAATGGACATCACAAAACAGAAGGAAGAAAATGAGTCCAAATGAATGCACACTGAGTTGAAACCATTTGTTTCGCTTTCAACAGTTGACTAAACTGACATAGCAGATCACAAATATCACTTCATGCCTCTTCACAGCTCTTGCTCTGAGCTTTTTCATGGAATGAGCTTCTTGATGTAAGGCTACAGGTGACCATAAATTGGAATTCTTAAACTTAAAAAAAATCCCACACAATCACTCAATATAAAAGTATCAGACCAGTTATATACAAGCATTTTATTAATGAATGATATTGTTACAGTGCAGTAAATTGGTTGCCTTCGGAAAATGTGTGGACAAAAGTGGTGTTCATTGAAGCTTGCAATCCAATATACACAAAAGTGATCTAAGCAACGACTTTTGTTTATTAATCATGATCAATTTGTCCGAGATGTACCTGATCTAATAATAACTATTTGCAAATCTTATTTCATTATATTCTCTGGGTTTATACCTATAGACACCAATTCTCTCTCTGGTGACAGTAGTTTTATTTCACAGATATCCATTATTTGCTCAGTTAGGACTATCTTGAAAGGTTAAAGAAAAAAAATGGCACCAATTATAGCTATATGACCCGCCAAGTATGATTTTATAAAGACAGTATTATAATTCTGCACGTTAGAAAAATATATATTAGATATACAAACAGTGCATATTTGTACATGCTTGTCAGGAGAAGGAAAAGTAGTGAATATGGGAGGAGAGGAGGAACTAAAGGGGAAAGGTCCTACCAATGAATTCAGAAATGGTAAAAATAAGCACAAATGTCATGCCATTTTAGGGGGAAATAAACCATAACATGAAACTAGACAATTCACAATTATTACTAGGCTCTCCCTCAAGAATACCACACTACAAGAGTATATAAATATGCTTGTCCTATGGTGCCTGAAGATGCAAAAGCAATCATTTATCGGAATGTCTTTGCAACAATTTCTCCACATCTGCGTGATGACTTGTTTAATGATTTTGTACTGACAAATGAATGAAATTAACCTACAGAACAAATGGTTCACATATCTCAGACAGAATATGCGATATCATAGGAAGATACATAAAAAAAACAAAAAAATATCACATGCATGACAGCATTCCAATGTTAAATAACATATGAAACTTTTGCTCAAACCAACCGCCACAATTTATAAATCCTGCCATACATAACTTAGTTTACAATGTGTGTGCGAGACCATTAAGATGGCTGAAAGTATCTAATGGAAGGAATAATTACAGCCAGAGGAATATTTTTTTTTAACATGACATTTTTAATCTCATGATTCTCTACATTAGTTGGAAGGAAAACAAGAACAATCACTCTGTGATCCACTCTGGTTCATCAATGGTGATGTCAGTTAACAGAAAATGATATAACATTATTTACTTCTCTACAAGAAATTTGTTGTTCATCTATTTAATGCTCTGCTGTTCATTTGGACATTTGTATTGAACAAGATACACACTTGGTCTTGATTATATCACTTTAGAAAAGTCACAAAAATTTAACCAATTAAAATATAGACAATTCATCACTGAAAATAATAATGTTGCCTCCACTTGCACATTTGCTATTTGTCAAATAATTAGTAAAAATGTGCAAGAACAAAAGAATAAGACATCAAAATGATTATCACCTTATTCACGCATGTGAACCACTGAAATTCTCAGTACGCCTCTCATCAGGAGAGCTAAGAACCATACATCCATACCCCACAGACAAAAGAAACAAAAATCTACTTCATTTATATAGTGCAATACAAATATATTAATAATAAGACTGAATATATCAATATACACAAAAACACTATGCAAATAAATAGTCTTTACAAACCTAACTCTTTTTGAAGATAAACAAGTGGAAATTACAATTCATTTCATACCCAACTGCTTCCATGTATGTAAGCAGCAAACATCATGCAGATTACACGTGAACGTTTCCACACAGAATTGAACATCCTTTTTTTTTTTTAAATATGCCCCCGCACACATAAACAATGTAAGCTTAAACCATAGATGCTGAAGGAAAAATTGTTTTAAACCAAATGATTTCAGAGCAGATCAAATATAACAATAAAAACCTTAAGATGGATATGACTTGGGGAAATAATTCCTTTTATATGTGGATAAGGCTGCACTTGTATTTCCCATACGACATTTAAACACTTGTGGTTGAAGCAAAACCTGTCCTTAAATTAAAAAAAAAAAGACATGAATAATGCTAATTGTGACATATAGAACACTTCAAGATGCCACAAGACAGTAGAGAAAGCTAAGAACCCTTTAAGTATCAACACAGAACATATTGTGTAGCTTGTTCCTTAATGCACTGAATATAAATGGTGAAAATCTACACAGCTAGAAATCATGAGAACAGGTTCCTTTCATGTTGGAAAACATATTTGCTTCTAGACAGATTATTTGAGTCAGGACAGGCGTGACTTCCAACAGAAACATTTCAAACATAGCCTCATTCAAAACTCAGAACATGGCACAAACAAAACAGCCAGGGAAAAAAAGAAATACATATTAACAGCAGCCACCTTTGTTTGCACTGACAGGTGTGCTTGAATTGATCTTCACACTGGGTTTACTGTCAGATGCAGCTGTTACTGGGCCCATTCTGTTCTTTATTTCAGCAGCCATGGTCATGAAGGCCTGCTCAACATTGGTGGCATTTTTAGCACTGGTCTCCAGGAAGGGTATACCAAGTTGGTCTGCATACTCCTAAGTGCGGATAATGACAAAAAATGAGTATACTATTGAGGATATCAATTCATTATCAAATGTTACAGCATTGTGACCAGCAAGCACATACAGCAGCATACACAACTGTAAATGTTTTGAGGTAATGTTACTTCCACAACGTTTACATCTAACATCATCTCTATCTACCTATTGTCCATTCAAGCTGAAGACAGAAATTGCAGAATTTATGTTCAACAATCTGTGTTACCAAGTGTAGGACCCACATTGTATCTCACCATATTTCCCTGTTCTGGGTGAGCCTCTCAATTTCTGCTGCCTGCTGTTGTTGCCTCTCACCTCAATGATCTTTTAAGTGTTTCCCTGGGTCAGCCTACTTTTTTTTTTTTAACCATTTGACAGCTTGTTTTGACATTCTCTTGTTGATTCTTCTCTTCACATACCCAACATATGACAACCACCTTCTTGATTATAGACATTTATGGATGCTTTGTTGATTCTCTTTTTTTTTTCCCCCACTCTCCTTGAATTCATTCCACAATATATGAAGTATTCTCATGAGGCATTTGTTTTCAAATGTATCTAATTTGTTTTCTGTTTCATTAGATATTTTCCATCTCGTATACATACAATTAAGGGTGAATAATACAAACTAAAACATTAGAGCTTAAAAATATAAACGTTTGTTGTATTATAGATACTGCACTGAACTCTACATTTAAAGATTATGAGAATGTGGTAATGCTGTATATTTTTTAACCTTTCACATATTTTTGGGTAATGTGGCTGACCAGCACTGCACAAGAGCCATCTCGCTTCATTTTTTTTGTGCCCACTAGCTTCCACCTCTGACGAAGTCCCTAGATACCAGAAACTTAATTTTGCATGTTAATCCATTTTTCCCTGGTAGCCATGTGTACAGGGATCTCTCGCCACACAGGCAGATAACTTCGTCTTTGGAGGTACTCATATTTTTTTTCCCTGTTGATGATTAATTGACATTTCAAACCGGACCTAGCTGTTGAGACCAGGGGTGATTGCCGCAGAGAGAAAGCACTAATAAAAATCCTTGGTGAAACTGGAATTTGAACTCACAACCTCACTGTCTCGAGACTGGCATCTTGCTTCAAGATCAAGCAATCCCCGTGGCACATCTATAAAATTGGGTGAATATAAAACTTGCCAAGTGGGATAAAATTCAGCTTTATGTTCAAAGTTTCCTACTCTACCACTGCTACAAAACTAAGAACCTTCTGATGTTCAGTAATATATAGGGTAAATAGTGTTAGTGCTGATATTTTTTATCATCTGCACATTTTAGATCTTTGGTGAAATAACACTCTGGAAGAACTATCTATTTATCTATTGACCTTTCGAGCCGTAGCCAGCCCACAGGGCATAGACCCAGATACTCTTTCTCTTATCTAAATTTTTAATCTAGCAGTTTTCAATCCTAGTAAAGATCTTTTATCAAATCTCACCATTTGTCTCTGTTCTGTGCATGCAACTCTATCTCATTGAGGGAGCTGATTCCTGCTGCTCTTGCCCCTCTGATCAATGTTCTTCTCTGTGTCTCTCTGGGTCAGCCTCTTTCCTCTTGTTTCCCACATGAGGGCTTGCTTTGTAATTTGGTTATTATCTCTCCACATGTCCAACATGTGACCATCATCTTTTCTTCATTACTGAAGTTAGTGGTTGATTGGCGTTTTCTCTAATTTCCTTGTTTGTTTTGAATTAGTTCCACGCTATACCAATTATTTTCCTTAGACATTTATTTTCGAATGTGTTCAACTTTGTTTCTATGTCTCTTGTTGTTTTCCAGCTCTCACATGCATACGTAAGGGTTGATAGTACATTTTATTTGAATAGTCTAAGTTTTGTGTTTGTGCTGATGAGTTTTGATTACCATAACTTTTCAAGGCTTCTGAAAGACATTGCTGCTTTAGCTATTCTGATTCTAATTTCCTTACTTGTATCCCATACCTGATCAATGTGACTTCCAAGATAGATAAAGTGATCGATCTCTTCTACTGGTTTGTTTTCCATGTATATTTTGTCATCTGTTGGAATTAAGCTTTTCATGACTTTAGTCTTTTCATGATTGATCTCAAGCCCAATTCTGCTGGCTATTGATGATAGTTCAGTTGTGTTTTCCAGCATCATTTTTATCTGACTGCTGATGAGGACTACATACAAAATTAATTGAAACAGTTCAGGAGTACAGTAAGAACACACACGAAGTGACAGAACCATCTGATGCACACAAAAAAAGTTTTAAAATAAAAATCGCTATCGATAACTTCTACTTTTATGCAACAACCCAATGTATTTTTTTTTTAAAATAAAACATGTCTGGTCTCAATGATGCATCACGGGTGACTAGCTTGAACATTTAGCAAGGTATTTAGTAGAAAAAAAAACAGCAGTGCGTTACAAACTGTAAATTTGTTAAAATTAAAACGGTAATTTTTAAGACCCAATCATAATCTAGGGTCAAGAAGAAGATACAACCAAAAGAAAATGACACGAAACACTGGCTTTTATACATCAACTCTCAGTCTAGCTTTGTAAAGCAGTTTGTGTGTATTCAGTGCACATGCATGTTTAATACAAACCTTTGCTGTGGTAAAGTCAACCACCTTCTTTGTTGTTAAATCACTCTTATTCCCAACAAGCAACTTGTTGACATTCTCACTGGCATATCTATCAATTTCTTGAAGCCACTGTTTCACATTATTGAAAGACTCCTGTTTTAGAGCACAAATCCATTAAAACAACATGAGGATTTAAATATGACAAAACTAATTTCATGTATATTTTTATTAGTGTGTATTCACTTTATAGTACAATTTTGGGGTCACTGACCAAATGAAATCAATATTTCCCCATTTATGTCTCCTAACTCTCTCCCACACTAATTCTTAGCCCCCAAACATATTCCTACCTTTCTATCTTTCTCATTTATATCTCAATTACATTTTTTTCTTTCATATATCATCATTCTGCATGATTTTCCGGTATACACTACCAATCACCATTATATTCTTCACTTTCTCATTATATAAATTCTCAATTTAGCAATTTACTACCTTTCAAAGAAAAAGCATATCTATTATGATGATGTCCCATTTCTGAGGTCAGTTAGCGAGTTAACTTAATAGTTGTGAATGTTTGTTAATTGTGTATGCCACCTCTATACCTCTAGTGCAGTCTCAAGGTACTAAATTTTGTGTAAATATCACTTTTTCCTATTTTTCATACCCGCATCTCGCCACACCGGTGTCTTTTGTCATGTAGGCAGATATTCTCAGACTTCAGAGGCATCACTCATATTTTATTGTCGAGAGTTTCACCGTTTTGGGTAGATTTTTGCCATAATTTTGCTACGGCAGCGGCAAGATGAAATATAACAGCTTTAACTAACAAATGTAACATCATACCTGATCTGTGACATCATACACAACAATAATGCCATGTGCGCCTCTGTAATAACTTGATGTTATAGTTCTGAACCTCTCCTGGCCTGCAGTGTCCCACTGAAAGAGAAAAGAAACTAACTATAGAACTATTCTTAGACCAATAAAAAATAGTTAAAATAGCCAATCATTATACAACACTTAGATCAATGACAAAACAACTAACTATTATACTTATCACGTAAAGCTTCTAACATACCATTTTTCTGTATTTTTTAATTTTTCCTTATTATACATCTCCTAGAGAAATGCCTAAGAAAAATACCCAGTGTACAATGGAATTAATTCAAGACTAATATTGAAATAAGAGAAATGGCCATGCAACCAAAGATATCATCCACAATTAAGGAAAGAAAGTGACATATGTTGGACATCTGCTGAGAAGAGACAACAAGAGAGTTCCAAAACAGGCTCTTCTAAGGGGAACATCATGATACAGAAAAAGAGGAAGATGTAAAGAGACACTAAAAAGAACACTTATAAAACAAGCAAAGTCGGCAGGCACAGACTCATTAGATAAAATCAAACATCTCACCCAGAAGAAATGGATGGGGAAAAACACTACAAGCCGTATGCAATATCTAATGCTGCTGAAAGGATCTAGAATCAACGCCAATTTACACAAACAAAACAGTAAATTATTATACCACCTAACTCTAACTTACAATATACAGACAAAATAACTAACCATTATACCATTCTTAGACCAGTTTTTAGATAAATCAGATAATTTTATTTTACATAACATAAGCAGCTGAAGATGCATTCATGTTTTTTATTATTTCCGATGTGATCTTACGAGACTATAGAATACCAAATGCACATTTCAAACAAGATGTTCTTCCTCCATTTTATCAATAGAGACTAATCATTCTTTAGAGGGTTTTTTCCCCAAACACAATTATTTTTTGCTTCATTAGTTTCCTTAATTTTGTTACCTATTAACAGTTTTCGGAGATGGAAGTTAAATGGTATGGATTTTTATATTTAGCATCCTTTTTTTTAAGTGTGGTAATTTTCAAAGTGATCTGTTCCACAAGATAGCTATTGAAATTTTGTAAATGACCATGCACTCCACCCATTGATTTTTTTTTATTCAAAATGGCTTCCATGTCTTGCCATAGAGATTGTTGAATCAACAAATGCAAAGTTGGAGTTTAAAAGTGTGAATATTTAGATTTAGTATCCATTTTTACATAAGAGTGGTAAATTTCATGATGGTCTATTCTACGAATTAGTTGCTATAGACAATTAAATAACCACACCATCATTCATAGTTATTTTAATATTTTAACCATACACCATAACCCTATGCGGAGGTATTGACATAAATGTTTTTTGGCAGCAGTTGTTTTGAAGAAATATTTTGAAAACCTGTCAAAGTACATACATATGTGCGCATGTAAATACATATGTATATATATTTCTATGGCAACACTTAGGAGTCTGAGACTAAAATGGCTGGGCCAAATGATCAATTATTGCAAGGCGAACTTAAGGATGGAAAGAGACCAAAAGGCATACCAGTGTTGAGATGTAAGGATGTTTGCAGGGCTGCCTTGAATGAATTTTGTATAAGTGAAAAAAACTGGGAAAGTAGCATCAGATTGGAGCACAATGAAGAACAAAAATTTAAAAAGGAGCACTACATTCGAGGAAGTGATTATGTCAAAATCAGAAGACAAAAAGGTGCAGGAGCAATTAAATAAAGGCCAGGAACCACAATTCTATCTTGTTCATTCTGTCTTATACAATATTGGCAGATTCAGCCACAAGAGAAGCTGCTCAGCAACACAGCATTGTACCCATTTGTATCTGTAGGTCTTCTTCTCTTTAATTGTGTTGTCATCTGCACAGATTAAACACAGATTTAATTATAACCTCATTTTAATTATAATTTCTTGCCAAAAGGTGCAACTTATACAGGTCTCCTTAACGAGTGAACACTGAGTAAGAGAAGATTCATGTTTAATATTAGGTATCATCTTATTGTCCTCTGAGACTCAGCACGACCATATCTTAATCTTTATTTTTATGGGTAAGCTGTTCTCTCTGCCAACCCCTAACTGTCAAATTTGTTGGTCAAGAATAAATTTTTTTTTTGCCTCTGTGGCTGAATGGTTAGTGAGCTTGCTTCCTGACCAGAAAGGACCAGGTTCGATCCCCAGCAGTGGCAGATTTTTTTCCCAACTGACAAGGTTCCGGGGTTCACCCATCCTCTAAAAATTGGTACCTGAGATTTTTATGGGAAGTAAAGGTTTCATACCAGCCACATCACCCATAAATGTTCCGTGGTCATAGAAAAATATGGTCACTAACACCATATTCCCCATACGTCTAGCAAGGCGTGGAGGGTACCTTTACTTTTTAAAAGAATTTCTGTCCTTTTATTGCTTATTATTTTTATCTTATGAACAAAGATTGCAAAACTCTGAATTTATTGATCATATCAGTTATTTCACACTTGACCCATGACAATCTGGGGGAGTTTCCCAAATTTAGCCTACACTAGATATTTGATATTTATTTCCATTGATCTCTATGAAGCTGTTTTTGGTTATACTTTATTTCTGGCTTATTGCAAGACAGTAACATGATTTCCACATGAAAGTTTTTTTTTTTTAAGCAATTCTGTTTCATCTTTGCTCACAGAGCAAGTTTGCATCATGTATCACAGTATATGTAACATGTGTCATAAGTATACATTTGTTGATGATTGCTTCTCTAGTTACTGGTTTTTCCTGATCTTCCCTACAAGAAAGTAGCAGCTGTGTATTATATTCATTGCTTCATCCAGACAGCACACTCATATTTGCATTTCTGATTTGCATTAAATATACCTAGTACATTCAGTTACAGATTGCCCCCTATCACTGAGTGCATTTTATCTGACTACATGTGTGCTACTTACTATTTGCAGCTTTATTGTTTTTCCATCCAATTCTATAGTTCGAATTTTCTGAAACAGAAGTTATGTACATTATACACAATAAATAACACAACCGAACCATTTCATCTCAGTTTGCATTACAATCAGTATAACTTCCCTGTACACTTTAGCAGGCTGTACACCTTTACATATTAAATAAATATTTAATGATATAGTTACTTTGACAAAAAAATTAATGGATCAGTTTTGCTGGAAGGTGCACAATTATTCCCAATGCCAACATTATTTAAGTACTTTTGACTTTCAAAAACTCCAGTATTCATACCCATTCTACTCGAATAACTAGAAATTCAGGGTAGTAAAATTTGACTGTATTCATAATTTTTACCTGGAATTCAGACAATGTCCATCACAATATCACATGGTCAGCCCAGGGTTGCCAATTTGGCCTCTCCCCCTCCCCCCCTGCTTCCCATTCCAGAGAAATTTGACTTGTTTAATCGATATCTGAGCATATTTTTTTTAATTTATTTGTTTTAAATGGTGATTTTCTGGGTTTTTTTTTTTTTTTTACCAAATATATTCATTGTACTAAAATCACATACCATCCTCTTTCTAATTACACTTCCTTTGAAATCAGAAATTATTACTCCTCCTCTTGCAAACTATCTAGAATGAATTAAGCTATTTCTAAAAATTAACATAATTGACAGACAATTAATACAGGTGTAGGTACTCAAATACCTAGGAAGTTTAATGACACATGGCAAAAATATAAGCAATGCAACAATGTAAAGCATCTGTCAGATATCACTGTGACAACAACAAAAATAAACCCTTGAGGAAAAACAAACACAATAAAACAATATCTTTATTTCAGCATTATGTTCCCAACGTCACTGGGTTTAACTGTACTGTACTAAGACTATTTGATGAAATGAAACAACCGTTTTATAAGAACATAGTGAACCCCAGAGGTAAGCAAACTAGACCAAGCACATCAAATATTGTACAAGCTAAGAAGTCTATTAAGATTAAGTTTTTCAGATGATGCTAAAATCATATGGGAAGACTGATAGCACACTCGAGACGGGTTGATGAACTTACAGCAAATCATCATTTACTCCTGAACAGCATACAGAGAATGGCGCTATAGTAAAACAAATCTTAGATGCTTTTCGTACTAGTAAAAAATATTATAGTTGTATATACTAAAAGGTCTGTGAAATGACAGCAAAGCACAACACATATTTTATGCTAGAATCATTGTCGAACTAGGAACCTATTTTAATTCCATCATGAAAATGGAGGTTATGGCTGTTACTGTGGCTCTGTAATGGTTTTCTTAAACCCTCTTCAAGAAAGCAGTTATAGTGTCATGCTGCCTAAGGTGAATAGCAGGTGACTTTCTCAAGTGAAATGAAGGCATGGGACCTTAAATTGGATCTATTGTCAAAGTTTCTAGAAGACCACACCAATGAAAGGGCTGACAGACTTGTTCACATTATGTGAACTTTAGTGCCAAACCATAAGGATATAGTTACGCCTTTCTATGATCTAGTACTGGAGAATGGACACCAAGAAAGCACAATTATAGGTCTAAATCAAAAGTGAAGTTATGTACAATAAGGCAAATGATAGGATGGATCAGGAGAGTGTGTAACAAAGCTACAAGAATTATAAACACTATGCATCATCTGTTGGGATGTTCTTAGCACTTATAGATCTATTCTGGCTACAGTGGCTTGATTATTTAGTCCAACCATCTATCTATCTATCTATTGACCTTTCGAGCCGTAGCCGGCCCATAGGGCGTAGACCAAGATACTCTTATCTGAATTTTTGTTCTAGCAGTTTTCAATTCTTTTAAAGATATTTTATCAAATCTCGCCATTTGTCTCTGTTCTGTGCAAGCAGCTCTATCTCATTGAGGGAGCCGATTCCTGCTGCTTTTGCCTCTCTCAGCAATGTTCTTCCTAATGTCTCTCTGGGTCTTCCTCTTTTTCTCTTACCTGTTGTTTCCCACATGAGGGCTTGCTTTGCTATTCGGTTATTATCTCTTCTCATCACATGTCCAACTTATGACCATCGTCTTTTCTTTATTACTGAAGATAGTCCAACCATACTAACTAGATATTCAATGCTTAATCTCGGGAAACAAATTTCTAGAACAATGGATAAACTTACAAAATCTACACCAATTGTGCTGATGTAGCTCTCTGTATAAGTATCATCCTGTGAAGATGAAGCAAATAAAAAAAAACCAGTGAGATATATTTTAAAAATGTATAGTTGAGATTATCGTTTAAAAAACAAAACTGTATGCTTACATAAAGACATTATATTTGTGTGAGTGTGTTGTTTCTGATTATTTTCTAGAATAATTTATTTTACTTTTTAACCACTTCAGGCATTGAGGGAAGAAGCAAAGTTCTTGTTCTTACTATTCTGTCAACCTCAACCATTGACACTTGCCGCCGTTGTATAGTTTCTTTGATGTTGTCACTCCAACATATTTGTGTCTGCCTTGTATGGTATGACATCGTAGACATTTTTTAAAGGAGAGCAAACCATTTTATTAGTAGTAAAGTAAAAGTAAAGTACCCCCGTCACGCCAAGTTTATATAGGGAATATGGTGTTAGCGACCATAAATTTTACAGACCTTCAGCGTGTTACCGGGGCCTCATTATGAGGGAGGTAAAGAATAGTGACCCTGTGACCTTCCAGGCATGTTGAAGAGGCGACTAAGGAGGTTGATAGATGGCTTGACAAGCTGTCATTGTAAAAAGTATTGTTATGGAAACAGCGCCATAGATTTTAGAGCAGTGATCTCTGCAATATGTGCCATTTTGGCATGCAAGGTTTCTGTTTTTGAGATTGTGGTTCTGTCCTATGTGCCGTCTTCGGCTTGAAAGGACAATAGATAGATAGAGAACCCGGAAACCATCGGTTGGGATCGAACCCTACCCTTGTCCTTTGTAGTCCAGTTAACTAACCACTGAGCTATCGCGGCTCCAAATTTTTAAAGCTGTCTTTATAATAATTCTAAACTGGCTACATGCCAACTTTTATAACCTGATGAATGTTATTCTTCTGGTTAAACCTAGAACCTTTCACAACATCTCACTTCTATGGTGACTTTCTTTTCTTTGTTACCTAGTAAAGTAAATTAACTTGTTCCTATAAAATAACTAGAGAAGATTAGCGGAAAGATTTTGTGAACATCTACGTGATGTCCAACAAAATACTGGTACTCCAGTGTGTTCCCACTTCAACTCCCCTGATCACAAGGGCAAAGACGACATCCGTGTCACTGGTATTGTCCTTTGTCACTCTGGCGACAGCAGTCACTATACTTTGGAAAATTGCCTCATAGTCCAGTATGGTTCGCTGACCCCGAGAGGTATGAATGTATCACACTCATACGCATAGTTTCCTTTAGGTTGCTCCTTCCCTTTTGCATAGCCTTCTCTACTGCACATATTTGGGTTCTTTGGTCTACTTACTATGCCATGCTATTTATAGTTCTTCTCCTCTAGTCCCTTATGAGACACTTCGGTGTTCTCCTCTATACCTTTTTTTCTGTGCTCCTTACCCCTCATTTGTTTTTATTGTACCCCACTCTCAGACATCTCACTCTTACCGTCTTTTGAACGCCTGTTAGTCTACTATTCGATTCTTTCTCCTTTGTGTTTGCACACTGACCCCGTGTGAACTCCTCGGGTTCTGTGTGCATTTGCGCACACTTTTGCACGTTTCTCTACGTTCACGACAGCCGCACTTGGTTGCTATTCCTTTTGGTTTTGACAGGATAGTTTATTTTGTTTTCTTTAACACATTTCGATTGTTTTTGTTTTGGTTGTTTCGTTATTAGTTTTGTGTCTGTGTTTTTTTTTTTTTGTTCCTGATCAAGGCCTATTGGGCCGAAACGTTGTTTAGTCTGTGTCGTCCACTTATCACGTAAAGCTTCTTACAAACTATTTTTTTTATTTTTCCTCACATTCAGCTTTACTGCAGCTTCGCATTTTTATGCCTTAACCCTTTATAAAATAACTACTATTTCTACTCACTCTATAGTCACTTTTGGGTGGTATCATCTTACAAGGTGGTCAACACTCTTCCCACGTCTCACTCATGTGAGAGCCTGGATCTAATTATCACTAATTAACACTGTTGGACTTTCCAACTTGACTCTTTTTCCTTGCTTAGTACATGAACTTAATTCAATGCAGTAGATCCTTGTGATTCCAGCCAGCCATGAAGACTTTAGCCTCTAGCACCTTGGTTATTTCCCTTTACATTTAAGGGTACTACCTCAACTTATTACACTATTCTATTCTATATTGGGAGCCGCGATAGCTCAGTGGTTAGTGAACTGGACTACCACGGACATAGGGTAGAGTTCGATCCCAACCGACGGCTTCCGGGTTCACCCAGCCTTAAATGGGTACCGGATTTTTTTCTGGGAAAGTAAAGCAGCACGGGCGTAATACTGACCACATTACCCCAAAAATCATGTGCTGAAGGTCTGTAAAATATAGGGTCACTAACGCCATATTTCCCTATACGCCACTTGGCGTGACGGGGGTACTTTACTTTACTTATTCTATATTATCTCAATTAACTTCCCTGGATGATGACATTAGTTTCTGCCTTCTTTCAATTACATGAATACATACTAAAATAAACCAATATAAAAAGTTCTTACGTTAACATTTGAAACTGGTTAGTAATGCTTATTTGAAGTATAGAAAAGTCACACTTACAGCAAATCGTAATAACAAGCATGATTTTCCAACACCAGAATCACCAATCAGCAACAGCTTGAACAGATAATCACTGTCAAGACAAAAAAGCAAATTAAATGTCACAATGCCATCACAGAGGCAAAACAAAAATGGTTTCGTTATTCTGTTATAAATATTTCCCTGGTGCTTGTTTCTTGTATATGTCTTGGTTTGATATACCACCTTGATCTACTTTCACAATATAATAGTATATGTTGAATAGATTTTAAGTTTACAAAAAAAAACAAGTTTAAAAATAACAGTGATAATTGTATCAACACTTCCATTTAGCTGTGAATTTTAATTGATGACACCGTTTTTATTTTGGCTGATAGTAAATGTTCATAAAGAACTACTCACTATCGAAGACAAAAATAACCACATAATTTTAAATAGTAAAACTGGTGTCTGACTTTTTAATTCAAATAATAAATTACATATTGAAAAATATTTATATATTTCATAACAATAGCACATTGAAAACTAAGGATTTATATATCCACTTTAATTTTTTGTGTGTGTGTTCACTTTCACCTCTGACGAAGTCTCTAGATATTAGGAGCATAATTTTGCATGTTAATTTAATTTGTTTTTCCCTGGCACAGGAGTCCTTTGCTACACAGGCAGATAACTCAGTCTTTGGAGGTACTCATATTTTTTCCGTCAATGAGCAATTGACATTTAATGCCATGCCTCGCTGCTGAAACTAGAGGTGGTTGCTACAGAGAGAAATCATAAATAAAAATCTCAACTGGTTCAGCCAGGATTTTAACTCACAACCTCTCTGTCTCGAGACCAACCAGCCCAACACTCTAAATTGTGATTCCAACAAAATTGTTTATATTCTGCAGAGCATTTATTAATCATTTTTGTATCATGATACTAATATTCAAGGAAAATATTGTGCAATCCATCGGCAACAGGTGGAAAGCAGTGTATGCACTTTCTCTTGATTGCGCCTGAGCAGTTTTTTGTTGTTGTTTATCTCAATTCATCACGATAATTTTCCTCCCACAGAATGTTTAAAGCACAGACAGTCTGGGTTGACAGATAGTTCTTCAATTTTTAGATCTATATAAAAAGCAGCTATGTATATCTTGTTCTTCTATTACATTTTTTTTTTATTTTGAAGTTTCTAACAACAACAACAACAACAACAACAAATTCATGTGTATTTGTTTCATGCCAATGGAATTCCTTGCATTTTCTCAACAAATACTGTGATATAAACTTTATTAAAATAAAGATGCTGATTTTCTACGATTTTAACAATCTGATGAGTCTATGACAACTTGTGCTCTGCATAAATCTTGTTTGTACTTGCTTCAATGCAAAAAGAATTTTTTTTTTAAATGATTTCTGGTAAATTAAAAATTACCAACAATGCAAAAATCTAACCTCCTCCTCAAGAACCAGCAACTCAAACTGGCGCCCATAATAGCATCTCATACAGCAAATAGATAAAGTTTCATAGAAATATAATATTGCAGTAAAAAATTAATCTAATAATCCTGCAATATAAGAAATAAGTACACACTGCATATGATGTTAATCCATACACATGAAAGTACATATGCATAGATCATAATTAAATTAATAAAAGGAATCCTGTGACTAAATATAAACAGGAGAAATTGTATTTTTATATCACAAATGTGACATTCATTGTCAAAACATTTAGAAAGTTGATGACCTTAATGCCTGTGGATACTAGCAAACCATCAGCTTTTAAACCCAGGAAGGTGATGTTACTGGCTGCAATGGCTTTCACATTACCCTGGCTCTGCTGGAGAATTGAATCTTGTCCATCCTAGAGGTACTGCAACACAATCTGCTCTACATCAACTAACCAGACCATTGTTGGGACTACAATGATGCCCATCCTAGAGGTACTGCAACACAAAGTCTGCTCTACATCAACTAACCAGACCACTGTTGGGACTACAATGATGCCCATCCTAGAGGTACTGTAACACAGTCTGCTCTACATCAACTAACCAGACCACTGTTGGGACTACAATGATGTCCATCCTAGAGGTACTGCAACACAGTCTGCTCTACATCAACTAACCAGACCACTGTTGGGACTACAATGATGCCCATCCTAGAGGTACTGCAACACAGTCTGCTCTACATCAACTAACCAGACCACTGTTGGGACTACAATGATGCCCATCCTAGAGGTACTGCAACACAAAGTCTGCTCTACATCAACTAACCAGACCACTGTTGGGACTACAATGATGTCCATCCTAGAGGTACTGCAACACAAAGTCTGCTCTACATCAACTAACCAGACCACTGTTGGGACTACAATGATGCCCATCCTAGAGGTACTGCAACACAAAGTCTGCTCTACATCAACTAACCAGACCACTGTTGGGACTACAATGATGCCCATCCTAGAGGTACTGCAACACAGTCTGCTCTACATCAACTAACCAGACCACTGTTGGGACTACAATGATGCCCATCCTAGAGGTACTGCAACACAAAGTCTGCTCTACATCAACTAACCAGACCACTGTTGAGACTACAATGATGTCCATCCTAGAGGTACTGCAACACAAAGTCTGCTCTACATCAACTAACCAGACCACTGTTGGGACTACAATGATGTCCATCCTAGAGGTACTGCAACACAGTCTGCTCTACATCAACTGACCAGACCACTGTTGGGACTACAATGATGCCCGTCCTTTGTTTAGCTACCAATGGTGAGTGGGTTGTACAGCTGGATTTTGTAAAAGGGTCAGCGTCCAGTCGACTGTTTGGCTGACGGTCACCAAGTTTGTTTTGTTGCTCATTTAGACACTTTGTTAAGTTCAAACAAGTGAAAATCTTTAGCAAAATGTTTATTTTTACAGAATTTGATGCTAGACAATGGTATTCAATTATTTGTAGTAAAAATAAATTATTTTCGTGAGATATCATTTTCCTTTACTTTCGGGGACGATCACTTGAATTTCACAAGACGATTTACATCAAGCTATTTATTGCAACCAATTTTATAATCGATTCTAATGTTTGTAATGAATCATAGCACAAAGTTTTTAAATTATTCGAATACGGTTCAGTCTCAGAGTAAATAAAAGAACGTTTTTTTAAAACACAATCCCAATGTTGTTATAAAAGAATATATAGATGTACATGACGTGTCGCACAAAACGTTATAAACATAAAATACATATATTAAAAAAAACTTTTTTGTGCTAATTGTGAAGGAAAATGGTGTGTGCATCCAAAATTATTAATTCTGAAGGGATATAATTATAAAGACAAAGCGAATATGAATGATTACATGGCAAGATCTGGTAAGTGAATTAAGAACAATTTTATTTATCTAGGGACTTTGATAAATTGATTCTGGTAACTTCCGGGAGCTATGAAAAACCAAATTCGCCTATTTTTTTCTACATCGCCATTTTCTTAAATTGGCCGAAATTGGTTAAGGGACACGCACTTTAACGCATTTTTCCGGAGATGTCACATGACTTGTTACTATTTATATATGTCAGTTGAAAGGTTAGGAAATACCATACTGTCGGGTGAAAGAAAATATTCGAATAATCATAGCCGTTTTCAAGATATTCGTGTTTGAATGCATTATTTATACATTTTAATGATTTTTTTCCCACATTAAAACAGTAAATTTACTGCTGATTAATGACAACACAGATTTTTAAATTCAGCATCCATTTAAACATAAGCATGCACACATCTGAAAGCGGCTTGAATGTGCTGTCATGTCGAAATAATAATTTAAAGGGAGCATCTCCATGGGTAGAAATCACGTTGCCTGCCATATTTGATAGTCAAATCCCATGTCTCAGAATAGCTCAGCTTTTTAAAAATATTTTTAAATAGTTTAAAAACAAAAATGGATTTTTAAAATTCATTTATCATTTAAATATAAGTGTGTGAAATTTAAAAGTGATCTGAGAAGGCTGTTATGTCTAAATAAATTATTAAATGGCAGAGACTATCGCCTTTAAAAACCATTGTGCCATCATAATTGGCCAACTCTCAATTTGCTAGGCATGGACAACTGTCCAAACGAGCCCAATGACATTTCCCTCTATGTTCATCTTAATCAATTCAAGTCAAAATTAATTCATTTAAAAATTCATATTTTTTTTTTCAATTGTCGTACAGCCATAATTAAGGTATCATTGTTTAGTTTGCATCAAGGTCTATCTAGCTAGCCTGTTTTGAACCACAACAGACTATTTCAAAATTTTTATCAAAGTACCTTAATTTATCGCAGATTCTGAGACATTTTTCTATAAATCTTCTTCGTTCTCTATAATTATTCATCATCATCAAGTACTGGGCCTGCTGGCGTAGGTGATCATGTCTCTCCACAACTTTTGAACTCGGCAGCTATTTATCATTTCTGTTGTTGACCTTCTGCCAAGCCATTCTCTTAACCTGTCTGTTATTTTTTCTCTTTGCTTCCCTCTATCTCTTCGTCCCTCAATTTTTTCCAGTTGTTCTCTTCTCATTACATGGCCAAAATATTATGACTGTTACTTCCTAATATTGGAAATTAGCGCTCTTTTTGCTTTGACCTCTCTCAGAACATCTTCATTACTCTTCTTAGCTGTCCATGGTACTCTCAACATTCTTCTGTAAAACCATATTTCTACAGACTCCAGTGATTTTCTTGTCTGTTGTCCTATTGTCCATGATTCGCATCCATATGTTAAGACTGGCTCTACGTAACATTTAAGAACTCTTTTTCTTGTTTCTATTGTCAAAAATGGATTACATAGTACCTTCCCCATTTTTTGGAAAGCTGCTTTTGCCTGAGCCATTCTGCATCTCCGCCTCTTTTGTACATCTTCCGTCTGAGGTTAACAAAGTTCCCAAATATTTAAATTCATTTACCTGTTTTAATATTGTTCCACTTGTCTTTATTTTGCACTGAGGTGATGTCTTTTTCTTTGTTGTTACCATTACCTCTGTCTTTTTGCTATTAAGGCTGAGTCCTTTATGTTTGCTTTCTTTCACTATAATGTCCAACATTTCTTGTAACTCATTTTCACTCTTAGCAATTAAGACTGTATCATCAGCATACCTTAGATTATTTATATTATGACCTCCAATTGTTATTCCAGGCATGCCCCTTATGGATCTTAAAATAATCTCAATATAAATATTAAACAAATCTGGTGACAGCACACAACCTTGTCTAACACACTGTTTTATTTGTTGAAACATTCCCAATTGGTTTCCAGTTCTTATGGCCGCTATTTGTTGCCAGTACATGTTCTTTATTATTCTTAGATCTTTGCTGTCTACGTTTATGCTTTCTAAAATTTTGATTATTTCTTGGTGCTTTACTTTGTCAAATGCCTTGATGTAATCTATGAAACATATGTATAGATCTGTTTTCACCTCTATGGCTCTTTCTACTAAAGATCTTATGATATAAATGGCATTGCTTGTTCCTTTATCTCTAACAAAACCACACAGTTCATCGCTAATTTCTGGACTGATTTTGTTTTGCACTCTTCGCATGATGATTTTTAGTAATATTTTAGTCATATGACTCATAAGGCTTATTGTGCGATGATCAACGCATTCAATCGCACCTGATTTCTTTGGTGCCCTACCAATTCAATATGAATATTGATTGAGCATGTCGTCTGCTATATATCCGCTGTTGTAGATATCATTCAATATTTTTGTTATTATTTCTATTCCAAAATCATCCATGGCCTCAATCTCTTCTTTAGTTATATTACCTGGTCCAGGAGCTTTGCCTGCTTTCATATTGCGCAATGCTATCTTCCACTTCTTCTCTGAGTATTTCTGGTCCTTCTCCATTATCCTTAATATTTACTTCCATTCATTCATCATTATAAAGATCTTTAATGTATTCTGTCCATCGTTCCCTTATGTTTTCTTGATCAATCAACAGTTCTCCTTCCTTTGATCTTAGTCATCCAGTTTTTGATTGCGTTTTTCTTACTGTTAATTCTTCAATTTGTTTGTATATAGCTTTAGCGTCTCCTTTTTGTTGCATTTCAATCTCTTTGCATCTCTCTTTTAGCCATGCTTCTTTTGCTTCATTGCATTTTACTACAACTTCTTTATTTAATCTCTTATACTCATCTTTATTTTCTTTATTTCTTCTTCTTGTATCCATTAGCTGCAAAATGTCATCTGTCATCCATTTCTTTCTTGAATTGTCCTCACTGGTGGTATGAACTCTTTTGATGTTTGTTGCATTGATTCTTTTAGCATTTCCACTGTTCATCAATGCTTTGTATCTTCTCTATTGCATTGTACCGAATAATATCCTATTACACACAAAAAAATTCACCAAATTGGTTGTTTTTCATTTTTTCCCTCTTTTATTAGGGAAATTTTCTTGGTCGCCAGCGCCATCAAACAAACTTTCTGACTTGGGAAACTCAGTGAATAACACTTTGAGGTAGCTGAACATACTGAAGAATTTACGGCATCTGTCTCAACAGATAAATAGCATGTCCAGTCCAAGTGGTCAATTTCGGATCATATATCTACCTGAAACAGGAAATCAGAGTTCCCTCTGTGTGTAATTGACACATTTGTTTCTCAAAAGTTCAAAGACAATACTATCTTTAGTGCTCCTAATGTTACAATTAAGTGGTAATATTTTGTATTAGGAAATGTAATGAACACGCCACAAGTAGGTATCGTAATTAAGGGTTAAAATGCAGTCCCATAAGCCAATTTCACAACTTCCCTACTTTATATGAAGTGTGAAAAAAAAATGTGGCTTTTTGATGAATTCAGAAGTTACCAGTGGTGCACTGATTATTTAGTACTACTCCATGGTACACATAACACTGGACACATACCCGAAGATCTACTAAAATCTATTTGTAGACATATCGAAGAAGCCAGGCGCCACTGATTGTTCACATAGTACTATTAGTCTCATGAGCCATATGATGAAAATACTACAAAGAATCATCATGAGATGTGTAAGGAACAAAATATAACCCAAAATAGGTATGGAACAATGTGGATTTGTAGAAGGAAAGGGCATCAATAATGCAATATACATCCTGAGAACATTGACAGAAAGAGCTATAGAGGTAAAGAAAGATCTATATATGGGCTTTATAGACTACACCAAGGCATTTAACAAAGTAAAGCATGTAGAAATAATATGCTGGAGAAACTAAACATTGATGGCAAAGATGTGTGAATCATAAAAAAAACATGTACTGGCAACAAACAGCAGCCAGCAGCAATAAGAATTAGCAACCAAACAGGGCAGTTCTAATATACAAAACAAGGAGTCAGACAGGGCTGTGTCCAATCGCCGAATTTGTTTTCACTTTACAGCGAACATATTATGAGACTGATGAGTCTTATAAGGAACAGAAGTCAACGGTCACAACATAAACAATTTGCGATATGCGGATGACACAGCCTTAATAGCAGAGACTGAGAATGAACTACAAGAAATGATAGGCATATTAGTAAAGGAAAGCAACAAGAAGGACTCAGTCTGAATAGTAAGAAAATAGAAGTAACGGTCATATCAGAGAAAAAGCATCACCAACATGCAGCATAAAAATAAACACGACAAATCTGAAACAAGTGCAACGCGCCAAATACTTGGGCGCAATAACAACATCCCATGGAAGATACACCACATAAATAAAAAACAGAATAGTTCAGGCCAAAATAGCATTTCAGAAAATGAAAAACATCTTATGCAACAAATCTATGTCAACAGAAGTGAGAAATAGAGTTCATCTGTGCTATACACTATATAGAGCCAATTCTAACCTATGGCAGAGCTTCATGGACAGTAAACAAACAAATGAGAAGACGATTAGAGGCCACAGAGATGGGATTTCTCAGAAGAATGTTGAAAGTTTCCTGGACAGCTAAAAAGACCAATGAGGAAATTCTCAAAAAGGCCACATAAAAAGGGAGCTCCTAAGAAACATTAGAAAGACAAACTGCATTTTTTCAGGCACATTATGAGAAGAGGAAAGTTGAAATACTTTGTTACAACTGGCAAATTACAAGGAAAGAGTTAGAGAGATCACGGACGACAAAGAGACAAAATAGTGGATAGTTTTGTGTCATGGTATGGAAAACGGTCAACAACTGAACTGATACGATGCACAGTAGATAGAAGATTGTGGAAGGACATGATCACCTACACCAATCAGTATGGCACATGATGATGACTCCATTGCTTCTCATAGTACCCACCCACTAAAAATTTCATGAGACTTAATTTTTTTTAAATATATTTTTGCCAGAAATTTGTCAGGAAAATGTAAAACAATTCTTAGGTTGCACATTTGGTAAACTAGCTTCCATATATTTATGTTGTGCTATACAAGATGTGAGTGGGGAGAGTGTAAGCGATACTATATATACAATACATATCCGATATCATACATCAAAACAATTGACCCAAAAATTTACCTCAACACTATTTTTTCTCTTCATGTGTTGTAAGTAATGAAAGCCTAAAAGTAAAAGGCAAGGATGCAGAGGAAAATAAAGAACACTTTGACAGACTTAGGAAGAGTTGTGTTTAGTAGTGCTGCAATCAAATGATTAGCATTAGCCCTGTTTCCACTGGCACTAATTCTAATTAACAGTTAATAATAGTAAAGTTAATTATTTATTAATTTTTAACTTACTGCTTAATAGACTACTTTTTAATTTTCATGTGTGCACCTGCTAGCAGTAGCCTAGCAGCTGGAAATCATGGATTCATTCCACTGACTAGTGAATTATTGCATCCACATATTATTTTAATTTTTTTTAAATATTAAATAACACTAACAGTAACAGTAATAACTATATTTTATTATAATATTATTAATAAATTAATTACAATACAAACAACTTATATTTTTTAATAATATATAACTGATAATAACTTCTTAGAGAGAGCAGTATGAGTAGTGTAAAGTTGTAAGAAGGGTTAGACTAGACAGACTGAGACTTAAACTTTAAGTTTAAGTTAAAGACATTTAAAAAAAAAAAAATAAACTTGCTAGAAACATAAAAAGAAGAAAACAAGTATATGTAAAACTAACTAAACTCTAAACTACTAATTCATAAAAATAAATCATACAAAATATTCCCCAATTGAAAATTCGCACACCACAATAATCGGTATTATAATCATGCATTTTAACTTTCTAGAAGCTAGGCAACAGCAGTCAGTCAGCTGACTTCTACTCCCAGAAATGTATTTATTGTGGATGACCATCATCCTTCGATGATGATGACGTGAGATCTGTTTCCACTAATTTATACTTCATGTAGGCTTCCAATACTTACTAGTCTGGATTCATTGTGGACATATTTTGATCAGAAAATATAAGGGCAAAATACGGGGACTAACTAGGAAGACAACTTTAGTAAAAAGTCGTCTGTTTACGCTGGCAGACAGATTTCACTACGCCTGCCAAAATAAAGATGGCTTCTCCTTCCGATTTAACAATCTGCTCTAGAGGGATGGGCGCTATTGCTAGTGACGTCATGTTAAAAACGTGGCATGATAAGATTGTGAGCTTCCGGATAGCGAAATATGTGTATATTTGTTTAAATGTTTTGGGAGAAGGCTAAGCTGTGAGACAAAAAAAAAAGAGAGAGAAAGTATAGAAGAATGTGTTAAATCGAAGATGACATGATGCGAGAGCTTTAAGACCCCCCCTTTTTTTTATCAAATTGTATTGGGATGTAGGGTACATTTGGGGAGAAGTGGGTGGAACCTAACGATGTAGGTAGAGCTTCTTATATTTTTGAGTGTAAATATGGACATCGCCATCTATAAAAGTTGTGTACATGACGATGGTCCATATGTGTGGTTACATCCGTAAAACATTTCTTTAATAAAGTAAATTTAGTTGTCCTGAAACCGAAATGCGCAGTGTCTGAAATCGGCCAGCAACTCTCAACTAACTGCTTGCATCAAGATAAAGGAATCCGAGGTGATAATCAAAATGAACCCCCGAGCAATAGATAAAGAAACAAATTAATTAATCTGGCGCAATGAACACAGATCAGAGAGAGATGAGAAGTTGAGTACTAACATGATGCCATGCTGAGGTTTGATATGTTGAGTCAAGAGGCGTTGAAAAAAAAAACAGTTTAGTGTTCACCATTTGTCAAACAAGACAAATGAGATATATGGGACATCTTAAACGACAGAGTAGCCTCCTAAAATTTAATCTTAGAACGGAAAATACAAGGTAAAAGAGGCAGACCGAGACTAACATGGACGAGTAACATCAAAAGATGAACAAGTCAGCGTATGAGAACTTGCATTATCAAAGCAAGAGACAGAGTGGAAGGGCGCTCCATGGTAGCCAACCTTCGATGCAGAGACGGCACTCAATGATGATGATTGTACACCATAGTTTAAACCAAAAGAAAAAACAAAACAAACGCAACTACACGTATTTAACACTATTTTAAGTGCAAAGGACAAAGAAAAGCAACAGAAAGCGGACAGTAAAAAGAGTGGAGAACACCCACTTCAATAGCAGTTTATGTCCTCATTATGAAGTAGTGCCAAGCCTGCTGGTGTAGGGAGTCATGTCGCTCAACAAGTTTCTATCTCGACAGTTATTTATCCTTTCTGTTGTTGAACTTCTGCCAAGCCATTCTCTTAATCTGTCTGGTATCTTTTCTCTTTGCTTCCCTCTATCTCTTCGTCCCTCAATTTTCTCAGTTGTCACAATTTATTCCTGTTGTTCTCTTCTCATTACATGGCCAAAAAATGATGAATGTTTCTTCCTAATATTGGAAACTAGCGCTCTTTTTGCTTTGACCTCTCTCAGAACATCTTCATTACTCTTCTTAGCTGTCGATGTTATTCTCAACATTCTTATGTAAAACCACATTTCTATAGCCTTCAGTGATTTTCTTGTCTGTTGTCCTATTGTCCATGATTCACACCAATATGTCAAGACTGGCTCTACATAACATTTAAGAACTCTTTTTCTTGTTTCTATTGTCAAAAATGGATTTCACAGTATCTTCCTCATTTTTTTAAACACTGCTTTTGCTTGAGCCATTCTGCATCTCACCTCTGTTGAACATCTTCCATCTAAGGTTGACATTGTTCCCAGATATTTAAATTCATTTCCCTGATTTAATATTGTTCAACTTGTCTTTATTGTGCATTGAGGTGAAGTCTTTTTCTTTGTTACTACCATTACACATTTTTTGTACATGTACATATAGAAGTGAAATGGCGTATGTGTAAATTACAATACATAACATGCTAACATAGCACAGATGTCTGTATGGCATCCTGAAGAATTGTTTGTAGATGACAATGACTGGCAAATCTTAAGAAATTTCGTAATACTTTGTACTCAGTGGCACAGCGCCTTGCCACGAAAAGTCAAACGCTAGGGAACACTGCCACTCAGCTAACTTTGGCTTTTCGTGGCAAGGCGCTGTGCCACTGAGTACGAGTTCGATCCTGCTTCGGTCCATATATTGTTCTTTGTTTTTTTTTTCTGTTGTTGATTATTTGTCATTTTTCCCGAGTGCTGTAAACATACCTCTTCCTCTGAATTGATTCTGCCTCATGTAACAATGTATCAAGGTTTGTAATTAGTCCGTACGAGATTGATGTCTTCTGCTCTGGGGCTGGTCTGATCAACAAGTTACGGATTGAAGGGGCGATAGCTGCAAATATCTACTCCAACTACATTGGCGGGGTAGGAAAGTGGCTCTCAAACAGATCACAAACCAGACCGACACATTTGATGCTTTCTATACAGGAGACGGATGTGGACCAGAGGCCGCAGTTAATGGCAAAACAAAGACCAATCTCTATGACAATGACTGCACACACACACAATGGAGAAGTGGAAACAATTCTGTTTTCTGGTATCTGAACTTTGCAACGCCCCAGAAGACTCACACCATTCGAATCTATCATTGAGCTAGCACTATGATTCGGGTAAAGAATGCCACTCTAAAGGCTTTCTCTGACAGTGGAGGAGTAGTGTTCCAGTATAATGATATATCATACCCTAATTTATATGTGAACGCTATTGTAGTCAAAACACAAACGCCAATGGCACACATTAAGATTGAGTTCTCACCGACCATTTCGCAGGCCGACAGTGCACTGACGGTATGTGAGGTGCAAACATTTACAGACACCTATTGTCTGGACGAGCATTCTTGGTCGTTTTGTGCAATGTGTAGTGGGTGTAGTAAAGGTTGCAATGTCATCATAGGTACTTGTCACGGCAACTGTTCACATGGGATCTATGGACACGACTCTTCCGGGTCTTGTCTCAGTGTCTGTCCTTTATTTGAGGAAAAATCCCGAAAATGCCTACAATGTAAACATCTTGGTTATACCTGTAATGACACTTGTCCCGATGGTAATTTTGGGCTACAGTGCGAACAGAAGTGTTCTGGTGTCTGTGACATCATATGTACTCTCAAATGTCCGGACAACTGTTTCAACGACACCTGTGAACAGTCAATCGGGAATCTGTACATGCAAGAGAACGTTCTATGGGTCAGACTGCACTCTCAAATCTCCAGACAACTGTTTAACGATGGAAGAAAAACGCATTCCTAGGCAAATACTATATGGTGAGCTAAAACACGGAAAAAGACAAATCGGCAGACCTAAACTACGATATAGAGATATCTGCAAATCATCTCTGAAAGACTTCTCCATCTGTGAAAACGACTGGCAACATCTGGCAAGTGATCGCACATCTTGGAGAGCATGTATAAGGAACGGTATAACAACATTTGAGACTGTGCTAAGACAGGACTTAGAAGAGAAGAGACTCATGACAAAGGATGGTAAACCCTGTGGATCAGCGAGCCTGACCTGTTCATTATGTGACCGCGTGTGTTTGTCAAACATTGGTAGAATTAGCCACGAGAGAAGCTGTTCGGCAAAAACAATACCTCAAAAAAATACGCAATAGCCTCCACTAGACCGTCTGACAAGACGAAAAGGGCCATATATGTTTAACGAAACCTGTGATTCCCACGTTCAGAAGAGTCTACCGACTACAACAAGCCCAAGCATATGAACACTTTAATGTGTTTCTGTGCTAGACATGGTTCATTTTTTGGTGTTTTTTCATGAAGCCATGGCTCATATCTTGTTGTGTTTCTGTCCTATAGCTTGTGTGTGCTGGCCATGGCTCATATCTTGGCGTGTGTCATGTTAGTCATATCTCATATCTGGTGTGTCCGTGTTAATCATGTCTCATATCTTTATGTGTGTCTGTGTTTAGTCATATCTTAGTGTGTACCAGTGTTAGTCATATGTCATATCTTTGTGTGTGCATGTCTGGGTTAGTGATATCTCATATCTTTGTGTGCATGTTTATGTTAGTCGTATCTCATATCTTTGTGTGTGCATGTCTGTGTTTGTCACATCTCATATCCTTGTGTGTGCATGGCTATGTTAGTCCCATCTCATATCTTTGTGTGTGCATATCTATGTTAGTCATATCTCTTATCTTTGTGTGCATATCTATGTTAGGTATGTGTCATATCTTTGTGTGTGCATGTCTGTGTTAGTCACCTCTAGTGACTCGGGCAGATGGTGCTCGTAAACCTGGGAGGGCCGACCATCTAAGGGCAGAATCCCCCTACAGAAAAGACAATCTGCTGCCTTGCAGCAATCTAAGGCTAGGGAAAGCAAACCCGAATAAAATGATGGCTTAAATCGGATGCACTGGGCCACTGGCGCAGAACACAGTGCAACGTTTTAACGGGTGCTCAATCAGAGTGGATCTGGCGAACTCTACTTGTGATGTTCTGTCTGTGGGGGCGATAAACACACTTAGCTTGACAGCTGACTTCATGTGAGAGTCTGGAATCCTTACTCTGATTGAGTCCTGTTCGCAGAGAGAGAGAGAGAGAGAGAGAGAGAGAGAGAGAGAGAGAGAGAGAGAGAATTGATTCGCTGATTATCGCCTCGGAAGTTTCCCTCTATAATAATATTCATTTATTATTATTTGTCTCCAATATGAAATTTTCCAGGCATGTCGTAAGAGGCGACTAAAGAGGTTGATCGATGGCTTGACAAGCTGTCATTGTAAAAAGTATTGTTATGGAAACAGAGCCATATATTTTAGAAGCAGTGATCTCTGCAATATGTGCCAATTTGGCATGCACGGTTTCTGTTTTTGAGATTGTGGTTCTGCCCTATGTGCCGTCTTCGGCTCGAAAGGATGATAGATAGATAGAATTTGAAATTGCCGTGTTCGTTTTGTTGCCAAAACTGACATTCAAATATTAAGCGAATCTGCCGTGAGAAGCTGTCCCTTGATGTCGAAATCAACAGAAGCATTTGTGAAACATCAGCAGGCTTGTAAAAATAGTATGGGAAAACAAGTAATGAGTAATTTTAATAAGGCCCGTGGGCTGAAAGCGATCACCCAAAGTTTATGACGCTTTCAGCTTCGCGAGCAGGGGCGGTTGTGATAAAATGACAGTCGTTTATAGCTAGCATAGGTGAAGACGTCACACATTTTTTGTGATCCCAGCCTGCAGGGCTTAGTAAAACTATAGATAGCTGTGGGAAAAACAATGCCCTTAAAAAACATTAATGTCCAACAGGAGGACAACATATGCTCATCAAGAACATCAGCTCAACGCATTCTACTTACTCTGATGACGTAGATACTAGGCATCAAATGGCTTGATCGTTTACTCAACATCGTTTTTTTTTTTCTAAAGCAGCAAACATAAGCATTATATATGTCCTGATAAACAGACGTCGTTTTAGATGTCTGGGACACGTGAATCATATGGAAAATTGCAGAATTCGAAAAGACATTCAATACATAGAGCTGGCGATAGGCGCGAGACCTATTGCTTGACCAGCATTTAAACATACTTCCTTGCGCTACATAAGCAATTCAATATTCACCCTCTAAATTAAATGTATTAGATGCGTTACAGGATATAGCCTGAGAAACACGATCAGAAGTGAAGATGTAAGAAGCAAAAAATGTAGGAATTATTCTCACCATTAAATACATAATGGGAGGTCAGGTACCTGACAGCAACATAAATGGGAGTCGTTAGCCACTCAGAGCTGATGACATGCGTCAGGATTGGTGAATCAGAACCACCCAGATCCTACTCCACCTCTTCGTGGCACCTTTTGAAACAGACTAACCAGTCTAGTCTGGCCAAGCGAGTATGGATCGAAGAGGGACGGCAGCCCGATTCCCAAAAATGCCGTGCTGAAGTTGGACCCAAAGGCTGAAATAAACCATAACACAATGCATCTACCCCATTTAATGTCTTTGAAAGGATGGATGGCGAAGGACTATAAATTCCTTTAGTAGTTATCGGGTAAACGCCATAAAGAAAGAAAAAGAATACATAATGAAATAGATCAATTGTTTACCTATGAGCATGCAAACTTTCCTCTCCTCATGATGTTTCCGAAAATTGTTGATTGTTTCTTTCTGATGTTTTAGTGAGTTCTCTTTCTGTGTTGGCCTCTTTGAGAACTTCCTCGTTGGTCTTTTTATCTGTCCTGTGAACTTTCAACATCCTTCTGAGAAATTCCATCTTGAGGCCTCTAATCGTCTTTTCATTTGTTTGTTTACTGTTCATGATTCGCTTCCATAGGTCAGAATTGGCCCTATATCATCATCATCATGTGCCATACTGGTTGGCGTAGGCGATCATGTCCCTCCACAATCTTCTATCTACAGTGCATCGTATCAGTTCTGTTGTTGACTGTTTTCCATGCCATGACACCAAGCTATCTAGTATGTTCTCTCTTTGTCGTCCGCGATCTCTCTTTCCTTTTATTTTGTCAGTTATAACCAAGTATTACAACTTTCCTCTTCTCATGATGTGCCCGAAAAATGTTGATTGCTTCTTTCTGATGTTATTTTTAAAGAGCTCCCTTTTTGTGTTGGTCTCTTTGAGAACCTCCTCATTGGTCTTTTTAGCTGTCCAGGGAACTTTCAACATTCTTCTGAGAAATCCCATCTCTGTGGCCTCCAATCGTCTTTTCATTTGTTTGTCTATTGTCCATGATTCGCTTCCATAGGTCAGAATTGGTTCTATATAGCACCGATGAACTCTCTTTCTCATTTTTATTGACATAGATTTGTTGCACAAGATGTTTTTTTTTCATTTTCTGAAATACTATTTTGGCCTGAGCTATTCTGCTTTTATATTTTTGTGGTGCATCTTCCATCTGATGTTATTATTTTGTTAAAGTATTTGAAGGGTAGCATTTATTTAATATTTGTCCTGTTTATTTTTATGCTGCATGATGGTGATTGTTTCTTCAATATGACCATTACTTCTGTTTTCTTCCTATTCAGACTGAGACCTTTCTTGTTGCTTTCCTTTACCAATATGTCTATCATTTCTTGTAGTTTATTCTCTGTCTCTGCTATTAAGGCTGTGTCATCCCCGTATCGCAAATTGTTTATGTTGTGACCGTTGACTTCTATTCCTTATAGACTCACCAGTCTCTCAATGTTGAATGTACTCGTCAGTTCCACACTTACTCCTCTTCTCTTAAGGAACGAATTAACTGACCTGTTACATTTATTTTATTACTGTTTTTAGGAGAAATCGTTTTCTTTGTCACATCCTTTGATTAGTAATTACTCATGCAGACCGATTGCTTGTCTTTTTGTTATTGTGACTGTGGGTTCGCTATCAGCGACTGCCTATCACTTTCCTGTGACTATGAATGTACTATGACCTTCGGCCTTCGCTTTAACTTTAACAATTTTACTTTAACCTTATGATGTCACTAAACAATGTTCTGTAAACGTTTTATCCAAAAATAATCAAATGTTATTGGCAGTATACTGCGTTTATCTTTATCCATGTCTAAATAAAATAAATTAATGTTAATAAAGCTGAATGCATGCCTAGTTTATGCTTTGTTATATTTGTTTCACGTGACAGTTATTTTTAGCACAACATTGTTTTGTTTCTTTGATTTTCTTTTGAACATAAAATACAAATTTCAGGAAGTGGTAGCGGAATAAACGTTTCATATTTCTCTGTACAAACTTGTCCAAATGCCTACGATAAGGAATATCGAATAAATATTTTCATTAATAATAGAACATTACGGCCTTTTGGTAAAGTTGTGAGTTGAAATTATGGGAATTCCTAACTTATTTTTGTTTTCTCAATGCTGCATCTACCTGCTGGTGTTCATCCTGTCATTCTTCATTTGCTCGCCAGCTGGGGTAAATGTGAATGAATTCAATGGCCACTGTTTACTCTACTCGAGTGGAGACTGGATAAAGGGAGACATTCACTCTAGAAGTCAACTTAAAGACATTGAATGGGGCCCCGATAGCGCATGCAACTTCACAATTTTTATTGGGGTGATATCCTTGTTCGTTGCATTGTTCTATGTGTTCTGGATATCAGTTATGCTTTATAGAAGTCTTGAATGGTGAGTCTGATTGCTCTTTTACGTTCTTTCTAATTCTTATATACTATACTCGTTCTATTTTTAGTGTTTTTATTTTGAAACGAATATTTTGGTTTTCACCAGAAGTCACAGACTTATATTAAGCGTTGTGGGTGGCCAGAAAGAGCTATGAATACACATTTTATTTTAATGATGAGGCCAAAATGCAGCCCTAAGAGTCTAAGAAATTTTAGAAAAGGGTTTAAGTTTAACTTTAATCTTAAACAAGCAGATTCATTGAGAAAGTGAGTTTAGTAGGATAAAGGTGCAATACGTTTTTATTAATGTCTTTTGTTTTGAAAGGATGGTAATTGGCACACACAGGAGGGTAGATCAAATAGTTTTGTGCATTACTAAGAAATCACTAAGCAGATGGAAATGATGTGTGTCAACTGTATATAATAATGATGCACTACACTGTAATGTTTGTTGAGATTTCCAACAAGTACAAGGAAGACAATGGGAGCCGTGATAGCTCAGTGGTTAGTGAACTGGACTACAAAGGACAAGAGGTAGAGTTCAATCCCAACCGATGGCTTCCGGGTTCACACAGCCTTTAATGGGTACCGGATTTTTTTCTGGGAAAGTAAAGCGGCACGGGCGTAATACCAACCCCATTACCCCAAAAATCATGTGCCGAAGGTCTGTAAAATTTATGGTCACTAACACCATATTCCCTATACGCCACTTGGCGTGATGGGGGTACTTTACTTTTTTTTTTTTGTTACAAGCCAGACAATAGACATGCATGCGAGGTGTTAGGTGAAAGAGAAATTGGTTGAAAACTGATACTTTTCTGTATCAAGCAACATCATTGTTTGGTCAAAATGTTTTGCTCTTTATTATGAAGAAGTCAATGGATTTCACTTACCTTAAAATTAAGATGATGTATTCACAGCTTAAGGTGATACACTTCTTCCATGTTTCTTAACCTTCCTATGTCCTGATTGTAGAATTCCTCAAAATTGGGCCCTTGACTATGTCTCCCATTCAGTAATAAAATCCTAAATTTTTTTTAAATTACGGCACCCCATGTGCATCTTGTACTCATGAGGAATTTCATCCAATACTTTGTCTTCACAATGATATATTGCATTCTTGTCTGCTTTAATGATTTCTTAATATAGTACAAATCTTTATGACCAACCTACATTTCTTAGTGATTAGCAAAATAAATGGAAAGAGACAGAAGGAGAAGATACCAAACATCCTTGTAATGAGGTATGGCAGACAGTTATTCATGGAAACAATACACAATACAGCAGTCAAGAGATTTTGGAAAACCATGATTGCTTATACCAACTATCATGACAGACTGAGAACATTTTACTTTCTTATATAAGCTATGTTTACACATTAAAATGCTATCTATTTGTGACAACACGGTTGTCTGTTTAACACCATTAAAGCTTGTTAAGACTTATTACCATCCCATTGTTTTTAGAAAATTATATAAGGCATAGATTAGGCACCCATAAGGGTTAAGTTCCAAGGCTCTCTCCCACACAAGCCGATGCCTAAAACATTTTTTTACCTTATTAAAATACTTAATTTAGCAGGTTAATAAATAAATTGTCACATATTACTCTCTTTTATTCTCAAATATCCAGTGTGCTGTAATAACTCTTATTCTTTTTCATTCTTTTGAAGTCTTCCAATTCATAATTTGAAAACACTTCTTGCTGCCCTTCAAATATTCTTGATCTTTATTGAGTATGTGGATAAATACTTGTTCACCAACTTCTTTTATTGTGTCAATTTATCTAACTTCCCCATCAATCTCGTTTTGATCCTTTCAAAATCATTCACAACTTCCACTCAATCTGAATAAATTCTTTAGGCAGGTAATATATTGTCTGGATTTAGCCAGTCTACAATCTTGCAGGTAATATATTGTCTGGATTTAGCCAGTCTACAATCTTGCAGATAATATATTGTCTGGATTTAGTCAGTCTACAATCTTGCAGGTAATATATTGTCTGGATTTAGTCAGTCTACAATCTTGCAGGTAATATATTGTCTGGATTTAGCCAGTCTACAATCTTGCAGATAATATATTGTCTGGATTTAGTCAGTCTACAATTTTGCAGGTAATATATTGTCTGGATTTAGTCAGTCTACAATCTTGCAGGTAATATATTGTCTGGATTTAGTCAGTCTACAATCTTGCAGGTAATATATTGTCTGGATTTAGTCAGTCTACAATCTTGCAGGTAATATATTGTCTGGATTTAGTCAGTCTACAATCTTGCAGATAATATATTGTCTGGATTTAGTCAGTCTACAATCTTGCAGGTAATATATTGTCTGGATTTAGCCAATCTACAATCTTGCAGGTAATATATTGTCTGGATTTAGCCAATCTACAATCTTGCAGGTAATATATTGTCTGGATTTAGCCAATCTACAATCTTGCAGGTAATATATTGTCTGGATTTAGTCAGTCTACAATCTTGCAGATAATATATTGTCTGGATTTAGTCAGTCTACAATCTTGCAGGTAATATATTGTCTGGATTTAGCCAATCTACAATCTTGCAGGTAATATATTGTCTTGGGTAACGTCATAACCAACAAGCAGGGAGAAGACCTAGAGAACGCACTAGTGTCAGTCGATTTAGTGTGCTTGAATGATGGAAGGGCAACAAGAATGGCCACTCTAACAGGGGACTCTGATAGTGTCATAGACCTTGCACTGGTGTCTTCCACCTTCGCACCGGTTTGCAGGTGGAGTGCATTGGGGTTCCACGGAAGTGATCACTATCCATGTGTCCTCCTAATTGAGAAAAGCAGAAATAGAAGCCAGAAAAGAAAGCTCCACACATTCCACTACGAGAAAACAGACCAGGACGTCATAAGCAAAATCAGACATAGGAAACAGTGTGCCCCTCATAGGAGGCAGGAGAGATGGACACAGCCACCCTGGTGGAACGTAGAAGTAGAGGAAGCTTGGCGGAGCAAGAGACAAATGGCCAAGACATGGCAGAAAACTAGAAAGAATGGAAGAACGCAACCTGAGCTCTTGTAGCATCTGAATGTAGAGGTCGGCCAAAAAATGATGCACTTTAAACTATGTGCTAAGCAGGCTAAGGATGCCAATGGGATGACTTCTGTAAAAAAGTGTGCTCAGAAAAAGCGCTAGCCACATTCTGGTGCCTTCATCAGAGCATGAATGGCACAACACGACACAGAGGCATACCAGACTTTCAGAGCACAGGTCGGATATGGCACAAATCTGATGAGAGCAAAAGGAAGGCCCTGCTTGCCCGCTACATTGAGCATTTGGACCAAAGAAATGAGGCTGTAAGAATGAGGATACGGGGATCACTGTCAAAATTGTGTAAGGATGTAGTGCTGGCAGAAGATCTCACAATCACAACCGATACCATTCGCACGACACTTAAAAGGTCACATAACACTGCTCCTGGTCCAGATGGTGTTCGGTACGATGACATAGGCGATTTAGCTGATGACGACTTGACAAAACTGGCCAATGAGTTTAATGCCAGCATTCGGAATGGCCAGATTAAGGAGTGGTTACACAGCTACTTACTACCGGTACCGAAGCCAAACAAGGACCATTCTCAGATCAGTGCCTACAGAATCATCACAATGCAGAACACTGCAGGCAAGCTGCTGGAGAAAATAGTTGCCCATGTCCTCACCTGCCACCTTGAACAGAAACGCGCATTCCCACCCACACTCGGAGGTTATAGATATAACAAAGAGACATGGCTCAATGCAGCAGTCTTTGCTTATGATGTCTTCTAAGGCTTCCACAAATGAGAGGAGACATGTGCTGCTGCTATAGATCTGGAGGATGCATACAATAGGGTACCATTTGAATATCTCATGCATATGCTCCTCAAACTAGAGGTGCACCCCTTCCTCATTAGATAGATTGCCGCGGCACTGTTTCAGAGGAAGGTGATACTCAGATGTGGAAGTTGGTCTTCCGAGCCAACATCCATTTGTCCAGGGCTGCCACAAGGCTCACCATTGTCACCAGTTCTATTTAATGTGTACACAATAACGATCACTGAACAACAGCTGGATGGGAGGGGAAGAACTATGACTTTTGCTGATGATATTCTGGTATATCGACAGGGAAGAGACAGACGGGGAATCGCCTCCACAATGCAAGACGAACTCGATTGGCAGCTGCCAACATCGAGCAGAGGCTACTTACTCTTCTGTTCCAGGGATTAGTCCTCGCACCAATCGAGTATGCCCTGGTCATTCTTACTGTCAGTACGACTCAAATTGATAGGCTGGAGAAAATACAAAATGAAGTCATGCGCATTATCTTGGGATGTACAAGGGACACTCCCTGTGTAGCAATGAGGTATCTTCTTGACTTTCCAACCATGGAAGACAGAATCAAGATCTGGAGAGCATACCTGAAGATTAGTACAGATAAAAAGCATCCATTACACCACATACTCAAAACAGGGAAAGGTGCCAGACTAAAAAGAAGCAAATCATGGGTGGGTCGAGCAGATGTCATCAAACAGGTCTGTGGGCTTACCAATATCAGCGTTGGTGAGGAGTGGATACCGGTGCCTACGTCTTTCAAGGGCACTTTCTCGTGTATTGTCACACTCGACAGGAAAAGTAGGGAACAGAACACGGTCGTGGTTAATGCTGAGGTAAACAGTCTCATCTGTGATAACACCGATAAGAAAGATGCAGTCATCTATACAGACAGATCTGTAAGACAACACCAAAGAAGTGCATGGGCATTTACAGCACGCTCGGCAGGTAGAATAGTCAAAGAAGACAGTGGTGCATACGTCATGACCACGAGTAGCTTGACAATGGAGGTGATGGCAGTGACCAAGGCATTCAAATGGTTAGAGTCACAAGACTGCACCCACGCATGTATACTGAGTGATTCGATGAGCATGATAAAAAAGTGGAGGCGGGCTCTGTACGCATGCAATGGGTAGAGTCGTTGCAGAAATCCAAAATACGTAAGGTCACCTTTGTCTTTGTCCCTGGGCATGCGGGAGTACGGGGAATTGAAAGAGCGGACAGGTTGGCTAGCTGCGCTGTCGTTGAGGACGGGCAACCAATGGATCGGGCAGACATCATCAATGCCCTCCAAGATGTGGGAAGAGCACAGGACTTCGACAAACACATATCTACGTCACTTCTTCGGATGATGGAAATGGGAGTTAAGGTGGGCACAGCCAGAAATGAGAAACTTAGTGGCCGTGTAAGAAGACTTATCAACCAACATAGAACTGGAGACATCAGTCACTGGACACTGCGGGAATTGCCGAGGAGGGGATCTGAGCACCAATGGACATGTTCGTAGTGCAATGATGATGACCCGCAAATAACTCAATAACTCAATATTGTCTGGAGTTAGTCAGTCTACAATCATGTTGGTACCATAAGAGTTTATTAACCAAGCTTGCTAAATGCCTTAGGGCTGGTAGTTTATATGGGAGCCGCAATAGCTCAGTGGTTAGTGAACTGGACTACAAAGGACAAGAGGTAGGGTTCGATCCCAACCGACAGCTACCAGGTTCACCCAGACTTTCTGGGAAAGTAAAGCGGCATGGGCGCAATACCGACCACATTACCCCAAAAATCATGCGCCGAAGGTCTGTAAAATGTATGGTCACTAACACCATATTCCCTATACGCCACTTGATGTGACGGGAGCACTTTACTACTTTTTTTTTTACTGGTAGTTTATGCATGGGACATGTTAAATAAAGAGACGTTTCACAACTCTAGCAGAACATTGTGCAATTTCACATTACTCACAATAGCTTGTCTAAAGTCAACTGCCTGTTTCATTTTGAGATCATCTGCTTTCAGTCCAGCATTTATTTCCTGCCTCAAGCTAGTTCTGTCATTGGCAAAGCTCTTTCTAGTCATTTATGTTCATACCTAGTTCTACCATATTATGTTTACAGAGAAGAAAAAGGACTTCTGAGCCACAAAGCTTATCATTTCAGATGATGTAGTCAGGACACTTTAGGAATCCCAATTTTATACAGAGCTTCACTTCTACATACCTAACTACCTACCTACCTACCCATCCACCCACCCACCCACCCACCCATTGATTGACCTTTCAAGCTGAAACCAGCCCATATGGCATAGACTCTGATACTCTTTCCCGATTTCGAAATTTTTTTTCTAGCAGTCTCATTTCTTGCAAAGATTTTTTATAAAATCTTGCCATTTGTCTCTGTTATGTGCAAGCATCTCAATCTCATTGAGGGAGCTGATTCCTGCTGCTTTTGTCTCTCTGATCAATATTTTTTTCCATGTTTCTCTGGGTCAGCCTCTTTTCCTCCTACCTGTTGCTTCCCACTTGAGGGCTTGCTTTGCTATTTGGTTATTATCTCTTATCATCACATGTCCATCGTCTTTTCTCGATTACTGATGATATTAGTGGTTGGAGCTTCACTTAGTGTTACTTTATTTCTCATTGAGATTTGAAGTGGGCACCCTTGGCAACATATATGAAGCATGTTCATTCCTTTTTTTCTTGCAAGATATATGGAGTCTAGAATTCTCTTGCATAGAGTAGAATACTCAATACACATGCATTGTAATAGCTGCCTTGGTTTTTTTGGTCAGAAAGTTGTTTATTCTTACTCTGCATACCATTCTTGATAAGGTTGTTTAATCCAAATCTTGTCTTTTCTACAGCTGTTCATCCAGTGAGAGTTTATCATTGATTATGTGTAATGGTGGATCTATGGAAGTTACATTTGATTACAATCTTAGTTTATAACAAAACAAGCCGATGCTTGGAGCTTCAGTACATTGATTCATCATATTTGTTGCTCAAATATCTCATAGCCATAGAATGCTAGAATGTACAAATTTATAGTTCAATTTCTTCATGGTTGACTGGATAGAGCAGCAGGGCACCATCTTCACATAGTATTTACCTAATTAGTAACACATTTATTTTGCCCTCAAATGGACTTAGTTAAATAAAAGTTTCTTTATTTTCAAAATAACAACACAGCAGAAGCAGCTGTAAATTTTACACATAATTTAAAACAAATAATGTCAAACAAAAAAAATGTTAAACAAAACATGTCATGTTTTATTATGATTTTGTTTACAATTTTGATGAAGAACCAATATCAATGCACTCTGGACAAACTCGTAGATATTCAGTCCCATTTATCAGGCAACAAAAGGAACCTCATCATCTTCAATGGCAACCAGTCAGATATTGGATCATCATCATCATGTGCCATACTGGTCAGAGTAGGCGATCATGTCCTTCCACAATCTTCTATCTACGGTGCATCGTATCAGGTCTGCTGTTGACTGTTTTCCATGCCATGATATCAAGCTATCCATTATTTTCTCTCTTTGTCATCCGCGATATCTCTTTCCTTTTATTTTGCCATTTGTAACCAAGTATTCCAACTTTGCTCTTCTCATGATGTGCTCGAAAAATTTTGATTGTTCAGATATTGGATACAGAGATGAAATCATCGCCAGAGAGAACTAGGTGGTCTAGAAGTAAGATGTCAGCATCTGGATATAGAAAGTCCCGGGTTAAAATCCCATCACTGGTGGTGAGAATTTTCTCTTTGATTCTATGGTTTCTTCATTATTTTTCCATCTCCTGGACTCTGGGTAGTGAGATCCAATGCATAGTCCTCTCAGGTAGTGACGAAAAACGAAGGTACCATTTTCACTCTGTGTACGTTAAAGAACTCCTAGCAGTTAAAAATCTAAAAGTGTTGGCCAAAAAATGACCACTGCTTGGTCAGAAATTGTAAATCTACCCATGCTGAAGATGAATTTAAAAGGTGCAGATATCACAGATTCTTTAACAAGCCGCTATCGTAAAAACGATGTTGTTAATGAAACGTAGACCTGATAGACACTGAGAAGAACATTGATGAGAGAGGCAAGAGCAGCAGGAATCGGCTCCCTCAATGAGATAGAACTGCTTGCACAGAACAGAGACAGATGGCGAGATTTGATAAAATATCTTTAAAAGAAAACTGCTAGAACAAAAATTCATATAGGAGAAGGTGTATCTTGGTCTACGCCCTATGGGCCGGTTACGGCTCGAAAGGTCAATAGATAGATAGATATCACAGCTTGCAGCAAACTAGCTGCACAACGCATCATTGTCCACTTAGGGGATAACCTGTGAATGCTAAGTAGAAGTAGACACACTGTATGTAAAGCCTTTCCTCAGTGCAAATGGATGGACCAGGCATGATATTGCAGCAGAGGCAAAGGCACCTCACAGCAGCAGAGTTGGAAGCTGTCAGCGACCCACAGCTGATGGCTTGTGCCAGCATTGGTGAATCAGGACCATCCAGACCCTACTCCACCTCTTCACAGTGCCTCCAGAAACAGACTAACCTGTCTAGTCTGGTCAAGTGAGTAAAAATCAAAGTAGGAAGACAACCCGGTACTCAAAAATAACATGCCTAAGTTGGATGTGTTGGGCTAAAATGTGCAAATATCACAGTTCTACTGCAAACTGCCACACACTGTACCAACATTCACTTAACGTCCTTCTAAGGACAAATAATAGAGGACAATTAATTTCTTTAGTAGACAACGGGTGAACAAAAAAATATTCATCCACATTTGGCATGCTTTGTTAATGATATGACCACTTTGATGTTTCCCTGGACCTTTCTCTTATTGAATCTGGGACAAACTGGAGTATAGGTTGCACAGAAGACAATATTATTCTGAAAACTACCACCTGGTAACACACGTTTTGCAAGAAGAATGGAATAACATGCCCCAGAACATATCCAATGTCCCATTGGTTTGATGAAAAGTGCTGTTAAACAGTGATAACAGCTCAAGGTGAACATACATGGAACTGAGATCAAGATTTCATTTTTTCATGTGGATGCTACGCTTACTGTAGTTGTTATCTTTCTTTCATGGCACTCCCAAAAAAATCATAGCGTGCACCTAGTTTTATTTTATATTGTGCAAAAAATCAAGCACATTAACCCATATTCTTGCACACTAACCTTTTTCCTTGAGTATGTATGTATGCATGTGTGCACATGCCTGTGTGTATGTAATTTTACATGTTGGAGCCTCTGGAATTTCTACCCACCTAGGCCAAAAGTAAAAAATAAGGACTGTCTCATCAATGTAGACAGAAGTTAGCAGCTATCATCATCATCATTGAGTGCCGTCTCCGCAACGAAGGTTGGCTACCATGGAGCGCCATTTTGCTCTATCTCTTGCTTTGATGGTGCAGGTTGTCATCGGTTGATTTGTCCATCTTTTGATGTTACTCGTCCATGTTAATCTTGGTCTGCCTCTGCCTCTTTTACCTTGTATTTTCCCCTCCAGGATCACTTTCAGTAGGCTGTTGTGTCTTTTAACATGGCCTAAGAATCGCATTTGTCTTGTTCTAATTGTGTTCAGAAGTTCTCTTTTCATTTTTAGTTGTTTTAAGACTTTGTCATTTGTTTTCTTTTCCTTCCATCCAATTCTACCTATTCTTCTATATATCCACATTTCAAAGGCTTCAATTCTCTGTTCTGTTTTCTTGTCTAATGTCCATGTTTCAGCACCATATAGGAATATTGAGAAGATGTAACATTTTGCTATTCTTAGTTTTAGTTCTGGTGTTATTTGTTTTGATGTTAGTATGTCCTTCATGACATTAAAATTACTTTTTGCCATTCCTATTCTTTTGTTTATTTCAGTTGTACATTTTCCATCACTGGTTATAGTATGTCCAAGGTAGTTATAGTTCTGAACTGTCTCAAGGTCTATTCCTTCAATTTTGATATCCACTTGTGGGTTTTGAGTATTTTCTTTGTTTATGATCATAGTTTTAGTCTTTTTGATATTCATATCTAGTCCATATTTTTTGCTTGTCGTGTTTATTTCATTAAGTAATTGTTGTAGGTCTTTAGGATTTTCTGCTAGTAGTACAGTATCGTCAGCATATCTTAGGTTATTGATTATCTTTCCATTAATTTGTAGGCCTGGCATCTCTATGATGTTTTTAAAGATTTGCTCAGTGTATAGATTGAACAAGCTTGGTGATAGGATGCATCCTTGTCTTACTCCTCTTTTTATATCAATGGGTGTAGAGAACTCTTTGTTATATTTTATTATTGCTGTTTGCTCCCAGTATAGATTGCATATTAGTCGTATATCCATGTCATCTAGATGTATCTCTTTTAGGCATTCTATAAGTTGTTTGTGGTGTACTCTATCAAAAGCTTTGGTGTAGTCTATGAAGCAGGCATATATTGGTTTGTTTACTTCTGTGTATTTTTCGATTAATGTTCTCATGCAGAATATGGCTTCTTTTGTCCCGCTATTTTTCCTAAATCCAAATTGCTGCTCATCTAATTCAGTATTGATTTTATTCTGAATCCTTCCTTGTATAACTTTTAGCAAGATTTGTGTAACATGGCTCATTAGGCTTATTGTTCTAAAGTCACTGCATTCAACTGCACCATTCTTTTTAGGCAATGCAATGAAAGTTGATGTTTTTAGTTCATTTGGTATGTATCCTGTGTGGTATATGTCGTTGCATATGTCTGTAATCACTTCAATGCCAAAATCTTCAAGTGCCTGTATCATCTCTATCTGTATGCTTTCAGGTCCTGCTGCTTTTCCCCTTTTCATTGTTTTTATAGCTTTTTCCACCTCAGATTTTAAGATTTTATAGCCTGATGTACATTTTATAACTGGTTTCTTGTCCCTTTGATCATGAAATAGTTCTGTTATATATTCCTGCCATCTATCAATGATATCCTTATTGTCTGTTAGCATTTTTCCTTTTTTGTCTGCAATGCATCCACCTTCTGTGGCTTTTTATTTTTATTAGTCATTCTCTTTATTTCTGTGTGCATTCCTCTTAGGTCTTGTTTGCTTTCCATAGTTTCTATTTCTCTACATTTTTGGCTGAGCCAGTCTTCTTTTGCCTTTTTGCACATTTTGCGTATCTCATTATCTATTTTATTGTATTGGGCAGTGTTCTTCGCTTGTCTCCTTTCTTCCATTTTTTCTAAGATGGTGTTAGTTATCCATTTTTGTTTTTTGTTCTTTTCTCTTTTGGGTAAGGTGTCGCAGGCTTTTTGTATGCTTTTCTTTATGCATTGCCATTTGGTTGTTACTTTTTCATCAGGATTTTCTCTTCTGTATTGTTCAATTCCTTCTTCTAGCAGCTTCTGGTATGTCTCAAAGATAGGTGTGTTGGGTTGAAAAGCTTTGTACATTATTTATCTTAAATGAATAAAATTGACAAAACTATCTTCTTCTTTTCTTCCTTTTTTGCCTTTCAGTGTTGAAGGATGATATAATTTATGGCAGCTATATTCATCTCAAAGTTAATGTAACCAACATTGGATTCAGTGCATTCATTTTATCTATCTATCTATTGTCCTTTCGAGCCAAAGACAGCACATAGGACAGAACCACAATCTCAAAAACAGAAACCTTGCGTGCCAAAATGGCAATCTATGACTCTGTATCCATAACAATACTTTTTACAATGATAGCTTGTCAAGCTATCAATCAATCTCCTTAGTCGCCTCTTACGACATGCCTAATGCATTCATTATCATCCACTAATTGCCTGCTGGTTGTACCAAATTTTTCAGTTGATGAAGACATTTAGCCATAAGTTTAACGCAAACAGATCATCTCATTCTGAACAACTGTGCCTATCCTCTAAATTTTAATTACAAGAAAATGACACAATTTAATTCCTCATTTATAGTTCTGGCATTTTCCCAGCCACAATGATGCATGTATATTAATTAATAAATGACAGATTTGTGCAGATGTACAGCTGGTGAGATCTAAATTGATAAAATTCCACTTCATAAACATTTTCTGACATATACTGTAGCATGGTGTTAGATCTGATAGGTCAAGGTCATAAAAGAGACTGTCAAAGCATGCTCATGCTGTTATATCCCAGCATATATTTTTGTCAAATAACCACTACCAAGATGAAATGTGTTAGACGAATGACAGGAAACAGCCTGAGAGATAAGATCAGAAATGAAGAACTGATAAAAATGCAGGGAATAATTCCCGCATATAGAATACATAAAAAAACAACAGACACAATTGTTTCACCTTGTTATAAGACAGAAAGACCAAACCACAACACAACAAGCCTTTAATAAACATTGCAAGACCATCAGACTCAAGGACCGACCTTGAAAAAGATGGAGTGATGGAATATTAGAAACATTAGGAAACATAACAGCAGTAGAAGCTAACAGAAGAGCAAAAGACCATAAATTATATCATCCTTCAACACTGAAAGGCAAAAAAGGAAGAAAAGAAGAAGATAGTTTTGTCAATTTTATTCATTTAAGATAAATAATGTACAAAGCTTTTCAACCCAACACACCTATCTTTGACCTGGCTAGATTTGGCATTGCTTTACAACTTTGCCATGGTAGTGGCTATCTTGGCTTATGTTTTTTTTTTACTTTTAACTGCCAAGGATTCTTTATCATGTGCAAAGTTCACGCAGGACATCATGTTTTTGTCATTATTAGAGACAGATAGACATTGAATGTCATGACACCAAGACCAAGGGAGGTTAAAGCTATGAAGAAATCATGATTGAGAGAGAAAACTTCCCATTGCCTGTGGCACGTTTTGAAACTGATATTTTCTTGTTCAGAAGTCAATGACCTTTATACCACCCAGACCCAGGTTCTTGTCTGTGGGGGCGATCAACACACTTAACCTGACAGCTGACTTCATGTGAGAGTCTGGAATCCTACTCTGATTGAGTCCCGATCACAGAGAGAGAGAGAGAGAGACCCAGGTTCATTTTTCCCCAAATGTGATACATTTTATCTTGGACAGACACAGCTTTAAGGTCCACTCAGCCCTTTCAAATGAGTACCATAGATTTCATCTTGGAAAGTAAGGCAACCTGACCAGGTACTAACCACATTACACATAATTATGCTGATGGTAATGAAAAATACAGGTACTTGCTCCAAGTTATCCATATGCCATACTTGTTTTTAATAATACACATTTATTCATGATCGTGTAAAATTATTATGCGGTGTTGTAATATTATACAAAGAGTAAAAAAATCATCTGAGGCATGTTGCATTTTAATTCTAAAATAACCACTTACCCAACCAACAGTATACAGTCATGCCAGTACATGTTACACATTAAGTAATTATTTTGCATGCATAATGAAGCTTTTGTAAATAATAAGTCAGTGATACTATAGTTTTTTATGTTTTTCTTTTCCAGCTCATGGTTTGAAGCCTTTGTTAACCTGGCAGTAAACTGTATCATGTGCATTTGCTTCTTTTCAACTGCTTTGACTGTTAGTGTTGGATTCAGAGAGTGGTGCAAACTCATCACAGATCCTAAATCTGGCATTGAGAAGTAAGATTTTTGTCTTTATACTTCAAAGGTACCCATTAGGATCCCTATCTCTTTCCTGATAAAACATGAGGATCTCAGCGCACTGCGTGAAACCTATCATTTCAGGAAACTTATTAACTATTGTGAAAGTTTGTAACTTTTTCTAGCTTGAGTAATGGCATACAGCCTACAAATTTCAATTTTCATTTGCCAAGGTTTTTTTCTTTACATGCACAACTTGAACCCTTTTGTTATCATCCATCTACAATATAACTTGACACTTGGTTATGGTTATTGTTATGGAAGGTCCCGGTATCACTGCAATCAAATTAAAATCCATAATTGCTCAACCGCCTGTGCCAGTGGAATCATCTAAATTAATATCTCATCTCCCAAACAAGGAAAGGTAGCTGCAGTCCCCATCATAGCAGTCTCAGCACATGTCAAAAAACATAAGGCAAAACTGCTCAGAAAGTGAACACAGCATCTGTTCCCCGTCATATGATATCATCATTCATCGTAAACAATCGGAATATTGAAACACGATCAAAACAGATGAAACGCACAGCTCATGGTGTGTAGAGAGCACTAAACTCAATAGCTCTGGCAGAAAACCAGACTTGGAATATGACAAAACTGCAACAAGGAACACTTTTCAGCCACAGCCTTTAAGATTTCCTGCCACCTATCCGCATATTGACCGGTATTCCCTTTTTTTATCTATTCTCTTCCCTGCTTTTCATGTAAGATAATTCTTGTTCTTGTTGTCCCACTCTCCCCAATCACTACTCCTTTATACCCTTCCTTATTTGCCTTTCGGCGTTGAGGGGAGATATAATTTGCGGCCTTTTGCTATTTTGTTGGCCTCTCCTGCTGTTATGTTTCCTAGTGTTTATAATATTTTATTGATCCATCTTTTTCATGTCTGGCACTAGAATCTGGTGTTTTCGCAATGTTTATTGAAGGCTCATTGTGATATGTTTTGATCTATCTGTCTTATCAGGTGACCAAACGATCTTATCTGTTGTTTCTTTATGTATTCTATGGCAAAATTATTCCTAGCTTTTTTCTCAGTTTTTTTACATCTGATATTATCTCACAGGCTGTTTTCTATCATTCGTCCAACACATTTCATTTTGGTAGTGGTTATTTTTCATAATGTACTTGCAACAACGATCAAGGTTTGGCTTTGTAGGCGCAACATAGCAATAAGTATATGCATTGTAGAGTGCCAGTTTTTCTTGTAGAGTTATTTCTTTGTTGGACAATAGTGGCGATAGCTATCTGATGATTTGACAAGCTTTGGTGCATAGTGAGTCTTATTTCTGCTGGTTATGAATTATCATTTGTCTCTAGACTTCCTAGATATTAAATTCCTCCACTTGTTTTAGTCGTCTGCTGTCCATCATTATGTTGATGTTCTGTTTCCCTTTTGTGATATTCAAGACTTCTGATTTGTTCATGTTGATTTTTATCCTGTATTGAATACCTGTGATGTTAAAATCTATTGAAGTGAACTTGTAGGTCTTTATTTTTCCATGTATTAGTCCCTGATTGTCTACAAATAGAAGCTTGTTAATCTCCTCTTTCATATAATCTTGATTTGTCAATTATCAATCAAAAATGAATAATTAAAAAAACAACTTATAGTAAGATGCTGTGAAAGAAATATATCAGAACTTTAAATTAAGGAAAGAATGCAGGAATGATCACCTTAACAATTCAGAATGGTTAAGCTTCAGTGTTAAAATCTGTCCTGCCATATTTCTCAGGGTAGCATGACATCAGACAAAATTGACACAATCTCATTTACCTTGATGTTAGAAAAAACCTGATTGTTCCTAATATGGCTCAAACTGAATATCTTGTAGTGGTAAGACAAGAACATGCTTTCCGTCTTGTAAGGGTTTTTCCTAGTCTTGTAAAGATTTTTATAAAAAAAAATTAAATGAACTTGTAAGCCTAATATGGCAAAACAGTGCAACTTTTTTTTTTTTGTAAATATATAAATTAAAATTAATCTGCACATAACATTTGACACAAATTAAATAATTGCAGAATTGTGTAAATGGCGCTGTTTATACTTTTCATCATCATCATCATCAAGTACCATGCCTGCTGGTGTAGGTGATCAGGTCTTTCCACAACTTTTAATCTCAACAGTTATTTATCATTTCCATTATTGACCTTCTGCCAAGTCATTCTTTTAAGCTGTATGGTATCTTTTCTCTTTGATTCCCTATATCTCTTTGTCCCTAAATTTTCTCAGTTGTCACAATATATTCCAGCCGTTCCCTTCTCATTCATCATCATCATTGAGTGCCATCTCCGCAACGAAGGTTGGCTACCATGGAGCGCCATTCTGCTCTATCTCTTGCTTTGATGGTGCAGGTTGTCATCGGTTGATTTGTCCATCTTTTGATGTTACTCGTCCATGTTAATCTTGGTCTGCCTCTGCCTCTTTTACCTTGTATTTTCCCCTCCAGGATCACTTTCAGTAGGCTGTTGTGTCTTTTAACATGGCCTAAGAATCGCATTTGTCTTGTTCTAATTGTGTTCAGAAGTTCTCTTTTCATTTTTAGTTGTTTTAAGACTTCGTCGTTTGTTTTCTTTTCCTTCCATCCAATTCTACCTATTCTTCTATATATCCACATTTCAAAGGCTTCAATTCTCTGTTCTGTCTAATGTCCATGTTTCAGCACCATATAGGAATATTGAGAAGATGTAACATTTTGCTATTCTTAGTTTTAGCTCTGGTGTTATTTGTTTTGATGTTAGTATGTCCTTCATGACATTAAAATTACTTTTTGCCATTCCTATTCTTTTGTTTATTTCAGTTGTACATTTTCCATCACTGGTTATAGTATGTCCAAGGTAGTTATAGTTCTGAACTGTCTCAAGGTCTATTCCTTCAATTTTGATATCCACTTGTGGGTTTTGAGTATTTTCTTTGTTTATGATCATAGTTTTAGTCTTTTCCTTCTCATTACATGGCCAAAAAATGATGATTGTTTCTTCCTAATATTGGATATTAGCTCTTTTTGTTTATTCTTGTACTAGCTAATAAAATTACACCAAACCTACGTGTTATTTTCTAATGTTCATCCAATTACTACATAAGGAATAAATAGACATAGACATGAATAAATAGTAATAGAATAAATAGTCACTAGACCAAAAAGGATGTTAAGAGGGCATGGATGCATTATCTTGTGATAAAATTGTGATATTTGCACCTTTCACCCTAACACATCCAACTTCAACATGGCATTTTTGGGTACCGGTTTGCCTTCCCCTCTGGACTTTTACTCACTTGGTCAGACTAGACTGGTTAATCTGTTTCCATGGGCATCATGATAAAGTGGATCAGGATCTAGATAGTTCTGCTTCACCGATCCTTGTACAAACCTTCAGCTATGACTTGCTGGAAGCTTTCAGCCCTGTTGCTGATGAGTTCCTTCACTCCCAACCTAGGTTTGAAACAAACTGTGTATATATGTATGTATGTATGTGTGTGTGCGCATGTGTATGTATGTATGCATGCATGCCTGCCAGCCTGTCTGCACGTGCGTGCATGCAGCTGTCTGCCTGCCTGTGCATGCGTGTATGTGTGTATGTAGAGAGAGAGAGGCCAACCATCCGCATTACATGAGTACACATAACCAATCAAAATGTAGTTTTCACTATAATATTATTTTAAAGCGGTTATGGTTTAACCTAGAAGACATATAATGCAGTTGAATGGATTGTGCTTCTCAAAGACGAATGCTTGTATTTTTCTGTTGAGTTGGTAAAAGACATACTTTTTATGGTAACCCTGGTGTTCTGTATTCCATTAGTTCATAAATTTATTCTTGATAATCCTCTTTAATTTCTCACAAGTTGTATTTGTATCTGGCTGGTATAATTTACCAACTTCCTTTGACAACCTGTCTGCTTCATCATTCTCCAGGAATTTTGCAGTGTGATAGAATCCACTGTATCACAGTTCTGCCTATTTGGCAGAGCTTATAGAGCATTTCTCTTAGGTCATTTAGGTTAACATTTCCATTACTCTTCAGTGCTGTAACCACCAACAAAGCATCTGTTTGGACCACACTATTTTCTTCTTAAAGTTTCTCTTTTAAGAGAGTTTCAGCTGCAGTTTTCAGAGTTTCCACCTCTACTTTAAAGTTATTTGAATACTTTCCTGTTGCAACAGAGAGTTGATGAGAGAGGTGGCTTTCAGAATGATATTGTCTTTGTGCAGCCTATACTCCAGTTTGTCCCAGACACTCAATAAGAGAAAGGTCTGGGAAACATCAAGCATTTAAGGTATATGAAAATTCCTGCTCCAGTTTAGGTAGGTTTTTCGATATAACTTATCTATACTATGATATACTATAAATGAGGAAAATACTATGCAATCCATTTTTGACAATAGAAACAAGAAAAAGAGTTCTTAAATGTTATGTAGAGCCAGTCTTAACAAATGGATGCGAGTCATGGACAATAGGACAACAGACAAGAAAATCACTGGAGTCTGTAGAAATGTGGTTTTACAGAAGAATGTTGAGAATACCGTGGACAGCTAAGAAGAGTAAGGAAGAAGTTCTGAGAGAGGTCAAAGCAAAAAGAGAGCTAATTTCCAATATTAGGAAGAAACAATCATAATTTTTTGGCCATGTAATGAGAAGAGAACAACTGGAACATATTGTAACAACTGGAAAAATTGAAGACGAAGAGATAGACGGAAGCAAAGAGAAAAAATAACAGACAGCTTAAGAGAATGGCTTGGCAGAAGGTCAACAACAGAAATGATAAATAGCTGCCAAGATCGAAAGTTGTGGAGAGACATGATCACCAACGCCACTAGGCCCGGTACTTGATGATGATGATGATACTATATCTATATGTTGTATATATTATTGCAGATTAAGAACTAAGGTGGCTGGGTCATGTGAGAAGAATGGCAAACATTTGTATTCCCAAAGAAATATTGTATGGTGAAGTTAAGGATGGAAGGAGACCAAATACAGACTATTGCTGTGATATAAGGATGTTTGCAGGGTTTCCTTGGGGGAATTCTCTATAAGTGAAATAAACTGGGAAAATCTGGCTGCAGATCGTAGCACATGGAGAACAAAAATAAAAAATGGAACAGCAACTTTCGAGACAGTGCTGATGTCAAATTCAGAAGACAAAAGACAAAAAAAATTGCTGTTTGTTTCATTATTGCAAATAAATTTGATTTACACCTTGATTCTCTTTATTTGTCATTTGTCCCATAGATGTGAAGATGGACAACACATTCCCTTTGATTCCATTACAGATGTTGATTTTACGAATTATTATACTCAATGGCAAATCACACAGGTAAGGTCAAATATGATTGAATATAATAAATAAAGATTTACCTTTTTTTTTACTTTAAATATGGAATTAACTAGTTAAATAAATTAAATTGGCCTTGTTCACCACCAGAAATAATGTAAAACTTTTTCATATGAAAACAGTCTCTGCTATTTTGCTTCGATATTTGTGCTTAAAAAAAAAAAAAGAATAATATCAATCATAAATGCTCAAAACAAAGAATACTTTCAAGCATCAATACTTGTGTAAAGCAATATCTTGTAATAAAGTATCTTGCTATGCCAGCAAGTTAATCATCATCATATGACATACCGGTTGGCGTAGACGATCATGTCCTTCTGCAATCTTCTATCTACAGTGCATCGTATCAATTATGTTGTTGACTGTTTTCCATGCCATGACACCAAGCTATCCAGTATTTTCTCTCTTTGTCATCCACGATCTCTCTTTCCTTTTATTTTGCCAGTTGTAACCAAGTATTCCAACTTTCCTCTTCTCATGATGTCCTCAATAAATGTTGACTGTTTCTTTCTGATGTTTTTTAGGAGTTCCTTTTTGTGTTGGCCTCTTTGAGAATTTCTTCATTGGTCTTTTTAGCTAGCAAGTTAATAGTTGTTGAAAAAGTCAACATCAGCTGGCTTCTTGCATTTTGACTTTTGTTCATGACACTGGAAGGTTAATTTATTGTTGTCAATGAAGATTTGTGTTTCCTTTTCTTTTTTTGCTGCAGTCATGACTTTTGTCCTGTCTACACTAATTTTTTATTTGATCAAAGATCTTTACAAGGATTGAAAACTGCTAGAATAAAAATTTAGATGAGAGAAAGAGTATCTGGGTCAATGCCCTATGGACCGGCTACGGCTCAAAAGGTCAATAGCTAGATACTAATTTTCATATTTTGGTCCTTGCACACTTTGTTCATATCATATAGATTTTTTAATTCGTTTTCTGTTTTACCTTGCTATTAGTGCTTGGTCATCTGCAAAAAATATCTCTTTTAGGTTGTTATCTTCATTTATGTTAGCTCTTTTACATATGTGGTCTATGTATACGGTGATTTGCAGTGCACCTTTTGGCCCAAGATATATGCCTCCAGGGCAGCATTCATGAGTACAAGGTTGCCTTCCCTCTTCTATTCCTACTTGGGTGGTCTAGAGGTAAGACTTCAGCCTCTGGACAGGAAGGTCCCAAGTTCGATCCCCAACACAGGTGGTGAAAATTTTTTAAAAAATTGAATCTGTGGTTTCTTCGTGGCTTTACCCTCCCTGGTCTCTGAGTAGTGAGATCCAATGTTTAGCCCTCTCAGAAAACCGCAAAAAACAGGAGGTCCTGGGTGCACTCTCGCATGTTAAATAACCTTTGGTAGTTAAAACTTGAGAAGAGCAGGCCAAAAATTGCCACTTTCCTGGCAAAACTAGTTAAGCAAATTTACTCATCCATATTGAAGACAGATGTATTGAGCAGAAAAGTGCAAATATCACAACATTGTCGTAAACTAGCAACACAATACATCTGCATCCCACCACAGGCGAACGCTAAGAAGAATATCCCTATACACTTGGCCAGATTAGACTGCTTAGTCTGTTAATAGAGGCACTGCAAAGAGGTGGAGTAGAATCTGGATGGTTCTGGTTCACTGATCCTGAAGCAAGCCATCAACTATGAGTCACTGTCAGCTTTCAGCTCTGTTGCTATTTGGTGCCTCCCTCTGCACACATTAAATAACCTTTGGCAGTTAAAAGTAAAAAACAGTAGGCCAAAGAGTAGAAAGGAAATACAAATAGTTTTAATGTGGCTGTACTGAGACATCCTACTGATTTTTAACTATTATATTAAGACAAAACTTGTTTCTTCGTGATATTATTCTTTTTTTCCTTGGCCACAGACCAACAAAGCATTCAGTGGCTCATATGTTTTATGGTATTTTGTAAAGCAGCAACAAAGATTGTCTGACACAGAGTCTAGAATTTTTGCTCCATATGCCAACTTCGAAAGGACAATAGATAGATAGAAAGAAGATTGTAGCACATGTTGGAGAGAAAAGATGTTGGACAAAAAAGGCGAGGCTGCATGATATAAATTTACCATGATCATATTACTGCCATTTAAGTGTTGGGAGAATCTGTCATGATAGAGGATGCTCGACAAAAAATGTTTGACACCTTCTACCAAAGATTAACAACAACCTGCTTCCATTAATCTGCAAATGTGTAAAAGGTCATAATATAATATATTCTTTTTGCATTTTATTTGTTTTCAGTTTGGGGTATGGTCCAGTTGGATAATGTGGCTTGTCCTGGTTGTCATGTCCCTGATTAGAATGTACAAGTACCATAGACAAGAAGCCTTCATGGTTAGTGTTAACAGAGAGAGACAGCGACTTCTAGCACAAGTTGGACACCCCGCAGAACCAGCTTAACTTGGACTGGAAGTTTGATTTTTGTGTAATTAAATTTTTTTCATATATCAACCATTGACATTAAGCACATTGTTTTGTTGAGAATGAGTTGCTTCTGTGAACACAACCTCATGTCTCATTTTTTTCTAATGCTGATTATAATACAGATCATCAATAATAAATTATAATAATTTATTAAACATGGAAGAGGGGGAATTTCTCAAGATCCTACTATTATTTTTAACCCCATGTATTAACACATTTTTTTACTTAATGTTTAAAAAAACGTTATTTGTCAAAATTTAATTTCAAAAGATTGCATATTTGGCTGGTTTCTAATTTTCAAATATCACATATTTTTTAGGTAGTTATTAATGAACTTACCTGGAGCACAATGTGATGAAGCAAACACTTGCTCAATGGGGTCCCCTTCTGATGATCAGATTACTTCCTGGTGCGAAGCTCAGTATAAAGAGTTTCCTATTACTTTCTATTGAATAATTATTACTATTAAAATTTGGTCAGCACAAAGATTTACAAACTATTCACAGTTTTTTACAACCATATTACAATATATATTATTCTCTCTCAATATTTAACCCAAAGATTGTGTATTCATTTTCACACAAACACATTTCAGTCAAACACACAGTCTTACAGAGCAGCTTCTCTCATGGCAGATTCCACCAATATTTAACTTTAGCAGACTCACAAAGTTAGACAACTTTTAGTAATCAGTTTAACTAATTTTGAAGCCTTGGTGACTGAGTGGTTTTGTATGCTCACTTCCCAATCAAATGGGTCTGGATTTCATCCCCAGAAGTGGCAGATTTTTTTTCCCGGACCAGCAAGGCCCCGAGATTCACCTAGACTCTAAAAATGAGTACCAGAGATTTTTACGTGAAGTAAAAATGGCCTGATGTGATACCAATCACGTCATCCAACTGTGAGCTGTGGTCATGGAAAAAGTATGGTCACTAACATAATGTTCCCCATATTCAAGGTGTGGAGGGAATCTTTACTTTACTTAGCTAATTTGACTTAGCTTTACCTTGCCTCAGTCTCTAAGTAGTGAGATCCAATGTCTATCATCTTGAATAATGGTGAAAAATGGGAGGCCCAATGTTGAAATAACCCTTGGCAGTTAAAAGTGAAATAGAGTAGGCCAGATGGCAGCTGTCCAGGCAAAATTATTCGGGGAAAAAAGTACCCAAAATGGCACTCTTAAGATACAAATTTCAGAATCTTTGAAATTGGATGGTACTGTCTATATGGTGAGGAACACCCAAATTACACTCTTAGTGTGTACTGGGAACAGGTATCCACAAAATTTACTCCCTAGATAATCCACCAAAAGATAAAAGCTGGTGTTTGCAAACAAACAACAATTCCTGAGATACATCAGGAATCATAATTTAAAGATTCAGCAAGTTAAAATTGAACTTACATTTCATAAATTTCTGTACAGTAAAGTATAATAAACCACAGGGGAAAAGACAAAGAGGAAGACCAAGGAATTCTTGGAGAAGACAGATAGAAGCAGAGATGCAGATAATGGGGAAGACATGGAATGATCTTAAAAGAATGGCAAAAAACAGAACGACTTGGAAAGTGTTTGTTGAAGACCTATGCTCCACTGGGAGCTAAAAAGGTAGAAGAAGAAGAAAGTATAATAAACACAAATAAAATTACTTGAACCAATAATTAGGAGATTTATGACATAATTTAATAAGCATTTTTTTTTTCAATTTGTGTGTTTGACCCAAAATTAATAATGTTTTTTTCCATAAAAACTGAACCAACTTATTTACTTTCTTCAGCAAATTTTTTCTATAAGAATTTAAAATATTATATGTTTTAAAAATGACAGCTAAACTCATGTTATACTCAGTCATCCTTATTTGTCTTTTACAGCAGTATTTGTTTATTAATAACTGCGATATCCTGCATAGAGAATGAATGCTACCTTGTTGCTAGAAGTGTGCCAGAATAAGTTATTGATCTCACCATTCTATTTTAGACACCAAATTCCAGTATGTCATCATTTAGTCTTGAACATTATTAAATGTGTTTTTTTCTATTTCTTTGTTCACACTAAAATGTTGAATTATATTTATAGCACTTCAGTTTGAAATGAGACTGTATATTGTATAAATATCTGTGTATTTGGATATGACACATTTTCATATTTTTCTTTTGCTGCATTTTATTTTCTATGTTGATAAGATTATAAAGAGAGAAGAGTTGCTTTTCATGTGGTCTAATGACTTATTTTTTTTTTTAATGCATTTTGTTTGATATGATTAGGATGTCACTTTTTTCACATCCCGCTTTAACCACTTTTTCAACTTGCTTGGGGAGACAGTTTTTATCCAAAACAACTGTTGAAATGAGTTTTCATTTGTAAACACTTGATGTTTTGTAACTTTCAGATATATTTAAATTATATTTCAAGTAACATGTGGGTAAACTATAAGTTTGTTAACTTAAGACTGATGGTTTTTTTTTTAATAACAAAAGACTAAGTTTTAAAAAAATAGAAATTAACAAACCCCCATTAATCCTAACATTTTGGATTGTATGCAAGCTCTATTCAGTCCTGCATACTTACCTACAGAGCACATTCTGCATCGGTCAGTGTGCTACAGTTTGTTCAGAAGTTTGTGCCCACAAAGTTTATTAATTATCTTGGAAACTGATGAATTTCTCTAATTCTTTATCATTAAATCTTATTTTTTCACTGACCTTTTGCTTCATATTTTTTTCCCTACTGTCATACATTTAGGAAAGATTTTTTGCTTCTATGAGGTATATAAAAATATGATTATCTTGGTTGTCCTAACTTTTAGGATTTTACAATGCCCATATTTGGTGTAATCAACTAATCATTTACAAAAGCAAATTTCTCATGCTCTCCACACAATCTTAGCACCATCTCACACTTACTGAACTGTAACTTGTAAATCCACTGAGAGGTTTGTTAGAAAATTAACATAATTTACAGAAAAATCTAATGTTTAGAGCCATGGTTTGAATTTTCCTAAAATCATATAGCAAAAAATGATTTGTGCAAAATTCAGACTACCTTAGTACTTAAATGTTATAAAATCTTAAGGTCAGTGAAAAAAATTAGATTTCATGAAAAAGAATTACAGAAATTCGTCAAACAGTTTCCAAGGTAATTAATAAACTCTGTGGGCACGAATCTCTCAACGAACTATACCATACACTCAGTGTAGAATAAGTGTTAGGAGGCTTAGTAGAATAATTAAACATGAGGTATAAAGATCATTAGTTGCAGCTTTGTCAGCTTTTTTCCAAATACTTTATTTTTCTCCCATCTATTTTGAGATTGTAGCAGTTCTCCCTACATTACCATTTTCAGCATGAAAACACTTTCACAAAATAATTTTTTTTTTCCTTGGAGAGACAATTTTGACTACAAACAACTGCTGCCATGCAGAAAAAAATCAAAAGCTAGGGTAACAAAACCACACATTGTGTGCTTACAGCGGTTGTACTACACCATAATTTGCAAGACAGTGCAACATATTTTATTAGCAAGCAGAAAATGATGATTAGGCTTATGTGATCTGAACTGTTTTATGTGATAAATTTCAAGATAAATGATAGATCAGGAATCTGTATGTATGTGTGGCATGGGGAACAGGACATAGTTGGTGTTAAACAGATATCTAATTTAAACATTGTGCAAAACTAGAAATAATTTTCCATTCACTTATATATCATATCCAAAGGACAAGGGGTAGGGTTCGATCCCAATCGACGGCTTCCGGGTTCACCCAGCCTTAATGGGTACCGGATTTGTTTCTGGGAAAGTAGAGCAGCATGGGCGTAATACCGACCACATTACCCCAAAAATCATGTGCTGAAGGTCTGAAGAATATAGGGTCACTAACACCATATTTCCCTATACGCCACTTGGCGTGACGGGGGTACTTTACTTTTTTACTTATATATCATATCAGTAGCTTGACATTTATATATGCTATATTATTATGAGAAATAGTCTTATTCATGTAATTGCATGCCAGAACAAAATAATTTTTTGCTTCATATTTGAATACACCAATCTCAGCCCATCTACATCTTTACCAAGTTGCCTATTGGTTTAGTTGTATCTTTTACATTTTGATTGATTCCTGTTTTCTATGTTATTTACTCCTGTTTTGTGAAAAAGATCAAGCCAACTGTAAAATTGCTATATATATTATTTTTTAGTTTTTTATTTTGTAAATATATTTCTTGCTTTATATGTTCATTTGTATGATTGATATTTTGGTTTGTTGCAGTTGCTCTATTAGAAAAGATAAGTCTCATATATAAACAAACACAGCAAATTGTGGAAGGACATGATTGCTTATGCTAACTTGTATGGCACATTGGATAGGCGGCGGGAACATGAAAAATATTCCTTGTTGCAGTTTCCTCATATTCCAAGTCCGTCTCGTTGCAGGAGCTACTGAGTTAAGTGCTCTGTGCACAGCGTGAGCTGTGTGTCTCATCCGTTTTGATCATGTTTCAATATTCCAATTGTTTACGATGAATGATGATATCGTATGACAGGGAACAGTTGGCTGTGTTCACTTTCTGCGCAGTTTCGCCTTATGTCTTTTGGCGTGTGCTGAGACTGCAACGATGGGGACTACAGTTACCTTTCTTTGTTTGGGAGATGAGATATTAATTCGGATGATTATGCTGGCACGGGCGGTTGAGCAGTTATGGATTTTAATTCGTTTGCAGTGATACCGGGGCCTTCCATAACCAAATAAATAACCAAATATAAACACACAGTATATATATATATATTTTTTTTTTTTTGGCGTCCGCCAGCTTTTTACCTCTGACAAAGTCCCTAGAAACTAGGAACTGAATTTTGCGTGTTAATCCATTTCTCCCCGGTAGCCGTGTGCACAAGGGTCCCTCACCGCACAGGCAGATAACTCCATCTTCGGAGGTACTCATATTTTTTACGTCCATGAGTAATTGACGTTTCAAGATGGGATTTGCTGCTGAGACCAGGGGCAGTTACCACAGAGAGAAATCATAAATAAAAATCCCAACTGATGCAGCCGGGATTTGAACCCACAACCTCTCTGTCTTGAGGCCGGTGTTTTGCCTTAAGACCAACCAGTCCCCTCACACTGTATATAAACAAAATGTTTCAGCACAAAACACATCCATATATATAAACTAAGCTAAATTAACCTTTTTGTGAAATCTGATAAAAAAGAACAGTACATGAGAAATAAACAAAGAGAAGAGATAGAATTTATATATAAGTGTAATATGAATGTAAAAGAAATGACTGTGAAAAGGCAAATTAAAGACTGGGCAAAATTTAAATTGACACTTTAAAGACTTGTACTGCATGAAGAGTTGAAAAGTTGATGACGATGTTGATTTACTATATAGTCTTTATCTTCTTAAACAACCGATTGAAGGTGGCTGTTGTTGAACATAAGTAGTCATTAAAAGACACTGTTTTTCTGATGTCATGAATGTTTCTAATATTTGAATGGCAGGTATAACAGTCTGCAGAGGAAATTAAAATACTACAGCCATGTCAAAAGACACAGTGGGCTGAAAATAACAATAATTGAAGGCATGGTTTCTGGATGACACACCAGGGGCAGACCAAGAAGAAGCTGGTTTCAAGGCATTCAACATGATAACAGAGGAAGTGGGAGATTTGGCTAGAGACAGAGAGTCTTTCAAGCGGGCTGTAGTTAATGCAATGTTCTGCAAAGGACATGTGACCTGATGATGAGATCAAACAGTGCATTAAGCAGGACACATTTATGTTGTGGTATTTAACTTCTTTTATATTGTGTCTTTTTATTTTCTAATATTGACTTCAATTCTTGTTCATATTTTGTATGATCTTTTACGTTCACAGAATGAACGAAAGAGAATGATATACCACATTAGTATGCACATCACAAAATGTTGCCACTTATTATCATTGCTTTGGACACTGTTTGAATTTAAAATACTTTTCTCAGGCTATCAAAATTAGATATATAATTGCTAATAACACAGTTCTTAATTAGATCGCAGGTTATTCAACAGCTCCTGGTAATGAGGATTTCATTAACTTGAGAGGTTTTGAAGCATAAAAAAACAAACAAATTACCCGGTGCCTTTTACTCCAACAGTAGAGAGGGTGGCTGAATGGATGGGCCTTAGGGAAAACAAGGAGAGAGCTTTTTAAATATATGGCAAGACCAAATCCACAAGACAACATCAACAACCGAACAAGAAGAGAGCAAACCACCATCTTCAGTTGAAAGGTACATGTTATGCTGAATAACCACATTAATAGAATACAACGAAACCATACCCCAGTATGTCCACTCTGTAATCACCCACAAGAAACTGTAGAACACCACCTGTTTCAATGTCCAGAGCTCACTGACATCAGAACAACACTATTTCCTCAAAGACCCTCCAAAGGGAACACTCTGTACGGAACCACAGCAGAACTTAGAAATACCTGCAAATAGTATTGCATGGCATTGTGCCAAAGGGCAGCAGCTCAAAAGTCACTGGATCCATAATAACAACACCCGGTGTCTTTTACAGAAATAAAAAACCATCATCAGCAACACCTTTTAGGAGAACTGAAAATTAAAACTCATTCAAAAAGAAAATATATTGCACAAACAGGCAACATTTGGACAAATAAAGGGTACAGCCAATCAGTCTTGGGACTTTCCTTCAGTAAATTTAACTAAAAAAAAAAAAAAAAAAAATAACTATCTTTACGACACATAGTACAAATTGCTGGTGTATGTTGGGGGGCAACGATAGAACCAGAGGGATAAAGGCCGCTTGGTCAAGCAGTCGCCACGATGTGTGCGACTCAGGATTTTTATTTCACCCCCGATAGAAAAAATCCTTTCTGTCTACCGTGGGCTTCGAACACCGAACATCAGCGGAATTAAACAAAATATAAATAAAGTAAAAATGGACTTTCTGAGAATTTGAAAGCAGAAGAAGATACCCGAAACTAGTTTATTTGCAGAGTATACTTCTTTCTGATCGATCTATTTTCATTTCTATTCTGGCTGTAAATATTGTCATTGTCCTGGGACTCTCACTACTGACATTTGATCTGGTTTACTGTTATTATTTTTACACTTCTTACTTTGTGGTTATTGTGAGAATTAAAGAATGTTACGTAGAAATAACATAAACAAAATATGTTAGATAGATGTTCAAGTGTAGATAATCAATAGAATATCACACAAGCTGTAAAGCGCAAACTCTTGACTGCGAAGTAAAGATTCTGTCTACACTGAATTATCATCAATGTATGATAATTATAGAAAATTATCTGTTCTTTGCATAAGATGCTTAATTTCATATCTATCCATCTATTGTCCTTTCGAGCCAAAGTTGGCACATAGGGCAGAACCACAATCTAAAAAACAGAAACCTTGCGTGCCAAAATGGCACACTCCAAATTGAAATCACTGTTTCTAAAATCTATGGCTCTGTTTCCATAACAATACTTTTTACAATGACAGATTGTCAAGCCATCGATCAACCTCCTTAGTCACCTCTTACAACATGCCTGGAAGGTCACAGTGTCACTAATTTCATATACTTATCTTTATAAATTTATTGAAAGAATATGCTTGCATTTTTCTGCTTGGGCAGTAGAGGCTCTTGTTTTTGGCTTTGCCATTTAGCAGCCGAGGGTCTTTGAATTAATGAATTTGTTAAAAATTGGAAACTCAAAACCTGAAATGCTCAAATTTTTGTTCTTTTGCCATTAAGCATGCAGCTGTAACACAAATAAAAGTTTATGATTTATTACATTGTTAAAGTTACTTTGTTCTTCTCCAAATCATATATACATTCTGATAGTGGTAGTTTATTTAACTAATTGTTGTACATGTTGATATTGGCAGCCCCATGCACAACATTCCATAATTAATAACTTTCTGCTACATAAAGTAGTAAAGGAGCAGTGGTTTTCTTTACTGATTTCCATTAAAGTGAAAGAGGGAACATTTGAAACAAGATGTCAGTAAGCAACAACACAATGGACTACTTCTTCATCTTCTTAGTTACCCTGACTATTACTTCTTTTTCTCCCTCCACCCCTCAAAGAACATTCAGTGGACACCGATGCCTTGTGGTTTAAAGCAAACATCAACATTTGCAAATTTCAAACCAAGGAATCCAACTTCAGCATGCCATTTTTGGGCCTGGTTAGCCTTCCCTCTTCATCTTGTTTGGATAGAAATGTTTGTCTGTTTCCAATGTCACTGCAGAATATTACCTGCTGGTGACTGATCCCAATACAAGTAGTCAGCAGTGATTTACTGCTTACTTTCTACCTAAGTGCTATCTGGTGTGTTGGTCCTGTCATCTGCTAAAATTGATGGAACACCTAAGGGTTTATCTGAAGTGCTGTGAAGGCAACTCTTAAAAATAATGAAGAACACTGTGGTCACTTTATGTGACATTTTTGTTACTTTTTACAACTAACAATGCCTATGATAATACATTAGACAAGAAAAAAATAATGGACTCTAACATATTTTTCTTAAATATACACATAACATAATTGAATGGTTTGTTTCTTCAGTATCTTTATACACAAAGTATAATAACCAAATCATTTTATATTGTTTTCAAGTATATCAGGACCTAAGAAGTTCAATAGCACATAGGCTGAAAGTGATCAGTGACTCATTGCTGACTACTTGTGTCAAAATCAGTGGTCACAGTTGCTAGCAGTCTGCCACCTTCATGCCGTGACTCTAATAACAGACCAGACTGGTCAAGCAAGCAGACATCTAAGATTAAAAGCAACTCAATACAAACAAAATAGCGTGCTGAAGTCATATACTGGGCTGAAAGGTACAGATATCACAGCTTGCTGTAAACGATAACACAATAATCTATGCCCATTGATGGACAGATAATGAAGAGTAATCATCGAGCAAAGTCAGATGAATAAACATATTATCTTCTTCTTTCCTTCCTCATTTGCCTTTCAACGTCGAGGGGAGATATAATTTGTGGTCCTTGGCTCTTCTGTTCGCTTCTGCTGCTGCTATGTTTCCTAGTGCGTCTAATATTCCATCCATCAGTCTTTTTCGTGGTCGACCCTTGGGTCTGGCATTCTCACAATGTTTATTGAGGGCTTGTTGTGTTGTGTTTTGATATTTTGTCATGTGGCCAAACCATTTAATCTGTTGTTTCTTTATATATTCTATGGCGGGGGCTATTCCTAGCTTTTTCTTTTTAGTTCATTTCTGATCTTATCTCTCAGACTGTTTCCTGTCATTCATCTGATACATTTAATCTCAGTAGAGGTTATTCTTCTTATTGTTCTTGCATCTAGAGTCCAGGACTGGCATTGGTAGCAGAATGTTGAGATGAAGATTGTATTGTATAGTGCTCGTTTTGCCTCTAAAGTTATTTCCTTGTTGGACAATAGTGATGATAACTGTCCAATGATATTATACATATTATATATACCTATATATTACATATTAAAATATATTACATTGAAATTATTGAAGCATATTATATATTGACTAATATACAATATGTTCAAACAATGAGAAGAGAAGTGTATAATAAAGAACAATTGATGCTCTTACAATTGGAGGACATACACTACTAGAAATAAAATATGCTGATGATTCATTCATTTTCTCCACCATTGGTGATTTACTGCTAGTTCTCTTTTGATTTGTAGTTGTTTTAAGACTTCATCATTTGTTTTCTTTTCTTTCAATCCAATTCCAAAATACGATATGCTGATGATTCATTCATTTATTTTTTCCTCTCAGGCTGAAGACAGCACATAGGATGGAAGTCAGTTCTTCCTACATTTTTAAAGCAACATTTGACCTTACCAGAAACCGAACCGTTATCCATGTGACTGACAAGTGATTGGCTTGGTCCACTCATTTCCTATATGATATCTGACGTCCTTCCAGTTCCATCAGGCGTGATGTACAGAACTTGAAGTCTATCTCGCCATCGCATAAGTCTCTATCCTGGACGAGCTTTTCAAACTCAGTAGGAAAGTCCTTGTTATCTTTGCCTCTCTTATCGGTGTTCTTCCCTGGTATCTCGCGACGTCAGGCTCTTTTCCTTTTCACTATTGTTTCCGTTTTGTTACTCTTGTTATTTCTTTTCATCTCGTGTACCTTATTATATTCCTGATTATCAATGATGATGATGTTGGTTGCTTACCCACATCTCTTATTCCTCTCTATAAAATATACTTAGTTATAATATTAGTTCCTTGTCGAAGACAGAATGTGTCAGCCACAGCGCAGGTTTAGGGGGAAAATTAGGATGCACATACAAGTATCGACCATCCAATCAGCTCATCTTATGTCATGATGTTGTTCTTAACGGTTATGGTTAGTTGAAGGCCCTTGTATCACAGGCAAACAAATTAAAATCCATAATTTCTCAACCGTCCGTGCCAGTGGAATCATCCGAATTAAAACTCATCTTACATTGAAGGATCCAAATAAAGAAAGGAAGCTGCAGTCCCCATCAAAGCAGCTACAGAACACGTCAAAAGACATAAGGCCAAGCGGCACCGAAAGTGAACACAGCTGAACTGTCCTTCGGCATACGATGTCATCATTTATCGTAAGATAAATTTAAATAGATTTTAGTTCGTTATTTTCAGGCTTATGAGCTGGAAACTCTAGTAAAGACCAAACTGATTGCTTTCATAGATATTCCAGGAGAAACGTCCGACATAATATCTGAACAATTGTTGAAAGCAATTGATAATTTTGACTTGTTGAAACAAAATGATTGTTGGACTCTCAGCAGACAATACAAATACAAACTTTGGAGGCTTGTTGAGGAAAGGGAGAGATAATGTCATAACTAAAATAAAATCCAAGTTAAACAGACACATAATGGGTCTTGGTTGCAACACACACATAATTCACAATTGTGCAAAAACAGCGTTTGATTCCATGCCTATGGATATGGAAGTGATTGTAACAAAAATATTTTGATACTTTCACATTTACGCGGTTCGTGTAGAACGCCTAAAAGACTTCCGTGAATTTGCTGGGCAGGAGTTTAAAAGCAAGTATTAGTTTATTCGAATATAAGGTGGTTGTCATTACTTCCAGCCTTGGAAAGAATATTGAAACTGTATCAATCACTGAGATCTTTCTTCTTGTCAGAAACACACTGACCTACAATATTGAAACAATTCTTTGAAAACAGTGAATCAGAGCTTTGGCTCAGCTTTGCCCATTCTCCCGCATCACTCTTCCATGAAACAATTAAGGCGATTGAAGGCGACGACAAGAGTGCAACAGAATCAGCACTAGCTGTGAACAATCTCATTATAAATTAGAAACTCGACGCGATGAAAATTTCATCCCACACATGGTAAAGAGTTTGCTAACTGATTTAGTAGAAAGTGGTGACATCCAAATGGAAAGGTATTTCCAAATAAGTAAAGAATTCTATAACACTGCTGTACATTACTTGCAGTCTTGGAACAAGCACAATGAGGACTTGTTACAACTGAGCTGCCTTCTCTTGGATAATGTGCATGAAAGGAAACATTTTGATAATGCAGTAGAACAGATATCTTCAAAGTGTCATGAAGTTGTAAATGTCAATCGTGATGAGCTCTTTGATGAATTTACTTATTTGCGAGGCCATCTGTTGCAAAAAGAATGTGAGTGGTTCAGTAACAAGTCCCCATGTAGAAAATGGAATGAAGTACTCGGGTACTTGAAAGAAAATAATGTACCACATGTTAATGTGAAGAGAATTCTTGAACTTTTTATGTGTTTACCTGACAGCAATGCATCCGTAGAAAGACTATTTTCTCAAATGAACTACGTCTGGTCCGAAGAGAAATCACGGATTAATGTGAGCACGGTGCAAACCATGTTAACAGTAAAAACTAACATTAATTTATCGCGTGAAAGCTTCAGTGAAAAACTTGCTTCAAATCATGAGATCTTGAGAAAGATACACTCAAAAAACAAGTACCACGCCGAGGCAACAACCACTTCAGTAGAAATAAGGTACTGTAAACATGACTTTAATATTGCAATTGATATCTATATGTTGTTTAAATTTTTTTTAATTTTAAACTTTTTTTTTTGTTATTGACAAACAAAACTAGCTAGTGTAATTTCATTAAGTGCGTATATCGCATAAGTACCGTAAATATTAATAAAAATAAATAAAATCAAACAGCAAATAAACACAGTTATTATGAAATTTAGTTATCTTTTTTTGGCATCTACAAAATTTCTTGTGGACACACACAGTCACACACCCACCAACACATATTATAAATATATATAAATAAATATATATAAATATATATATATGTACACACACGCGCGCGCGCACACACACACACACATTATCGTTCGCCCCTGTTTTGTAAGACAGTCTCAGAAATAAGCAAAAAAATCCTCTGAAATGTAAAAAATATGACAAATGTCCCCGAAAACAATGGGGGAAAAAAATGGTCACCCTATTCTAGAGGCATCGCGAAGAGGTCCAGTAGAATCTAGATTGTTCTGGTTCACCGATTCCCAAGCCATCTATTCGATTAATTGACAGCTTTCAGCTCTGTTACTGAGCGGCGCCGAAGCCCCCGATATTTTATATTATTAACTGCTCTTTAGCAAAAAGGGCAATATACAAATCAATTTGTCTACCAACTCTGAGTTATCAGTGCCAGAATTGGACGCTGGACTCTAGAACAATAAGAAAGATAACGATCACCGAAATGAAATGTGCCAGAAGAATGACAGGAAACAGCTTAAGGGACAGAGTAAGAAACACTGACCCGAGGAAGAAACTCGAAATTGAACCAGCCATCGAATACATAAAGAAACAACAGATAAATTGGTTCGGCCACATAACAAGACAAAAAGAACTAACAATGACTCAAAGAGCCTTAAATAAACGATACGAAAACGCCAGATTAAGAAGAAGACCGAGAAAGAGATGGATAAAGGGAAAACTAGAGTCACTAGGAGGAATAACACCAGAAGAGGCCAACAGAAGAGCAAAGAATCGCAGATTGTTTCTCCCCTCGACGCCAACGGCAGCAGAGGAAGGATAGAAGAAGAAGAACTGCTCTTTGGACACAGTGTGTTGAACACTCACAAAGACTAATCTCTAATGCGTTCTTACAATTCGTCCGCACACTTCAACCATTTTATTATTTTTTTTTTTTTTGCATTGTAAAATCTTAATATTTGACTTTGCACCAAGGCGATAAGTTATACAATAGGAAATTTATAAAATATAATCAATATTATTTATATAATCATCAAGTAACACGCCTGCTGGTTTAGGTGATCATGTCTCTCCACAGCTTTCGATCTCGGCAGTTCTTTTATCATTTCTGTTGTTGACCTTCTGCCAAGCCATTTTCATAAGCTGTCATTTCTCTTTGCTTCCCTCTACCTCTCCGTCCCTCAATTTTCCCAGTTGTCACAATAAATTCCAGCTGTTCCATTCTCATTACATGACCAAAAAATGATGATTCATAATATTGGATATTAACTATCTTATTTCTGTGGCATCTTTCAGAACGTTTTCATTAATATTCTTAGCTGTCCGTGGTATTCTCAATATTCTTCTGTAAATCACATGTCTACAGCATCCGGTGATTTTATTGTCAATGTCTTATTGTCCATGATTCACTGTTAAGACTGGCTCTACATAATATTTAAAGACTCTTCTTCTTGTTTTTATTGTCAAACATGGATTGCACATTATCTTCCTCATTTTTTGGAAAGCTGCTTTATTATTTGTTTTAAAATATATATTCTTACATCAACATGAACGCACCCAGCCATGTGGCCAGACTGTACTATCAGAAGCGTACTCAAGATTCAGGGGACATGAAATTGACATTCTCTGAAGGTCTTGTCCGGCTGATCTTCCTGCACGTCGGCCACGCCCAACATGCCTGCAAGTTTTGGATCTTCGTGGTCGTCAGTAGAAACTTTACCAAGAACCTCAGACAAACTTTAGTGGAAGTTACCAAGTGTTTATGTTAGTCGTAGCTCATATCATGGTGGGTGTATGTGCTGGTCATGGCTGAAAATCTTGGTGGGTGTAAGTGCTGGCCATGGCTGATATCTTTGTGTGTGTCTGGGCTGGTCATGGTTCATATCTTGGTGTGTATCTGTGCTAGCCATGGCTCATATCTTAGCTTGTTTGTGTGTGTGTGCTGGCCATGGCTCATATCTTGGCGTGTGTCATGTTAGTCATATCTCCTATCTTGGTGTGTGTCCGTGTTAACCATGACTCAAATTTTTGGGCAGATGGTGCTCGTAAACCTGGGAGGGCAGACCATCTAAACGCAGAATCCCCCTACAGAAAAGACAATCTGCTGCCTTGCAGGAAGATTGGGAACAATCAAAGGCTAAGGAAAGAAAACCTGAATAAAATGCTGGCTGAAATCGGATGCACTGGGCCACTGGCGCAGAACACAGTGCAACGTTTTAACAATTAATCAATCAGACTGGATCTAACAGACTCTAATTATGATAGAAACTACCGCTGACCGGAAATGCTTAAAGAAACAGCTGAATATAATACACTGGAATGCGGAGGGCATATACCACACACACACACAAACAAGCTCTAACAATCAGACTAGCAGAGGAAGAGATAGACGTTGCTTGCTTCCAGGAAACTCATCTTAATCCTCAGCACAGATTTATCATCAGGGGCTACCAAACATTTAGACAAGACAGGGAAGGTCACAAGAGTGGAATTACCACAAAAGAACCACCCGCTCAGTTATGATGAAGCCAAATCCATGTTCAAAGGTCAGTTCCATGAAAAATGGAAACGAGAACAACCAAAGCATAACCAGAGTGACGGATACCACCACCTATCAAGGAGGGATCAAGTCATCATACTTCGCCTACGCACTGGCCACAATAGAATGAGAAATCACATGTTCACCAAATTCAAAATAGGTACAACCAGCCTATGCCGCCTGTACATTGGGCAATATAACTACAAAACATGTTCTACAGGATTGCCCCAGCACACAGATCAGAGAAGAGCAATGTGGTCCGCGCCCACCTCCCTGGAAGAAAAACCATTTGGGACAATCGATTCGCTTAAACAGACAGCTGACTTCATGAGAGAGTCTGGAATCCTATTCTGATTGAGTCTTGATCGCAGATATATATATATATATATATATATATATATATATATATATATATATATATATATATATATATATATATATATATATATATATATATATATATATATATCTTTGTGTGTGTCTGTGTTTAGTCATATCTTATGCTCCACCTCTCCGTGGTGCCTCTAGTCACGTCTCATACCTTTGTGTGTGCTTGTCTATGTTAGTCATTTCTTATATATTTGTGTGTATGTCCATGCTAGTCACATCTCATCTTCATGTGTGTCTGTCTATGTTAGTCGTGTCTCATATCTTTGTGTGTTTGTGTTTAGTCATATCACATATATTTGTGTGTGCATGTCTATGTTAGTCACATCTCCTATCTTTATCTTTGTGTGTGCATGACTAAGTTTAGTCATATCTCATATCTTAGTGTGTATCTGTGTTAGTCATATCTCATATTTTAGAGTGTGTCAGTGTTAGTCATGCCTCATATCGCTGTGTGCATGTCAGTGTTAGTCACACCTCATATCTTTGTGTGTGCATGTCTGTGTTAGTCACCTCTAGTGACTCGGGCAGATGGTGCTCGTAAACCTGGGAGGGCAGACCATCTAAGGGCAGAATCCCCCAACAGAAAAGACAATCTGCTGCCTTGCAGGAAGATTGGGAACAATCAAAGGCTAAGGAAAGAAAACCTGAACAAAATGTTGGCTGAAATCGGATGCACTGGGCCACTGGCGCAGAACACAGTGCAACGTCTTAACATGTATTCAAGCAGAGTGGATCTAACACTCTAATTGACTTTAATTATGATGTCAATTCACTTAAACAGACAGCTGTCTTCATGTGAGAGCCTGGAATCCTACTCTGATTGAGTCCTGATCGCAGAGAGAGAGAGAGAGAGAGAGAGAGAGAGAGAGAGAGAGAGAGAGAAAATATATAGTCTGGATAACATAGAACCGGTTCCTTCAAAACTGACGACGTACGAATAGTTATTAGCAGGAAGTTGTTTCTGAGAGAAATGACGCCCTTGTTTTATTATTTATTATGTTATAGAGTGAATACTGAAACAACTAAATGACTCAAACCAGCATGATAATAACAATGAGAAATGTTGTTAGGGAATAGTAGATGATTATGAGTAAGTAATGTAAATGTGAAATCAATAATGTCCATTGTTAAATTTATTCTGTCACATTTAGCGCAAATTATCTCTCGCGATTTTGATTTCTGTTAGTTACACTACTGACTACACTGACTGACTCAGACTACAGTGTAAATAATAATTTTAAATTATTATTTATTATTCTCACATCCTTTCTTAATTTAATTATAATAATGGAGAGAGAAACTTGTAAACTTGATTGGGTAATTTCCTAGTTTGATCAGATATATTATTTCAGTTTGGAAGAGTGATGTCCCCTAAAATATGTCTGCCAAAATACAGTGGTTCTACGCATTCTTGGCGTTGGGGTCATTACGCTGGCATGTGTCACTCACACTGGCGTTTGGGTCAGCGTGGCGTTCGGGTCAGCGTCTGCGTCCAAATCGAGATGTTAATTAATAATTGGCTGAACCCCTATCCTTTCTTATGCTTCTTCTTACTAATTATCCGCCTATATATATAGGCTAGTTTGTCTAATATTTAAAAACCAGCTAAGCAGTTCTGAGTTCACTTACTTCGTAATGACCCCAACGCCAAGAATGCGTAGAACCACTGTATTTTGGCAGACATATTTTAGGGGACATCACACGTTATATATAATATATTTATAAATATTTAACACTAAAGCTAAACCTAACCCCTGGACCCAACGCCCAATCAACAGATACTCCGAAATGATTACATGCCAGCGTAATGACCCCAACGCCAAGAATGCGTAGAACCACTGTATTTTGGCAGACATATTTTAGGGGACATCACTCTTCCAACTGAAATAATATATCTGATCAAACTAGGAAATTACCTACAAATTGACAGAGAACAAATTGAATATTCATTCCGTTTGTTCTCTGTCATTATGATCATTATCAACTCTAAAGTCTAAAGTAATCTGTCAGAAGACCTCTGGGTTATCGGTTATGGTTAGGGAGGAATACCCTAAAGTAGGCTAATCACTAACTAATCGCCCTAAACCTTGTTCAATGTTGACTTGTTGAAAAAAATATATATATATAAAATGCACAACTAGAAGCAGTTTGTAAATTCAAATACTAAAATACTTGCCGTCACTGTCAATCACAAGTGATCACCCAGCAGAAATTGAGAAAGTGAAAGATGCTTAACTAGGACTTTATTTACCAAATAATGTTTTACAGGATATATTATTTTATTGTTAATGAATTGTTTGCTGTGAACGACATTGACAAGTACAAATGTAAAAGAGTGACAAAAATCAAAAGACTGGCTGTTTGGTTTGACTTTAACTATGGTACAATGACCTCAGAAAGTTAAAACAATAATAATAAACTATACTGAGCACTAGGATGCAGTATATATAACACAGTGCTACACTTATGTGACTAATAATATATTATATTTATTTACACTCATAGAATACTACTACTGATAATAATTATATTTTACAGTTATAACAAAAAATAATTATAATATTTATATTAATATAATAATTATGTATTATTCAATTATAATATAAAGTTTATAAAGTAAAGTCTTAGAATAACTATTGATTTAGACTTTATTCTGTCTTAAAGTATCACTAGTCACTAGTATCTGTATGTTACTATAGAATATATTATATAGACTATATTACAGATTCTAGAATTGTTAGTTGAAGGCCCCGTTTTCACTGCAAACAAATTTTAAAATCCATATTTGCTCAACCGTCCAGGCCAGTGGAATCATCCAAATTAACATCTCATCACATTGAAGGATGCAAGCAAAGAAAGGCAGCTGCAGTCCCCATCATAGCAGCCCACAATACATGCCAAAATACATAAGACATAACAGCACCAAAAGTGAACGCAGCCAAACTATCCTTCATCATATGATATCATCGTTCATCATAAACAATCGGAATATCAAAACATGATCCTGATGAAATACACAGCTCACGGCATGCACAGATCTCTAAACTCAGTAGCTCCGGCAGCAAGCCAGACTTGGAATAAGAGGAAATTGCAATAAGGAACTTTTTTCAAACAGAGCCTTAACGGTTTCTGTCGTCTATCCACCACATTGACTGGTAGTCTTTATATAACTGTTAAGACTATTAAGTTGTAGTTTATTTATTAATTCATTCTATATTGTCTTATGGAGACCAAGGCACCTGACATCACCAGAGCTGAAGTTGTCATACCTGATGACTTGCATCAGGATCAGTGAACCAGAACCATCTAGACCTTACTACACATCTTAGCAGTGCCTCTAGTAACAGACTAACCAGTCTAGTCACAATTGTCACAATTCTACTGCAGACCATAACAATTTATACAGGCAAACTTAACATCCTTTTAAGGGTGGATGACGAAGAGGTGTATTCCTTTAGTTATAAGGTGAACGCAAGCAAGCATATTGTCTTATCATAATCCTTATCTGATCATGTATGGATTTTAAACAATTTGTTTTGATTTTGAGTGATTGTTTCATGGGAAAATATGTAAGAGTGTAGCCTGGCCAAAAATTTGGAAATGATCAGTGACATCCCCCAATAAAAAGAAAGGAAATGAAATATAACGTTTTGTAGTTATAGGAAACTAATCATATAGAGCTTGACAGCAGGAGGCTGTCTGATCATCAGAATCAAACCATGTCAAATGGTCAAGCAAGTATTAGTATTATGGTCCTTGATATTTAATTACTGAACAGTTGCTCCAATAAGCTATGCTAGTAACTCGTACAGATCAGTTTATTGTGAAGAGTCTTCAGATAAAAAAGAAAGTATTTTAGAACAGCAACTCCATGTAACTCAGGCAAGTTTCAGGCATAGTAGAGGTAGCAGGGACCATATCTTTAACATGAGAAACAAATTTGAGAAGTGTGGGTAGCATAAGATAGAACTACATTATAAAACATACATGCTTCATATATTATACTAAATGGCAGCAGAGTCTTCATATATTACATCATGTATGCATTTATATATTATACTACTCACAAAACAATGGCAAATTACTGATTGCAGACTTCTGAGAAATCATGAATGCCAAAAAGAATCAATCTCAAAGATCTGATGGTGAGATCAATATCTGGGATCTATTATAACTAACAATGAAGATTGCCAGAAAGAGATTCCAAAGAAGATTAGCAATAGCAACACATAAATTAAATGCCACAAAGAACATGTGGCACAATACCAGCAAGGCAGCAAAATTAAAATTACTAAGGACATGTATTTTACCATTAGCAACATATGGCTGTGAATCATGGACAGTCTCTCTAACAGCAAGGAAGAAAATTGATTGATTCAAAACAAAATGTTGCAGAAAACTCTTTAAGATACCTTGTATAATGAAAAGAGCAATGAAAACATATTAGCAGATTTAAAAAGAACTGGCTTATAAACACAAATGTACAGAGGAAATTAAAATACTATGGCCATGTCAAAAGACACAGCAGGCTGGAAAGAACTATAATGGAAGGCATGGTTCCTGGGCGATGCATCAGGGGCAGTCCAAGAAGAAGGTGGTTTCAAGACATCAAGGATACCTTTAACATGACAACAGAAGAAGTGAGAGACACTAGAGACAAAGATTCTTTCAGACAGGCTGTGGTTATTGCAATGTTGCAATGTTCTGCAAAGTACATGCGACCCGATGATGATGATGGCTATCTCCACTTCATATCAGAGCGGATGACTGTGTATAACATAATAAATTATAGAACATCATAAAAGACATGGGTTTTCCAACACATGTAATATACCTTTTCTTCTTCTTCCCTAAACCATGGAGGTCATTGGGAAGCTACTGACAGAATTTATTAACCTTCTCCATTTTCTCTCTATCATCAGGTATTCTTTGGGACTCTGCATAGTTGAGACTTGTCCATTCTTTGATGCTATCTTCCCATCTCTCTCTCTGTCTACCTCTTTTTCTTCCTCCTTTTACAACTCCTTACAAAATTGTCTTTACCAGGCCAGATGATTGAGATACACGGCCAAACCACTTCATTTTACGTTCCTTCACAATTATCAAAAGATCATCATGACAAGTATTTCTACTTATGGATGCACTCTGTGATGGTAGATAGAGGATCTCAATTGCAGAGACAATGGCTGCGGTTTGTCACTAATATAGTCACTGCAGTCCTGGAGAGGATTGGCCCCACCAAGTTATTTTATTCCATTGGACACAGAACTATCAGTTTTATCAACCATCCAAGTAAAGTAATGTTAAAAATCATACTCAACCTTAAGATCATCAACAGAAATGACTGTTGCTAAGGAACAGGCAAGTTTTCATGCAGGTCAAAGTACAACAGAGCAGATCTTCAATCTTAGAATTATCCATGAGAAATACCTAGAACATCAACAGAAATGACTGTTGCTAAGGAACAGGCAAGTTTTCATGCAGGTCAAAGTACAACAGAGCAGATCTTCAATCTTAGAATTATCCGTGAGAAATACCTAGAACACCAACAAGACCTATATCATGTGTCCACAGACTTAAAAATAAAAGCATTGGTATGCAGCCCTATAGGCAACGATGAGGCTATACAGCTTTGGTGTTAATGTAGTTTACTGTATTAAACATCTATGACAAGGCTACAAGAGCAGTACTTTTCAATAGAAACTGAGGGAAATGGTTCAAAACAACTAGAGTTTGACAAGGCTGCTTACTTTCTCTTACCTTCTTATTCAATATCATTTTGGGAAGAATTATGATAGATTCAATATACATTATCAAATCACCATATCATAAATCTATCAGGATAGCTGGCAAAACATAAAATTGGTTTGATGTTCAAAAGGGAATGGGGTGTGGAAAGGGGAGGGGGTGTGGCATCTTCTCTTCATATTTGTTCAACATCTGTATTCAGAACATCACATTCATGTATCTTCCCCATAACAACATATGGATATGAATAATGGATGATCTTGCAAACAACAATGAAAAAAATTGGTTCTTTTGAAATAAAATGCTGTAGAAAAATTCTCAAGAATACCTGAATACTGAAAGAGAGAAATGATGACATATTTAGAAGCTCTGAACAGTGAAGAGAATTAACTTATAAACATCTTACAGAGGAAATTAAAATATTATGGTCACATCAAAAGAGGTAGTGGGCTGGAAAGAACAATAATAGAATTCATGATTCTTGGAAGATGAGACAAGGGCAGACCAAGAAAATGGTGGTTTCAAGACATCAAAGAGATGTTAAACTTGACAACAGAAGTGGGAGATGTGGCTAGAGACAGAGATTCCTTCAGATGGACAGTGGTGAGTGCAGTGTTTTTACAATGGACCTTCTTTTTAGAGTCCATCTGTTAAAGGGCATGGATGTGTTGTGTCACTAGTTTACTGCAAAGTCATGATATTTGCCCCTTTTTGCCTGATACATCTGTCATCACTTCCAGTAGATTTTTCCTTGACAATATTTGGCCTACTCTTTTGACTTTTAACTGCTAAGAGTTCTTTAATGTGTGTGAGCGCACACAGGACTTCCTGTTTTTCACTGTTATCTGAGTCACAATAAAAAAACGTGAATGTGCAGGTTGTGGGATTTGAACCCAATACTTTCCTGTCCAGAGGCTGACATCTTACCTCTAAACCACCCAGTCCCTCTGCAAAGGAATTGAAAATACTTGATAACTAATTATTAATTATTATTGAACATGTCTGGCACTGGCAGTCAAGTCAGTCAATCTCTGTCTGAGTCAGTCATTTGATGAGCTGTGTTATTCATCATTTATAATACATATAGTCAAATATTAATCATCATGTGCCATACTGGTTGGCATAGGCGATCATGTCCTTCCACAATCTTTTATCCACAGTGCATCGTACCAGTTCTGTTGACTGTTTTCCATGCCATGACACCAAGCTATCTAGTATTTTCTCTCTTTGTCATTCGCGATCTCTCTTTCCTTTTATTTTGCCAGTTGTAACCAAGTGTTCCTCTTCTCATAATGTGGCAGAAAAATGTTGATTGTTTCTTTCTGATGTTTTTTTAGGAGCTCACTTTTTGTGTTGGCCTCTTTGAGAATGTCCTCATTGTTCTTTTTAGTTGTCCAGGGAACTTTCAACATTCTTCTGAGAAATTCCATCTCTGGCCTCTAATCTTTTCATTTGTTTGTCTACTGTCCATGACTCGCTTCCATAGGTCAGAATTATAACTATATAGCACAGATGAACACTCTTTCTCATTTCTATTGACATAGATTTGTTACATAAGATATTTTTCATTTTCTGAAATGCTATTTTGCCCTGAGCTGTTCAGCTTTTTATTTCTGTGGTGCATCTCCCATCTGATGTTATGTCCAGGTATTTCAATCGTTGCACTTGTTTCAGATTTGTCCTGTTTATTTTTATGCTGCATGATGGTGATGATTGTTTCTTCGATATGACCATTACTTCTGTTTTTTTGCTATTCAGACTGAGACCTTTCTTTTACTATTATGTCTATCATTTCTTGTAGTTCATTCTCTGCCTCTGCTATTAAGACTGTGTCATCTGCTTATCACAAATTATTTATGTTGTGACCGTTGACTTCAATTCCTTTTTTGTCTATTGATCTCATAATATGTTCGCTGTAAAGTGAAAACAAATCCGGCAATAGAGCACAGTCTTGTCTGACTCCTTGTTTTATATATTGGAATTGTCCTGTTTGGTTGTTAATTCGTATAGCTGCTGTTTGTTGCCAGTACATGTTTTTTATGATTTGCAGATCCTTGCCATCAATGTTTAATTTCTCCAGCATATTGATTATTTCTACATGCTTTACTTTGTCAAATGCTTTTGTGTAGTTTATAAAGCTCATATATAGATCTTTCTTTACCTCTATAGATCTTTCTATCAATGTTCCTAAGATGTATCTTGCATTATTGGTGCCCTCTCCTTCCACAAATCCACATTGTTCCTCACTTATTTCTGGTTTTATTTTGTTACTTACACGTCTCATGATGATTCTTAGTAATATTTTCGTCACATGGCTCTTGAGACTAATAGTGCGATGGACTTCACAATCAGTGGCGCCTGACTTCTTCGGTATGGCTACAAAGATAGATTTTAGTAGATCTTCGGGTATGTGTCCAGTGTTATATATGTCATTGAGTAGTTTTGTTATGACTTTTACTCCCAGCTCTCCTAATGCATTTATCTCTTCGATTGTTATATTGTCGGGACCTGGAGCATTGCCTCTTTTCATGCGTTGAATTGCGTCCTCCACTCCACTCTGCATTATTGGTGGTCCTGTGTCTTTATTTGAATTATTTAGCTCTGGTCTTTCATCATCATAGAGTTGACTGATATATTCTGTCCATCTTTCCATTGTCTTCTCCTGTCCCATTATTATATTTCCTTCCTTTGATTTCACACATCCTGAAACTTTTACTTCTTTTCTTCCTGTTAATTCATTTAACTGATTGTGCATAAATTTTGGGTCTTTCATTTGTTGTTTTTCCATTTCTTCACATTTCTGTTTTAACCATCCTTCCTTTGCTTCTCTGCACTTGTTTTGGATCTCTTTGTGCAATATTTTCATTCAAATATTAACTGAGTTATAATTAACTTTTACAAATGAATAATGACTCAGTAATGAATACATATACTCACACTAATCTAATATAACATTGAGCCAAAAGTTTATATTTTCGAGAGTACAAAAAAGTTACTACAATGATGGTGCCAGAGAAAAAGAACTGGGATTGATATTAATAAATTATAACTTAACTGCATTGTTACTTTATCTTCAAGAAAATATTTTTTAAATGTCTTTGTGGGGGAAGGGGGGGATGGGGAGAGTATTTCTCACCCTTTGCATACTATTTATCCATCCACCAGGTCATGTGTCCTTTGCAGAATGTTGCATTCACCGCAGCCATCTGAAAGAATTTCTGCCTCTAACCAGAACTCCCACAGAATGTTGCATTCACCGCAGCCATCTGAAAGAATTTCTGCCTCTAACCAGAACTCCCACAGAATGTTGCATTCACCGCAGCCATCTGAAAGAATTTCTGCCTCTAACCAGAACTCCCACAGAATGTTGCATTCACCGCAGCCATCTGAAAGAATTTCTGCCTCTAACCAGAACTCCCACAGAATGTTGCATTCACCATAACCCGTTTGAAAGTATATCCGTCTCTAACCAGATCTCCCACCTCTTCTGTTGTCATGCTCAAGGTCTTTTTGATGTCTTGAAGCCACAACTTTCATGATCTACCCCTAAAGTATCATAAACTATTTATATATTGTTTAATTGAATGTTGTCAGTCTATATGTTGCAACATTGTACTTGTTCTTTGTGTGATTTGTTTCCTGATACTTTTCACATAATTAAAAGTCTAACATTACACATTTTCATATAATTTTGGACATTATAACTGTATTTTATAGTGTGAATCCAACAAAGTGGTTTTTACTATAACCAGTGATGGAAAATGTACAACTGAAATAAACAAAAGAATAGGAATGGCAAAAAGTAATTTTAATGTCACGAATAACATACTAACACGAAAAAAATTAACACCAGGGCTAAAACTAAGAATAGCAAAATGTTACATCTTCTCAATATTCCTATATGGTGCAGAAACATGGACATTAGACAAGAAAACAGAACAGAGAATTGAAGCCTTTGAAATGTGGATATATAGAAGAATAGGTAGAATTGGATGGAAGGAAAAGAAAACAAACGATGAAATCTTAAAACAACTAAAAATGAAAAGAGAACTACTAAGCACAATTCAAACAAGACAAATGCGATTTTGGGCCATGTTAAAAGACACAACAGCCTACTAAAAGTAATCCTGGAGGAAAATACAAGGTAAAAGAGGCAGAGGCAGACTAAGACCAACATGGACGAGTAACTTAAAAAGATGGACAAATCAGCCTATGACAACCTGCACCATCAAAGCAAGAGACAGAGCAGAATGTTGCTCCATAGTAGCCAACCTTCGTTGCGGAGACGGCACTCGATAATGATGATGAAACCAACAAGGGCAAATTAAAATATGTGTAGAGTTTTCCTTTTATCTCACCTTAGGTTTCTTGGATTTACATTATAGTTGGTACCCAAACAGTACTTCCTGTATAGTTTAAAAAAAAAGTGAATCAATGCTAATGACAATTAAAAATGCACTATAAAGTGTTAAATCTAGTGATATATATTGTAACAATGAAATTATTTCTCATTTCTCTGCTAATTTTAAATTGTTGACCAGTTCACTCAAATTTCCTCAGATTCCTCTGAAAAGCAAGATCTCTGAAAATAGTAAATCATGGCTCCAGTGCCGGAAGATAACCAGGACACACCCCCCAGTCCCAACGGTGATGACTCTGAACATTTGTCTAACCCTAATTTGAACATTCCTGTAGGAGGATCAGATTCAAGTGATAGTGATGACAGTGAAGAAAACAATGGAGCCCCCAGTGGTTACTCATTGTTACCTCAAGATCCAGATGATGAAAATGGTTTTAATTCAGATGATGAGAATATATACAGCACAGATAATGTTGGTGACAATTTTAATAATGTACCTTCAGCTTCAGGAGTGGTTATAGCTAGTGGTGTTGATCCTGATATTCACGCAGAATCAGTTCTGTCATCAGATGAAGCAAAATCACCAACAGTTTCAACATCAAATGAGCATCACCATCCAGCATTTCTTGCCAAATTTACAGATGGTAAAATTCCAACCTACATGCAGGTTAGATCTTTGTCTTTGTTTATTGTGTTTATGAACATAGGACGCCCAACAGCATCTGATCTGAAAGTGGAAATAAATCGTGGTTGACTGACTGTCTGTGTCAGGATCAATGAACCAGAATTTTCTTTCTCTTTCTTTCTCTCATTCATCTAACTACAAAGAATGAATATTTCACTTCCTGTCCTCTCTAATAATGGCAAAAAATACTAGAGGTCTTGTGTGCACTTGTGCATGTTAAAGAACTCCTGGTAATTAAAAGTAGGGCAAAAATAGTCGCTGCCCAGGCAAAATTTGTTAAGCTGATGTACCCATGCCGAAAATGGATGTGTCAGGCTGAATGGCACAGGTAGAGCAGCTATAATACAAACTGTGACACAACACATGCACGCCCACTTGACAGATGAACGCTAAGAAGAAGCATATGATTTTTCAGTACTGGGTTGTTTCTTTCTCTATCCCTAATCATTTGGTCAAACTGGCTAGTCTTGTTTCTTGTTGGATCATGAGAAGAGGTGAAGTAGGAATGTGGATAGTTCTATTCTAATTCATTGATCCTGGCACAAGTAGTCAGCGTTTGTTGGTGGCTGTATGGGTCATAATTAAGAGAACTACTTGTACTTTACATTAAAATTTTAATACTAGGAAATCGTAGAAGCATGCATGCTACCTTTTGACACAATACAACATACATTTGGTAAGATAAATAGATTTAGAGAGGCATGAACACATAACTTTCCTTAAGAACTATATTGAGAATGAAAGAAAGACAAATGTAGAAGAAGACTATTAAAGCAAACTCTTAGTGATCCTTCACACTAGAACTACCTTGTAGCTTTTTGAAGGTTTGTGTGCCTTAATCCAGGAACTTATGACATGACAGTAGGAGTTCTACTTTCAGCAAGGTCACCCAAGCTGGACAGGTCGTTGATGTGGGAAAAGAAAGTCGAATCCTTTAAGTGCAGAGACCACCAAGTGTTACATGGATTATTTCATCTTGGATTAGTCCACTTGGCGTGACGGGGACCCTTTACTTTTTTTTTTTACTATGTCATTGGCTAAATGTAATTTTTCTGTTAGTCATTGTCATTCAGTTCCCAGAGGTTTGACAGGGATGTTCTCAGTGAATATTGCATGTCTGACCTCTTGTGTAGATCCATTAATGGTGGTGAATTTTTTCATTTGCATGCTGCAGACTAGGTTTTATTACTGATAGACTAACAAAAGATGATGAAGATATGACCATTATGCTATATTTCAGGCAGGATGTGGTTAACATGTAGCTACTGAAACACTGAACTGTCTCAATGTGGGGATGATGAGAAAAGTACCATCACTCAAAAAAGAAAAAAAATCATCCTCGTGATCCAAAGAACTAACAAACCAAAGTTGGTTCATTTCGCTGAGGGTGGGACATGTTCCTGTCAATTCACATCTAAACAAATTATATTCATCATGTGAACCAAACTGAGCCGCAATAGCTCAGTGGTTAGTGAACTGGACTACAAAGGACAAGAGGTAGGGTTCGATCCCAACCGACTGCTTCCGGGTTCACCCAGCCTTTAATGGGTACCTGATTTTTTTCAGGGAAAGTGAAGTGGCACGCGCGTAATACCGACCACATTACCTCAAAAATCATGTGCCGAAGGTCTGTAAAATATAGGGTCACTAACACCATATTCCCTATACGCCACTTGGCGTGACGGGGGTACTTTACTTTTTTTTTATGTGAACTAAACTGCAACCATCATGGGAAAACAATGGGTCATCTGTTACTACACTCCCACCATCAAATGGACCTGCAATGCCTGTATCTTACAACACACTTATCCACACCTTTGATAACACTTTCCACTCAAAGTTGAAAAACTGAGGTATGCACCTGTGCATATGTGGCCATATTCTGTCAAGAGTAACTAGCTTAAAGGGATTAAATTAAACAAAATGAAACTCAAAGTACAAAAAAACATATCAACTAGGCTGATAAAAAAATTATCTCAAATTTAGATCATACCAGAAGAAATATGTCACATGATCTGCTTACAGTAATTGTGTTAGTATGTGCACATGCATGCTATTTTGTATCCATGATGATTATCTTTTACAAGTTACCCTAACCCTGTCCTTCTTCTAATTTTCAATTCTTTATGGAGCACATGTCTTCAATAATTTCCAGACCGTGTTATTTGGTGCCATTTTTTTTTAAAGATTGTTCCATGACTTGTCCATTTTTTTGGTAAAGATTGTTCCATGACTTGTCCATTTTTTCACCTTTGTTTCACCTATCTTCTCAAAGTATATTTTCGTCCTCCCTTTTGTTTTTTTCAAGATGATTACTAAAAAATGGTCTACTGCCATGTATTACTTTCAGTTGGCTTCCACAGTTCTGGTGCTGACATCTTTGTCCATCGTTTGTCAGGTACTTTATTATTGGTTCTTTGCCATTTCCATATTTTTTTATTCACCTTGGTGTGGTCGATCAAAATGGCCTCCTAGCCAAATCAGGTTTAGCATTGGTGGCATTTTTGTTGCAATGTGTTTTTAAGTGATTCTTTCAGGTCTGGATTTTTATTTGCGGAAACAGTGGTGGTTCGGTCACATTCACCTGACCACATAGTCAACATGGTTGATCCTTTGGTTTTGGTGCCAGCATGCAGAGATTTGTGCTGCAAGTGACTGACCATTGACTGAAGATGAAGTGGAGTGGTACTAGCCCTAGCTTTGTCCTAGGGCGGGATGTGTGGTCAACAGCATATTCGCCACCAGCTGGACTGCAGTCAGATGAGTGTTTAGCAACATGGAGGCCTGATTCCATTTATTGGGACAGTGATTCTTGGGGCACGCTGCCCTAACCATGAAGTCTACACTGATTCGGCGCAGGCGCATAAAGATCGTGCTGCTTCCGATAATCGTTATGGTGGCCCAAAGTGGGCATTATGAGCTAGATGCCTTTTTTCAAAATGTGACACATTCACTAGTACAGTATGAACGATCAGGATAAATACTTTGTTGGTTGCTAGAATAGGGGTGTAGTAGATATGGGAACATGCAGTGACACCACTCCATTCTAAAGTCTGTTCAGCTCAACAGAACAGAACAAATAACAGTTCTAAGACTCTGAACAAACCACATCAGATTGAAGTACCATCTTTTCAATATCCTAAGAATAGTAACCTCTGCTGATGAATGTGATTGGCACAGGATAAGTGATTGCTGAACAGCTGCTACAATCATGTCCAAAAAAAGATGAACAGAAATGGCCATCACTGGTACTATACTAGGATAAGTTTTATGGAAAATGTAATCAGCCTCTAGCAAACAAACACTTTCTACGAATTTATTAATATTGATATCTAGAAGTGTATGCAGAATAAGACGCTATCTCTACCACACAAATAAGATGAAACATAAAATCCATTTTGTGAATGCCAGTTTTCCTTGCCCGTGATTTTGCAATAATTCTTTTAGGTTCCTAAAGTACCACGAGATAAAGATGAGCATTTGTGGAATCAGCAGAGACAAGAATCAAATAAATTATCTCTAGATCCAGGTTAGAATTGACTGTTGTAGTGTAACTCATTGTGGTGTATTAATTATTTGTTGTATTTTAATGATAGTTATATGTGGTTATCCCACCATGATTAGATTTATTGATTATTTCATGTGGTTTATTGATTATTCCAGACTAGATTGTCAAACTAAAACAACATTCACATTCTGTGTATTATAGTTTTTAACACTGAATATTTTGACTTGTAATTAAAAAAGCAAATTAGGTATAATTTGTTCAGTGCTAAATAAATCAGAAAAAACTTAAAGTATAGTTTTCAACATGGCTTATGTGCTATCAGCCATACAACATTGAAATCTTATGCCACAATGTAAAAGAAGTGAAAGTTCAGATAGATTGGTCAAATTGGGAAGGAAATTACCACATGAGAACTGTTTAGTCTGCTGTGAAGGAAAATATTATAATCCAAAAGCACTACAACACAACGTGGAAGCAAGAACGTCTCAGATAAATGTGAAGGGTGTTATATTATCAGTTATCCAGAATAGGTCAGGTTATCATTCTGTCTCTGCTGACCACAACAGAATTAGCCATTCCTTATATTACAAAGTCAAGCTGAATTGTATCGGCTAATCTCCCAGACTATCACCAGCATGCACATGCAGACTTTAGGTGAAGAAAATGAATAACACCCAGCACCTTTTAATAGAAATTATTGTAACTGAAATAGCCATTGTATGTAGTAACTGAAATAGCCATTGTATGTAGTAACTGAAATAGCAGTTGTATGTAGTAACTGAAATAGCCATTGTATGTAGTAACTGAAATAGCCATTGTATGTAGTAACTGAAATAGCAGTTGTATGTAGTAACTGAAATAGCCATTGTATGTAGTAACTGAAATAGCCATTGTATGTAGTAACTGAAATAGCCATTGTATGTAGTAACTGAAATAGCAGTTGTATATGCAGCCTGATTTCAATCACTTTATTGGGGGGGGGGGGGGGGGGGCAAGTGGTCTAGAGGTAAGACTTAGGCCTCTGGACAAGGTCCCGGGTTTGATTGTCAACACCGATGGTGGAAAATTATTTAAAAAGAACAAATTAAATTCTGTGGTTTTGTGGCTTTACCGTCCCCTGGTCTCTGGGTAGTGAGATCCGATGTCTAGCTCTCTCTGATAATGGCGAAAGCCAGGAAGTTCCATTTGCATTTTGTGTACATTAAAGAAACCTTCGCAGTTTAAAATTGAAAAGAGTAGGTTAAAAATGATGGCTTCTTCCTGGGTAAAATGAAAAGGGGAAAAAAAAAAAAAAAAAAAAAAGACCTAGACTTAACACTGCCTGACTTATGTTTAGGGTGCGCTGAAAGGAAAAGTTTATCTAAATAATCTGCAAGCAGTTAATGACCTGAAAGGTAGAAATCGTCATCCAGATCCAACTATCACCAGCCATTATCCAGGTTTTAAAAAATATGAAGAGGCAAGTCAATAAATGTCTTGAGGTCTGTGGTGGACATTTTGAACACATGATGTAGACACAACTTCATTGTGTGAACAACCATTTTACCCAATACAAGCCGGCCAAGAGCAATAGTGTCTAGATGAATATAATACAGGGTGTTTATAAAGTCTCACTACACTTGGTATCTAGGTCAATTTGAAAAAAAATGTTTATGACGTCATCACAATATGTGCTCCCACTGTCAATGAAATTTGTTGAATAAGTTTATTGCTACTGGAAATGTGGAAGATGCTCCACGATCTGGTAGGCCTGCTGTGAATGATGAAATATGTTTAGATATCCAAGACAGAATCCTTAAAAGTCCAGACAAGTCATTAAGAAAACTGTCGCAACAAGTGAACTTACCATTGAGCACATATTGTGATGACGTCATAAACATTTTTTTCAAATTGACCTAGATACCAAGTGTAGTGAGACTTTATAAACACCCTATACAATTCTACATACAATTTCACGTAATTTCAAAAATATTTTCACTGCACAGCAACTTTATAAACACCCTTACTTTGGATGTGTTAACAATAATTCATGTCTTTAGAATAAATGCTATGTTAGTATTGATATGATATGCTTTTATATTAACACCCCAACACTCAAATATATTTCCCTAGTTCAAGAATCAAAGATTATCAAGGCTATGTCAGAATTCTCACTTCCAACTGAAAACATTCCCGATTGGGCCAAACATTTGCCAGATGATCAGTGGCAACAGCAGATTCTCAGTCGCATTGGAATTGTTTCTGGCAGAGGGAAACATTCTGTGAACACAAAGTTTTCCACACCGTCTGATTCTTGTGAAACAAAAGCAGAGACTAATAATTTTGTGGCTACAGATGATACCTGGGTTGCAGATTTTACAGATTCTACTACTAGTTAGGGTTAGTGTACTGGTTAAAACAAGCTAGTGGTTGTTATTTGTAGTCAATTAGTTTTGGGAAAGATGTTCAATTTTATTTTGTTGCATGAATAATTTATTTTCTTTCTCGACATAGAGAGCAAAAATTTAAAAAAAAAAACAATTTAAAAACTCCTGCCTCTAGGTAGTTAACTTTTAACTCGGAGAATTGTGTCTTTGGCCATTGATTTAGTAAATTTTCCATTCATTATTTGTTTTTAGAAGAAAATGCTGCAGTAATGACACTAACACAGCTATTTATTATTTGTATTTTAGCTGTCTAGCTCTATTCTTTTCATGGAATCAGTTTCACTGCAGTCAGGGCATCCCCTCCATCACTTGTCCCAGCAATTCTCAAAGCATATGCAGACTGATTGCTCCTGTAAGGCGTTGATTATAGTATGGACATGTACTGCTTTGTACCTTCCCTTCCAAGATGACTTTTAGATGTAAAAATTGTCTCATACTTTTATTCTGATAAGTATTAGTCTATTTAAAATATTGCTTGAAAAAATAAGCAAGATAAGCAAATCTTCTTCCTCTACTGGCAACACTAGAGTAGATATCAATTGTGAGAAGTTACTCTGTGGTCAGATGTTATAGATAATCTTTCTCTGTTAACATGTTGTGCGTTCCCACCATTATTTATTCTCATTGCTTCTTTTTGAAACCTGTTGTGGCTTTGCTGTTGTTGCTAGTTCCTTAAGACCATTCTCTAGGACTGGATTCATTTGCTGTCCTTTTTTTCCTTCTTCATTCACTTGTAAAGTGGACACTGATGTTTTGTATCACTAATTTACAGCAAACATTTGCAAGGTTCTCTGGCATGGGTACATTTAAACAACTTTGCCTGGTCAGTTGCCATTTTGGCCTATTTTTTTATTTTTAACTGTCAAGGGTTTTTAACATGTGCAGAGTTTGAAAAGTTAGTCCGGTGCACTGGACCTCCTGTTCTTCACTGTCATTTTATTACCCAGATTTAGGGGGGGTCAGTAAAGCCACTGATTAAAAAAAAAAAAATTCCAACCTCTTTTGGTGGGATTCAAACAGAGGATATCACAGAGGGCTTGCAGGTTACCTCATTATCAATTTATATTCTGAGAGAGGGGACTGGTTGGTCTCGAGGCAAGATGCCAGTCTTGAGACAGAGAGGTTGTGAGTTAAAATCGCGACTGCACCAGTTGATATTTTTATTTGTGATTTCTCAATTTATCATTTAAATAGGATTTTCGATACCACACCATCGAATAAAACAAGCAGTCATATTTACGGATTCCAAATCGGCTTTGCAAGCACTGGGAAACAACACGAACAAACCAGAACTCACACAGCTCATCATAGATACAGACAAACTCATTGAAACACATAACATAAGATTGGTAATGCAATGGATCCCGGGACACTCAAACATACCAGAAAATGATAAGGCAGATACATTAGCTAAGAGAGGATCCAGACAAACACAGATACATACACCCATCACACTAGACACAGCCAAACAAGTCATAAACTTCAACAGTAGAGAGGAGTGGTTGAATGGATGGGACTTAGGGAAAACAGGGAGAAAGCTTTTTATATACATGATGAGACCATTTCCACAAGACATCAACAACCTAACAAGAAGAGACCAAACCACCATCTTCAGACTGAGAACAGGACATGTTATCCTGAATAACCGCATTAATAGAATACAACGAAACCATACCCCAGTATGTCCACTCTGTGATCACCCAGAAGAAACTGTAGAACATCACCTGTTGTATCACATGCCCAAAGCTCACTGACATCACAACACTATTTCCTCAAAGACCCTCCAAATGGAACACTCATGTACGGAACCACAGCAGAACTTAGAAATACCTGCAGATACTGCAACATTGCATTGGGCTGAAGGGCATCAGCTCAAAGGTCGCTGGATCCATTACAACATTTGTGATTTCTCTCTGTGGCATCCACCCCTGGTCTCAGCTTGAAACATCAATTACTCATCAATTAAAAAAATACGAGTTCCTACGAAGACAGAGTTTTCTGCCTGTGCGGTGAGGGACTCCTGTGCACATGGCTGCTAGGGAAAATGGATTAACACACAAAATTCATAGTCTCTAGGGAGTTCACCAGAGGTGAAAACTGGTCTTCAAATACTCCATTTTTTGTCTCTTTTATCAGTATTCTTTTCAATTTCTCATAACATTGGCATCTTTTCCCTTTCCAGTTGTATCCCATTTGAGAGCTTAATTTATGATTCTGTTTCTTCTCATCACATGTCAACATATGACCACCCTCTCTACCTGATGCCAATGATAATGTTGACTGCATGGCTATATCTTACATACAAAGTACTTTCCTGAGACATTTGTTTCTGAATGTATCTAGTTTATTCTCCATTTCTGTCACTAATTTTCTTAGAGATTTAGTGACCAACTTTTGGTGAAACTTTTAAAATTATCAAGGAATGGCCAATCTTGGATAAGAACATTGGTTATTAGCTCTTTGATGAAGACATTAATTATTAGCTCTTGAATGAAAACAATTATTACCTTTTGGATGAAGACATTAATTATTAGCTCTTGGAGGGGGACATTAATAGCACAGTTAACTCATTGCAATCCAGATAACCCCAAAGTGATCAGTTACTGATTGTATCAAATGATTAAGTTATAAACCCAGGTGGTTTTTTACTTCTCACTGATTATTGAACAAAGCCTGTATCCAAATATTTTGTGCAATACATTTTGATGCATAGGTAAATAAGTGATTGAGAGTGAAAATACCATTTTGCTTTAGTTTAGTTAATGTTTTAATTTAATAACATTTCTGAGATTATCTTATGTAATTGCTATTCCCAGGTTTGGTGTGTAACAGTCGTGGTGACTGTTCAGTTGGGGAAATTGGACTGATAATCAAACATCATATGTAGCTAGTCCCACAGACAAAATATGACTCATATCATTTATCCTTTCAGCATCTACTTTTTTATGGTTCTAAACTGTCAGTTATTTTTTTTTTTTAATTTGTTTATAAACACATGAATTCTGTCTATCTTCTATTCATTTTATTTAGTTTATATTTACAACTGTTTTCTTAGACATAACTTTTCTCAAAACATGAAAACTGCTGCACTGTCATTCATTGTTCACTACCCATAGATTCAAACATATGCTGCAAGCATCAACCAGTCATGGTTGTCTGGATTTGCAAACTTCTGTTGTACAAGTTATTGTTCTCTGGGTTTACCAAACATTAATAATGGTATATGTGTATTTTGTTTTCCAGTTTCATGTACAATGCAGTTTGTTTTAATTGTTGTAATGGCCATTCCTTCATTCTGGGTTTACCAAACATTAATAATGGTATATGTGTATTTTGTTTTCCAGTTTCATGTACAATGCAGTTTGTTTTAATTGTTGTAATGGCCACTCCTTCATGTTTGAAAATTTAAGTTATCATGTTCATTTCAGCATTATGTCCTGTTATATATAAACCCTGGTCTCAAAGAGACAAGTTTTAGAACCTATCCTTTTGAAGATATGATACAAATTCTCATGTTCAAGTTGAGCACATAGACAAATATTGACAAGAGTATGCCACTTCCAAGATAAAATTATAAAAGGAAAAAAACTTAATGTAGAATTATCACCTTTCACAATGATTAACAGCATTCTGAAGTTAACCTGGAGGCCCTTCCCTTACTGGTGCTCAGAAATTCATGTACCGTTTTAAGATCTTCAGTGTTATGTAAGAAATCAGAATGCTAATGGACTTGGTCTGAGTATGGCGGTGATGGTCCTAACACTAAAACACAAAGACCCTTTCATTTTCTTTTGATTTCTATTTTGTTTTCCTAATTTATTCTCTAAGAAAGTGATACAAAATATTGGTCACTCAGAACGATTTAATTTATGCATGGCCTAAATTTTGGAATCTTGAGTTCAGATGAGAATATAGAGAAAATAATCTTCTGCAAATAAACATGTATTTAGAAGCTTAACTATGGATTTTTGTATTTCTTCTGAATTTGCAGAAGTGACATAAGGCAGTGCCTGGTTATTGTATATGAAAAGTTGTATGGAGATGTTTGTCTTGTGCTGACTTTTTAAAACTGTCAGTGTGAACATCTAATGGTAATCAAGAGCAAGAAAGAAAAGATGTCTTAAAACATTTCCAGCTGACCTCTGATGTATCAGAACAGGTTTTTAGAGGGACTGTTTTTACATTTTATTTATGAAGTTATGTAAACAAGACACACATGCTGTAAATTTGTGTCTGATTCACAGAATTATATAATGTAAAACAGTCTTGAACATTACATGTCACACAAAAATGAATGAAATGCCAAGCTTTAATGTGAGCTCTCTTTATACAGTTTACACTTTTTTGAAATTATGTTATGGAACTGCTTAACAGTTCAAGGATTCGGTGGGATGGCATTTTTTTCTCCATCTGAACTGACAGTTTCTGTAAAGTTGAGTTCATTGTGAGAAGGGCGTGGTATTGGGCTGTTATGGTGTCCTTTAGCCCAGCACATCTGATCTCGGCAGTGCATTCTGTCAGCACCAGATTTTACCTTTCCCTTTTTCAATTCCTACTCTAATGGACAGAGTCTTGACTCTATTGCTTGAGTCTATTTCCAGGGATTTGATGGTATGGTCCAATCAGCACTTGTTCCTTCAGTCTGTTATGAATTTCTTTCAATGCATTTGCTGTAAATATCTCACCATACACAAATGCACACACCACCCCCAACCCCATACAAAAAAAATTCAGAAACAAATGAATAAAAACTCAGCATACACATTTTTTTAAAATAAATGTTTATATCTGTCAGCTGAAACTGAGAGATCCTCATATGTAACAAAATCTACATACATTTATATTTATTCAAAAGAAAGTACAAATTGATGGCAGTCGCATACAATACTTTTGACTAGTCTGTTGCATGTAACCTCCACTAACTAATATTAAAACAAAACAAAAAGTGTGATGGCCTTGCTTCAAATATAGCAGCACAAAAGATATCGGCTCTATAACCATAGTACAGTAAATGTATAATGTCCAGATCAAATGTACTATTACACTTCATGTGCCAAGTGCTTAATCTTAGTCTCAGAGATGTTCCAAAGTTACCATAGGTTGATACACAATATCCTAATTTGATGAAACCCTATGAAGAAGGAACTAATGGTTTTGTATCACCTTCTTTGGTTTAAATATAATTGAAATATAGAAAGTGTATTTCTAACTACAGCTCTATAATTACCAATAAGCATTGCTGAAAAGATTCATTACAACCCATGGGTAATTTTTTAAAATGTCAAAATTACATGGACTAGGATTTTGTGGACTTTCAAAAACTTTTAAGAAATGAACACTGGTTGTATTCTTGTTCTGGAGATGTATCCAAGCAGCTTGTGTAATAATTCACTCTCTTATTTTTTTTTATCTGAGAAATCTAAGGTGCTCCTCATGACTGAAATCTTACAAGGACAGGTGATCTATTTGCATATGACTAGTACAAGCAGAATTATTACAGAAAGCCCATCTCAAAATAATTTGTCTTAACAATAGTTTAAAAACATCAATAAACGAAATCAACCTACTAGCTACAACATATGGTCAGAAAAGAATACTTATACTTTCCTATATTATCATCTTATTAGCTAAATTAACAAATTACATTTTGAATAAATCAGTGTATTCTTCATTTATCAATTGCTATATGTATATTTTTAAAGTGCAAACTTGATGTTTTTTTTTTTCAAAAGGAATTCACAACATAGTGATGGAGTGAGAGGCCAATTTCAATGAAAGGCTCTCACTGAAGGTTACCGCTTTGATGAGATATAAATGTAAAATAACATTACTAATGATTCATTTGCCATCTACTAATGATTGAGATAAATCAAGTAGGTAGATATGTTATCACAAGTAGTATGGTAGCCTTTCTGATTAAGTGACCTAGATTTTGAAATTTCATAAAACATTTTGCACATGATAAACACTACCAATATATAGAATGACATGTATGTTTTATAGCTCTGCTAATTAAAACAAATAACTTAAGTGTGAAATGTTGTCCTACTGAGTCAATTAGGATATAATTGTCATCATTTTCTGTTAGTGTCAGTTTGGAGATGAATGAAACCACTTCTAGTCCCAAAGTGTTTACTAAAGTAAAGACATGGCTGACAATGTACCACTGGTTGTTGACCTTTGAAGAAAGATGTTTTTCTTGTGAAGAGATTGGAATCCTCCTTTTGTTTGTACACAAATCTTACTGCACACTCAGCAGTTTTGCTGTACCAGGCACAACAATCAACAAACTGCTATCCACCAAGATGTATACAGCAGTACTTTTAAGTTACATTATTAGGTGTCTTCATTTTATTTTCTGTCTGCCTGGTTATGAGCCATCTTCTTCCAGTTCTCTGTAAAACAGCTTCTTTATTAAATTTATTTTGATTCAACATCTGTACCATATATCAATGAAATGGGCCAAAGAGATCAATAACTATTGATAAAAAATATATAAAAACAGACAATACAGTGCATTGATTCAGCAAGAACAATTATTGGTGAATGCTTACTCTTTGACAGCTCCACAACTTACTATAAATCAAAAGATACAGGTAGCATCACTCACCTCTTATCTCATTCAAGTAATTTGGTTTTCTTTACATTAACATGTCTTGGGTGCACACGACAGTGATTATCTTCCATGTGTAGTACTTATTGCAAACGAGAAAAAAAGTTATATAGCTTCAAACAATGCCACAGGAACAGCGTGTAAAAAATGCCAATTACAGGGGAAAGGAACCCCTTTTATCAAACCATATGGTGTAACGAAAGAGAATAAAGGGCATGGCTTAAGCAAGGAATAGTGAGAAACCAGAAAGAAAATGGAAAAAATTCACAATGAAGCAGCAGTAAAGAATAAACAGCAGCACAGGGTGGTTGATGACTTCACAGTGTTAGCTAAAGAGTGAGAGAATGAGTATAGCTTATAGTCTAGTAGGTAATTTGCTATGAGTTGGTTGCTCTTTACAGCCACTCCTACAAAAGTGCCAGTCTTTCTCAATCATTTGGATGGTGAGAAGAGAGCATTATTAATGGTTGGAAGATAATGACATTGCAGATCAGTGGTAATAAAAATACCCAACACAAATGTAGGCTATTTTATTGCTGAATGAACAGAGCAAAGTTCAGGCTCCATTAGCAAGATCATGTGAAGAGAAGTATCGCTAATTTCTTCACAGATATATTTTTGATACTTGATCCTTCCAGTGCCTAAAGCACATAAGGCTTGTAGAGGCTCCCACCAATTGTCTCTATTCTGGGCAAGATATTCAATTATAGTGAGTGAGTCTTTACCTGCCAACCTTGCCTCTTTTGTCAGTTCTTTTCAGCTTTCCTCAAAGTCTTTTCTCATGAGGGCCTGCTTAGTAATTCTCTGGTCGTTTCTTCTAAATACATGCCTAACATATGTCCATTTTCTTTTCTTAATACATAAACATATGGCTCAACAATAAAACTTTCAGAAAATTATTTAACCAGTACTCATGATCAAGGTATGTACAGAACTGAAATGAAGTAGCTACTCAGGCTGGCTATAAAAATACAGGACCAGAGCAGCTCAATAACATAAGCAAGAGAAATATGCTGAAATGCATGGGGGATTGACTACATGGTTATCTGTGGCAAACTAGGCAAAAGCCACATGCTAATAAGTAGCAGTAAGCACAATTATCTTTACATGACAAATTACAAGAAAACATAATGGCCACAAACATATCTCATCTTGAAGTTTACAGCTCTCTTCTTGGGGGCACTTTTGGCACCTAAACACCAAAGATGATCAATATATACATTTGCTTATGATGTATATGAAGGATTTTATTGCAGGCAGGAAATGGTAGTTGTAACCATAGACCAGCAGGATGCACATAACAGAGTAGACTTTAACAGGCTATTGCTAGTCTATAATGATATTCACAACTGTTTGATGATGATTTTTTCAGTAGTCTTGTGAATTTTTTCAGTTCTCAATCATAACTTGAGTATAATTCTGCATTAGTACATTAAATTTGATGTACATTATATTTGATGCTATAATTTAAATTGTTACAACATTTGTAGCTAAAATATGATTCTTTTACACCAGAAATGGTCAAATTTATGAAATTTTGAATATTTTCTTTTTTATAAACATTAAGGAATTAAAATATCAATAGATTTACAAATTAGCAAAGCTAGAACATTAATGTTATTATATAGGGTCACAAATTTGAACCACTCCAACAAAATATTATTCTCAAGTATGAGTGAAATGTAGTTTCCTCGGGACATCATAAATATAGCAATTTTTGTGATTAAAACAAAAATGCCACATTGAGATTAAAACAGGAAGCTGTCTATTACTTGTGAAGCATCTACCAGAACTGATGAAGAGAGCAGTTGATCTATGTTTGATGAACATCATCTGTATGTGTGTGCTAATGCCCAGATGTATCACAAGAACCTGATTCCTGGAACCACTGTTATGTTAAACACATATACCTAAATAGTAACAATAATTCACTCAATGGTGTGTGAAGTCTTATAAGTCAATGTAGATAAGGCGTGCTTGTCAACTTGCTCTCTAATCAACTTGAATGAAGACAACCTCCCAAATGTTGGATTTAATGGGCAAATCAATGCAAATGTTTGATATGTTGGAATATCTGGGAGTAACTTTGCATCACAGCCACTTATACCAGTACAGTAGAATTTGGTTATAATAAGACCATCAAAATATTGTCTTTTTAACCATATCCCATTATATCTAATTTTGGTTTAAATAATAGGGGAATGTACTGCGTGAACAGGGTCAGTGGCTATGTTGCTTGTAAAAAGTTCTATATTAATAATCATTGGGCATCACTACATGACAATGACATCTTGGCCATGTGTGTTTGGGAGAGAGTGCAATGTGTTATTTCTATGAGAAAATGCATGCAGTCAACATGATAAAGAAGAAAGAATTTTGGGATTCTTGTTATAACCAGTCTCGGTCTCATTAAAGTGGATTCTAATGGACCATATTGTAAGGCTGAACAGCATAAACATGATGGTGGCTGCAGAGTTATCCTATTTTATTACAGCATCAGGTGATTGCATCTATGATGAAAGAAATCCTACCTGCCATAATGTCAATTAATCTTTTAACCAAACTGTACAAAAATTTTGACCACCGTTTTTTCTGCCATTTTTTTTTTTAGAGCTGTGTAGTTATGTGTATAGTTTGTTGGTTATACCTGATGATTTGATAAAGCATTGTAGTTTGTCCTGTCTTTCTTTTAGTTTAGCTGTTCTATACCATTTTATGTTTATTTTCTATGCATCTGTGATGGATTAGGAAAGAGGCACTCTACATTGTCCCGTACACAATGTGAGCAGTTAGAATGTATACAAAATTAAGGCATGCAAACTGTTACAGTCTGCACCACAGAGGGTATATATAAAATATATATATATATATGGAAGAAGTCTCTCAATCTTCTTCAGCGATCAGGTTTTGCTATGGATTTAGATGGTCAGATTAGCATGGATCATGTATAAGATGGTGCGTCAGAAGTCTTCACTGGTTTTCCAGTTTGCCGAGCAAGGCTGAGGGACACACTGTTTTCTTATGGCATTGAGAGTGATGCAGTCCTGTAGGATATGCTCTGGAATGTTTACTGGTAACTGATATTATTAATGGTGATGATGCAGTTATGAAACTGACAATTAAGAGTCAAGCTAAGCACAAGTAAGAAGAGTTGACTGAGATAATGGACAAAGATGGGTGTGTATAGCCAACAAGCTACTAGAAATATTAACATGCATTCTTTGTGGCCATTAACTTGGATGTACTGAGTGCTTGCCTTATGGATCTACCCTGAATGTGGTGAAGTCAATTCTTTCAATCATTAATCCTTCACACAAAATCCTATGACATGAGGACACAAAAGTTATGATCTCTTTCTCTTTCAATGACCCTCACTCCCAAATAAATTGTTCTCAAAAACTTGTACTAGATAAACCCACAAGAAAAATACTAATGTTCACTGTTTAAAAAAAAAAAAAAATTAGAGGCAAGATATGAGATAATATTATTCCAGCGGTCTTTATGGCTAAAGTGTATTACACACAAGTGCATAACAGCAATCTGTATGGTATTGTTTCATGTGCTATTCAAAAATGAGCAACAAAGAATGTTTATGGAAGTTACCAGCCACATAAAGTAGAAATAAGTATTACATAATTCCAAGTAACCACCCACAAAAAATACAGGAAGAAGTTTACATGAAATTGTGCCTCATAACCCATTCCTCAGAAACATGCAAGAAATGCACAGTACATTAGTCATGTACCAAAGAACATACAAGAAAGAAGTCTATATGTTGTAATCTTTCACAAATACAAGGAAGAATTATGAATGACATAACCTCAAGTAACCATTCACACAAAATAAACTGTGAAGTAGTTTCATGGAAATGTATGAGAAAAAAAAAACCTGAATAAATATATCCACACAGCATTTATGAACACAAAATAAAAAGATCTACAGTTAAGTGCAGCAGCATGAGCATAACACACTAGTACAGGAATATGTTCTACATAACTATCCACTCAAGCTCAAAAGAAACATTTTCATACAACATACACAAGAGAGAGAGAGAGAGAGAGAGAACACCACTATATTATCATTCCTGAACACACAAAAAATAATAATAAAAAAAAAAAAAAGTTAACCATAAACCTAAACTTTAGTGATCTGATCAATCACACATTTTAATACAATTTACTTTGTCTCCAAAAAAGAATAAAGCTCTAAAGGAGAACACTTAGAAACCATGGACAAGATAGGCATGACATTCCTGGTTGGTATCCACTCTTGGAGAAGATAAACTTCTATAACAAACCATTAACAACTTTGATACGGAAAACTTCTACAACAAACCATCCACCCTTTGATAGAGAAAACTTCTACAACAAACCATCCACCCTTTGATAGAGAAAACTTCTACAACAAACCATCCACCCTTTGATAGAGAAAACTTCTACAACAAACCATCCACCCTTTGTAGAGAAAACTTCTACAACAAACCATCCACCCTTTGTAGAGAAAACTTCTACAACAAACCATCCACCCTTTGATAGAGAAAACTTCTACAACAAACCATCCACCCTTTGTAGAGAAAACTTCTACAACAAACCATCCACCCTTTGATAGAGAAAACTTCTACAACAAACCATCCACCCTTTGATAGAGAAAACTTCTAAAACAAACCATCCACCTTTTGATAAGGAAAACTTATACGCCAAGACCTAGCTTGCTGAAGACAATGTGTCAGCCATGGTGAAGATTATGGAGGGACATATCATATAATTGTGAGTAATGAGTATATAACTAACTGCTCCATCTTACGTTACTGTGTTTCATACCCATCGTGGCAACAGGACAACAGATCAACTTTACACAATTAAAAGGCCTGAACACTGAAGAAAAGAAGCCATCTCTGTTAGAGCATTATCCAGTTGAGGTGATCTGAAAAAGTTGTGTTTTCCTGTTTTAGTTGCAACATACAGGGTTGCCAACTTAGCGGATTTTCCGCTAGATCTAGCGGAAATGGAGCAGCGTCCAGCGGCCAAAAAATAATGAATCCGCCTGGCGGAATTTCTAGCGGATTTATTTTGAATGACAACGGCAAATCGCTGATTTTTTTAATCACGATAATCGACTAAAATTAGCCTTATCGTGGTTATAACACAAACTAAGAGCGTCTGTAGCGCTTGTGTGACAAGTGAAATTATGTACGTACTATGTCATTATATCACTTTCGTTCTGACCAATAGAAAATTTAATAGAGTATTGTAGTAGAGACTTTCGGTTTGAAACTGAAACTTTTCTACTTTAGAAATAAATTGTTGGAGAACTGAGGATTTATAGTCATAGTGTTAAGTCAAGTATGGCATCATTAATTAGCAAGTCTAATATTTCAAACTGAGGATTTGTTTAGAGTCAGTGTGAGTATTCAGCAACGTGTTTCTTTCTACGTGAATATCAAGTCCATATTTATTTCAAATTGTGTAGGTTCAATGCTCTACCGCTATAAGAGAGTTACAATTTTTGGTAAATCCATATTATACATGTGGCTGTAACTATCAGCAACGTACATTCACATTACAACATAAAGATATGACACTTCAATATCAGCAACGATTTCGTAAAGAGTGGGCTAAATGAAGTGGACCTTACAGATTGCATCTTAGAAGTCCCTCCCTGATAGTGCTGACAAAGCTAGATGCAAGTTTTGCAAATGTGTATTTGGCATCGAAACATTGTGATCTTCTTTCTCACAGCAAATCAAAGAAGCTTCAGTCGGCCAGCGTTGCATTTTCCTCTTCACGAAAACTGGGCACTTTGCAATTTCTTTGTCTTTCAAATTATTTTTATGTTGCCAAATTAAGTTAGTTTCTACATGTATTAATATAGTTGTAGTTGTGCTGTTACAAATCGAAATAATAATTATTTATCTTTAAATTTACTCTCCCATTTGGTTTGGATATGCGTAATAATAATAATAATGATAATAAAATAGTACGTAGATAAATAATAATTTAATGTAAGTTTCCTAAGTAATAAACTCTGGAAATATTTTTGGAAAATCTGGTGGAAAATCACGGATTTTTGGCTCCAGTCTAGCAGATTGACACCGACGACAGTTGGCAACCCTGGCAACATACTGTTCATGTATTTAAAAAATATTTCACTCAAGAAAAGAGTTATGATCTTATCGAGTCTCCAAACAATATTTTAATGATTCAAGAGAGGCACCATACTCATTCAGCAACTCATCAAAGTATGGCATGCTAAACCATCGTGGCAGCAGAACTGTGTCGAGTCAAAATAAGCAGATATCGCAGTTTACAGTAAACCAACAAGACAATGCATCTATAAAAAACAGTAAAGTAAGTAAAAAGCCCAGTCATGCCATGTGGCGTATAGGGAATATGGTATTGTGACCATAATTTTTATAGCCCTTCGGCACAATTTTGGGGTAATGTGGTTGGTATTACGCCCGTACCACTTTACTTTCCCAGCAAAAAAATCAGGTACCCATTTAAGACTGGGTGAACCAGGAAGCCGTCGATCAGGATCAAGCCCGCCCACTTCTCCTTTGTAGTCCAGTTCATTAACCACTGAGCTATAGCTAATGCATCTATACCCACTTAATGTCTTGGGCTGAAATGTGCAGATTTCGCAGCTTACAGTAAACTAGCAAGACAATGCATCTATACCCACTTAATGTCTTTATGAGAATCAATGATAAAGAGTAGTCTGGTGAATGCCAAGAATAAGGTGGCAGGAACCACTATGATTGGCATTGAGGGAAAGATTTTAATATTAATTTACTATTGATGTGCATATTTCTGTTCTCAAGCAACAATGGCATATTTCAAATAACAGGAAAAGTAAACTTCATTAACTATGGCATATGTCATGTGTCATAACAGATTATTCACTTCTCCAATGCAAAAAGTGAACATCAAATAGAAATGATTATTAACTTCTCAAATAAAAGTAGCAAATGTTCATGTAGCCTAGCACATTTACATACATATATATATATATCTGATGCACACTTTTGTTATATCAGTTTTTCTATAGGCTTGTGAAACATGGGCAGGAGAGACTTAACAGCCCCATTCAGCATTCACCATATGAGAAGAAAAATTCTACAGCAGAGCTACAGAAGAAGATACAAGCTATGGAAATGAAATGTTACCAAAAGTTTTAGGACATATATAATTAGATGTGCTAAGAAGAGGCAACAAGAATTCCAAAACAGGCTCTTCTTTGGGAAACATCAAGATACAGAAAAAGAGGAAAACCTAAAGAGACACTAAAAAGAACACTTATAAGAAAAGCAAAGTTGGTAGGCATAGACTTATTTAGATATAGATCGAACATTTCGCCGAGAATAGAGATGGGTGGCGAAAAACACTACAAGTCCTATGCAACGTCTTAACGGCGTGAGAAGGTTATCAAGAAATTATTCAATCAAATCACAAATGAAAATGTTCACAAAAGGATATAACAGGCAATCAAGAGAACAGGATGATATGTTGACTATTGTGAAGAAACACAAAATGAAATGGTTTGGCCACGTATCTTAGTCATCTGGCCTCGTGAAGACCATTCTGCAAGAAACTGTGAAAGCAGCAAGGAGAGGTAGGCAGTGAAGAAGAGATGGGAAAATAATATCAAAGAATAGACAGACCTAGAGTTTGCAGGGTCCCAAAGAATGGCTAAAGATTTTGAGAAATGGAGAAGCTTGATGAAGTCTGTTATAGGTGCCTCAATGACCCTCAATGTTTTGTGATAAAGATAAAAATATACATATATATGACTCATAACCATTAAGCAGAACTGGCATAATAGAGCAATTTAAAACTTTTATTTTAAACTCTCAGTGATAATGACTTGTTGCATAACATATTTCTAATTCTATTAAAAATAATCTCAGCCTGTACAATTCTACATTTTAACTCAGTGTAGCATTTTCTATCTGATGTTGACTAATAACACTGTACTCGCATTTAAAACAATCTACTTATCTGGGATTTTTACTGTTTTCATATAAATGACACGGATTAAATCTTTTCTGAGACTACTATTACTGCCCCTTTCTTTTTTTACCTCATACATACACAAATATATATATAATTACATGCTTCTTTATATTTCTGACAATCTGAATGTTAGTGCTGCTAAAGACAAACAAAGTAAGCATTTCATAAATACAATATGACTTCTAATTATTATTTGTCAAGAATGTCATCATTTATGAAAAGAAAGATGAAGCAACATTGTGGGTATGTTTGTTATCACTCTGTGTGACGTGTTTGCAGTACACTGTAAGTACACCAGAATGGCACTTATTTATGTACATGCTTTATAATTACAAATCCACTATTCACATTAACAAAATTAAAACAAGTGGCAACTGAACATGAATGGCATTAACTGTTTTATGGTTAGAAATCAACTTCTGGCAATTAACAAATTCAGAAACTACAAGTAAAAGAATGCATAAGTAGCAATGCAAAATGTACTTTTTTAATACAGAAATCTGTTAGAAAAATTAAAGCATTTGTTGATAATTGTAAAAAAAAAAAAAAAAAAAAAAAAAAAAAAAAAAAAAAAATTAAGAATAATAACTAATCTGTTTACTAAAAGTAAAAAAAAAAAGTAAAGTACCCCCCGTCACGCCGAGTGGCGTATAGGGAAATATGGTGTTAGTGACCCTATATTTTACAGACCTTCAGCACATGATTTTTGGGGTAATGTGGTCGGTATTACGCCCGTGCTGCTTTTACTTTCCCAGAAAAAATCCGGTACCCATTTAAGGCTGGGTGAACCCGGAGCCGTCGGTTGGGATCGAACCCTACCCCTAACTAATTGTTACAGGTTTACTTGGTTTTTTTAAAAGATCCAGTTTTTGAACCTTTGAAATGTGGATATATAGAAGAATATGTAGAATTGGATGGAAAGAAAAGAAAACAAACAATGAAGTCTTAAAACAACTAAAAATGAAAAGAGAACTAAATACAATTCAAACAAGACAAATGTGATTTTTGGGCCATGTTAAAAGACACAACAGCCAACTAAAAGTAATCTTGGAAGGAAAAAATACCAGGTAAAAGAGGCAGAGGCCAACCAAGACTAACATGGATGAGTAACATCAAAAGATAGAAAAGTCACTCTATGACAACTTGCACCATCAAAAGCAAGAGACAGAGCGGAATGGTAGCAAATCTCCTTTCATGCGGAGACGGGCCTCAATGATGATATTCAGTTTTATGAAATTTCTTGGACTGAAGTCATCAGCTCACAGGCCACTGCTTCCATAACATGTGACTTCTAAATTTAAAAAAAATTGTTACACCTTTATCTCATCCTCTCTCTGCCTTGTCTTCTTTTACCTGGCATCTTGCTCAGTAGAATGGTCTTAGTAAGGCCAGTATATCTTGTAGCATATCTGTACTATTTTTTAAGTTTTTGTAGTTTTTCTTTAACTGGAGCCTTGGTGATTGAGTGGTTAGTGTGCTCGCTTCCTCATCAGAAGGGGCTGGGTTTGATCCCCAGAAATGACAGATTATTTTTCGAACTGAAACAGCTCCAGGGTAAAGGAAAAGTACAAGACTTGAATCGGTGTCTTAGCATGTGAGTTTTCACCCATGTTCTCGGCAGCCTATCCAGAAGTGTTCGCAGACTTCTGGATAGTGTCGCTTCAAGCATCGAAACTCACGATGTGAGGTGGAATTCCTCACCTTCCCAGAGTGCTACCCAGGTACCCATTTTTGCCAGCGGCTGGGCCGACTGCAGGGGTATTTTTTTTTCCAACCTCAAGTACAACTCACACTGCTTATCCGAACGTCGGTAGCCCAGTTTTCCCAACTAGGCTACTGAGGACCCCAAGGCTCATCCAGCCTTTAAAAAGGGTACCAGAGATTATTTTGGGAAGTAAAGTATGGCATTAATACTGACCATATCACCCAAAAATGAGCTGTGTCATATAAAATTATGGTCATTAACACCATATTCCCTACACAGTTAGCAAGGCTTGAAGGGAGACTTTACTTTACCGTTTTAATTAATTTCTTTTACAATTTAATGTCAATGTACAATGTCTGCTATATGTATTGCCTGCTTTAACAAAAATTATTGTATGTTTGATAGTCTCCATGTGTTTTCATCCTTGCCCATTTAAACTTGATAGTGTCCATGCTAATTTATTTGTTCAATAGTTTATAATCTATTTTGTTTATATAGAAAAAATATTAACCTACCCGTAACTATATTTCAGTACTCTATTTCAGCTCACTAATATCTTCAGTAATAAAGAAAAGACGATGGTCATACGTTGGACATGTGATGAGAAGAGATAATAATCGAATAGCAAAGCAAGCCCTCATATGGGAAACAACAGGTAAAAGAAAAAGAGGAAGACCCAGGGAGACACTGAGAAGAACATTGATGAGAGAGGCAAGAGCAGCAGGAATCGGCTCCATCAATGAGATAGAACTGCTTGCACAGAACAGAGACAGGTGGCGAGATTTGATAAAATATCTTTAAAAGAAAACTGCTAGAACAAAAATTCATATAGGAGAAGGTGTATCTTGGTCTACGCCCTATGGGCCGGTTACGGCTCGAAAGGTCAATAGATAGAACTATATTTACTGGGAGAGAGGTTGGCTGAATGAATAAATACTTGCTGTCCTCAATTTAAAAAAAATTTTTTTTTTAACAAATAAAAAAAAAACTGACCCATAAACAGCAGAATGAATAAATACCTGCTGCTCAGTAAAAAAAATATATCTCAATTGGCTCTTAATTTTTAAAGGGGAGAAGGTGACCAAAAGAATAAATACCTGTTGGTCTGAAGAAAAGCGGATAAATCAAGTCATGATTTTGTACCAAAAATGTTATGAAATTACCGTGTGTAAAAACGGTTATGAAATTACCTTGTGCCAAAAAGGTAGATTGTTTATGAAAAGTATCTTGTGTCAAATAGATTGACTATGAAATTATCTTGTACCAAATAGACTGACTTATTTCGGTTCTCCGTTGTATTTTTCTGCGTTAAAGTAAAAATGATGATCTACTTATTAACCTGCGCCCCTAAAGCGAAGTCGTACGCCGTCAATAGTCCATTTTTGACAAATCAGGTGTTGTGAATGCGACCTTCCAACGTCTAGACTTGATCTGCGCTTTACATCACATTGGTGCTGTTCATGACCGTTGTTTCCATATTACTTATTAATGTAAATTACTTTGTTAGCCGCAAGTTTGATCTGTGTAGGAAATTTGCACCGTGTTTTGTTTGTCGTAGGCGGCTTTCACTAGAGTAATTAGGAATCTAAAGGGAGCGAAATTATTGTGTGTACGACATTTTTGTGTGCTACGTCATCGTAATAGCTCATCGTACATCCCTAGACCGGCAGTACGATAATCTTATGGTCTGTTGTTTGATGTGCGACGGGGATAATCTGAAGACTGTGTCTAAATGTTCGGAATTTGAGTCAACAACGATGGCCTAACATCATCAAGCGCTATACATTTAAAAAAAAAAAAAACGACTATCATCATTTTCAAGAGGACGTGAACTTCCGTTATATATTGTGGATAGGTGGTGGGAACAATTGAAGGATATGCATGAAAAGTATTCCTTGTTGCAGTTTCCTCATATTCCAAGTCCAGCTTGTTGCAGGAGCTACTGAGTTAAGTGTTCTGTGCACACCGTGAGCTGTGTGTCTCATCCGTTTTGATCATGTTTCGATATTCCAATTGTTTACGATGAATGATGATATCGTATGACAGGAAACAGTTGACCATGTTCACTTTCTGCGCGGTTTCGCCTAATGTCTTTTGGCGTGTGCTGAGACTGCTACGATAGGGACTACAGTTAACTTTCTTTGTTTGGGAGATGAGATATTAATTTGGATGATTACGCTGGCATGGGTGGTTGAGCAATTATGGATTTTAATTCGTTTGCAGTGATACCGGGGCCTTCCATAACCAAATAGACTGACTAGCATATAATGTGCCAAAATTGGCTATGAAATTAAAGTGTGCTAAACAGATTATGATATGAAATATGTCAAATGAAGTGATAAAATTATTATCAAATAACATGGTAGAAGATGTCAGTGTACACAACAAATGTATGATGATTCAAAGATAGGCAGAGACATATACCGATAAAACTGCTTACTTACATTATTTTGAAACTACAATTTTATTTATAATTTAAGATGGCTATTGTTGTACCCATAGCAACTTGATTATTAATTAATGTAATTAATATGTTTATAAACATTCGCATGTCCTTTGTAGAACATTGCATTCACCACAGCCCATCTGAAAGAATCTCTGTCTCTAACCGCTTCTTCTTTTGTCATGTTTAAGGTTTCTTTGTGTCTTGAAACCACCATCTTCTTGGTTTGTCCCTGATGCATTGCCCAGAAATCACGCCTTCCATTATTGTTCTTTCCAGCCCACTGTGTCTTTTGATGTGGCCATAGTATTCTAATTTCCTCTGCAGAATGGTGTTGATGTTTATAAGCCAGTTCTTTTTAATGTTCAAGTCTTTTAATATGTCTTATTTTATATTTTCCATTATCCAAGGTATCTTAAGGATATTTATGTAACATTTTGTTTGGGATGAATCTTTTTTCTTTATTGCTGTTTGTGAGACTGTCCATGATTCACAACCATATGTTGCTTTTGGGTAGATAGGAGCCCTCAGTAATTTTAATTTGATTGCCTTGCTGGTGTTGTCCCACGTTTTTCATGGCATTTAATTTTTGCGTTCAGTAAATGCTTAGTATCATAATTTTTTTGAGAAACATCTTGTCCCTCATTTGAATTACAACACTGACAAAGGTGTGGGAAGAGAGAGAGAGATAGCTTGTGGTCTTTTGCTCTTTGGTTGACCTCTTCTGTTTGTAATGTTCCATAAATTCATTTTCTTATGAGGTTGTTCTCTCAGCCTATTTTCATAGCGTTTGTAAATAGCTGTGTTGACTGTTCACCTGATGACTACTAAAGGAACGACAACCCTTTTTATCATCTGCCCATAAAAGGACGTTAATCATACATAGATGCATTTTGTTGTTTGTAGCTAGGCTGTGATATTTGCATCATTTAGCTCAACACATTTGACCTCAGCAGCACTGCATATTTGAGTGCTAGGTTGCCTTCCCTCTTTGATCCCTACTCACTTAGCCAGACTGGTTAGTCATTAGCACCATTGTGGAGGTGGAGTAGAGTCTGCCACAATTCTGTTGTCCGCCCACCCGTTTCTCTGATTTGATATTTACTTTAGCTTTCGTGGCTTTTATCATACTTAATTTTTATTACTACTATAAAATATTGCTGATTAATACAAACTTTTTTTTGGCTTTTCTAATATTAAAACAAAGTGGTTAGCATGCTGGCTTGACAACAAAGTGACTGCGGTTTTAATCCCAGCTTGACACTTTCCAGGTGACCTTGTTGTAAATAGAACAGATGACATGCTGAGTTAATTAAGTAGGGCAACATCGAGGAGGGGCACAGAGTCACTCTTCAAATTCTGTGACCTAGTACGGTTAAGTCTACTAATTCTCTCTCCTAATGCAATGTTATCTTTTTTCTACCACTCTCCCTTTTATTAGATAAAAGGTAGAAAATTGAAGGGAAAAAAAATCAGATAGGAAGGTAGTCCCTGAAAGTTTAACGACTGAAACAGAACAAGTCAGAAAAATTACAACTGATAGTTATAGTCCGATGTTCTTCTCAGGCAAACATTCCTACCTAACTTAATTCATAAAACCAAATACAATTTTGGGTGAAAATAGAACTCTAGCTGTGAGTGGATAATATGTGGCTTCTTATTTTTCTCTCACTTCCTTAAAAAAAAAAATACAATTAAAAAACACACAATAGTTGCAGCATAATTTTAGAAAAAGAAATTATTCACATTATATAACAATTTTACTTTTGTGCATTCATACCTTCAGATTCGGTCTAAGTGTACAAAGTTTCAAAACAACTTTATTATGCTTTAGTCTCTCTTACACTCACAGCAACAAAATGAGACATACAAAAATAAATCCTCATAAATATAATATCTGATAGTAATGTAAAGTTCTGGTCTGAAAACAAGAACTCAAAACAATATGTTGGAATTTTTTTTTAAGTGGAGATGTGTGTACGTGGTGGTGGGAGGTATGATTATACTGGCCAAATTATGGTCCAGGTAAAATAAAAATTGTTTGGACATAACACAACTTTAACGTAAGATACAGTCGTATCTTAATTTAAGTTATTTCTGTTAACAATATATCACTGTTGGTCCAAAACTGAATGTCAACATTGTCATACAAGTAAAATTGCTAATGTACAACATAACATGACAAAAACTGGAATGAATAGACTATTAATTTATTCTTGACTGGGACATTTTATTGTTTAGGTGTGCTATCTAATTTGGTACTATATTATAGCATTTACAATTAAAAAAAAAAATATTTGGACTACATAAAATTCTAAAAATATAAAATCACCCAGAAAAGTATAAATTAATAAACTATGTAGAGCTATTGTAAAGTTTACCAAGGTTCATGAAAAGGGGGAAAAAAATGACCACAGTTTTTGAGAAACCTGATTATTAAGTCAAATCTCACTATGCTGATTTATGTACACTATTTTATTTTTTAAAAAAAAAGCCTTTCAAATCCAATTGGCAAACTATTATCTTCCTAAACAATAAGTAAACAAACAAAAATTATATTTCAAAACAAAAACTGATTGGTTTGTGCATTTCTAAGATTTTCTGTTTTAAACAGATTTTTCATTTTTGTTTTTGTTGCTTTGTTCACCATGGTCTGTATCTGCAAAATTTATTTTCTAAATAATTTGGTTGTATACAGTTCTGTGTTTATCATGAACCCCCCCCCCCCCCCCCCCCCCCCTCCAAACCTGACCAGTGGATAAAGCCTCACACTGAAAGCAACCTGAAGGATGTTTGTAATCAATGGTACTTGTCCACATATGTTTTGTGTTTTGAAACTGTGTTTCCCATCTTTCTTCAAAGAAGAATATGTCCTATTCTTGGACAAGTTATAAATCTACCAGTTCCTATTTACATCATGTACTGAGAATGAGATCTGTTTTTTTTTTTTTAAATAAATTGATATGAAGAAATATTGTATTAGGATGTTATGTCTAAAATAATGTGCATGTTTATAAAAAAAAAAATTGTGACATTACTATGCTGTTAGAGAAATATGCAACTTTGGATTTGGACCATTTGAAACAAAGTAAAATTTATGCAACAATAAAAAATTAAAAATAACAACACACTATATTTTAAAAAGTTCTAAATGGGCAACTTGTCTTTATTAAAAGAAGCAATGTATGTACATTAATAAGGATTAAAATTTATCACATATTCAATGTGAAGTAATTCTTTTGTACAATAATGTATCAATAAAAATCCTCCTAAATACAATGAAGTATTACAGTAATAAAACACATCCTGCAACAAAACATGCAAAGTTCTTACCACATTGCCTCCAGTTGGGCATGACATTTATAACTAAGATGCAACAACTTCTTTAAAAAATAATATTATCAAGATATAAAATGAAACCTGGAGTAAATATTGTCACCTGAAAGAATCTTTTTTTTTTTTCAGTATTCTTAGAAGAAAAAAAAAAATACTCATCTCAGGTCTCCATACAATACCCACAAAAAATAAAAATATGTAAGACTAAGAGAACAACAAACACAAAGGTACTATAATATGCTAATGTGAAACTGCTGTCCATCAAGCAGTAATAGTTTTATATGCTGCATATTCTTATAATTAGAAGAAGATAATATAACTGTGACAGACAATAAGATAATTTCTGGCTTTCATAAAAACAGTAGTAGATTTGTAGTTGCTTTAAGCACAGTAAACTGACACTTAACTCCCCAGCCCAATAATTTCTGATCTACTGCATGACAATGAAGGTCTTGTGGGGTAGATGCCTCCAATGAGGGACTATATAAAAGAAGACACTGGCAGTTGACAATGATGTAAACATTTCACTATTTAATATATTGAAAGTAAAAAAAAAAAAAAAACATGAGTGAACACTCAAGTGGCCCCGAGGATAGGTTTAAAAACATTTAAAAACAGGCAAGTGCTAATACCATGTCCCAATTAACAAAACAGACAGGATATCATTCCCAGATAAGCAACATCAATGGTATGATGTTATTTGCTAGGACTGGGCATCTGTTCTTGAATACAACTCTGGAAATCGTATTCAAATAAAGTGTAAAAAAAAAAGGCAGACAGTTTGACTCAGGCATATCACTCTCTAAGAGCAAATATCTTATAATGGTTTTTACTCTAAACATAATTTTACTGATGAGAAATTAAAATCAGGTTCGGTCAATTCAGTCTTTGCAGACTATTCATCTAATATCATCACAGAGACTATATACCATCATCAATTCTGCTCAGAAGACGTGACTAGAAACTCATCGCTGCGCTTGTGGGTCTCTAGGGCTTTGATCATGACAACGTCGTGGGGCAGCTCGGATTTGCGTCTGAGGAGTGGTTTGTCTTTTTTCTTCTTGTGAATCTGTGAAAATAAGAAAAAGTAGAAATTGTAAATGTCTTAGAACCTATTCATTATGAAATAGTAGAATACTGAATTTGTAGCTCCCAAAAAGGTCACACTTAAATAAAATTGTCATATGTTAACCTTCACAAATATTTTATGCACTGACAACAAAATACTGAGAGCAGAGAGCTCAAGCAGTTTTACTGATGCCAACATAAGATTCTGCCTTTAACTGCTGAAAACCTCATTTGTAAAACAGCATTAATATTAATTGTTCTTAAATTGTTCTGTTAGATTTTGCTGGAATTAATTGCTTGGATGTAGAATTTCCTAATTTCAATTGTATGCGATTAGATTTCTTTCTCACATATTACACGGAACTGCAAAACCTCAAGTCTCAGTCATCTTTAGCAAAAAACCTCTTCATTACTTCCTCTCAATAATATAGACAAAATATTGTTTAAGTGTGAACAAAATACGGTGCTACACAAAAGGCTTAGAAGCACTATGTTGATTAACAAAGAATAACAATTCATGTATAATTATAATTTCTCCCTCTATTGTCATTAATTCAATATCTACTATTTTAAACGTCCTAAAACCAGAGCTCATTTGTGCAAATAGCAAAACTAGCTACTCCAACTTTCTCTCCCTCCTTTACAAAGATTGTTTAATGTTATCAAGTTGTCACAATGTTTAAGTGCTTGCCTGTTTATTTTCCTCATTACTGGATGTGATACCACCCATATCTTTCCAATACAACAGAATTAATATTAGATTTTCTAGCCTCATACAATGTGTCTGTAATATCATGCTGTTCACGGGCTACAATATACTTCAAATGAAAACACATTCCCTGCAACTAAATTAAAAATTCTATCAACGGTCTTGTAAACTAACATGTAAAGATGATGCTCAAACAAGAATAAATCTACAAAGTCAAGTTTTCTATTTCTTTTTTGGCTTCTGAATGCTTTCTCTCCTTGAATTTCTAACTGTTTGAGGTATCCTGTTACAAGTACAGAAACATCTTCAAACAATAATCTTTTGGTGCCCATCAAAATGAGAACTGTACACTTTCCTTTATGATATGAAAATTGTTTTTCCTGTTTGAAGCATCAACTTTGCTTGCTGATGTGTTCATGCATCAGATTTACATTTATCAGATATTCAAATACGATTTTCTCACACAGATTTATTAGAACAGTCTTCTCGACAAATAAATAAACCTTAAATACATGTTATCAGTTCAGATGGTTTTATGCGTCAGTCAGCTCAGTCAAAATAATTACAGAAGAATGATTTAATGACAAATAGTTCCATAAACAACATTAACATGCTTTGGGTGTTGCAGGATTCTATTTCACCATGCAAACAATATAAGGAAACTGTACCCACAATATGCTAGTAAACTAAGACAAATAAAATTATATGCAATAAACAGGGGAAAAAAACAACAATGCATATAATAATATAATGTACCCACAATATGCTAGTAAACTAAGACAGAAATAAAATTATATGCCATAAACAGGGGGAAAAAACAACGCATATAATAATATAATGTTAAAAAACATAACCCAACTCCAATGAAAAATGATGCACCTAAACAACAATGTGCATGTTTTAACTTTGCCTTCCTCTTTCAAACTGATCACATCAACTTTATCACAACCAAATGATATATATTTGGTTAATGCTAATATTATTGGCTAAAAAAAAAAAATCAACTGTTTTTGCTGACACATAAATACGCACACATATGCTTTTTTCCTTCCTCATTTGCCTTTCAGCATTGAGGGGAGATATAATTTGCGGTCTTTTGTTTTTCTGTTCGCCTCTGCTCCTGTTATGTTTCCAATCTATCGTGCAGATACTAAGGTGTCAGATTAAATCAAAATGTCTCTAATTATGTACTTCCCCTAAAAAAAGTATTGATATAACTAGCTATCTAGCTGACTTAATATATCTAACAGGTAAAGGATGTCCTGTAGCATTTAGTCCTAGTTTAAGCATATAAATTATTTCAATTTGATTTCAGTTCAGAAGAATAGCATCCCCTTGAGTAACAATGCACTTTATTCAGTGGTTCTCTAATCTATCAGTAGAAAACACCTAATTGTAGAGAAAAGAGAAACAACATGAGGGTAAAGTCCTGTTTCTGACACAGCTTGTTCACAATCGTTGAGCCCATTTTCTGCAGAATTTTAACAACAATATCGTTCATCATCATTATCACCTAATGCCGTATCTGCATTAGATATTGACTCTCCTCAATGCTGTAAGGCTAATGAAGAAGAAAGAAGAAGAAGATCCTGTATAATTTCTACACTTAAACTAGAAAAATATCTACATTTTTTTTCATATAGTATGGGAGTGAAGCATTAACTTCAATATAAAACTAGGTCACAACATTTGGAGTTGAAGGCATCACTGCTCTCCCTCTCGGCTATTTATCTTCCCCATCTCACCACCCTCAGTTACCCCCATTTTTTCACCTGGGTCTATTGGAAATTAATAAACTGTACTCAAACCCACACTTACTTTATCACCAATTAAGCGCATTAATACCACATTAATGGCACAAGTACTTTTAGCATTTATTTAACATGCCCACTAAAGTCAGTTGTGAATTTTAAAAAAAAATCCATCTGGATATTAGACTGCTAATTTAAGTTCACATCTTCTGACCATAGAGACTAAGAGATACAATTACTTCTATTTTGTAGCAGGCCACATTAGGTTTTACAAACGGAGCATTGGCATAAATTTATGTTGGGGAGCTCCAGTAAAGCTGAAGATGATATGAGTTAGAAAAAAGAAAAGAATTAAAAGGGTATAGCTACAAGTTTATAATATCAATTACAAGACAAAATACTGATGTTGTGACCGAAGTACTTTAAAAGGAAGTAAAATGAAACATCTACTACAATCCCATGTGGTTACCGGCCCCTCACGGTGAGGGAAGAAACGAATAGAGCCACTGTTACCTGCCATACATGTCAAAAGAGGCAGGTAAGGAGGTTTAGAATAGTTGACTGTGCAGCCAAGTAGGACGTGGATGGAGTGACTGTGTCAACAGAATTTACCGATGCATTTTGGAAAATGCTGTGACAAGTGATGGAGTGGATGAAGGGAATTCCTAACTGCAATGATACTGGTTTCATGGACAGAATAGAATTTACTACAATACAAACAATACATAAAATAAAAATGTGAAATGTTGAACATAAATCAGAAAAGTAAAATAACAATAGTAGCACTATTTTAAAGCAAGGATGTAAAACTACAAAAATATATACACAAAGTAATACAATCTTATAAAACTTTCCTCAGCAGAATAATTTTTGGGGGTAGAAGATTTGTATTCTATAATTTGCGGAATGATGCTCCATGGTAGCCAACCTTCAATGTGGAGACGGCACTCAAATATGGTGATGATGATTCTATAATTATTTTACATGTCATACTGTTGTGAATATTCTTGACTTTAAACATAGAAATTGTAAAATCCATTGGTGGGAACATGAACAATGCTAGAACACTGCATTTCTTCATTAAAAAGGTTTCCTCCATGCCTTGACAGGCAATGGGGAATAAGGTGTTAGTGACCATATTTTTCCAGGGCCATGGCACATTTTTGAGTGATGTGGTCAGTATCACGTCAGGCCACCTTTACTTCCCAGAAAAATCTCTGGTACCCATTTTTAGAGCTATCTTCTTCTTTAGATAACCATAATCTATGTCCTAACATTTCACTTACTTTGTCAAATATTTATTTTTAAAGCTAAGCTAGCAGTTTGAGTCTCGTCTGATATATATCTAGCTCTATTGTGTGCATGCGGCAGCAAAAAAGTGCCATTAAGTATACAAATTGGCAAACTGAATTAACCCATTCTGCACCGTTGGATAATGACTTCAATTACCAGAGCTACCACTTAACTGCATACAAATATTTCCCAGATCAACAAGACTGCATGGAATATTTTCAAATTTTCTACAATTCCGTTGCAGTGTTACATGATAAACAAAACCACAGAAACTAACAATTCATTAGGAAGAAATTATAATTTTCTCACAATTCAAGTGCATTACTTATAATATTAAATCATCATCATCACAACCTATGCCTATTTGTACAGATGATCAAGCCTCTCTAGAGCTTTCTATTCTTAGTTGTTTAATGAGTAGCATAACATATATTTTTTTAATTTGTTGTGAATACAGCCTTTACCTGAGCTATTCTGCACCCACCCACCTCTATTGTACATATATATCTACTATCTGAAGCTAAAATTGTTCCCAGGTATTTCAATTAATTGACCTATTTTAATATTGTCCCATTTCTGTGAATTATGCATTTTGAAGAAGTTATTTGCTATATTACGACCATTACTACTATTTTTTGTCTGTTGAGGGTAAGGCCTCAGCCCTAAATAGAATTGCTGAAATCGGCAACAAAGTGAGAAAAAGAGTTTCCACTTTCTACAATTCGAGTGTATGTCTGAATATATTTATAAAATTGGCAGAAGGTTGGCACCCGAAACATTTGTATCAAAGAAATTTTACACTAACAATCTCCATAAACCGTAATCACAGACATCAGCCTAAGAGCCAAAAACAATTGAACTACATGAATCATCAGGATGGATACTTTGTGTGTAATTCAAATGCACCATATCTTTTTACAGCTTAACAATTTAAAAAAAAAATAAGTGTAAAATATACAATAAATTTTCTTCTAAAAAAGTTCATCAATCTTTGATACATCTAATATCCATTAATATTCTCAGTCTGGGGGACTTGTTGGTCTCGAGGCAAGACACCGCCCTTGAGACAGAGGTTGTAGTTTCAAATCTCGGCTACACCGGTTGGGATTTATATTTATGATTTCTCTCTGCGGCAACCACCCCTGGTCTCAGCAGTGAGACCCGGCTTGAAACATCAGTTACTCATCGACGGAAAAAACATGAATGCCTCCGAAGACGGAGTTATCTGCCTGTGTGACGAGGGACCCCTGTGCACACGGCTGCCATGGAAAAAAAAATGGATTAATGTGTAAACTTCAGTTCCTCATCTCTAGGGACTTCATCAGAGTTGAAAGCTGGCGAATGCAACAACAACAACAACAACAACATATCCATTAAGTCACGCCATGGGCTTGCATTGTATATACCATGTACATGGTGTAGATTACATTAAAATTGATTAATCAGAGCTTTTATCTATCTTTCATTCGCCTGAAGTATTGTCTATATCTGCAATGTCGTATCCTGCATAAATGTTACTGTTTTTTGTTGCAGTAGCCCACATAGTTTTGTCTGTAGTGTTGTGTCTATGGGCTTTCCTTAGTTTACTATATTAAAAATAGTCTTGAAGTATACATACAGCAGTCTGGGGCACAGACTCATGTACATGTGGCTGAGGTGCCAATCTTGATGAATTTTTGTATACATGTGACTTTCGGGTCAATTATGCCCTGTTCTGAGGCATATAATGATAACTTGCTCTCATCTATTCATATTATGAAAGGCATATTGATTTGGGGCTTGTTGTCTGCTGACTGATTTGATTATCTGTTTTTCATGATGGTATATAACTGGTACATCTGGAGCCAGTTGCGCCTTCCTTTGCCAACTGATCCGCTTTCTTGTTTCCTAGTATTCCACAGTGAGATGGGATCCACTGCAGGGCAACCCTGTGGTGCTTGCAGAGTTCAGTCAATAAGGTTTGCAGATGTGATAATTTTCTGGATTGTAGTGCCTAGAGTACTGATCTTGCATCTGTCAGAAACACTACAGGCTGTGGGCTAAGATTACTGTTCACCAGCTTGTTTATTGCCAACTTTATTGCTTGGATTGCTGCATCATAATTGTGACAATATTTTCATGTTGCTATTTTATTCATATCCCTAACGTTATTTGGGTACTTTATGTATGTTCCTGCTCCCCCATTTTTTACTATATTCTGATCCATCTGTGTATACACGAACCCATAGTTTGTTGCCAAATGTAAGCTAAGATCATCTAAAGACAAGGTCCATAACCATTTGTTATGTAATACTTGCAGCACTCATGGTTAAATCAGCAAAATGAAGATTTCATTTGATCATGCTGATTCTGGCTAGTGGTTATTTTTATGCTGAAATTCTCCAACAATTCTTCGTTAAAAAGTGCCGAAGCATTTATTTACATTTGTGTGCGCATGTTTGCACGCGCACACACACAAACAGAAACTAAAACAAATCCAGATCTAATAAAATAGAGACCCACAGCTACATTAGAAGCTGAACTTGAAAATGAAAATGTCTAAAAGATATGGAGCACTATGGAGTCATCATTTAAAATAAAATTAAACTGAATGTCAAATGAAAACACTAACAAAGAATAAAAAAGGAGATGCAATGAAATCCCAGATCTGTAACAAGAAATAAAATAAATAAATTCTGTATGTCATTTTGTTGCACAAAGGTTATACACACTCCATTCATTATTATTTCTAACTGCATGTACATTGTGGTTTTTTCCCCCTTCTTTTTTTAAAATTCCCGGAATCAGTGACAGACCACACTGAGCATGACGACCTTCTAACATTGAATTTTTCCCCATAAGAAAGTGTTTGTCTAATTTAGCTCTTACATTTCTTTGGTCAACATACTAAGACAGGTGTTTGAAGATTTGAAACATCTACACACACCTCCCAATTATGCCATCACTATCTGTTGTTCAGGGTTTGTTAAACAATAAACTGCTGAAGGACCCAGTAAGCGCCACATCATCACATTTCCTCAATGCTAGCCCTGTAATTTATTAATTTTTTGTTGTTGCCATAATGTACTTTTTACATAGTAATTTGATTTTCTACTTCAGCAATCTTCAGCTGCAGTCATTGATTTATCTCTGTATGCCCAAGTTTGCCATTAGCATGAAGAAACAAACATTTCAACAAGTAACCAATAGGTTCCAGCATTATTATCCACTCACACCATCACCACCACAAGACCAGGTCAAAGGTTCTACAAAATCTGAAGAGATTAAAGGTCTAAACCACTAGTATCCCTGACTCATTATGACTTGGCTTTACTTACAGGTTAAACAACCTGGACTGCCATGGCAGTGAAAGAGGCTAAACAAAAAGTGAATTATAACATTACTTAACATTAACAAATACATGTTATTTGCTACACACAACAATTTTAAATTTTGCAAACTAAGATTTAAAACAAGATTATATAAAAACACACACATACACACTGATGATGCACATTTATTAAATGGTAGTATTTTAGTTTCTTCTTCCCATCTTCCATAATTTTTTGCTATAGCAAAGTACGGTTGAAATTCGGTAAAGTGGCAATACAACAATCATGCTACATTAGCAGGCATGACAAATACAATTGCACAGTAAATTAATCAAGTTAAAGAAACTAACTGTGCAGAAGTTTTGTGATGATGAAAATTAAAGATTTAAAACTACAGGGGATATAAATAGACTATATAACAAATGACAAATAACACAGTGTGTGTATAACAGTAAATATGCAAATAGTAGTTCTCAAATGTGACTAAATCAAATTTTAATTTCATGGTAATTAAAACACAGTATTTTCTGAGATGATGAAGATGGTGTTTTATTAAGTTTCTAAGAAGACATTAACAAGACAATGTAAAAATTATAATCAATTGGATGACAAATATGTTTAGTAGTTAAAATAGTTCTTTGAGCAAGTACATTTTTAAAAAGATATGTAGCGGACTCATAATCAATGCACACACAAGGTGACTATGCTAACATACTTTATGTTTGAGTCAATTTACACATGCATACTTTCAATAAATTATAATTCTTGACAGAATTGAGCAGACAAATTTTATTTATTAGTAATGTTTCTTCATTCCTTCCTCATTTGCCTTTCAGTGTTGAGGGGAGATATAATTTGCGGTCTTTTGCTCTTCTGTTTGTTTCTGATGCTGTTATGTTTCCTGGTGCTTCTGATATTCCATCGATCCATCTTTTTTATGGTCGACCCTTGGGTCTGGTATTCTCGCAACATTTATTGAGGGCTTGTTGTGTTGTGTTATGATCACTCTGCCTTGTTATGTGGCCAAACCATTTTATCTGTTGTTTCTTTATATATTCTATGGCGGGGGCTATTCCTAGCTTTTTTCTCAGTTCATTTTTTATCTTGTCTCTCAGGTGGTGTCATTCAACTAACTTGCCTGGAATTTTTTTTTTAACTGACAGGTATACCTTATTTTCTAAATAAAGCTATTTGAATTCTCTCTCCCCCCCTTTCAATTAGTTGCCAACACTAAAATTTATCTGTTTACCGTTGCAATACCATTCTCCTATTGGTAAATACATAGCTAATCTGAATTCTTGTTTTGTGCAAAGATCATGATGTAGTTCTTGATAGTAAGAAAATTATATAAGGCAGATAACATGTTTTGATATTTAATCTGAAATTAATTCTAACATCAGTACATACTTGTGTACTGTGTTCAATTAATTTGGGGGGGGGGAATTAAAAAAAAAAACAACAAAAAACAAAAAACCAAAAAAAAAAAAAAATGACTTACTCTGTAAGAACTATGAGAGCCGCCATATCAGAAAAAGAGGGAATTGAAATAAGACAATGAGAAAAAGACATAAAATGTATCAATCTGGCCCATATTGCACTAGTTTGGTAAAACTAATGCAAATCAGTATGTAAATTCTCTTAAACTAAAAATAAACAAATAAATATTTTAAAAGTGGAAAGAATGAGTTGATTATGACCCAAATTTGCAGTTATTGTTGAGCCTCATTTTAATAATTCACTAGCCACTCCAAATCAAACTATTTACATGAAGTTTGTGGCTAGTTCAAGATGGAAATTAATTAGGATATAATTTTGTACAATTGTGTAGTCTTAAACTGCAATATGTCATAGGCCCAATTTGCTCACACAAAAATGCAACAACTTGTGGTTATAACCTGTTTAAGGTTGTGTGATCAAATGGAATTGAACTCAACTGCTTTGCTAACCACTGCTCTCCTATATAAGTGTATGGGGCCAAGATGTGCTTTCAACAAGTGAGGTGAGTGTGGATATAAGTGTGTGGGGCCAAGATGTGCTTTCAACAAGAGAGTTGAGTGTGGATATAAGTGTGTGGGGCCAAGATGCGCTTTCAACAAGAGAGGTGAGTGTGGATATAAGTGCGTGGGACCAAGATGCTCTTTCAACAAGTGAGGTGAGTGTGGATATAAGTGCGTGGGACCAAGATGCTCTTTCAACAAGTGAGGTGAGTGTGGATATAAGTGCGTGGGGCCAAGATGCTCTTTCAACAAGTGAGGTGAGTGTGGATATAAGTGCGTGGGGCCAAGATGCTCTTTCAACAAGTGAGGTGAGTGTGGTTATAAGTGTGTGGGGCCAAGATGCTCTTTCAACAAGAGAGGTGAGTGTGGATACAAGTGTGTGGGGCCAAGATGCTCTTTCAACAAGACTGTGGCCAGCGGCCTACAGCGGACTGTATGTGTCAGGAGTGATGAACAACAGAGCCTGCTGACCTCCCAGCGGCACTCACAAAAAAAAAAGACTATCAGTTTGGCCAAAATAGTAGGGACGAAAGAGAGAAGGAATCCCAGTACTCAAAAAGTGCTGAAGTCGGGTATGTTGGGTCGAAAGAAGAAAATATCACAGCCTAAGTGAAAATCACAACACAATGCAGCTACACCCACTTAATATTCTTGACTTTTAAGGGCGGATGATGAAGAGGGACTATTCCTTTTAGTGGCCATCGGGTACACGCCAGAAAGAGAAATTGCACGTAATATTATATAGGACATCGATTTCTCAGTGGTTAGCAAAAAATTTGGATTCAATTGCATCTGATGACTCTTAATTTCACCAAATACATGTACCAGATTTGTTCTGGGAAAGCAGAGCAGTCTGGTATGAAACCACATTCCCAATGCACCTTAGGGTATGGAGAGAGGCATTACCATAAAATATTAAGCAGTCTAGAATATTCTATTTGTAAGATTTTCCACAAAAATAAGTAGTTTTAATCTGTTTACTTTTTGCATGAAGAAGACTGAAGGCAACATTGAAATACTTGATATAAAGAAGAATTATGCACTAAAGTCCAGGACTATAGAGAAATAATATTTTAGTAAAACTGTGTCTCCTACTCATCAGTTGGATAAAGAATTGTTTTTTTTTTAAAAAGCTAATTACTTTAACATAAATGGTGACATACAGATTTATTGAAAATAATATAATATGATATAGAGAAAAAAAAAGGCAAACAGAAAAAAATAGAGATCATTACAGTGACACTCCTATATGGAGAGGGAACTTGACGTGATTACCTTCCACACAAGTTATTATAATAATTATCAACTGACCATAATGAGGTACTTTCACATACAAAAACTGTCTCACTCTAAGAAAGAAACAGCAAGAATTGAAATAATGAGAAATAAAGTTGAATGATGTAACTTTCTTCCACATGTACACATTACTGGCAAAACAAAGCATATATGGTTTCACACCTTTTTTTTAAAATGAAGTGAACATGTTTTTATGATTTGAAAATGAACAGTGCTTCCCAAATTGCATAACCTTAAATCATAAATACTGCTTTTATGTCTTTCTAAAAGTGAATGCACCAATAGTAAACAATGAAAAAAAAATCAATACTAAAATGTAATATTCTCACTGGAAGGATAAACTCTAGAGACATTCAAAATATGGTATGTAAAATAGAAATGGCCACCTAATCTAAATAGATGAACTCTTTGCCTTCCTAGTAATGCTCTCATTGGCACAGTTCCTTTGCCTTTCTGCTTTTCGATAGTGCTCTCTCATTCTCTTGCGCAATGTCTCAATAATTCTTCCACATCTTTTTTTTTTAAAAATACGGTAGCTCATTCTATAGAAGATTGGTTTCTCCTTTTACATATCGGCTTCTGAAAGCTTTGATTTATCACATGTTTTGAATACATTTGATTTATAAATTGTACCTCAACTGCGCTTGTTTTTGTGTGTTTTAGCTATGTTGTTATTTCTTACAATAGAAAACGGGTGAAACCCTAGTTCTCTATTTATCTCTATTGTCTTTTGAACCAAAGAAGGCACATGTGACAGAAATTCTAGACTCGTGTCTGAAGACCTTTTTTATAAAGTTTCAGACCTTGCACAGGACCCACATTGTATCTTGCCACACAACTTTGTTCTGGGCGGAGTCACTCAATCTCTGTGAGGGAGCTGCTGCCTACTGTTGTTGCCTTTTGCCTCAATGTTTTTTTTAGTGTTTCTCTAGGTCACCCTCTATTTCTTTTAATTTCTGATTCCTATTTGATGGTGTTCTTCAGGGTGTGAGTCATTTACCGAGGATGTGCCACCCCAGGAGTTGTACAAACTTTTTAACCATGTAATCAATAATTATGAAAACATATGAGGGTAACTCTGTCAAACAAGAACTATGTTTGTAGCTAACTACAGAAAGCAGCAGACTACATAATCTGTAAAACATTGAGAGAGAAACTTTTGATTTATGCCTGAGGGATTTGAAAAGTTGAAAGAGAGATCATGGATCCAAAATAATAAAAGTAAAAGTAAATAACATGTCACAGACAAACAGAGGCATCTGATAAATTTAGTATGCAAGTGAGGCACAAGAGCTGAAAATCTAATAAGTAAACCTATACACTCATTCATTCTTATGAAGTCTTAAAATAAAGGCTCATGGAAAAACAGAACAAATACATACAGAGAACTCACATATAAAATTATCTTAGGAAGACGGATGGCTCATTACAAGCAAAATGTTACTTAAATTTACACTGCTGACACATTTTTAGTTTATGACCTAAAAAAAGTCATAATAAAAAAAAAATATTAAGCAAGCTGTGATTTAGCTTTTTTCAAATGTTTTTTTAAATATATTTCTTTGTTAAATTTAACAACTCTTTTTGTTCAGACCATGAAGTATATATGTGCTGAATAATATATTGAGCAATGAAATATGCAACTTTCTTCTAAAAGTAAACATTTTTTAACATTTTATGTTAAATGTGCTCAAGGTTTCAACATAAAACAACAACAGTGAAAGCAAACATGCTGTAGATATATACAAACATAAGTACAAACTCAAAACAGTTTCAGCCAATTCATCCAACAGCTATTAAAACAGAAAATAAACACAATCCTTTAAGGTTCACTTCTACATTCATTATTAACACCAATATTTACAAAAATGAATTCTGCTGTCAGCATTACAATTTACTTCTCCTCAACTACATAAGAGCAAAATAATGTTAAAAAGCTGATTATTTTAAACAATGGGGCTAACAATTCCAGAATTGTGAGAATTTACTGTAAAAGAAATAGTTCAGAGTTGCTCCAACACTAAAATAAAATAGGTGGGAAAGGTTAATTCATTCATTGGGTGCCATCTCCACATTGATAGTTGGCTACAAAGGAGCGCCATTTTACTGTTTCTTGTCTTGATGGTGCACGTTGTCATAGGTTCACCTGACCAGGGGGCAAAAGTGCCAGAGAGTGAAAGAGATGAAAGCTACCAGCAACTCATAGCTGATGGTTTACACAAGAATAAACCCCAAAAAATCCAGACCCTACTCTGCCTCTTCGTGGCGTCCCAAGATAACACACTAACTAGTCTAGTCTGGCCAAGTGAGTAGGGATTGAGAGGGAAACCAACCTGGCACTCAAAACGCCAAGCCAAAGACAGGTACTTTCAACTGTGCAAAGTGCAAATACCGCAGTTTTCCTGCAAATAGCAACACAACACATTTACACCCACATGCCCTTATAAGGGACAAATGATGAGGAGGTATACCTATTCATCTAGTCTTTGGGTAGAGGCAAAGAAGAAGCAGAAGAAAAACAAAATGCCATTAGAAAATTAATGTAAAAAAAAAGACACAAAGAAAGTAACAAAAAAAATGCTGAGTGCAGCTTTTTATCGTGTAACTACAACCAAGGGAATGGCTAACCTACAATACATCATTTAAAAATATGAAAGGGCAGACTTGGAAATAAAGATTGAATATTGTAAAGAAGCTTAAATGAATTATCTAAATACGACACTCACTGGCATAACTAAACAAAATTAATTAAAAACTACTTAATAACAGAAAGACCAAAGCTCCAGGTCATACAAGATGTAATCATATATAAAGTTGGAGTAACAATTTAAAAAAAAAAAAGGGGGTCAAATCCAGAATATTATCATTTTTAGAAAATAAACAGGATGTAAGATGGTAGAATTATCTTAACCCTTGATTACAATACCTCGTTTTAAATCACATCTTTATGATTCTGTTGTAAAATTTAATACTAAAAAACTCTTTGTAACTTGAACAAAATAGTTATTAAAATCTTTTTTAAATTATCTTTGGAGAAATAAAACTTTGGAAGAATTACAACTTAAAAAAAAATAATGGAAACAATTAAGGAGTACTGCCAGAACAGTACAGCCATCTAATGAACAAAAATTTTAAAAAATAGAAATTGTTATCGGTTACTAACATCAGGTCATGACGCATCATGGGTGACTAGCTTAACATTTAGGAAGCTACATGGTGGGAAAAAGCAGCAGTGCATGGCAAATTGTAGATTTGTTAAAATTTGAATGTGTAAATAAATAAATATTTACAATTGCAATCTAGGGTTAAATATGCTCATTTCCATTGTCAGGAAACAGTAGCAGCAAAGTGCATCTGCTGTAGCTCACATAATGATATAAATGACATTGTGGAAACTACTACATTTCTACATATGAAGTGTTGAAAATTCCTTATTGTACATTGCCTGATTGAAAAACATGTTTAAGTTGAATTAATTGTATGGGTATATATGAATTATGCTGCAGTTTACTTGATTTTTTAAACGATACTTTGCTGTTATTTCTTGCTAATAGGCAAACATCTACTTTGATAACAATGACGTCTACTTGGAATGTCCATCCCGAATGTATAAAGTCTGTGATGGTAGATGGAGCAGAGGAATCAGAAATGATCAACAGCCCAGAAAGAAAAAACAGCAAGTGTGAGGTACACAAGAGGCATATTCAGGGCACGAAAGATGAATATGGCTGACCACCATGAAAGAAATTGGAGCCTCATATTTTTCAATTATTTGTACTATTCCAAAGAAAGCCATGGAGATCAATTCTAACACGTCAGAGACGGACAAGTAGCCTATGACAATCTGCACCATCAAAGAGTGGAATAGCACTCTATGGTAGCCAACCTTCAATGCGGAGACAGCCCTCTATGAATGAATTAACTTCGGTGTTCCAAATGAGTTAATACAATAAAAAATAGTGACTTGGATGTTACAGCCTTGCTAATAAGACAATACTAAACTAAGAACCAATGGTTCGATCGAAAGGTTTTCAACAGACAAAAATAAACAAAAAACAAAATACATGTCCATTAAAGTAAGAAATCTCAGAAAAATAATACCATCAAGGACATGCATATAAAATGAGATGTATGCTATTTAGCAACAAAAGTCAAAAGAAGAGGACTGCTAAAACCATGTATAGAAATGATGTCCAAAATGTGCACATAAAATGTAAAGTAGGGACATAAAAGTAAAATTAAATAATGGAATCACTTCCGGTTCCAAGATGGTAAATTAGAGTTTGCAGTTGTAGTTAGTTGAAGGTCATGGTATCACTGCAAACGAATTAAAATCCATAATTGCTCAACCGCCCGTGCCAGTGGAATCATACGAATATGAATTAACATCTCATTTCATTCAAGGATCCAAATGAAGAAAGGCAGCTGCAGTCCCCATCATAACAGCTATAGCACATGCCAAAAGACATATTGCCAAGTGGCACCAAAAGTGAACTGTCTGTTATATGACATCATCATTCATCGTAAGCAATCAGAATATTGAAACATGATCCGGATGAAAAAAAAAACAGCTCAATGTGTGCACAGAGCACTGAACTCAGTAGCTCTGGCAGCAAGCTGGACTTGGAATATGAGGAAACTGCAACAAGGAACGCTTTTCAGACAGGACCTTATCGGTTCCTGCCGCCTATCTGCCATATTGATAGAAGTTCCCGGTAACAGAGTTTGTGTTTCATTAGACTGCTGCAAGATTTGTGTTTTGAGACTGATTAGTTTCAGCTCTCTAATGTAGATAGCTGCGGTAAAGTCCACCGGATGTTCCACTTTATGGATTCATGCCGTGCTGTGGCAGAACCTTTTTTGGTGAATAAGACGATATATATATATATATATATTAGTTTCAGCTCCTTCATGCAGATCATTGTGAGAAGTCAACCAAAGCTTCCACTTTAACAATTCTGCAATAACGCTACAGTACATGTCTTGTTGCGATCTTTCAAGTGAATCAATCATTGTCGGTGTATTAATTTTTGACAAATATTGTGCACTCTACATCATAATGTTGAACAGACAATTGTATATCACATAACTGAACGTTTGAAAAGTAGGGTGAGATGAATCTGCAGCCCTAATGTGGATCCTAGTTCTTCATTTTAATCAACAGAGGTGATGCCTAAATTCAGGGGATTTTTACGAGGAAAAGGGGAAGATTCTTGTGTACAAGTTTATCGTTTCACACTTAGGAATTTGCTGGGAAGGAGATCTGAGCGCTTAAGACGGCTGTTCAATGAGGATATTCTGACAAATAACTAACTAAATAAATAAAAGGATAAAAAGAGTTAATCCCAATAAGTTAACCCAAGTATTAATATTTTTTTATCAAACATTGATTAAATTTTCAAAAATAGTTATCTGTCACACAGAAATTGAGAATAACTTTAAAGATTTGAAAAGTTTAGAACACAATTTTGTATCACTCATCAGCACTTTATGAAACTGAAAACAATTATTCTGATAATTTAATCTTCAGAATATGTTAGACACTAAAGCATAAGTTTAATTTTTATAAACATAAATTATAAGTGGCTTCTTAATGATTACATCTAAAAATAAAAAAAACCTAACATACATACATAGCTGAAAGAGTGTATTGGCAAGTATCAATATACGACACTAGAAAATAGTAATGACGCTGGATGCAATTATTGTTACTGAGTAAAACAAGATAATGATGAAAATAAAACATTAAGTGGGTGTAAACTGTTAAGACAGGAGCAGCCGTTCCTCAAAATGCTGTTATTACTTGTACCGGGGAGATTAAATGCAATTTGAAATAAATACAAAATGGAACATGAGCAAACTAAATTAAACAAAGGTACACTGTTTGAGAATGTCTGCACTAGTGTACTTACAAGAGAATTCTTCGCCTATGAAAGTTTCAGGATAGAAATGACATGTTCAGATTTAGTACAAATCAAGTGTATTCTACTGAGATGTAATGGTGCCATATTGTATATGCTTCACATGTGACATATATAAATAAATGTTCCCAGAGAGCTTTATACATCACAAAATAACAATTGACATAAAATAAAAATGAAATATAAGGAGAAGAAACTTCATGTTGGGGGAAAAAAAAAGTAAACTTTGTGTCAAAGATCAGTGAAATAAAAAACATATTTTTATTAATTGGGGCAAAATTTCAATTAAGTGAATGCAGTGACTCTTAGTCAACTGGAAAACAATAATTTAGAAATATTTAGGGTACAGTAATAGGCTATCTCAAAACTGATCTGATGCATTAATGGGGACATTTTGTATTTCAATGTATGATTATCAAACAAAGAATTAATTTCCTTCAACTGTGTGTCCATAAGGCCATTTCATGCTGAAGGCATATAAGAAAGGATAGAAATATCTTGCTATTTTATTTTAAAAATAAGAGCATTAACTTATCAGAGAAACTATTGATATAAATGTTTGACATATTTAATAAAAGCTATATCAACTTCTTCCTCCTAAAATGCACTTTTAATTAAATAATATATATGTAACATACCAATCAACAAAAAATATGAATGAAATTCCTGGACTTGTCAAATATGAATACAAAGACGCAATTAGAACATACGAACATGAAATAATTTTTTTAAATACAAAATATAACTGAAAAACTGGGTATGAATTTCCAGTCAGCAAAACAATTCCACACAAAGGAGAAATATTTTTTATGTTAAATACTTGTTGAATTATGGTTTGTGCCATGAGTTCAAAAATCCCAGATTTGATAAGTTTTATATTTCAAGTTATTAAATAATCAACACTCACATCCTTGGCTTCAGCCTCCAATTTCTCCATAGAGACTATAACATCTCCATCCTCATCAGTAACACAGTTGGAGGACACAGCTGTAGGGGACACTTGATTGTTGGATGTTTGTGGCATCATCAACATTTTGTACTGGATATTGGAGACCAGAAATGTGGTGAAACACTAAGTATATTTGTTTGTATGACTAGGCATACATGTAACAAACTTTGTACAAATGTTTTATTATACAAAATAAAATATACAATAAAACCAGATCAGAGCATACCAGAGATGAAATGTCTGAGAAAGGTGCTTGGAGTGAACAGAAAAATCAGAAATGATATAGGAGAAGAGTGGGCATTTAAAAAATCCTAAGCTATATACAGAAACTAGACACTAATTAACCATGATGCAAAATGGGTGCCTTTTTGCTTTGTTATAGAATGGCCGTTGTTGAAAACGAGGCAGGAAAGCTTTACTATATTTTATATATGCCAAATTGCTTCATTCCGTTTCTGACACTTCCAGCTTTTAAAATTTAGAGCCAAATATAGAATATGATGTCAGAATATATCCCTTCCATAACAGCAAAGTTTAAATCTGTTTTGAAGTGACTGAGCTTTGTTTAAAATCTTGTTCTTTAACATCATTGAACAATAATGTAATTTATCTTAGGTAGTTTGATTGCTCTTAACTAACTAGCATGAATATTTAGATTCAGCATGAAATTCTACATAAATATGTGAAGTTTCAAATTGAAGTCCACGTTCATGATAATTTTTTGAAATGTATCCCCTGTGCAAAAATTCACATGGGTTTATACAGCATTTTATGAATTATGTCATTGAAAAATGATTAAAAAAAAAAACTATAATCCCAAAAGAGCCTTAATTTGAATATATGATTAATCATTCACTTATTCACACTCTAGTGTATTTGAAAGATATCTTTGGTGTTATCTGAAAGATATCTTGAGGCTTGAAGTTTTGTTATTGATTTTATTTGCGGGATGCTGACCCAAAGCATAACACCACATTGTTTTAATGATTTATTATGATAACCTGAGGGCGCATTGGTGACCCAGATTTGGCTCGCTTGTTATTTTCAGCCTAAATTTGATTGTTTTAGGCTGAAGGAATGTCAGAGGGGGCGTGACTAATTAAATCAACAAATTGCATAATTTGACACTTAAAACTACTTAACATTTTTAATAATTGACGCAGAGACGTGAATGAGGTATTTTTTTTTTACTCTTGACAAGGGCTATCAAGATATTATATTAAGTAATTTAAAAAAAATTTTTTTAAAATTTTATCAAAGTACCTACAACAAATAAACTAGTTTGCCCATCTAGAAAGAATGTTGCACAATTCCTTACCATGCAAGGTATATATTAAAAGAGAAGGGAAAAGAGCAAGTGGCAGGCCCAAAGTAAGATGAACCAACAACAACATAGAAATGCTACAACATCAACTGGCAATAAGTGAAGCCGCCAAAAGGGTAAGAACCAAAACTATGTCTCTTCCTCAACACCTAAATGGGTGCAAAAGTAAGTAAAGAAGAAAAAGAAAAAAATGTCAATCTTGTAAAGTTAATGAAAGTATTGATTAGCTGATTTGTAAAATTACAATACCAACTCTCAGAACTAGCTTCAAAGAATATTCTCAGTTAAACATAAGTAACAACATAAATAACAAACAGACAAAGCAACAAAAAGTAGCTTTATTATGCAGAGACAAGTTCTACAAACACTCCATGCAAACAAAGATGTTAGCAGCTGTCTCCACAACCACAGGAACAACTTCACTTTACAAAAAATATTGATGTTGTTTTACACGACTCAACTTAAGGGAAAACATGAGTTAATGGAACATTTTCCCTGCAACATCATTTACATTTTATGCTATAATTTATCTATACTATTATAAAAATGATAGCAGAAAGATCTCTGATCTAGAGAAACTTCTAAAGGAACTTTTATTGATCAACTGTCCTGATCATTAAGTTAAGCTGTCCACAGCAACAAAAGAGCAAACATGCTTGTTTTGAGGGCACTTTATTTCTTTCCTTCATTTGACTTTCAGCATCGAGGGGAGATACAGTTCATGATTTCTTGCTCTTCTTTTGGCTTTTTCTGCTGTCATACCTCTAAGTGTCTCTATATAACCTGTTTATCCATCTTTTTCTTGTAGGTCTCTTTTGTTGGTAACTCGTTATATTATATTTCTTTATGTCTTATTACACGCCTGGACCACTTGATCTGTTGTCACTTTATGTATTCAATAGCCGGTTCTATTCTTAGTCTTTTTTGTAACACTTCAAATTCATTTTTGAGGGCACTCATATCAGGAATAGTATGTAATTTATACTGGGAGCAAACACAGCAATAATAAAATATAACAAGGAGAACCCCACACCCATTGATATAAAAAGTAAGAAGAGTAAGAAAAGAGTAAGACTGAGATGCAACCTATCACCAAGCTTGTTCAATCTATACATTGAGCAAATATTTAAAAATATCACAGAGATGCCAGGCCTACAAATTAATGGAAAGATAATCAATAACCTAAGATATGCTGATGATACTGTACTACTAGCAGAAAATACTAAAGATCTACAACAATTACTTAATGAAATAAACATGACAAGCAAAAAATATGGATTAGATATGAATATCAAAAAGACTAAAACTATGATCATAAACAAGGAAAATACTCAAAACCTACAAGTAGATATCAAAATTGAAGTAATAGACTTGGAGACAGTTCAGAACTACAACTACCTTGGACATACTATAACCAGTGATGGAAAATGTAAAACTGAAATAAACAAAAAATAGGAATGGCAAAAAGTAATTTTAATGTCATGAAAAATATACTAACATCAAAACAAATAACACCAGGGCTAAAACTAAGAATAGCAAATTGTTACATCTTCTCAACATTGCTATTTGGTGCAGAAACATGGACATTAGACAAGAAAACAGAACAGAAAATTGAAGCCTTTGAAATGTGGATATATAGAAGAATGGGTAGAATTGAATGGAAGGAAAAGAAAACAAACAATGAAGATTTAAAACAACTAAAAATGAAAAGAGAACTACTAAATACAATTTAAAGAAGACAAATGTGAATTTGGGCCATGTTAAAAGACAAAACAGCCTACTAAAAGTAATCGTGGAGGGGAAAATACAAGGTAAAAGAGGCAGACCAAGACTAACATGGACGAGTAACATCAAAAAATGGACAAGTCAGCCTATGACAACCTGCACCATCAAAGCAAGAGACCAAGCAGAATGGCGCTCCATGGCAGCCAACCTTCGTTGCGGAGATGGCACTCGATGATGATGATGAGTAGGAATTTTACATGTCAAGAAAGGTATACTGAAATTTCTCTAAGATCATTTATTAGAGTGTGACAAGGTGAGTGACCAAGTGTGGTAAATGTGAATTCATGAATCAGTGGACATTATAAGCACAATTAGAATGAGATGACAGAGAGAATGGTAAAGAATGTGGACAATAAACAAGCTACAGAAACACAATAAGAAAACTCTTGCATTATCTGTAGAGAAGCACACACTGACACAGCATGTCTGGACCAAAAGCACAATAAGCATGATTATTTCAACCAGCAATCAATCATATTGATGAAAGTGACAATTATGATGATAACAAGAGGAATGTTAAACATTTTTTTTTTAATTAATAAATTTTTTTAGGTGTTTGAATAAAATGCACAATGAAGCTTTACTAATCAAATGTTTCGATACTGACCTGTGGATTGTCCTGAGCTAAATGATTAATCTTATTCCAGGCTTCATCTCTTTGTTTGTGCTTCTCTTTCTCCCTGGGAATGACATTGTACAATTTGTGTCCACATAAATAGTTGAGACATCATAACAATTAGTAATTTTGTACAAAAATAAGTGATAATTTGATTGCCAATTTACTAACTGAGAGCAATATATGGTAATAATTGTAAATGTCAGTGAAAATGCTTATAGATAAGTATTGTTGTTGTTTGCGTTCGCCAGCTTTATATCTCTAACGAAGTCCCAAGGGACTGAATTTTGTGTGAATATAACATTTTCCTATTTTTCACACCGGCAGCTGTGCGCTCAGGTGTCCCCCACCATACAGGCAAATATTCTCCAACTTCAGAGGTACTCATAATTTTTACTGTCAAGAGTTTTGGGTAGATTTTTTTCTATTAATTTTTGCCCAGGCAGCGGCCATTTTTGGTCTACTCTTTTCGATTTCCAACAGCCAAGGATTTTTTTTATATGTACAGAATGCATACAGGACCTCCTGTTTTTTGCCTTTATTCAAGCGGGCTAGGCAACAATCTCACTATCCAGAGACCAGGGGAGGGTAAAACCACAAAGATTCAATATTTTTTTAAATTCCACTGCCTGTGGTGGGAATTGAACCTGGGACCTTCTTATCCAGAGGCTGAAGTCTTACCTCTAGACCAGCTAGCTCCCATTCTTCCTCTTCTTCTACCTTTTTAGCTCCCAGTGGAGCATAGGTCTTCAACAAACACTTTCCAAGTCGTTCTGTTTTTTGCCATTCTTTTAAGATCATTCCATGTCTTCCCCATCATCTTCATCTCTGCTTCTATCTGTCTTCTCCAAGAATTCCTTGGTCTTCCTCTTTGTCTTTTTCCCTGGGGATTCCAAAAAAGGGCCTGTTGTGTAATACTCTCAGTTGGCTTCCGTAGTGTGTGTTCTATCCAGTGCCATCGTCTTTGCTGTATCTCTTTATCCACTGGTGTTTGACTGGTACATTTCCATAATTCTATGTTAGTGATTTTGTCCTGCCATTTCCATCCTTTTATTCTGCGTAAGCATCCATTAATGAAAGTCTGTATCTTCGTGATTGTCAATTTTGTTGTTCTCCATGTTTCACAGCCATATAATAGGGCCGCCTTAACATTTGAGTTGAAATTTTTATTTTAGTATTTAACCTAATTTCTTTGGATTTCCATGTTTCCCAGTGCAATGAAAGCGCCTCTTGCTTTTGATATCCTCATTTTGGTATCAGCCCAGGCAACGGCCATTTTTGGTCTACTCTTTTCGATTTCCAACAGCCAAGGATTTTTTAAATATGTACAGAATGCATACAGGACCTCCTGTTTTTTGCCTTTATCCGAGCGGGCTAGACAACAATCTCACTATCCAGAGACCAGGGGAGGGTAAAACTACAAAGATTCAATATTTTTTTTATTCCACTGCCTGTGGTGGGAATTGAACCTGGGACCTTCTTATCCAGAGGTTGAAGTCTTACCTCTAGACCAGCTAGCTCCCATAGATAAGTATTAATAACAGGGATTTCCTAGCTATGGTCAGCAGTATGCATTCTGCTCGATTGTTTTTTATGCTTTTCAAATAAATTTTTAAAAATAAAAAAGAAGACAAGAAAGATGAATAGTAAAATAATTGTCCATCTCCTCTGACCTTGGTGTGATAGGACCTTATGAATCCATATAACCCCAAAAGCTGTAGTGGACAGTTCAAAGTTGAAAGGTAATTGAGATCAGACTAGACAAGGCACAAATATGTTGAAATGCATTGGGTTACATGGTTCAGCAAATAGTACAACACATCATCATCACTGAGTGCCATCTCCACATCAAAGGTTGGCTACCATGGAGCGCCATTCTGCTCTGTCACTAGCTTTGATGGTGCAGGTTGTCAAAGGCTGATTGGTCGATCTTTTAATGTTACTCAACCATGTTAGTCTTGGTCTGTCTCTGCCTCTATTACCGTTTTTAGTTGTTTTAAAACTTTATCGTTTGTTTTCTTTTCTTTCCATCCAATTGTACCTATTCTTCTATAAATCCACATTTCAAAGGCTTCAATTTTCTGTTCTGTTTTCTTGTCTAATGTCCATGTTTCTGCACCATATAGGAATATTGAGAATATGTAACATTTTGCTATTCATAGTTTTAGCCCTGGTGTTGTTGTTTATCAGGGTTATGTGAAGCCATTGGAGCAGGTGGTGGATGGTGTTGTGGGAGCAGCCGACAAGTAGTGCCGGTTATGGTCCACACACCGCGATGGCAGGCAGAGGATCTCATGTATAGAGACAATGGCTGCGATCTCCGACTAGTACAGTCACTGCCAAGAAGGAAAGGAATGGCAAACTACCTTCTTAAATTGCCTGGAATAATCATGACAAGTCACAACCTTCTATTACAGTTAATGACGTTAATGGGGGCTGCACAGCCACCTCGTCCGGTAGGGAGCGTCATGTGCTACAGGTAACACCCGATCGTCATCAAGCTACTGTATGCAAGATCAAAAATAAAGAGACACTAGCAATAGGAACCTGGAACATTAGGTCAGCATTTCAGGTTGGAAAACTAGAAAACATCAGTCAAGAAATGAAGAGAATGAAATTGAACATCTTGGGACTATGTGAAATGAGATGGACAGGGGCAGGATTATTACAACGTGACAGTTGAAATGTAATTTACTCTGGGGGAACCACACACGAAAGAGGAATAGGCATCATGTTAGATAGAGAAAGAAGCAAAACAGTGAAAGGATTTTGGCCAGTATCAGACAGAATTCTGCTAGTAAAATTGAGTGGCAGACCAATGGATATCAACATAATTCAAGCTTATGCACCAACAAGAAATAGCGAAGAAGAAGACATTGACACTTTTTACAAGGAGCTAGAGGCAGCCATGGAACAGTGTAAATCCCATGAAATAACTGTTGTATTAGGGGATTTCAATGCAAAGGTAGGACAGCTAAAGTGCAAAATGTGACTGGGGGGCATGGCCTTGGCGAGACGAATGACAGAGGGGATAGATTGATAGATTGGACAAAGACACATGAAATGATTATAGGTAACACCTTGTTCAAACAACACCCTAGGCGACTATGGACATGGCAAAGCCCAGACAAAAAAGTACACAATCAAATTGATTTTATACTGGTACAGAGAAGATTTAGGAATGGGCTAACGTCTGTTAAAACAAGGCCAGGAGCAGATTGTAATAGTGACCATGTACCAGTAGTTGGAAAGATAAGAATAAAACTGCGGAAGGCACAGAAATCACCAAGAAATATAAAATTAGAACTAGATATGCTAAGAGTAGATAAACAGATGAGTGATAAGTAGAGCATGGTAGTACAAAATAGATATAACGCTATTGAGAAAATACAGGACATCCAGGAGCAGTGGGAAATGCTCAAACAATCGATTCAGCAAATATCAAAAGAAGTAATACCAGTGACTAAAAGAATCAACAAAAAGAAATGGATGACAGAAGAAATATTACAACTAATGGACGAAAGAAGAAAACATAAGAAAGAAGAACGGACATACAAAATATTGCACAAAGAGATCCAAAACAAGTGCAGAGAAGCAAAGGAAGGATGGTTAAAACAGAAATGTGAAGAAATGGAAAAACAACAAATGAAAGACCCAAAATTTATGCACAATCAGTTAAATGAATTAACAGGAAAAAAAGAAGTAAAAGTTTCAGGATGTGTGAAATCAAAGGAAGGAAATATAATAATGGGACAGGAGAAGACAATGGAAAGATGGACAGAATATATCAGTCAACTTTATGATGATGAAAGACCAGAATTAAACAATTCAAATGAAGACACAGGACCACCAATAATGCAGAGTGAAGTGGAGGACGCAATTCAACACATGAAAAGAGGCAAAGCTCCAGGTCCTGACAATATAACAATCGAAGAGATAAATGCATTAGGAGAGTTGGGAGTACAAGTCATAACAAAATTACTCAATGACATATATAACACTGGCCACATACCCGAGGATCTACTAAAATCTATCTTTGTAGCCATACCGTAGAAGTCAGGCGCCACTGATTGTGAAGACCATCGCACTATTAGTCTCATGAGACATATGACTAAAATATTACTAAGAATAATCATGAGACGTGTAAGGAACAAAATAAAACCAGAAATAAGTGAGGAACAATGTGGATTTGTGGAAGGAAAGGGCACCAATAACGCAATATACATCTTAAGGACATTGATAGAAAGATCTATAGAGGTAAAGAAAGATCTATATATGTGCTTTATAGACTACACGAAAGCATTTGACAAAGTAAAGCATGTGGAAATAATCAATATGCTGGAGAAATTAAACATTGATGGCAAGGATCTGCGAACCATAAAACATATGTACTGGCAACAAACAGCAGCTATACGAATTAACAACCAAACAGGACAATTCCAATATATAAAACAAGGAGTCAGACAAGGCTGTGTTCTGTCACCGGACTTGTTTTCACTTTACAGCGAATATATTATGAGATCAATAGTAGACAAAAAAGGAATTGAAGTCAACGGTCACAACATAAATAATTTGCGATATGCGGATGACACAGTCTTAATAGCAGAGACAGAGAATGATCTACAAGAAATGATAGATATAATAGTAAAAGAAAGCAACAAGAAAGGTCTCAGTCTGAATAGTAAGAAAACAGAAGTAATGGTTATATCGAAGAAACAATCATCACCATCATGCAGCATAAAAATAAACGAGACAAATCTGAAAGAAGTGCAACGTTTGAAATACTTGGGCACAGTGATAACATCAGATGGGAGATGCACCACAGAAATAAAAAGCAGAATAGCTCAGGCCAAAATAGCATTTTCAGAAAATGAAAAATATCCTATGCAACAAATCTATGTCAATAAAAATGAGAAAGAGAGTTCAACGGTGCTATATAGAACCAATTCTGACCTATGGAAGCGAATCATGGACAGTAGACAAACAAATGAAAAGACGGTTAGAGGCCACAGAAATGGGATTTCTCAGAAGAATGTTGAAAGTTCCCTGGACAGATAAAAAGACCAATGAGGAAGTTCTCAAAGAGGCCAACACAAAAAGGGAGCTCTTAAAAAACATCAGAAAGAAGCAATCAACATTTTTCGGGCACATCATGAGAAGAGAAAAGTTGGAATGCTTGGTTACAACTGGCAAAATAAAAGGAAAGAGAGATCGCGGACGACAAAGAGAGAAAATACTGGATAGCTTGGTGTCATGGCATGGAAAACAGTCAACAACAGAACTCATACGATGCACTGTAGATAGAAGATTGTGGAGGGACATGATCGCCTACGTCAACCGGCAGGGTACATGATGATGATGATGGTTCTTTTGTTTATTTCAGTTTTATACTTTCAATCACTGGTTATAGTATGTCCAAGGTAGCTGTAGCTATGAACTGTCTCCAGGTGTAATTCTTCAACTTTGATATTTATTTGTAGGTCTTGAGAATGTTCTTTGTGCAACAAAGTTTTCACTATTACAACAAGCAAACACATACAATTTGGTGTTCATTATGTGGAATCCCACCAGTCAATGTATCATCCTAGTAAACCCTGCCCTAAAAAAAAGTGTCAAAGAGTGCTACTTTAGGTCACTTTCCTTACACTGTTGAATCAGGACACAGAGGGAAAGAACAAAAGCTAATGACCAAACACAAAGATTACATAATATAAATAATGCTGTAGGATGTGAAAAGTAGTCTGAATTTTTAAAAAGTATATAGTCTGAGTAATTTGTTTATAGGAATCATTTCAACAAAAACCATACAATCAAAGTCAAAGGCTTAAGACATTCCAACTTGGGCAAGAAGAATGTTGAGAGGTAACAGATACTTCACCAGTGATGAAGTGTCATTTAATATCATCACTCATTTTGAAATCATGAGAGTTGACATAGTAATAAAATAAAACAAACTTGCTCATATATTTATATGGTTACCAAACCAAGACTTTTCACTATGAAATATGGAGAAAACCAATTTTAACTTCATATCAATATACAATTTGTTGATTTGAAAGAGGCTTTTGTCAGTATACATCAGAGGTGGGCAACCTCCGGTCACGGGGCAAAACTAGCCCACCAAGCTATTTTAACTGGTCCTCGTGCTTTGAAAACTGCTATACACTCCATTCTGTAAGATTTGTACATTACAATCGCTTGTGAATGCAAATTAGACAATTTATATTTGAAAACTACTATACACTCCATTCTGTAAGATTTGTACATAACAATCACTTGTGAATGCAAATTAGACAATTTAAATTTGAAAACTACTATACACTCCATTCCCTAAGATTTGTACATTGCAATCACTTGTGAATGTAAATTAGGTAATTTATATTTGAAAATTACCATACACTCCATTCCATGAGATTTGTACACTGCAATCGCTTATGAATATTAGGTAATTTATATAATGACTTCATTAGGTATCTAGCCCTTGGCGTCTTCATAGTTTTCGGATCTGGCTCTCAGAAAATAAAAGGTTAGCCACCACTGATATAAAGTATCTAACTTGTCTTCTACTCTGTCTTCCATGTTGTCTGCAGATAAGTAATCTTTTCATAGCTGCTATTGAAAAGGCCAATTGGGTAAGTGAGACATAAGTATGCTGACATCATGTTAAATGGGCTAGCTACATGCCTAACAAATCAGTGTACAGTAATTTGCTATACTGACATACAAAACAGAACCAAAAAAATATCAATGGATATGTCTTATGTTTGGAAGACTGTTCTTATCTTTGCGCATAATTAAAATAGGCTTCTTAAATGTGCAAAGAAAAATTTGGTGTGCTTAATCCCTCAATCATTCTGGCTTTTATTTCATATAATTTGGCTTTACCTGAACAAGGATGTAGGAATTTTGATGACTTACTTTTGTCTTTCTGCCTTATATTGCTGAGTGCAATCATCAAATAATTTCTGGTTCATTTCCATAAACAGTTTTAGTGCATTGTATATCAAGCCATGAATTGTTCTGAAAGGACAGTAATACATGTGAATGTTGTATGCGCACCACAAAATCATTTATAAAATGCAATCTATGTGAATATGAAATGCACACTCAGCCACAAATTAATTAAAATTGAACACACAATGAGCTCAATAAGGTGATTTAACACAATTTACATGATTATAGTTTGAAGATTTTTAAAAGAATCAAGATTTAATCTCAACATATTGTCCTCACTATATTCAGATAATACTTTCACTGACCTGGCTCATTTGTGTTGGGGAAAAAAAATTAATTATGTACCATATTCAAAAATTATGTAACCAAAAAAAAAAGTAGAAGAAACTAATTTATTTGCAATGGGGTAAAAAAAACTGTTGGAAATACAATAGAAGCTGAAGCGAGGGTAGAAGTAACATTCATTACTATGTCAAATATATTCTTTTTCAGCTACGTTAAATTTGACTAAATTCAAAGGTTACACAATAAAGCGAAAGAACAATAGCACTGATTTACAGACAACAGATTAAAGTAAAAATGTCTCACTTCATGAACTATTATGTTATGTTATTTCTATGAGCAATTACACTAAATCTGTTATAAATTACCATATACTTTGACTTATTTTTATATAAAATTCTAAATAAATATTTTGAAACAATAATTGTGCTTTGTACACTTAAAACATGCCTTTGAAATTTTGCATGCACCATCTCAAATGAAGAAATACTGTGTACAAATAGTGAAACAGATCATTCAGGGATTTTGTAGGTTAGCTTCTACTGTAATTCTTTTAAGTAAGTAAGGGTTCTCTACATGCCTTTTGTAAATATGGAGTCAGTGTTCATATTATTCAATAACCAAAGGCATATTTTATCAGTGATGTGAATGATCTCATGACTGCCCCATTCTACTTTACTAGAAAATAAGGCCTGATACCTATATTCAGAGTCTGTATAAAAAAAGTAAAGTGCCCCCATCACGTCAAGTGGCATATAGGAAATATGGTGTTAGTGACCATATATTTTACAGACCTTCGGCACATGATTTTTGGGGTAATGTGGTCGGTATTACGCCCTTGCCGCTTTACTTTCCCAGAAAAAAATCCGGTACCCATAAAAGGCTGGGTGAACCCTGAAGCCGTTGGTTGGGATTGAACCCTACCTCTTGTCCTTTGTAGTCCAGTTCACTAACCACTGAGCTATCGCGGCTCCCATATTCAGAGTCTGGGTGAACCTTGAAGTCATATCAATTCTGAAAATTTGTCACATCTAGTGGGAATTGAACCTTGATCCTTCTTGTTAGCAATGAAATGCATTGAACACTCGGCCACAATGGCTTCATAATTATTTTAATTGTAATGATACCAGCTGATGTCAATCACTTTAACATTCGTGTTTATAATGGAAATGATGCTACAGCTTACTAATCATTAATTTAAATATTACACATTTTTTTTTTTTAAGTTTATGAGCTTTAGAGGCAATTTTCCAGCTCTCTTCAACTTTTGATTTCATTCAAATACAAGTATGTTCTTCATTAGGGAGGTTAATTCATCTTCATTTAATCCTCTCAAACTCCAAATATAACATATTTGACATATGTTAATATATTTTTCTATCTATCTATTGTCCTTTCGAGCTGAAGATGGCACATATTGCAGAAATCACTGCTTCTAAAATCTATGGCTCTGTTTCCATAACAATACTTTTTACAATGACAGCTTGTCAAGCCATCGATCAGACTCCTTATTTGCATCTTTCGACATGTCTGGAAGGTCATGGTGTCACTATTCTTTACTTCCCTCATAATGAGACCCAGGTAGGTTAATTCACATGATGTATATAATGGAGATGTTTTTTGTGAGGCTCTGTGGTTGGATATGAGACAATGTGTAATCGTAAGAACACCCCCATAATGCAAATTATCTGGCACTTCAGCTTCATGACACTTTAAGGAGATGGGCTCCCAAGACAAAATGTCATGTTTCTTGGTTTTAGATCATGTCATATCTTACTTTCGCCTATTAACCCAAAATGATTTTGTATGTTTGTGACCCAAAGTTAGTACGGGTAGAGTACGCCTGAAGGTGAAGGGGAATAAAGTGCCTATATTTTTTCAATGACCAACGCCACATTTTATGGGTGAAGTGGTCAGTTTCATGCCAAGTTGTCCTGATTTTCCAGAAAAAACCAGTAAGCATTCAAGGTTGGTGAATCTAGGAGCCAGAGGTTTGAATCAAATCTGACTTCTAGTCTATAGTAGTCCAGTCCAGTCCACTAACCACTGAACAGCCACGCTCCATGCCCAAGGTGAGTAAGGAAAGGTAAATGATGATTACCAAGTAGCTATATAAAGTTGGAATAAAATAAAATAATTTTTTTTTGTACCAGAATATTTTCACATTATATTAACCAAGTACTTTTAAGAGAGAAAGAAAAAAAGTGTTCTTACATCTGTATAATGATTGGTTAGTGTGGACGGATTTCTATACACATCATTCTTGGACAGGTCAGGTGAAAGCTACCCTCTTTGCATTTGCTCAATATTACATTTATGTACCCTTAAATTCTCAGCAAGTCATTATGCAGCTTACTTGTTCCAGTGCTCCTTGCTTTTGTAGAGTGCTGGGAACATGATAGGAAGGATGGTGGAGACATTGTCACTGATGAGACTCAGGATGTACTCATTATTCCAGAAGTACAGAGCCCGCTCTGCCACCTGTAAGGGTTTGGGTGGGACACGGGAAGAAAGGGAAGCAAGACAACAAAGACGTGACAAATCACAACTTCAAAAGTGCACAATGGGAAGATACTAAGGGTTAGCACATCATTTTAGAAAACAAAAACTTTAACAATTGATAATTACATCTCAAAAATATGTACAAATTTGAAAAATAAATTAAATTCAAATAAATACTACTGCTTGAGTGCTCACACACACAATACTCATCAATTTTTAATTTATTTTAAAATATAAAGTTCAATTTTGGTTTGGACTTCTGTTGTTTTTAAGATTAATAGTTATTATGTATAAGTCATATAAGTGTTAGTGTATTTTATTCAGATTAGAACGGGAGTCATTTCTGCAATGTGGTAAATCAAATTATTAGCACGATACATTACAGTATTAATTTATTCATTGTTTTTTTAAGTAAATGACATGAGGACAAAACAGGTAAGAAATAAAACTTTTGTTACAGAACTGAAACTAAATGTTTTGGCCAAAAAAAAAATACATTACCATACAATTTTCCTTTTTCTTGCACACGACAAGAATATGACATTTAATTAGCATGAACTGATTACTTTTGTTGGATTGTGCGACACCAACATTTTCAATAAATGCACAGCAGGGCAAATTTTGTATAAAGAAATAGACAAGTTCATGCGATAAAAGGGGCGCATATAGTAAATGTCTCAAATGTCCTGAAAAAAAAAAGTTGTAACAATCCCAGTAACACTGTATCCACTTCTTTAGCAAAATAAACTGACATGACAGCAGAAACATTAACAATTTAATGACACACCAACTATCAAAACTATGTTAAAAAAAAAAAACCCCAAAACAAGCCTATTATTATTATTGGGGGGGGGGGGGGGGGGCGCTGCTGGGGCTCGGCAGCAGGCCGTGCATCTGTCTATATGAACTGAAGCATGGGGGCTGCATACCCAATGCTGTTACCATGACAATTAAGGCCACCCTGGACAAAGAGGACATTGCAAAGTTTGTTCTTCATTCCTAAAGTGAAAATGAGAATGGATGAGATGATGATGTATACATTGAGAGACTGATGGATCAGTCTAAATGTGAAAAAGGGGTCAAATTGATCCAGAGTGATTAGCGGGAAAGGCATATGTCTCTACAATCTGCACCTTACAGGAACAAGCATTCTGTATATCTTCTTCTTTGCTTCGAAAGGCAATTTCAGTGTAGACCAAGATACACCTTTTCCTATATGAATTTTTTGTTCTAGCAGTTTTCTTTTAAAGATATTTTATTAAATCTCGCCATCTGTCTCTGTTCTGTGCAAGCAGTTCTATCTCATTGAGGGAGCCGATTCCTGCTGCTCTTGCCTCTCTCATCAATGTTCTTCTCAGTGTCTCCCTGGGTATTCCTTTTTTTCTTTTACCTGTTGTTTCCCATATGAGGGCTTGCTTTGCTATTCGATTATTATCTCTTCTCATCACATGTCCAACGTATGACCATCGTCTTTTCTTTATTACTGAAGATATTAGTGGTTGATTAGTGGGGTTTTTGCTAGCTTTTTTCTCAGTTCTTCATTTCTGATCTTATCTCTCAGACCTGTCATTTGTCTAACACACCTCATTTCAGTAAAGGTTATTTTCTTATTGTTCTTGCATTTAAGATCCAGGATTGGCATTGGTAGCACAATTTTGAGATGAGGATTATATTGTAGAGTGGCTGTTTTTTCTATAGTTAATTCCTTGTTGGAAAATAGTGGTGAAAGCTATACAATGATTTGACGAGCTCTGTTGTATCTTGAGTCTATTTCTGGTTTTTGTGAATTGTAATTTGTCACTAAGCTTCCTAGGTATTTAAATTCCTCTACTTGTTTTAGTTGTCTGCCTTATATAGTTATGTTGATGTTCTACTTCTATTTGTGATATTCATGACTTATGTTTTGTTGATAGTGATTTTTCATGTTGTATTTTGTGCCTTTGCTGTTGAGTCTATTTAAGTGTTCTTGTAGATCAATTTTTCCATGTATGAGATACATCTGCAAAAAGAAGCTCATTGATCTCTGTCTCTGATGGGTCGACTAACTTGCATATATGGTCCATGTGTGTAATAAACAGTAGGAGGGATACTATGCAACCCTGTCTTACACCTGATCTAACTTCGAAATGGTCTGTGTAACCTGCTGCTGTTCTGATTGAGCAGCTGCCGTTGAAGTAAAGACTTTTAATTAGGTTGGTTAGATGTTGGCTTACTCCGCATGTTGTTAGTATCTCGCACAGTTGTTCTCTGTTTACTTGGTCGAATGCTTTTTCCTGGTCAATGAAAGTGATAAAAAAATTTTGATTGTGTTCTGTCACCTTCTAACTGTAAATTTTTTAATGGTTACATTTTACGAGTACTTATCTGATCTTGTCCTCCTCCTTAAATAGAACACTTTACCTAACTTTTTTAAAAAACCTATATCTCCATTAGAAATACTTTTTTTTCTGTCAATTTTATCACATAATCCACACTGTGAAATTAATACAAACTGCCACAATCATTGTTGAATGCTGTCTCTCCATCGAAGGTTGGCTATTATGGGACACCAGTCCATTCTGTCTCTTGCTTTGATGGTACAGATTGTCATAGGCTTACTTTGATGATACTCATCCACGTTAGTCTTGGTCTGCCTCTTCCTCTTTTACCTTGTATTTTTCTTTCAAAGATTACTTTTAGTAGGCTGCTGTACCTTTTAACATGCCCCAAAAATCTCATTTGTCTTGTTTGAATTGTGTTTTATAACACTCCATGGCTTTCTTTGGAATAGTATGTGATCAATTTGACATATCTTGGAAGCTGTATAGATCAAGAAGACACAAAGACAGAAATTAGAATCAGAATAGCAAAGATGGCAATGAATATCAGAAACCTTGATATGATAAGGAAATCAAAATTACTAAGCACAAAAACAAAGCTCAGGATTTTCAAATCAAATCTATTATCCACCCTTACTTATGCATGTGAGAGCTGGAAAACATCTAAAGAAACAGAAAATAAACTGGATACATTTGAAAACAAATACATGAGGAAAATACTTTGTATACCATGGAATGAGTTCAAGACTAGTGCAGATATATGAGATACAACAAAGCATACTAAAATATCAACTATAATCAAGAGAAAATTGTGGTCATATGTTGGCCATAGGATGAGATGAGACAACTAAATAATCTCAAAGCAAACCCTCAAATGGAAAATAGAGAGTAAAAGAAAAAGAGGCCGACCTAAGGAAACACTATAAAGAACATTAAAACGAGAGGCAACGACAGGCATGAACTACCTCGCTGAGATTGAACTCGCCCAAAACAGAGCCATGTGGCAAAACACAATATAGATTCTATGCAAGATCTGACAGCTAAAAGATCATCAGACACAAGAGTCTAGAATTTATGCCACAATTGCCATCTTCAGCTCAATAGATGGATAGGATAGAATTGGATAGGATAGGATAGGATAGGATAAGATAGGATAGAATAGGATAGGACAGAATAGGATAGGATAGGATAAGATAGGATAGGATAAGAGAGACAGACAGATACAGACAAATAGACAGAGTGACAGATATCTGAGTAGTCAATGCTTGTAACAAAAAGACCAAAGATTAGCAGATTCAAGAGTTTCGGGGAAAGAAATATTCAATTTTTAAAAACAAAAGTTTTTTAAATTTTAAGATACACCTTCTTCTATCACTTTGAATATATGTAATAGAAGAAACACGTGCATTTTATCTTCCTGGAAAAACACAAATGACAAGCAACTGTATTGGAGACCAGGGGCCAGTGTTCTTTGCTGACATTATTTTAAAATGTAAATAATTATCTTAACCCTAGATTATGGTAGTCGTAAAAATTACCGCATCAAAACACAATAAATTCTTCCAAATTTCATAGTTTGCATTCTAACATTACCCCTCTCCGTGTACTTTCCTAATTACTATTTCCGGTGACCCCTGAGTGTTTAATTTGTTTCTATTAATGTAGGATTTTTTTTTTCCAATTTTGTGAGATACGATCCTATAATACGGAAAAAAAAAACTAGCCAAATTTCAACAAATTGGTCAATTTTCAGTTTTTTTTCCCTTTGTGCCAGGGAAATTTTCTGTCATCTGCGACATCAAACAACTCTTTGTGACTCTTGAATTGAAATTTGGTGAATAATGTTTTGAGATAGCCAAACACACTGACGAATTTACGGCATTCGCCTGAATAGACAAAGTGGCACATCTGGCCGGTCCAACCGGTCAATTATGGGTCATAAATCAACCTGAGACAGGAAATCTGAGTTCCCTCTGTGTGTAATTGGTAAACACACATTTGTGTATCAAAAATTAAAAGAAAATACTATATTTAGTGCTCCTAATGTTACAATTAAGTGGTAGTATTTTGTACTATGGAATGTAACGAAGTCCACCACAGGTAGGTATCGTAATTAAAAGTTAAATTAGCAGAAAAATTATATAGGAGGAATACTTACTGACCCATTACATTTATGTCTCGATACCAGTAGAAATTAAAAATGGAGTATTAATCAAGCAGGTAACAAACCTAAATCATGTTCCCAAAATCATATTTGATTTCTGCAGTGGCACAGCACAACACTAATCCAAAAACATGGTTTTAGTTAGGATAATTATACATAAAAGTCAACCCTAGAGATCACAAGGAATAAAGGGCAAACAACAAACTGGACTGCTGCAAAGCATTCAAGGTGTCCAAAGGTGGGTAGAATACAAAATAGAGCTTTTGTTCTACACACCATAAAAGAACAAGGGGTACAAAGGCAGGGTTCATGCGTGATGCAAAGAAAGGTCATCAGCCAAGTCCCGCTTACTTATTCCAATGCTGCTGAGTCTTATAGAGAGCTGGAAACATAAGTGGAAGAACAGTTCCTACATTATCCGAGAGAAGACTGAGGATGTATTCATTATTCCAATAGTATAAGGCTCGCTCTGCCACCTGAAGTTAAAAGATATTTACTAGATACTATACTCACTTTATATACAGTAATCAGGGATTTTAGTTACAACATCAAAGACTTGATCACTCTTTCATTCTTTCTACAGAAAGTTTAGTATTCATCTAGAGAGTGTTTATATTTATAAAAACATGATACTCACAACAACCAAATTTTTCACATAAGAAACAAATGGTCTCAAATACGATGGTAAGTCAAATGAAGAATCTATAAAAATGGCAATAAAAATTTGAAATAAAACCATGTCCTAGTCCTGTAGTGTTAAAAAAAAACTATCTTATTGGAAAATTACGTATTGGAAAATTCTGAAGCAATATGGCTTACCATAAAAAAAATTATAAATATTATCAAAGACATGTATGATGGATACACATGAGCAGTTCATACAGAGGAAGGACTGATCGAATGTTTTCCAATTGAAACTGGGGTTAAAAAAGGATGTATTTTATCGCCCTTGTTATTTTGAATTGTTATGGACTTCATAATGAAGAAATACTGCACTGGTAATAAAGGCATTGAATGGATACAAGGAGACCATTTGGAGGACCTCGACTTTGCTGATGACATAGTTCTCATCAGCAGTCAGATAAAAATGATGCAGGAAAACACAAATGAACTATCATCAATAGCCAGCAAAATTGGGCTTGAGATCAATCATGAAAAGACTTAAGTCATGAAATACTTAATTCCAATAGATAACAGAATGTACTTGGAAAATAAACCAGTGGAAGAAATTGACCACTTTATCTATCTTGGAAGTCACATTGATCGGGAAGGGGATACAAGTAAAGAAATTAGAATCAGAAAAGCTAAAGCAGCAATGTCTTTCAGAAGCCTTAAAAAATTGTGGAAATCAAAACTCACCAGCACAAACACAAAACTTAGGTTATTCAAATCAAATGTACTATCTACCCTTACGTATGCATGTGTGAGCTGGAAAACAAAAGAGACATAGAAACAAAGTTGAACGCATTCGAAAATAAATGTCTAAGGAAAATACTTGGTATAGCGTGGAATGAACTCAAAACAAACGAAGAAATTAGAGAAATCGCCAATCAACCACTAATATCTTCAGTAATAAAGAAAAGACGAATGGTCATATGTTGGACATGCGATGAGGAGAGATAATAACCGAATAACAAAGCAAGCCCTCATGTGGGAAACAACAGGCAAGAGGAAAAGAGGTTGACCCAGAGAGACGTCGAGAAGAACATTGATGAGAGAGGCAAGAGCAGCAGGAATCGGCTCCCTCAATGAGATAAGAGTTGCTTGCACAGAACAGAGACACTTGTCAAAATTTGATAAAATATCTTTAGAAGGATTGAAAACAGCTAGAATAAAAATTTTGATAAGAGAAAGAGTATCTGGGTCTTCCGGCTATGGCTTGAAAGGTCAATAGATAGATAGATAGACACATATTACCATTGCTGGTGTCTGTCGGGGGCTCACGACAGGATCAGAGGGATAAAGACCGCTTGGTCAAATCAGTCGCCATGATGTTTGCGGCTGAGGATTTTTATTTCACCCCCCGATAGAAAAAATCCTTTCTGTCTACTGTTGGTTTCAAACATTGTACACAGGCTTTTCAGCCAGCGAAACAGCAGATTTTGCCATGCACTCCACATCCTAGACCTGTAAGTGAACAGAATTATTACTAATGAGAAGGGCATTATGTCACTACACTAGTAGTTAAAGATGGTTGATCATTTTGAGATATGCACCAGAAAAAAGCAGCATGAGTGGAAGGTTTGAAACTGGAAATGAAATGTCCAATTATGGTGCACCAGAAAGAAGTAGCAGCGTGTTGTCAGTGGTGAAGGATCGAAACTATAGATAAACAGTTCAATTCTAGTGCACCTAGAGAGAAGTAGGATTGTGTCATGAGTGGTGAAGGATTGAAACTGGTGATGAAACATAGTCCAATTCTTGTGCATCAGAAAGAAGTAACCTGAATTGTAAAGGATTGAAACTGGTGATGAAACAGTCCAATTTTATGTGCACCAGAAGGGCTTTTATTGAAGATGAGATGCCGGAATACATGGGAAACTGCACAAATGGGTCAAATATTTCCTAGTTGACAGAACAATACAAACTAAATTAAACGAATTCTTATCAGACAAAGAGGTGCTAGAAGGATTACCACAGGGATCACCACTCAGTTGTACCCTTTTTATATATATATATATATATATATCAATTATCTGACCAAAACCCTGATAAATAAAAAAAGCACTCTATGCGGATGATCTGGTCATGCGGAGTACGAATGAAAATATTAGAACAGCTGAAGCACAACTAAACAAAAACTTGAGACACCTAGAAGAATACTGTAATACCTGGAAAATAAAAATAAATATACAGAAAACAGTATATACAGAAAACAGTATATACAGTATTTACTAAAAGTAACAAAATAGCTAAAGCAAACATCAAACTCAATCTCCAACACAATTATCTACAAAAAGAGGAACACCCTACATATTTAGGAATACAACTAGACCGACAATTGAACCTGAAGAAACATGTAGAGAATCTCACTAAGAAGGCAACACAAAGACTCCAACTAATGAAAAAGCTTTCCAGTACCTTATGGGGAGGAGACAAAGAAACACTTACAAATCTCTATCTGGGATATGTTCGCTCTATTTTGGATCATGGTAGCTCGCTCCTAGTGACAAGCAGCAGAACAACTAACATGTCACTAGACAAGATACAAAATAATGCATTATGACTCATCAGTGGTGCAATGAGGTCCACTCCAGTTGCAGCCTGCGAAATTCACTGCAATGTGGAACCTTTAGAGTTGAGGAGAAACAAGGCCGCTATGGTACTCTATGAAAGACAAAAAAGAATGGAGGAGGACCGCCCTAAAAGAAAATTAGTAGATGCATGGACTCCAAAACAAAGAATTAAGCAGATGTCAGTATTACAACATGTTAGAAATATACAAGAGAAATTCCATTTACCTGAAAAACGACTACAAACATCAAGAGTCATTAAAAAGAAATGCCACCAAGTACGAATTAAAAAAATCCTGAAAGAAATGTAGAGATATGTGACAGAACAGATAAAAGGGCAAGAAGAGATAAAAGGGCAGACCCAGTATCAGTAACACTAGCAGCAAGGAAAACAATAGATACTTATCCAGAGGATTGGATACATATATACACAGATGGTGCAGCCTCTAACGCCACTTCAAAAGCTGGATATGGAATATTAATACATTATCCAGACGGAACAGCAGAAAAAATATGTGGACCTTGTGGTGAAGTCTGTAACAATTATGAAGCAGAAATAACAGCTATAGAAACAGCAATTTATCATTTAAATACGTTTTTCGATATCACGCCATCGAAGAAAACAAGCACAGTCATATTTACGGATTCCAAATCGGCTCTGCAATCACCGGGAAACAACATGAACAAACCAGAACTCACACAGCTTATCATAGATACAGACAAACTCATTGAAACACATAACATAAGATTGGTAATGCAATGGATCCTGGGACACTCAAATATACCAGGAAATGATAAGGCAGATACATTAGCTAAGAGAGGATCCAGACAAACACAGATACATACATCCATCACACTAGACACAGCCAAACAAGTCATAAACTCCAACAGTAGAGAGGAGTGGTTGAATGGATGGGCCTTAGGGAAAACAGGGAGAGAGCTTTTTAAATATATGGCAAGACCAAATCCACAAGACAACATCAACAACCTAACAAGAAGAGACCAAACCGCCATCTTCAGACTGAGAACAGGACATGTTATGCTAAATAAGCACATTAATAGAATACAACAAAACCATACCCCAGTATGTCCACTCTGTAATCACCCACAAGAAACTGTAGAACATCACCTGTTTCAATGTCCAAAACTCACCAACATCAGAACAACACGAATTCCTCAAAGACCCTCCAAATGGAACACTCTGTACGGAACCACAGCAGAACTTAAAAATAATGATTACATGGCATTGGGCTGAAGGGCATCAGCTCAAAGGTCGCTGGATCCATAATAACAACATGTGCACCATAAAGAAGTAGCATTGTGTTGTCAGTGGTGAAGGAATGAAACTGGAGATAAACAGTCCAATAATTTCAGCCATAAACCAGAGGTGGGAAGAAAGGTCAGGTTTGATGAAAACTACTTGACCACAGAATAATAAATAAAATATTTGTGTATCAACTTTTGGTCAATAAATAATGAGTAAAAAAGAAATATTTGTTTTCATTTGACTCACACTCATATTTTACCATAAAGCATAAGCAGGAATGAGTACTAGAAGAATAACAATTTTCTGAAAACATTTGTAATAATTCACTTTCACTGCCTGGTTCATATAGATTGAAAACCAAAGAAAGAAATGTGAAAAGTAAATATATATATATATATATATATATATATATATATATATATATATATATATCTGTGTGTGTGTGTGTAAAACTTGCAATTCCATAACTTTGTTGGTGACATACAACTAAGACTAACAAAACAACAGACTGAAAACCAAGGACAAAACTGAAACACAAACATGCACCCAAACCTGGAAATGTGGACTGGAAACACACTTGGACAGTTGCTTGAACAAGGGTACCATGACTTTGGTGAACTCTGCTGGTTCTATCACATCTAAGATCTCTTCCAACTCATTCAGAAACATCACCTGTAATGGGACATAAAATATACACTAATTGGCTATATTCTGTACATAAAAAAGAATTAAATGGGTATCTCCATACTTTAAGACATATGAGAATATGGTGTTAGTGTCTGTTTTTGTCAAGCACCAACACCTTTAAATTGGGTTGGGTTGGGGGGGTGTGTGTGTGCACCTTTCTCATAATAATCCTGTATCCATTAAGATTGGATAGAAGCCATAGTTGATTGGGATCAAACCCAACCTTTTGTCCTTAGTAATCCAGTTCACTAACTTCTAAGCTATCTGGTTCCCTATACTTTGTTGGCAAATGTCCTAAATACATTTAGAATTTATCATCTTTAAACATCATTTATTCATTACAAAACAGAATTAATAGACCTTGCATTATAAAATTAGAAGTCAGAAAAATGAATGGCATCTATGTCATATGAAATGTCCCAAAAAAAGTATTTTAAATTCTAATTATCTAGTTTATAAACTGTATCAAGATGTCAGCAGCCATGAGCTAACCAATGTTTTTATTTTATTAAGATTATGTCAATAGAAACTCTATATAGGAGTGTTCATGAAATCAGCTTCACTGCAGGTGGGACTTTCCCATTTCCACTTCACATGTCACCCAGCATATTACCAAAGCGTGGTGACAAATTCTGTTGACAAGGTCGACCTCCATGTAGCACTGATCAGTGGCATAGATTAAGATCTCATATTGACTTTCATTGAAAAGAAAGTGCAGTCACTTCCTCATTTCAGCTTCCTTGAAAACACACATTTAAAATAAGCAAAGCAACCAAAACAGTTTAAGTGAGTTCTCTAGTCTCTGCAAAAACTGGAAATCATGCGGCCATTTTGCATTGTCAGTAGTGATATTAGCAAGATCCTTATAGGTCCTACATAGTTACATCTGGCTTTTGGTACCAACATATCACAAATGCAATTAAATGCTCACAATCTGTCAAAAGATATAAAGTGCAAGACTCACTTCTTTCGGACTATGAACTTTTGGCCAGAACTTTAACAAGCCCATTATGACCTGTGGAAATTAATATGGATACTTCAGATCATGCAATAAAATTATGTAAAATGTTTCAACATATTTTTTTTCCCACTTTATCAACATCACTTTTGTTTCAAGTGACAGGCACTTGCGTTTCTTGCCAGCACTGGAAGCTACTACAATAACAAATTTAATGACTTGTGATTAGATTTGAACAAGCATTTAGAGAATTCTATGTACGCCAAGACTATTGGCCTATCCAATAGAAAAACAAACCTGTCACTTCTCCAACCACAGCCCCCACTTTTGTACTATATGCGTTGTTTTCCCTGCAGGACCTCTTCTCAAAATCATACCTCTCTCATCCATTGCTCTGTGCAAGTAGGCCTTACTAGCCATGCTAACCCCATGTGGTGACACCACACAATTTACACATGGACAAGCAAAATACACACCATAACAGTTTTTTTTGGGGGGAAAAGCAATTTTAACAACAAGCATTATAATCTATATGCAGGCTGGGTAATAATGCTATAAAAGATTTTTTTAAATATAGGATAAAAAAGAAATCATTTGTGGATTTTTAAACATTAACTTTACATCAAGTTTCCCATTATAAGTGAATTCTACAGAGTAATAACTGCTGAAAAATTCATAGCAATGAAAAGTGTCCCAAACTGAAATGATTAATCTGTAATTGATACAAACAACCTCAATTGGTAAAAAAATAAACAGCAATCCACCGTAGTGGAAATTAGTTTTTCGTTTAAACTGAAGAAACAACAATTTTACTAAAAAGAAAAATAATCTAAAAAAGTATTTAAAAAACCTGTTCAGTGAGACTGGGATCCTTTTCCAGGAACTGCACAACACAGTATGCCAACTGTGGATGGTACACACTGAGAGATTTCACTTTGTGCAAGGGCAGCAGCACCTTCAATAAGAAGATTTTGTGCTCCTCTTTCAAAGGCAACGCAAATCCGTTGATTATACTGAAGAATGGCAACAATTGAAAGAGTGATTTTAAAATAGATACAACACATTAAAGTTATCATGCATTATATTTTTTTAAAACCCTAGATTATGATTCCGTCATAAAAATTACCGCCTCAAAATACAAATTCTTCAAATTTGACAGTTTGCTTTGGGCAAACACCCCCCTCACTGATACCTCTTAATTACTACTTCCTGTGACCCCTGAATGTTGGATTTGTTTCCTTTGAATTTAGATTCTTTTCTCTCTCCACGATATAGCAGAAAGGGGACTGTTTTTTTTAAATAAATAAATTTAATAAATTTTCAATAAATTTGTTTTTCCCCCCTCATGACGGGGGAAATCAATGGCAAGACGTCAAACAAACCTTTGTAACACAGGATAGTCACATTGCGAACAATGCTTTGAGAGAGCCAAATATATGGCTGGATTAATGGACACAAGGCAGCTGTACGAATAGACAACGTAATGCCTCCAATAGCCATGGAAAAATGCGTTCGCATTTCATGCCATAAATCTAGCGTAACCCAGGAAATTATTACAACATCCGATTCCAGTGTGTCAGCTTGGGTAAACACACAGTTGTGTAGCAAAAGTTCAAAGAAAATACTATTTTTAGAACCCAAATGTAACATTTAAGTCGTAGTAATTTTTACTATGGTATCGTGAAAACATCACCCACAGATATGTATTGTAATCTAGGGTTACACCATACTAAATGACTCAAGTAATCATATTCAATTCCCTCAACAATTTTCTATTTCAAATGGTATCTAATATGACAGCAGTTAATTTATTCTCTGAATAACAAACTGCCTAAATATAATCTCTTTTCATCCAATATCTTTTTACAAGTAATCAGAAAGTCTCATATACAGAATAGGGTATAGCAAGTATTATTTTGGTTTTTAATATCTTTTGCGGTTAAAAAAAAAAAAGAGATTAATTTTGGTATTTATGTTTATTTGAAGTTTAAAATTGCACTTTATCATGTTCTGAAAACTATTAAAATTAATCTGTTCTATTCATGGAATCAGTTTCACTGCAGTCGGAAATTTCACATATCCACTCAGCCATGTCAAAGCTCCTGCCAACATGTGTTGACAAGATCAGCCCTAATTGGTGGACAGTTGACAGTATTAAATTACTTCCTTTGAAAAGAGAAGTGCACTGCCACTTCTTTACTCCAGTTTCCTTGAAAGCCCACAATTAAAATAAACAAAGCAACCAAAATGGTTTAATCGATTACATTAGTCTTTGAAGAGAAAAGCCATTTTGCATTGTTGGCGTTAGCAAGGTCAAACTGGCTGGTTATGGCATTAGCAAGATCGAACTCCAGTGCGAGCCAATTCAGCTGCAAGGGCAACTATTTCAGTAACATCACAGAGAAGAGAATGTCCAATCACTTTCAACTTCAATTCACTTGAATAAACAATAATACAAAAAAACACACCAAAAGCTGTTAAACAGTTCCAGTGATGGCACTCTAAAGGCTTGCAAACATGGTTGCCATTGTCCAGGAAGTCACCAGGTTTTTAAATCTATTCAAGACACATATAACTATTTCTCATTAAACATCTGACCCACAAATAAAACCTGAACAGTTGTAATATTATCTGCAGGCTATTCATTCATTAATAGAACATATTCTAAAAATACAAATATGTTTAGATAATAAAAATTAATCGTTTTATTCTTTTCCTAGCTATATTCCCAATAATAAGGTGACAGTCTGTTTAAAAAAGTGATTAACTTCCTATAAAACTTCAGAACCACTCGTATAAAGAAAGTGAGAATTGATATAAGATAAAGGAAATGCTTACCTTCCTAAAATTTCTAATAATTCTGCTATCCCATTATGCCTTTCTGTTTCATAAACAAAACTGTAAAGAAACAAAAGGGGTTTTGTAAATAACATGCTCAGTATGATTGCATTAATTATTATCTAAGCAATAAGGTTATTTATAAGCATCCAGACTTGAGTCAAAAATATATAAACATGTCAACCCTCAATTTTGACATTGTTATAAGAATTAAGAAGTTAATAAGAAATATGAAATTATTGGGACGGGGCCAAAGACTGGGTGGTCTAGAGGCAAGACATCAACTTCTGGTCAAGAAGGACCTAGGTTCTAATTCTGTCTCAAGTTGTGGGGAATTTCTCTGCTTATAAATCAAAGGTTTACTTATGGCTTCAGGTCTTTGAGTTTGAGATCCCTTGTCTAGCCCTCTCTGGCGAGAGGGTAACAGTACAAAGACAGGAAGTCCTATGTGAACTCTGTGCACTAAAGAACCCATGGCAATTGAGTCAAAAAAGAATAAGTCAAAATGGCTGCTGCCCAGTAAATTGTTAAGTAAGTAAATGTACCCATGCTGAAAACAGATATGTAGGGCCAAAAGATGCAGATATCATGGATTGCCATAAACTAACAACGTATCCATCTGTCAGCTCTGTCATAAAATGTATATTGGTCAAATGGGTACACATTTAGGAGACAGGGCATGTGAACATCTATACAACATAGAATGAGATTTCACCTTTTCCCTTCCATTTCAGATCTGCAGGCAACAATACTTTCTGAGGATTTCCAGGTTACTGGAATTGGCGCTTGCCCTTCAGATACCCACAGTCGGTTCCGCCTTGAAAAATTGACTGATAACCAAATTTAGTAGTCTCCATCTGAGGGGTTTAAACGCTTTTCGCTTTTTCCTTTAATTACTGGCCGCCTCTTTTACTTTCGTAACTCCTGCTTTGTCCCCTCTTGTCACCCCTGCTCTCTCTTTTTCCTCTTACTCTATGGGATCCCTCCCTCCTCCAGGGACCATTATCTTGTTTGGCTCTTTTTTGACTCTGGAGATCCTATCTAGTCCAGTAACCACTTATCATGTGGCCAGCAGGCACTTTGATCCTGGTTACTTCTTCTTCCGGTCATTTGGACATAAAAGTCAACCGCTTCATGTGGCCTTTTGAGATAAGATAAGTACTAGCCTTTTGTGTGTGTTTTTGTATTATTTGTTGCTTTGTACCTGAAGGCTTTTGCAGAAACGTCAGTTTGTCTCGTCTCTCCTTAGGTTTAGCTGCTTAATTCCATTTCGTGTTTATTTTACATATCCATGTTCATTTAATGGATGAATGCTAAGAAGAAAAGAACTCATTTTTGAGCACTCAGAGGATGGTGGTCTACATGTTGAAACCTTTAGACTGGAACCCTGGGCCTGCCAAAGAAAATGTAAGCCTTGACCCTGGATGTAGCACCCAGATTAATCAAGGCTTGGAAAAGAAAAGAACAATCACCAAATGAGAAATTTCTGAAAGTTATCAATAACACAGGTCCAAACGACAAGTTTCTTACATCAGTAAGGGAGAAGAAAAAAATGCTGGAATGGGCATGTCACAAGATCTCAGGCCCGGCCAATATAATCTAGCAGGAAACAGTTAGGTGGATGATGGAGAAGCAGAAAAAAAAAAGAAGAGAAATTTTATTGATCTCAATGACTGGTCAGGAAAAATGCTTAAAAGTAAATGTCTGTACCCATAGGACTTGAAGAATCAGAAGGCCATGCATTGTTTCATTAAAGAATGATATATATTGTAACTGAGTGTGACTTTGTTCCATTCATCCAAATAAGAACCTGTTTCTTTTACCTGTAAAAAATGTTGTTTATATGTTTTCTAATGTAAGCCCTCAGACCCAAGAATTTTCCATATATCCGATGCAAAATGGTTTTGAGGAAATCTCGCTCACGGGGATCCTCACTATCAAATAAGTCAAGAAGCTGAAAGCAAAATAAAACAAATTATATACAATATATTTAAACTAAGTTTTGCTGCAGCAACCTTTGCTGCTCCACAACTACTAATGTTTTTAATATCTTGCCCAATTTGTGTTATGTTAATTTATATAAATTATACACATATGTAGCAGTCTATGTACCACCTATTGAATGAAAGCGGAACACGCCAGACAGAGGATGTATCCCATACTCCCCTTGCTGATGTATCAGACGACTTGACATTGTTTGATTCCCCATCTGGATCTAAATGTTTATCATCTCCTTTAATGCGTGTACTGATAGCAGCAACGATAGCCTATCAAGGCCCAGTCAATTTTTATCAATGAATGTCACGTGCAAGTTTTTTAAGTGGTCACCCGCACTTACGTGTACCACACTCCATGGCGGCAACCAACTGCTGCAATACTGTGTCACTGCCTGTTGAACTCAAGCCACCTGACCTACTCTCTGTCAGCCTCGACAGCTAAAGATGGTCTGGGCACTGGACCGATTTCTTGAACACTGCCTTCAACCGGACTCTGCCCGTTAATTTTCCGGACATGTGCCACTTTCCTCCGTGATCGTTATAATGAATTACCTCGCGCTGATTTGCCGCTGTAATGTTCCCACAAAGATCTGAGGACTTCGTCTTTTCCGCGTCTGTAAGATTCGTTCGTCACTACTATGGTTGGCGACCACAACACTGATACCAAACACTAATTCAAAGTCCACCCATAACAAATGACAAGCGTCTATTAACTGACACCTTGTCAAATAGTACAACAATTAAAAAGCCAGCGACTTACTTTGCGCTTGACTGTCACACATGTAAAACATTGCAGGCACTTGTCAGTAAAGCCGTGCCATCCTCATTCACACACTCTGTTTGCCCATACTGCAAGACTCCACTTCATACGTAACTAGAGACTAGAAACTATAGTCCGAACACAAAAACTGCCTCGACTTGCAACACAAGATTGCCTTCTATATTACTATCGCTGTGACTACCGTTAGACTATCGGCATAAAACAACACAACTCTTAACAAACTACCACTATGGTCGACTCCTGGACTGAAAACTCCACTAACAGGCTAAATAGGTAACATTAACCCTATGGTCACCGTCTCGGCGGCACTACTCCATAAGCCGTCCATGGCTACTTCTCATCTGACTATTTTTCCTGTATCCTCAATATCCTCATTCCCCCAGCCAATCAAAACTCCTTACATTCTTTGTACTTTCCCTGATTGACCCTCACCCATACACGGGACTCTTTATGTTTTTTTTGTCTATCGTTCACTCTTCTCTCTTTCCCATGACTCCCCTCTCGTTCACTCATCATAACCTAATCCCGATCCACTGCTACACATATACAGTGCACTAATTTCTCAAACGTTTAATAAACCCACAAATATGCTCTACTCCCCCCCCCCACTCCAAACGTTCGTTTTTAAATTACACAATAAAATGGCAGGAATTAAAATTCAGCATGCATCAAGAAATTATATGTTATAATATAAACTATTCATAACAAACAAATATTTTGTAAAATGCATCTTAAAAATTTAGAGTAGAGAAAGAATACCTGTAAAACAAACTTTTGGTCTATATATCGTTTTGCTGTGTTGGGTTGAAAGTCTGGTGATTCAAGGAATCTCAAAAAGAACTCGTACACAAGCTGCAGGATTAAAAAAAAACAAAGAAAGAAAATATTGCTATTATTTTTATTGATAAAAAAATTACAAAAAATTATGAGTGCCATCGAATACATGAAAGAATCACAAAATACGCGGTGGCATAACATTAACAAAATTCAAATGTTAAATTAAGTTTCTGCTTAATAATGTACTTTAATAATAGTAAATAAACAGTGAGATATGTACTTAAACAATGAGAGCTGGGTCACTGTAAAATATGCATTAATGTCTCTGTCAAAACAGGTGTCAGGGAACAAGAAAGAAAAAAAAATATGAAAATTGTGGATTGCCCCTTTGTAGAGATATGAGCTAATCCACAACATCCACCATGTGCCTGTATAGTACATATTCATCATCATCATCATCAAGTACCGGGCCTAGTGGCGTAGGTGATCATGTCTCTCCACAACTTTCGATCTCGGCAGTTATTTATCATTTCTGTTGTTGACCTTCTGCCAAGCCATTATCTTAAGCTGTCTGGCATTTTTTCTCTTTGCTTACCCCTATATCTTCGTCCCTCAATTTTTCCAGTTGTTACAATATATTCAAGTTGTTCTCTTCTCATTACATGGCCAAAAATGATGATTGTCTCTTCCTAACATTGGAAATTAGCTCTCTTTTTGCTTTGACCTCTCTCAGAACCTCTTTATTACTCTTCTTAGCTGTCCATGGTATTCTCAACATTCTTCTGTAAAACCACATTTCTACAGACTCCAGTGATTTTCTTGTCTGTTTTCCTACTGTCCATGACTCGCATCCATATGTTAAGACTGGCTCTATGTAACATTTAAGAACTCTTTTTCTTGTTTCTATTGTCAAAAATGGATTGCATAGTATTTTTTGGAAAGCTGCTTTTGCCTGAGCCATTCTGCATCTCACCTCTTTTGTACATCTTCCGTCTGAGGTTAACAAAGTTCCCAAATATTTAAATTCATTTTAATAATACATACTAGTACATATTAAGTGACATTAAATACACACTGGCTAAATTCATGATTTTGTTATAACTGTAAATTTGTTAAAATGTAGCTGAACGCACCTGCAAATGGGGCCAAGCGGCTTCCAATGTCGGTTCATCTTCCTCTGGATCAAACTCAGCACCCGTTGGATTAGATGAAGGTGGCAATGTTCTAAAGAGATTACCTGAAAACTGAAAAAGACATGGCAAAGATAATTAAGGCATGAACCAGCTTTAAATATATATATATATATATATATATATATATATATATATATATATATATATATATATATAAGCCCGTGTGTTACCGGGGCCCCATTATGTGGGATGTAAAGAATAGTGACACTGTGACCTTCCAGGCATGTCGTTTGAGGCGACTAAGGAGGTTAATCGATGGCTTGACAAGCTGTCATTGTAAAAAGCATTGTTATGGAAACAGACCATAGATTTTAGAGCAGTGATCTCTGCAATATGTGCCATTTTGGCACGCAAGGTTTCTATTTTTGAGATTGTGGTTCTGCCCTATGTGCCGTCTTCGGCTCGAAAGGACAATAGATATATATATATATATATATATATATATATATATATATATATATATATACAAAACAAAACATGGAAGACTTTCAATTATTCAATGTTATGCGCCTACTAACGAAGCTGATGATGAAGTTAAGGATGATTTTTATAACCAACTGCAACAACTTATAAACAAAATACCAAAACACGATCTTTTAATTGTAATGGGAGACTTCAACGCCAAAGTAGGACAAGATAACGCAGGAGTGGAACATGTGATGGGGAGAGAAGGCTGTAATACAACAAGTCAGAATGGAGAAAGATTAATAGAATTATGTTTAATAGAAAATTTAGTTATAGGTGGGACATTATTTCCACATAAAAATATCCACAAAACAACATGGATATCTCCTGATGATAGAACATCAAATCAAATTGACCACCTATGTATTAAACAACAATTCAGATCATCATTAATAGATGTAAGAGCATACAGAGGTGCTGATGTTAATAGTGACCACAACCTGTGCATTGGGAAAATAAGATTAAAATTTAGAAACCAACAGAAGAGGTCAATTACACATAAAATTGATAGTCATAAACTGAAAGATGAAGCAATAAAGGAAAAGTTTAACATAGAGCTAAGTAATTGTTATTCAGCACTTGGTGAAATAGACTTAGATATCAATGAAATGTGGGACTCACAGAGCAAAATACTAATGACAGCAGCAGAAGCAAGTGCTGGACTGAAGAAAATGGAAAAACGAGCTTGGATCTCAGACACCACATGGAAATACATCAAAGAAAGAAGAGAAGCGAAGAGAGCCATGACTAATGTAAAGACAGATCTTGGAAAGGTTCTGGCAAAAGCAACATACAAAGAATTAGACAACAAAGTGAAAAGTTCGGCAAGAAGAGATACAAGAGCTTATATAGACAACTTGGCAGAGAAAGCAGAGACAGCTGCAATTACAGGAGACAGCAGAACTCTTTATACTGTACAAAAGATGCTGACAAACACCTATACATCCAGTGGAACACCAATTCTAGACAAATCTGGATTAATGCTAACAACAAGCGCAGACATAAAAGCCCGTTGGGCGGAACACTTCAAAGAAATTCTTAACCGTCCACTACCTCACAGTTTAATAGATTTTGAAGCTGAAACACCAGCAGCAGAATTAGATGTAAATTTAGATGACTTCACCTTGAGTGAAATAGAAACCACCTTAAAGCTAATGACCAATAACAAGGCTGCTGGAGAGGATAAGTTAACAGCTGAGATCCTCAAGGCAATTGATAGCCATAATTTAATACATCTCCAAAAAATGTTCAACATCATTTGGAAAACAGAGAAGACGCCTCATAAATGGAAAAAAGGAATCATTGTTAAGATCCCAAAAAAGGGCAATCTTAGAGATTGTAACAATTGGAGAGGCGTGACACTTTTGTCAGTTGCCTCAAAATTATTCTGTAAAATCATCCTAAATAGAATAAAGGATTCAATAGATACAGTAATGCGTGAAGAACAGGCTGGGTTTAGAAAAGGGAGAAGCTGTCTTGACCACATTTTCACTCTACGACTTATATTGGAGGAACACATTGAAAAGCAAAAACCTTTTGTACTTAACTTCATCGACTTCAAAAAAGCATTTGATAGTATTCATAGAGATTCTTTGTGGAAAATTCTGAAGCAATATGGCTTACCATCAAAAATCATAAATATTATCAAAGACATGTATGATGGTTACACATGCGCAGTTCGAACAGAGGAAGGACTGAGCGAATGTTTCCCAATAGAAACTGGGGTTAAACAAGGATGTATTTTATCGCCCTTGTTATTTGGAATTGTTATGGACTTCATAATGAAGAAATGCTGCACTGGTAATAAAGGCATCGAATGGATACAAGGAGACCATTTGGAGGACCTGGACTTTGCTGATGACATAGTTCTCATCAGCAATCAGATAAAAACGATGCAGGAAAACACAAATGAACTATCATCAATAGCCAGCAAAATTGGGCTTGAGGTCAATCATGAAAAGACTAAAGTCATGAAAAGTTTAATTCCAACAAGTGACAAAATATACATGGAAAACAAACCAGTAGAAGAGATCGATCACTTCATCTATCTTGGAAGTCACATTGATCGAGAATGGGATACGAGCAAAGAAATTAGAATCAGACTGGCTAAAGCAGCAATGTCTTTCAGAAGCCTTGAAAAGTTGTGGAAATCAAAACTCATTAGCACAAACACAAAACTTAGGCTATTCAAATCAAATGTACTATCAACCCTTACATATGCGTGTGAAAGCTGGAAAACAACAAGAGATATAGAAACAAAGTTGAACGCATTCGAAAATAAATGTCTAAGGAAAATACTTGGTATAGAATGGAACGAATTCAAAACAAACGAGGAAATTAGAGAAATCGCCAATCAACCACTAATATCTTCAGTAATAAAGAAAAGACGATGGTCATACGTTGGACATGTGATGAGAAGAGATAATAATCGAATAGCAAAGCAAGCCCTCATATGGGAAACAACAGGTAAAAGAAAAAGAGGAAGACCCAGGGAGACACTGAGAAGAACATTGATGAGAGAGGCAAGAGCAGCAGGAATCGGCTCCCTCAATGAGATAGAACTGCTTGCACAGAACAGAGACAGATGGCGAGATTTGATAAAATATCTTTAAAAGAAAACTGCTAGAACAAAAATTCATATAGGAGAAGGTGTATCTTGGTCTACGCCCTATGGGCCGGTTACGGCTCGAAAGGTCAATAGATAGATATATATATATATATATATATATATATATATATATATATAATTCAGCATTTTCAAAGTAAAGAGGGCAAGTGAATGAAGATCACCAAAAGCAAGCAAAGTTGTGAAGTAGAAAAGGAAAATTGATAAGGTATTTAAAAGAAGGATAAAAAAAAAAAACTAACCCTGTGGCATTTATCACATTTCTGGTGACTGAGGGACTAAATAATTAAGGTCCCATGCCCAGTGCAGTCACCACAAAGCGTTCAGATAAAACATTATTACACCCTCAATAATAATAACATTTTGTTTGACCCTACCTTACCCGATCTGGAGAACAACAGTTTTTTATACATTTAGTCACATACTTAATAAAAAATTAAAAGAAACTCACTCACAGCTCATTTATTTATGGCACTGATGATCATTTATTGTTAATGTTGGTGTTAAATATTAAAACATTCAGTCTATTGTTTGTTCTAACTTCCTTTGTGCTACCATGTCCACATAAGTAAGTTTTGTCTTATAAGTATTAACTTAAATAGTTTGGTTTCTTAAGCACATAAAAAGACCAAATTCTTGAAAAGATCAAGTTGGTGAAATTGCATAAATTGACAAAATCTCCTAATATGATCTTCAATAAAGAAACTGGTGATGATCCCAAAAGCACTGAAAACCTTCCAAGAATAGTAAGCTAGATAACCTGAGGACAATTCTAGTGTAGCTGTACTATAATTCCCAGAGCGTAGTGATCCAGGGAATACCATCACAATGTAATATACAGGGGAATTGAGCATGCAGATAAACTAGCCAAATAAGGAGCAAAACTGCCATAAGAAGACCATCTGATCTGCTAAGTTGGAAATCAATCTATTATTATTATTATTAAAGGGCAATACCATTCAGAGTGGAGAGACCACCCAAAATAGAATGAGGTGAACGGATATCAACTCTCAAGGAGAGATCAAGTTATCATATACTGCCACCAAATGGCCACAACAGAAAGAGGCACAACATGTACTCCAAATTCAAGATAGGTACCACCGGTCTGTGCCATTGCACCTTAGCAGATAGAACAGCAAAACACATTCTACAAGACTACCTCTAGTTCACAAAATTGAGGAAAATGTGGCCCATGCCAACGACATAGGAAGAAAAACTTATTGGTGCAACCAAAACCTTGAAACAGTCAGCAAATTTCATAACAGAATCAGGAATCCCAGTCCGAATGAGAATCATGATCACAGAAGAAAAAACAAAAGAAATATATTGCTATTTTATTATCCAAATAGAACACATTGAATGTTCTCACCATATTCCCCACCTTTATTCATTCATTTGGTAATGTCACCACATCGAAGGTTGGTTACCATGCCTTGTCTTGTAGTGCATGTTCTCTCATTTTTACCTATCCATCTTTTGATGTTATCAGTCCAATTTAGTCTTGGTCTGCCTCATCTACCGTGCACTTTCCCCTCCAAGACGAGGGGATCCTTTTCTAGGGATCCTCTTCACGTGTCCAAAAATGTAAGCTGCCTTATTGTTTATAAAGTAGTTCTTTGTTTTCTTCTATCCACACAATTCTCCAATTTGTTCCATAAACCTACATTTCAAAGGATTTCATTTTTGTCACTTTGTATATTTAAGGTTCCATGTTTCTGTACCATGCAAGAATGTTGAGTAGATACAGCACCATAATCATTCTCTTATTTGATTCTGGAGTTATTTGCTTTGATATGAGTATATCTTTCATGTTCTTTAAATGCATTTAAAAAAATTCCTATTCTTTTGTTTATTAGTACCCCATTATAGATGTCTTAAAATCTAAGCTGCTAGTTCTCTTATTGTCATAGGAAAATGAGTGTCCAGGAATAAAGAACCATGAGAGCCCAGACGGCTTGAGGAATCTAAACACACCAACCATTAATGTCATTGCTGCTTATTTAAACCTATAGCAGCTTGAATCAAATACAACATGATAAAATGCTTTATTTAAATGTTGTACCAGACATCACTTTATCATCAATTACTGTTTCAACTCACATTTTCACACTTTCGTAGATGAAGAACATTCTTGAACATTTTACAAACATATTTTAACCCATATGCAGCAACATAGATATCAAAGTGTTCTGTACTTTTGTGCTTCTCACTGCACAGTACCATTTTCTTGTTTGTTTTATTGTGTTGCTGAAGTATCCATTACAATATTTTGATTTTCCAAAATTTAGTGAGCATCTGGTATATATAATGGTCTATATATATATATATATATATTTTTTTTTTTTTTTCATTCAGATTAAGCAATGGCTCAGCTGTATATTTTTACATCAGAATGGTATTTTAGCTATAATCCTAGAAATGTACAGCATTCATAAGTTCTTAGTCTATTACATTTCTCTCATTCTTAAAAGTGATGTTTCACAGGAGTGGTTCCAATTTGTGGCGTCTTACTTATTACTTCGGGGGTTGTGAGAAAAAAACAGTTTAAAGATTGACTAATTTGACATTTTTTGGTGTGGAGTATTCAAATCCTCATGATTTTTCCCCCCATTTGCCAGTATTCACCTCTGGCAAAGTCCCTAGAGGATAGGAACTTAATTTTGCGTGTTAATCTGTTCTTCCCTGGCAGCCATGTGCACATGGGTCCCTTGCGCACAGATAGATAACCGCATATTTGGAGGTATTCATATTTTTTTTCTATCGATGAGTAATTGATATTTCTAGCAGGACCTCACTATTGAGACTGGGAAGTGGTTGCCACAGAGAGAAATCACAAAAAAAGAAAAATAAATACAAATCTCAATTGGTGCAGCCAATATTTGAACTCACAACCTCTCCGTCTCAAGATCTGTGTCTTGTCCCAAAACCAACCAGTCCCCCAAATCCCCACTATAAATGTTAGGAAAACTGAAGCTAAAAATTCTTTTAAATAAACATGAATGTACCAAAGAAGAATAATATATGGGTTATATATATTCCTCAAATAAACAAGCCAGCTAAAAATACCAGTGTGAAACAAATGTACTTTGTATCACTTCACAAACAAATAAGATACGCACAAAAATAGTGCTATTGACAAACTATATATAAAGAAATAGAAACAGGGACTGAAATTTAACAGTATATACAGAAGTGGCCCACTCAAAACAAGTAGTTTCTTCTCCTACTCAATAACTACTTCATTCATTTACCTTAATGTTTCATCACAAGCACTTTCAGTCTCATCTCAACAGTTTGCTCAAACACAGACTATATCCTCAAATCTCTAGCTCCTTGTCCACTTACTACACTTAAATACACACTTCTGGTCCATACTGTAAATACACACTTATGGCCATACATATAAATATGTCAGCCATGAATTGAGAAGAATTAACACTGGAATAAAATAACAAGCCTACAAAAGTAATAGAAAAAAAAAAACATAGGCCAACATGGAGAGACCCTTAGAAGGACACTGATAAGAGTCGCAGGCAAGGACAGCGGACATCAATTACTTTAAAGAAATTAAGAAGCTCACACAGAACAGGGACTCGTGAAAAGTACACTGCTAGCCCTGTGTGACATTTGATGACACAGGAATAGTGACTTCTCTTGGAAATTATATATTTCTTCAACTTCTTTGGTTTCATTTTAAAAAGTATATACTCTTTGCACATTTATTTGCTAAAACTAAAACTCACTCTTGATTACAACAGTTTTCATTATCAAGTAAACAGCAGCAGCACACACACACACACAGAAGTGGAAAAAGTATAATAAACTGAAAAGATTTCAACGCTAGTAAATTTAGATACTAAAATACTATTTCTTCTATTTCCTCTGCCTCTGTCATCTTTCAACATTGAGGGAAAATAGAATGTTCAGTCATGTGCCTCCTGTGTGGTGTTCATCATGAGTTCTGCTACTTCATTAATCCATTACTGTCTTCTTCAATATTACATCCCTGCAGTGTCAAAATATGTGTCATAAATCACAAATGGCTTACAGCATACCTCACCAAAGTCTGATTTTGGGCCAGCTTCTCAACCTGCTTAACTTAAGGGAGTCATGCCTGCTACCTTTACCTTTCTTATCAATGTTTTTTTCTGTCTCCTGGGGTCAGCCTCTTCTTTTTTCCATCTCCATTTTCTTTTTTCTCATTTCTACTGAGTAGTAAAGCGCTTGGGGGGAGAAGAGAATATGCTGTCTGGCGGCAATCGTGTTACATGTCAAAACCGTTGAATTTGTTGTTTCTTAATGGGTTTTTTTTTTATAAATGAATAAAACATTATATCTCTCTTCATTACATCTGTGTCACATCTTCTAAAGTACACAATTACTAACTCATGATTAAGTCTGTGACAATCTCAGACACTTGACACTTCTAACAGTACTTATTGATTATTGAACTTAACTTTTTCTTCTTCTGACAGTTCATTCGAATTATTAAAATAGACTATTTTTATATCTAAACTTTTGTGTTTCTTAAAAGCAAATACAATTTAAGGACTCAAAATATATGTGAGAGCAACCATTTCTCAATTTTGACAATAGCCATTTCATACTCTTACTCTTCATTAATGTTTTTTTTTCATTATAGAATCTGTAATAAAAATGTGGATCTAAATAAGCAGAAACATCATGTTGGCTATTATTTAAGTATAAACATTATGTAAATGTGGGAGCCGCGATAGCTCAGTGGTTAGTGAACTGGACTACAAAGGACAAGAGGCTGGGTTCAATCCTGATTGATGACTTCCGGAATCACCCAGCCTTAAATAGGTGCCTGATTTTTCTGGCAAAGTAAAGCAGCACTGATGTAATACCGATCACATTAACCCCAAAAATCATCTGCCAAAGGTCTATAAAAATTATGGTCACTAACACCATATTCCCTATACGCCATTTGGCGTGACGGGGCACTTTACTTACTTTTTATTATGTAAATGTAACAGTAATAAATATTTTTTTTAAATATGGTGTGTGTGTGTGTGTGCGTGTATTTTTTGTAAGTTGCAATCTTATAAAAACTACTTGGCTAGAGAAGGACTGGTATCTCCCCTACCTACTAGCAGTGGTTTCAAAACAATATAATGGTGCCTGCTCCAGAAAGGTAAATCTGAATGTGTGTTCCCCAGTGTTATTCAGCTACCTTCTTCGAATGTTCTAAGGCTTTGAATCACTCTTTTATGAATTGAAAAATATGACTGTCAAAAATAAGGTACAGTGAAAAAACCGTATATTAGTCCCTGCTTGGTAAAAACTGTCAATCAACTGGCATTAGTATGATAAGGGTTAAATACCTTTATTATAAGGACAGATGATGAAAATGAGAAATTTTGTAAATTCAGAAGAATAAAATTAAACTTTACAAATGAAAAAAAAACACTGCTTTGCTTGATTGTGTTCACCCAATGACTAAAGGAATACACCTCATCGTCATCTTCCCTGAAAAGGACGTTAAGTGGGTGAGTGTGCGTTATGTTGTTGTTTGCAGTAAAATTGTGATATATGCACCTTTAGGCCCAACATCTTCAGCACAGAACACTGCTTTATCAACAGGCACTGAATTAATATATTTTCATTGTACAAGAATGCAATAACACTCTATTAATTTTGAAAAATTTACACTAACATTTTCCTCAACCTCATGACACATTCAAAATATCCTTTACACTGAGATGATATCTTCATTAAAGAAAAGAATTTTTTTTATAACACTATAATGAGCCCAGAAGCACTGCAAATATGGACACTTTTATCATCAATTTCTCATGGAATAATGGTTTTCAAAAGCCATATACTTGTAGAAACTTGTTCATGTCTTTGTTTTCAATAGTCTTAGTAGGCAGCTCTATTTAAAATCTGCTTAAGTTATCTCTTACAACACACATAATAGCTTATAATTTTACATATACTTTTTCCCTATGGTGCCCTTAGCAATACACAAGGGAGATTCCCCTATTAACTAAAATAACTTCTCAAACTCCCCTTTTATGTAGAACCCTTTTGATGTAATATAATATATCAAGCTGAAAGTGACTGTGCATAAATTACCTTGAAATAGGATCATCTGTGCACCAGTGAGAAGAAACAAAATACTTGCTGTTTAACCCTTTAATAAATTTATGCTCTTCTTTCAATGTTGAAATTGTTAGCATTTTTTTTGTTTCAAACTTGTCTGACTTGTAGGCAGCTCATTTTACTTTGTGAGATTATGCCAACCACAAGTTCAAACAGCTTTAGTTTGTTATATACAGAGTGTGTTTATCAAGGGATACATGAGAGCTGAGTTGAACTTGAAGCTTAATCAAGATAGCTAAAAAGTAAAGTCTGTGACGGTAGATGGGGCGAAGAATCAGAAATGATTAACGCCCCACAAAGTGAAAACAGCACAGTGTGTTGTACACAAGAGGCAGCATATTCAGGGCATGAAAGACGAATATGGCTGACCACCATGAAAAAGATTGGAGCCTCATCATGTACTATTCCAAAGAAGGCCATGGAGAGAAATTATAACTTATGTCAGAAGAAAGACCTACGAATATATACATAGAACTCTTTACCAAGAAGGAAAATCTTATTTTAGAAGTAGAACGATTAAACATAGATATTTTAGGCATATCAGAGACAAGATGGAAAGAATGTGGGTACATACAGGATGAAAAATAATTTATATATTCAGGCAACACAACAGAATATCAAAGAGGTGTAGGAATACTAATAAAAAGAGAGCTACAAAAGTATATAAGTACCCACAGGACATACAATGAAAGGATTATACTACTCAAAGTGAAAACAAAACCATTCAACACAGCAATAATATGGACATACGCACCTGCCCAAGACTATGCAGATTAACAAATAGAGGTATATTATGAAGATCTATATAAAGTTATGAAGCATGTGAAATCTTCGGACATTTTGATTGTAATGTGTGATATGAATGCTAATGTAGAAAACTTCTATATGAAACCATTATAGGAAATCATGGTTTAGAAAAAAGAAATGAAAGAGGAGAAAGATTAATACAATTCTGTGAAGAAAACATGTTGATAATATGTAACACCTACTTTGAGCAAGAGAAAAGGAAATTACACATGGAAAAACCCTAGAGATATAAACAAAAGACTAATTTATCAACAATACCACTAAAAATAAAAGCTTTAAATCTCATCATCATCAAGTACCAAGCCTGCTGGCGTAAGTGATCCTGTCACTCCACAACTTTCGATCACGACAGTTATTTATCATTTCTGTTGTTGACCCTCTGCCAAGCCATTCTCTTAAGCTGTCTGGTATATTTTCTCTTTGCTTCTCTCTATCTCTTCGTCCTTCAATTTCACAGTTGTTACAATATATTCCAGCTGTTCTCTTCTCATTACATAGCCAAAAAATGATGATTGTTTCTTCCCAATATTGGAAATTCTCTCTTTTTGCATTGGCCTCTTTCAGAACTTTTTCATTACTCTTCTTAGCTGTCCATGGTATTCTCAAAATTCTTCTGTAAAACCACATTTCTACAGCCTCCAGTGATTTTTTTGTCTGTTGTCCTATTGTCCATGATTCAATCCATATGTTAAAACTGGTTCTACATAACATTTAAGAACTGTTTTTCTTGTTTCTATTGTCAAAAATGGATAGCATAGTATCTAAAACATGGACATTAGACAAGAAAACAGAAAAAAAAATTGAAGTCTTTGAAAGGTGGATTTACAGAATGGGAAGAATTGTATAGAAAGAAAACAAATGACGAAGTCTTAAAACTAAAAATGAAAAGAGAACTGCTAAACACAATTAAAAAAAGACGAATGAGATTTTTCGGGCATGTTAAAAGACATGGCAGCCTACTGAAAGTCATCTTGGAAGGGAAAATACAAGGTAAGAGAGGCAGACCAAGACTAGCATGAACAAGTAACGTCAAAAGATGGAAAAGTCAGCCTATGAGAACCTGCGCCATCAAAGCAAGAGACAGAGCAGAATGGCGCTCCATGGTACCCAACCTTAGATGTGGAGATGGCTCTCAATAATGATAAGTTAAAAAGTTAATGTTTATTGATGATGTGCTATATATCGAACTCAGAACTGAAGATGAATCATGGCCCTCTTCTAAAAACATGAGTCTCAGTGATCTGTGTATTGTTTCTTTCAGAGGCCCACTTATTAAGCATGTTTTATAATGTAGATATGTAATTTATACTTCTCACATTTTGTAACAAAATAATATTCACTTCAATTTTATATAATGAAAGCTATATCAATATATTAGTGCTGGTGAAAAGGTGGTGTAAGGTTTCTTCTTTACAAGCAAATAGAGCCATTGTCTCATCAATTAAATTAAATTTTCTTTACTCCTAGACATGTAAGCCTCAATCAATCTTTTTCTCTTTGTGTATACTATTTTTCATTCTCTACTTTGAAAAAAAAGAACACCAAAAATGAAGCAGCAATGCACCAATTTTAACTCCTTTACTGATAATGTGGCCAGTCGTTTGACTGTTAATTTTTTTTTAACCTGAAAAGCTTTGGATTCACCAAGCTTCTTAATAAAGTGACCTCAGGCTATCTCTTGGAAAGCAGGATGCACAAATGTACTACTGGCAATTGAAGAATGTGTATGCTAAACCCCCTCTAAGTGCGTAACAATATCAAAATTAAGAATAAGCATGGATACATTGTGGTGGTGCAGTGTCCTTGTCTACCTCTACTATTTGTCTAAATAAACCATTCTTAACATTTGTTCCATGTCATTTTTGTTAGTTTAGCTTAATTATTTGTGATCTGCTTTGCCTTATTTGTTCTCATAGAAGATCTTTTGAGTAAACACTAGGGATTGTTGTTTGTATTATCAATAAAACACTATTATTTAGTGTTATATTACTGTAATATTCATCATCAAGTACTGGGCCTGCTGGCGTAGGTGATCATGTCTCTCCACAACTTTCATAGATCACATATCATAGATATCATACAATATTTTTGTTATTATTTATATTCCAAAATCACCCATGGCTTCAATCTATTCTTTAGTCATATTATCTGGTCCAGGAGCTTTTCCTGCTTTCATATTGCACAAGGCATATTCCACTTCTTCTTTGAGTATTTCTGGTCCTTCTCCATAATCCTTAATATTTACTTCTGTTCGCTCATCATTTTAAAGATCTTTAATGTATTCTGTCCATCGTTCCCTTATGCATTCTTGATCAATGAACAGTTCTCCTTCCTTAGATCTTAAACATCCAGTTTTTTATTGTATTTTTCTTTCTGTCTCTGCACTGTCCACCACATGTACACCAAACTGAACATAGGTACCACAAGCCTGTGTCAGTACACCCTAGCAGATATGACAGCAAAACACATTCTACATGACTGCCTCCAGTACACCGACTGGAGGAAAACATGGCCCCTGCCAACTACCTTGGAAGAGAAACTGTAGTATGGTTATGGTACAACCAAAACCTTGGAGGCAAAGTCGCCTCCCAGCAGCAGAGTTGGAAGTTGTCAGCGACTCACAGCTGATGGCTTGCGACAGGATTTGTGAACCTGAAACATCCAGACTCTACTCCACTTCACCTTGATGCCTCTAGTAACAGACTAACCTGTCTAATCTGGCCAAGTGAGTAGGGATCGAAGAGGGAAGACAACCCGGCATTAAAAAATAACATGCTGAAGTTGGATGTGTTGGGCCAAAGGGCACAGATATCACAGTTTTGTTGCAAGCTACAACACAATGCAGACGCACCCACTTAACTTTCTCCTAAGGGCAGATGATGAAAAGGTGTATTTCTTTAGTCATCGGGCAAATGCAAGCAAGCAACCAAAACCTTGAAACAGTCAGCAGATTTCATAAGAAAATCAGGAATCCCAGTCCGAATGAGAATCATAATCACAGAAGAAAAAAAGAAGAAATATATTACTATGTCATTATCTAAATGGCACACATTGAATGATCTCAACATATTCCTCCTTCGTTCATTCATTGGGTACCGTCACTACATCAAAGGCTGGCTACCATGCAGAGCCATTTCACTCTGTCTCTTGTCTTGATAGTGCATGTTGTCATAGGTTTACCCATTCATCTTTTGATGTTATCAGTCCATTTCAGTCTTGGTCTGCCTTATCTACCTTGTACTTTCCCCTTCAAGATGACCATTACTAGGGTGTAGTACCTATTCACATGTCCCAAAAATGTAAGTTGTCTTATTGCATCAGATTTCATAAGAGAATCCAGAATCACAGTCTGAAAGAGATATGCTATTAGACCTGTTATCACATTCTAACTTCATTGATGTATTCTATCTATCTATTGACCTTTCGAGTTGTAGCCGGCCCATCGGGTGTAGACTCAGATACTCCTCTTATCTAAATTTTATTTTAGCAGTTTTCAATCCTTGTAAAGATCATTGGTGTATTAGGGGCTCATATTCAAGTATATTACAGGAAGGTGACAATTTTGTTAAAGAAGGTGCCCCAAAAACTTGCTATATATATTCTCTTTAAGGAAATCACCATATCCATAAATTTAGGCAAGCAAGTATAAGCAGCGTTCAAAGCTCACTATAATGGTGGGTGGGTGGGTGGGGGGGGGGAGGGAGACATGGGTCAGCATTCACCCTACAAGAAAAATTTCTACATCAAACCAAGACCCAGTCTTGCCAAAGGTAGTGTGCCAGTCAGGCACAGTTTTAAGACTAAGAGAAAAATCAGAATTCAGAACACAAAATACAAGTTTTGACACAGTGACTGACATATGTTATATCATGGTGTCATTCCTTTCCTCATAATGAAAACAACACAGCAGATAAAATTCATATAATCAAACAACTTGAAGAATCTTATTAATTCTGTGGTTACATAAAAATTGAAACACACAACATTTTAGAGACTAGTGTACTTACCATATGAATTGTTTCTGGATATATAGCCTCTGTTACAACTCCTCTATTCTGTGTGACATACTCCACCATTTCATTCAAGGCAGCCCTTTTGACCTCCTTCCATTTCAAATCACTGAGTGGATCTTGCACAAAGTCAAACAACACACAACATTGTCGTACTTTCTGTATAAACAACTCTTCTCTTTCTGCAGGTGCTGCATCTGAAGAATTAAATAAACAGAACCAATTATCACACATTAAAATAAACAAAGCAATATAAGCATATTTTAGAGAGAAAAAAAGCTATCACATGCACAAAAGTCTTTGTCAATAAAAGTCCTGACAGAGAGTGATCGTTTGTAGAACAGTCATGCAAAATACAAACACTCCAGCATTGCTCATTAAGGTGCAGCAACAAACATTAAATCAGTAACAGTTACAAAGCTGTTTACATTCCTTTCTGTGGATAAGATTAAATATATATTATCTATAGTTGCGTATTGAAGTCGGATGTAGTGGGTAGAAATGCGAAAATATCATAGTTCTACTGCAAGCCACAGTACAATGCATTTACACCCACTTAACATCCTTTCAAGGGCAAATGATGAAAGGATATAACTATTCCTTTAGTCATGGGTGAACATAAACGATCAATAATTTCAATAATTTACTGTTTAAACATATATCAATAATCCATTTCTTTCCTCATCAAGGCCAGCTCCTAGTCGTGGGGATGGGGCTCAACAGTCAACAGGGACTGAAAATCAAGACTGGTCAGGCATTCCTACATCCTAGCAAGACCACAGTCTGCTCTAGCAAGTTTAAGTGCTGAAGTTAAAGGCAACCAGCCAAAAGGTGCACAACAATCAGGATGCCACGCACCACCCACGCCAATGGGAAGTATGTCCATAACCGCAAATCGATATGGCACTCGCCCTGTGATGAACACTCAGGCAGGTGCAGCGCCGGGCCCTCAGCCTCGAAAGGGCCCAACCTCTGTTACTAGATGTCTTTCTCAACCGTTCTGTGGAGTCAGGAGGCGAGAGAATAGAGCTATTGGTCAATCCAAAATAAAGACGACTCAAAATAATGCACTGGAATGCTGAAGGTATTAACAGCATAAGAGATGCGTACAGTAAAAAGATAGAATTAGAAAATATCCTGCATGAAGAACAAGCAAGCATATGCTGTTTGCAGGAAACCCATCTAAACAATGACATAGCCTTGAAGATTAGGGGATACCAGTGCTACCGATCTGACAGAAAAAACTGAAAAAAAGGCGGAATATTGACACTTGTAAAGAACAACATCAATGCATGTCAGATTGAAGTGTATATGGATGGGGTGGAATATCAAATACTGCACCTCAGGACAGAAAACACAGACTTTCACCTACTTAACTACTACTGTCCGAGTGACCGTCCACTAGCACTAGACAAAATTACATTAAAAGAAAGAATAATTGTATATGGAGATTTTAACAGCCATTCACAGAGCTGGGGCTATGAACATATGTACAAGAGAGGTGAAGAACTTGAAAATTGGCAGGATGACAATGAGCTTATACTATTAAACCAGACAAAAGATCCACCAACATTCTACTCCAGATCATGGCATACCGCATCTACACCAGACCTTGCTTTCCATTCACCAGATCTGGATTGGAATATTACACGTATTGTTGGGAAACAACTTGGTGGCAGCGACCACCGACCAGTCTTTTTAGTGGTGCAAAATGAGGCCGTCAGGGAGAGCAGCACTCTCTCCAGATGGAATTACAAAAAGGCAGACTGGAAAATGTATCAACACTACACCAGTGTACTGACTAAATACAGACAGAGACATCAACAAAATAGCTGATGAATTCAGTAGATTAATAATACAAGCTGCCAGTGAAACAATACCTAGAGGGGCTCGGAAACAATACAAACCATACTGGAGTAGTGAACTAGAGCAACTGCACAATGACATGGAAACATCTCGAAAGCAAGCAGAAAATAACCCTTGCCTTTTGAAGAAACTGAGAAATTATGGAGTAAATGTCAGGATGTACAAATGGGTCAAAGCATACCTGCATAACAGGAGAGCCAGAGTGCAACTGGATGGTCTTAAGAGTAAGAAGGTCTTACTGCGCCAGGGCGCTCCACAGGGTGGGGTACTATCTCCAACACTTTTTCTGATCTACATCAATGACCTAGTTACTGAACTACCACATGGCATCAAAGTGGCAATGTATGCAGATGACTTGATAATGTGGTGCACAGAGGAGTATGCAACAGTGGCCTCCAAATTGCTACAAAGAGCTATGAATGCACTGAATTCATGGACAAATAGATGGTGTATGAGCATCAATACAGACAAATGCAGTACTACACTTTTCACTCTCTCCCCAAAACAAAAAGGCAGGAGCCATCTACATAAACAATGAGCATGTGAATGAAGACATACAAGCTACATATCTCAGAGTTACATTTGATAACAAACTATCTTGGAAACAGCAGATAAATAAGGCAACCCAAAAAGCAAGGAGGAAATTGGCTATTCTAAGAAAGCTGTGTGGAACCACATGGGGTGCGAGTGGGAAAATACTCAGTAAAGTTTACCAACAGAGTATACGCCCACATTTAGAATATGGATCATCTGCATGGTGCTCAGCATCAAACACCATACTGCAAGAACTGGATAAAGTACAAAACCAGGCACTTAGGGTCATCACAGAAGCAATGAAATCAACACCAAAACTGGAGATGAGAAATTATGGAGGATACCAGCACTGAGAGAACGGAGGGACACAAAGGTGCTGATATAGGCAGAAAAATGTCCATGCATGTTGAGACATCCAATGAAGGTCCGATTCCAAAATCTTGCATTGGGACGACGAGAAGCAGTTTCATCCACCAAGCCAAGCGTATTAGTAGACAAACACCAGACATGCCAAGAGTTGTTAACCTCCTACTGCCCATACCAGAACAGACTCCCTGGACAGAGGAATCAGGATTATCAATACAAATACGGACAGAAGTGAAAGGTATAGTTGACAAAGAGGAACAGAATAGTCTACAGTGAAAAACTATAAGTCTCAGTTTTCTGGATGAAGAATACCCACAAGACCTATGGATTCGTGTGTACACAGATGGATCAGCACAGAATGCAGTAAAGAATGGGGCAGCAGGTGCATATATCTATCTATTGACCTTTCGAGCCGTAACCGGCCCATAGGGCGTAGACCAAGATACACCTTCTCCTATATGAATTTTTGTTCTAGCAGTTTTCTTTTAAAGATATTTTATCAAATCTCGCCATCTGTCTCTGTTCTGTGCAAGCAGTTCTATCTCATTGAGGGAGCCGATTCCTGCTGCTCTTGCCTCTCTCATCAATGTTCTTCTCAGTGTCTCCCTGGGTCTTCCTCTTTTTCTTTTACCTGTTGTTTCCCATATGAGGGCTTGCTTTGCTATTCGATTATTATCTCTTCTCATCACATGTCCAACGTATGACCATCGTCTTTTCTTTATTACTGAAGATATTAGTGGTTGATTGGCGATTTCTCTAATTTCCTCGTTTGTTTTGAATTCGTTCCATTCTATACCAAGTATTTTCCTTAGACATTTATTTTCGAATGCGTTCAACTTTGTTTCTATATCTCTTGTTGTTTTCCAGCTTTCACACGCATACGTAAGGGTTGATAGTACATTTGATTTGAATAGCCTAAGTTTTGTGTTTGTGCTAATGAGTTTTGATTTCCACATATATGCATATATAGGGTACTCAAATAACACTAGGGATGTGAATAAAATAGGCAAAGGGAAATATTGTCACAATTATGATGCAGAAATACAAGCAATAAAGTTGGCAATAGAAAAACTACTGAACAGTAATCTTAGCCCACAGCCTGTAGTGTTTTTGACAGATGCAAGATCAGCTCTCCAAGCACTACAATCCAGAAAATTACCCCATCTGCAGACCTTATTGACTATGACTAAACTCTGCAAGCACCACAGGGTTACCCTGCAGTGGATCCCATCTCACTGTGGAATACCAGAAAATGAGAAAGCAGATCAGTTGGCAAAGGAAGGTTCAACAGGCGCACAACTAGGTACAACGGTTACATACCATCATAAGAAACAGATAATCAAATCAATCAGAAGACCACAAGCACCAAATCAGGATGCCTTTCATAATATGAATAGATATGAACAAGTTATCATTATTTGCCTCAGAACAGGACACAATTGACTCCATTGTCACATGTATACAAAATTCAAGATCGGCACATCAACTACATATACATGTGGACAAGCACCCCAGACTGCTGAACACATACTTCAAGACTGCACTGAATATAGTAGACTGAGGAAAATTCATTGGCCCATAGATACAACACTACCAACAAAACTATATGGGCCACTGCAAGAATTACAAAAGACAGTAAAATTTATACAGGAAACGACATTGCAGATATAGACAATACTTCCGGCGAACGAAAGATAGATAGATCCATTTCTTCAAATGCTGCAATAATCCATTTCTTCAAATGCCGCTTCCTCAATATCAAACTTTTATTGTTTCATGAAAGCAATTTTATCAAATGTAATCTTTGCATCAAATGACAATCACAGAGTGGTCTAGTTTATCATTTACATTTACCACTTCAGCCTAAAATAAATATTTCTCCTATCTGTGATGCCGACGCCAACCTATTCTTTAATTAGCTTCTGAACTAATAAATATCAGAAATAATAAATCCATTGAGTTCCTCAAAGTTTGAGGCAGATAAATAATTCAGCCACACATATCAGCCACTCTAGGCAAAAAAAATAAAATAATAAAAGCTATATTTCTGACCTTTTAACATCCAATGAGGCACAGACCACCAACAAGTGTTCTCCAATTCATCTTGTCCTTTGTCTTTTTCAGGTTTAATTCATCTTTGTGGTCTCTCTCAAAATTTGTTTCTGTTTCTAAATCTTCCCTGTGGGTTCCAAGGTTCAGCTATAAGTTGCTTTGTACTTTTACCACGGCTTATCATTTCTAATGTTGTTTGGCCATCTAATGTGAAGCATAATCCTTAAGGTATTAACAAAAGTCATCAAGTTTCCTTATATTCCAGGTTCATGTCCAATTTTCCAATCCATATGACAACCTATTGGGTCTTTATGTTGATGTTGTATATAATAAGCACACATGGATGCACATGTTCACACACAATGTCAACAAAGACTTTCGTACATAAATAATAGATGAATAGCTGGAGCACAATAAAATTGGTAGGGGGCGTAATATATTTCAAGAGTTTCTTATGTGCTGAATGGCATATTTAGTGCATGCTACATAGCAGTTGCAGCAAACATAGTTGCTAGCAATGTCCACAGTTGTCAAACAGTAGCGATGTGTAATCAAATTTATTGTGAAGAATGTTAAACCAGATGAGAATTTAAGAAGATTGCAGGCATGATATGGGGAGCAAACAAAATGTCATAGGCAGGCGTGTACAGATGACGTAAACTATTTTACAAAGGATGGGAGCTAGCAACAAAGTACATGGAAACATCTGTCCAACTGCAACCACACCAGTAATTAACTGCACATGTTGAGCATAAGATTCCGCAGAATTAGTGAATAACTGTCATGGATATTGTGTTGAGGTGATTATCAGTGTTGAAACAATCATTCATGAACACATGCTACTGCAAAGATTGTGTATGTTCCCCAACAGCAGACATTTGATCAAAAGTGGACATACTATGACCAGTCAATGAATTGGTTTAGAGTCAAAGATGATGAATTTTTGTTACCATTCATCATGTATGATAAATATGTTGCACATTTCACCCCAGAGACAAAAAGAAGTAGCACAGAGTGGTGATGGTGGCTTAAGAATACATAAAGCTACATGGGTGTCACCAGATCATAGAACAGAAAATCAAATTGATCACATATGTATTAATAAGTTTGAGTCATCCTTACAGAATGTAAAAGTATATAGAGGGGCAGATGTAGCCTCAGATCATCATCTTCTGATAGCCAAACTTAAACTTAAAAAATATACAACGAATAAGAGTAGAAAGTATTTCAATGTAGGGTTTCTTAAAGAACGAAGAATTAAAGATAAATCTGCAGTCACAATATCAAACAAATACCAAATCCTCCAACTAGAAAATACAATATAGAAGAACATTGGAAACAGGTAAATGATATATGGAAGAAGACATGCGAAGAAACCCAGGGGAAAGAGAAAAGCCAGAATAAGGCATGGGTGACAACAGATAAGCTGGATAAAATTAAAGAAAGAAAGAAGACATAAATAAAAGCAAAACGGGAAGTACTAAAGCCAAGACACAGAAAAACTTACACAGAGGTGAACAAAGAAGTGAGAAGACGCATTAAAAGGGATAAGAGGAAATATATAGATGTACTAGCTAAAGAGGCAGAGGAAGCAGCAAATAAAAGGAATATGAAAAAACTATACAACAGCATAAAGAAATTAAGTAGAAAATACAAGCAGATCAATGTCTTTATTAAAGATAAGAAAGGAAATCTGCTTAGCAATATAAAGGAACAAATGGAGAGATGGAAAGAGCACTCTGAAGAACTTTTGAACAGACCCGGCTCAAATAATGCTCCAGAAATACTACCAGCAGAAGAAAGAGTTACACGTTAACTGCGGAAAACCAAGCAAAGAAGAAATAATGAAAGTCATCAAGCTATTAAAAAATGGTAAAGCCACAGGACCAGATGAAATTCCTTCGGAAGCCATCAAAGCAGATATTAAGACCTCTACCAAGATGTTACATATTCTATTAGATAAAATTTGGGACAGGGAAGAAATACCTAAGGACTGGAAAGAAGGTTATATGATTAAACTACCAAAGAAAGGAAGTTTACAGGAGTGCACATATGATAGAGGAATTATGCTACTATCAATGCCAGGAAAATATTAAGCCGAGTCATTCTAGAGAGACTAAAAGAGGCCATAGAGAAACATTTGAGAGATGAACAAGCAGGTTTTAGGAAGAACAGATCATGTGCTAATCAAATAACTACTCTACATATAATAGTTGAACAAATTTTAGAACTATAGTCCCCACTTTATATTGGATTCATAGATTATAAAAAGGTATTTGATAGTGTAGACAGATGAATGCTTTGGAAGTTGCTGAGTCATTATGGAATCCCCATAAAGTTTATTAACCTGATAAAAACAATGTATGAAGGAATGAAATGTAGTGTGGTGCATGAAGGGCAGCTTACAGATGCATTTGAAATAAGAACAGGAGTAAGGCAGGAATGCCATCTATCTCCATTTCTCTTTCTACTGGCCATAGATTGGATTATGAAAATAACAACAGAAACGGAATCCAGTAGTCACTGACCAAGCAACTTAATAATTTAGACTTTGCTGATGACATAGCTCTCCTATCACACAGCCATCAGATGCAGGATAAAATGAGCATACTTGATGAGAGATCACAACAGCTAGGACTGAAGATTAATAGAGATAAGACCAACATTATGAGAATTAATACAGTTGGCAATAACCAAATAAAACTAGGAGAAATAGCTCTACTGGACGTACAATCTTACATATATCTAGGTAGTAATATAGATAAAGAGGGAGGAACAGAAAATGATACCAAAATAAGGATATCAAAAGAGAGAGGAGCTTTCATTGCACTGGGAAACATAGTCCAAAGAAATTAGGTTAAATACAAAAATAAAAATTTTCAACTCAAATGTTAAGTTGGTCCTATTATATTTCTGTGAAACATGGAGACCTTTTTTTGGAATCCCCAAGGGAATAGACAAAGAGGAGGAAGACAAAGAAATTCTCGGAGAAGACTGACAGAAGCAGAGATGAAGATGATGGGGAAGACATGGAATGATCTTAAAAGAATGGCAAGAAACAGAACGACTTGAAAGTGTTTGTTGTAGATCTATGCTCCACAGGGAGCTGAAAGGTAGAAGAATGAAAAGACCAGTTATGTTGCTTGGGAAGGTCATTCTTCTCCATAACAATGCCTATTCCAACATGGCTGATTTGACAACAACACTCACCAAAACGAACAGGGAGGTTTGCCCCACCACTCTCAAACTTCTAATTTAGCCTCCAGTGATAAAAGCATAAGGGGAGAAATCTATGAAAGATGAGGCACACCAAAATGACATCCTTCAATGGCTAAGATGGCAGTCCGGTTCTTTCTATGTTAAAGGAATCAGGGTGCCACAATGTGGGCGAAGGTGTGTGAATGCAGGCAGAAAATACCTGGAAAAACTGACAAGTCAAGTACTTGGGCTGTCCATTTCCTCTCATCATCATCATGTGCCGTACCGGTTGGTGTTGGCGATCATGTCCTTCCACAATCTTCTATCCACAGTGCATCATATGAGTTCTGTTGTTCCATTTCCTCTGCAGAAATAAAATTCTCATGCAACACTGGATGACCCTGGACAATATTGTATAATATGCAGGAGTCAATGAGTGCAACTGGGCTGAAAGTGGTTAATGACTCATAGCTGACTGCATGTGCCAAGATCAGTGATAACTGATTAAGATCCTTCTCTACAACCATAGATGTGGACTAACTAGTCTGGTCAAATGGGTAGGGATAGAGAGGTAAGACAACCTGGCACACAAAATTGCCATGCTGAAGTCAGATGCATTGTGCTAAAATACTCAAGATTTCACAGCTACAGAAAAACATATCTACACCCATTCAACTTCATTTGCACACTGAAGAGAAGAAAAAGACAAGAAAAATAAAGATTTTTTTAAATAACATAAAACAAGATAGTTTGGGGGGTTTTTGTTGAAGGATGTGCTCCAAAGGGAATTAAAAGGAGAAGAAAAAAATATGAATGGGTTAGCCATTAGTTGAATGTAGAAGTATATTATGTTACTGTTTGTTACTGAACAATTAACAAAAAAATACCTTTGAGAAAAGGAAGTTTCTGAAGCTCTCTGTTTTTAGTAACATTGAAGCGCGAGGAGTTTTGCCTTTTATCTCTCTTTATATGAGGAGGGCCAGGGTATTTAATTTTTGCTATAGATGTTGGTGGTGGATGAGATTCTGTCGCATTTTGTTGTGCTTTCTTTTTAGATGCCTAAAAGATAAAAAAAAATACAATTACATTCATTTACTAAATATTTTATGAGCCCATTGCTGTTTTATTGCTAAATTAATAATAACATATTTTATTGTTAAGAAATATGACAAGCCAATTGTAAACTAAAATCTACCCATGTTAAGCACGTCATTTGCACTGGTCCAAAGTAGAAAAGGTCACACAATAAGAGAAATGTATGAAAATCAAGAGTGAAAAATGAAGATAAATAAGATCATCAGCAAAACTGTAAAAAGTTATAATTGTAATAAAGAACATTTTACGCATTTTATCTTCTTTCTCTGCTGCTTTCTTGCGTTCGTCCGATGACTTAAGGAGTGTACCTCGTCATCATCTGCCCTTAAAAGGACGCCAAGTAGGCGTGTCTGCGTTGTGTTGTGGTTTACAGTATAACTGTGATATTTACACCTTTCGGCCCAACACATCTGACTTCAGCATGACATTTTTGAGTACCGGGTTGTCTTCCCTCTTCGATCCCTACTCGCTTGGCCAGACTAGACAGGTTAGTCTGTTACTAGAGGCAGGCACCACGGAAAGGTGGAGCAGGGTCTGGATGGTTCTGGTTCACCGATCCTACTGCAAGCCATCAGCTGTGGATCACTGACAACTTCCAGCTCTGGTGCTGGGAGGCGCCTATTCTTTCTCTAAAGTGTTTTCTATGATTCTGTTTGAGATTATCTACCTATATATGGGACCTTGTTACCAAACTTTTAGCTTTGTCCCTTGTTTTAGCGCAGTGCACAGATGATCTCTTGATACCTTAGTAGAATATAGTTTTTAAATGTTTTTTTTAAAATACATCTGCAAACACTTAAAAAAAACTTTATTATATTAATTTGACAGCTGTCATGTCTGTTACTCTCTTCAAGGGGGGAGCGGTGGTAGTTTGGCGTAAAGACTTATACATTTCAGAGGGCAACAAACAATTATTCAATACCACGTTTTTATAAACCCCGCCCTAACAACACCACTGTCCTTCACAACAAGCAGGTCCAATCTACCATCAAGGAACTGATCCGAGACAACCTACTTCCTTCACAACAAGCAGGTCCAAGCTACCATCAAGGAACTGATCCGAGACAACATCCTTCCTCCACAACAAGCAGGTCCAATCTACCATCAAGGAACTGATCCGAGACAACCTCCTTCCTTCACAACAAGCAGGTCCAATCTACCATCAAGGAACTGATCCGAGACAACATCCTTCCTCCACAACAAGCAGGTCCAATCTACCATCAAGGAACTGATCCGAGACAACCTCCTTCCTTCACAACAAGCAGGTCCAAGCTACCATCAAGGAACTGATCCGAGACAACATCCTTCCTCCACAACAAGCAGGTCCAATCTACCATCAAGGAACTGATCCGAGACAACCTCCTTCCTTCACAACAAGCAGGTCCAATCTACCATCAAGGAACTGATCCGAGACAACCTCCTTCCTTCACAACAAGCAGGTCCAAGCTACCATCAAGGAACTGATCCGAGACAACCTCCTTCCTTCACAACAAGCAGGTCCAATCTACCATCAAGGAACTGATCTGAGACAACATCCTTCCTTCACAACAAGCAGGTCCAATCTACCATCAAGGAACTGATCCGAGACAACATCCTTCCTCCAAGTGCGTCCCGCCTCATTATCCCCAATAGTGGTCTTGGGAAACCATCATTCTACATACTCCCCAAAATTCACAAGATCGACAATCCAGTATGCCCCATCGTGTTGGCGTGTGCTTGCCTGACTGAACACATATCCGACTATCTAGACAGTGTCTTCCAGCCCATGGTAGTTAGTCTCCCCTCATATGTTAAGGACACTAACCATACCTTGAGTATCTTCTCTCTCATCTCTCTCTCCCGTGGTCACTCATACCGACTTTTCGCCCTTGATGTTTGCTCTCGCTACACCTCTATTCCTCATTCTGATGACCTCCTAGCTCTACGGTTCTTTCTTGACCAGAGGCAACACCCCTTTGTTGATACTACCACTCTTCTCCGCCTTACTGAGCTTGTACTCAACCTCAACACCTTTGAGTTCAATGATAACTTCTATGACCAAGTTAGTGGAGTAGCCATGGGCACCAAGATGGGCCCTAGCTTTGCTTGCCTATTTATGGGTTACCTCGAACACCAAATTCTCAATTCATATCAAGGTCCCCTTCCCATTATATACCTCTGGTACATTTATGACTGCTTCGGACTTACCGATCTACCTGAGGATGACCTCTCCAGGTTTATCGACTACATTGGTAGCTATCACAAAGCTATCAAGATCACATCTTGTATACCCACCCCCTCTGTTACCTTCCTAGATCTTATTGTTTCTTTGGGCACTTCTGGTCTCCACACCTTGGTTTTCTATAAACCCACAGACGCCCATTGTTATCTTCTCTATACTTCATCACATTCACCTTCTTGTAGTGATTTAATTCCGTTCACACAGTTATTGCGTCTCCGTCGCATCTGTCAGGATGACCAAGATTTCCTCCAACAGGCTCACCTCATGTTAGGTTTCTTCAACCGTCGACTTTATCGAGATTTCGATCCTCCAGTCTGCCCTCAAGCGAGTCCTCCTTATTTCCCGTCCCGAGGCACTCACTCCTTCCAACCCCCCCCCCTCCCCTTGAGAGAACCATACTCACCCTCACAATTTAGCTGCTGTGAAAGATACTCAACCGCTACCATTCCATTCTCCTCTATAATCCCACTACCCGTCTACTTTTTAGTGATCCCCCCTGATAATCGCCTTCAAGCGCAACAGGAATTTGGGAGATATTCTGGTTAGGAGCCATCTCCCTTCTCTCTGACCATCAACACTTCGGGACGGCCCATTGTGGTTGGAACTGTATCACCTGTGCCTATGTGCACCCTACTGACTCAGTCTTATTCCCTAATGGACGGTTCGAGATCAAGCATGGCTTCACATGTGTGTCCCGTAACATCATTCATGCCATCATATGCCAACGATGCCACATGACGTACATTGGCGAGTCTGGAAGACGATTAGCGGAAAGATTTTGTGAACATCTACGAGATGTTCAACAGAATACTGGCACTCCAGTGTCTTCCCATTTCAACTCCCCAGATCACAAGGGCAAAGACGACATCCGTATCACTGGTATTGTCCTTTGTCACTCTGGCGACCGCAGCTGATTCGCTTTGGAGAACCGCCTCATAGTCCACTATAGCTCGCTGACCCACAAGGCATGAATGTATCACACTCGTACACATAGTTCCCTTTCGGTTACTCCTTCCCTTTTGGATAGCCTTTTCTACTGCCCATGTTTGGGCTCTTTAGTCTATCTACTATGCCATGCCATTCATAGCTCAACTCCACTAGTCCCCATTGAGACACTTCGGTGTTCTCCTACACCTCTTTTTTCTGTGCTACTTACCCCTCATATGTTTTTATTGTACCCCACTCTCAGCCTTTTGAGTACCTGTTATTCTACTGTTTTATTCTTTCTCCTCTGTTTTTTCACACTGACCCCGGTGTGTACTCTTCTGGTGATATGTGCGTTATGCGCACATTTCTACACATATATGATTGTCCCTGTATAGGTGTGCACATACATGTGTGTGCACATGCATGTGTGTGTATATTTATATATATTATATTGTATGTGTGTGCAGGTATGTAAGCATGTATATGTATGTATATGTAGGTGTATGTTGATATGTATAAGTAGGTGCATGTCTGTTTGTACGTGTATATATGTATACACGCATCTGTGTGTGTGTGTGTGTATACATGTATTTACGGGCCCTTAGATACTTTTAGACATTGTCAGTGTCTTTGCAGTCGAGGTTACCTAGACAGCGTTCCTCCCGCTCGTGTATTTTTAGAACCCTTCACCTGACCAGAGGGTATAATTACAGCTAGACCCGTGTGACTTGCCCTTTTCCCGTTCTGACCATGGTCCACGACACAGGGAAGTCATTTTTCTTTTCTTTAACCAATTTTGATTATTTTGTTTTGTTTTGGATGTTTCGTTACTAGTTAGCTATGTAGGATTAGTTTTATTTACTTACATATCTGTGTGTGCGTGTTGTTGTTCCTGCTGAAGGCCTATTGGGCCGAAACGTCGTTCAAATCTGTGTTGTCTACTAATCACGTAAAGCCATACTATTTTTTCAATTTTCCTTCCCTTTTTACTGTCCACCAGTTTGCCCCCGGTCTACCTTTCTTTCACATTCTCTACTGAGTACAGTGCAAGATAGTTCTTGTGATTGTTTCTGAACTCCCTGAAAACATGACCTATCCAGCTACTTTGTCTGCCTGTTATCACCGTGTGCATTTCCATTTAGGTTCAATATTATTATCAAGTAATACAAACCAGGATATGTAATCACAAGTGCAGTAGTGCTGTTTAATTATTTTCAGATATTCTAGGGCAGGGACTAAGATGCCCATGGTGAATGGGCTGAAAGCAGTTAGCAATTCACAATTGATTAATAGACAGATCATCTTTACAGAACATCAAATAATTCCAGAAGTGCTTGAATCTTTCCTCAGCATATACCTCAATGTGTATTGACTAATAACCCTAGTTCTGTCTTTATTTACCCTCTTCTTTGGTCGCATGCATAACGCTATTGTTGGCATCACTAACATTTTGTCTTGTGATGCCCTTGTAGTCTATCCATGGCTGTTGATTCATATTCATTTGTCTGGATCACTTACTTGTCCTGCTGTCTTGAAATCACTGAGAATACCAGTCCAGTCAATTGTCTGTCCATTTTCTACAATAGCTAACCCAGCAAGTCTGTCCACTCATTCATTCCCTCCTACACCCAAATTTTCTGACACAAACAAGCAAATTTTAATCAGCCCTGACCTCTTCAAACATTCCAACTACGGCCTTCAAAGCATAGAAATAGATCCTGTTACTATCTTTTGAGCATCACTGAGAAAGCATAATCATTGAGTGCCATCTCTGCATCAAAGGTTGGCTACCACGGAGCGCCATTCAACTCTGTCTCTTACGTTGATGGTGCAGATTGTCATAGGCTGACTTGTCCATCTTTTGATGTTACTCGTCCATGTTAGTCTTGGTCTGCCTCTGCCTCGTTTACCTTGTATTTTCCCTTCCAATATTACTTTTAGTAGGCTGATGTGTCTTTTAACATACCCAAAAATCTCATTTGTCTTGTTTGAATTGTATTTAGTAGTTCTCTTTCCAGTTGTATTATATTCCTAAATATTTAAATTTCACCACTTATTTTAGTTGTCTGTCATCTATATGTTGATGTTCTGTTTCTCTTTTGTGATATTTATGACTATTTCATGACTGTTTGTCAATTTAAAAAGAGTTATGAATTTCTTAGGGATTTGTTATGATAAAGAGCATTTATTAACAAGACTTATTGGGTCTCACTTGCATTCCTGGCATGGTCAGACATAATAATAAAACACTTTGGTTATTACCACGGTATGCCCCTTTCAATAGGGTAAAGACGCATATGATGTAAGCAAAATAGAAAATGGTGGAGTAATAGCAACAAATATTGAAGATGGCCAGTCATTTGCAAATTGCAAATAATTGGATGAACAGATCACATTGAAATATCCCACACTGAAACTAAATATCTATGCCATTTAAATAAAGAAGAGCTGATTTACTGACAATTACTATGAATTCTAAGAAACTGCACAAAAAATGACGCAAGCCATTATCAATAATAATCATTTGCAATTCAATGATGGTCATTTAAGTTCTGATAGCAACAAATTGGGTGGACTGATCACCATGAAATATGTCACAGTTATGTAAAAATGGATGCTGAATTTAAACCATACCAATTTATTAAATAAGACCATTAATTGGTGAGTAAAATTAAGAAAACTTCCTAATGAAGCACAAAAATCCGTTTTAAAAATGTGCCACTGGCAACTCTCACGATCTTCAAAAACTGCAATCTCCTATTGGCAGCGTACAACATAGTGAATGGCTTTGTAAATATAAGTCAGCGATTGAAGAGTCAATAAAATAGTTAAGAGTAAAGCAATATAGTTATTTTTTTTTATTTTTGCATTAAAAAAAAATCTTCTTCTTTTACCTTTCAGTGTCGAGCTAATCGAGTGTATTTTTTAAATAATTGCACGAAATTTGAAAGTGAGCTGAATAGTTACACTAAGTGATTTTTTCAAAAAAAAAACAAACAAACAAAATTTGGCTCCATCTCCCATTAAAATTACATTATGATTATGTCATTGTTTTTCTTAAGCCATCACCTATTAAAACCCCATCACCCGCCATAACTTCAGTGACCTGTTATTATGATATCATTTATTATTGTCCTACTTTAGCAGAAAACAGATGTTTTTACAATTTGCTTACAAATTTTTTTAATAACTGACAATGAATGCTCTGCACAATCATGACTGGGGTATAGATGGAATTGTACCCTCAATCATCATGGCTATCTGATATGATTACTAGTTTTAAATTTTGTTAGTTTTTATTACAAAATTATCTTTTAACATACCTAAACTTAGTCAGACAACCACTGTGACTGTCCACAGTTGAATATTAGACTCGAGTTACTAAGTTAGAACTTAGGCTAGACGTTAGTAATTTAGTTAACATATAATATTGTATTATAATTATTGTTATTACAATTAGAAATTAGCAGTTTATTTGAAATGTAATAGTTAAGTTAATCTACGCTATTACATTATTGCAGACACAGAGTCACTGAATTGAGTGATAAAATACTACTAGTCTGACTTTGAGTCTTACCATAAACAGTCAATGACTGAGTCATCAGTCTACATTAACATTCTTCTCATTAACCCTGACTTAGACTAATGTGACTATACAACTTAACTAACGACTTACAGTACACAGTAAGTAAGTGAACTTCAGAACTAAGTAGTTATGACTATTTTGACTACTAAACTTTCTTTTGTAAGAATAAGAGTTTTTAGACTGGTAAGTTGTATGAAAGAGTAAGACAGATCTATTTCAAAAGATTACTAAGACTAAAAGTGGATGATAATATAAAATTATGTATCATCATATCATATGATCATGTCTCTCCACTACTTTCAATCTTATCTCCTGAACATTATTATTTATTATTTCTGTTGTTGACCTTCTGCCACACCATTCTCCTAAGTCTAAGCTGTCTAGTATCTTTTATCTTAGTCCTTCAGTCTTTGCTTCCCTCCTTAATTTTACCAGTTGTCACAAATATATTTGCAGCTGTTCCCTTCTCTGAGTCAACTGAGTGAGTGAGTGGGGCCTTCTTCTCATATTTAGACACTTAATCATGGCTCCTACTCCTACTCTTATATTGATATTTATGTATGTATTATTTGTATATTATTATATAATATTATTATTAATAATTATTTTTTTATACTATTACTCAATACTCAATTACTGGAAATTTAAAAAGTATGTTAAATATAAATTGAGCAGGATTTTAGAGTTTTATATAGTCTGGGAACTCTGTAAGGAAATTAATATAAATACTTATGCGAGGAACTGTTTATTATTTAATTAATACTAATAGTGAGTTTAGTTTAGCATAGAAATCATGTTTCCGCCATGTTGGATTGTGTTCTCCTAAGTAATGGCTGCCTTTATCAATCAATACACACAACTAAACTAACACAACACAGTAACATTACCTCGTCATCGCCACTATCGCTGGCCTCTTTACTTGCAGTTTTAACATTTCCTGTCGTTTTCGCCGGCGGCTGAAACAAAACAATAAAATGAGCCCGTTATTTCCCCACGAAATCTTATTACGTACCTTCATTTGTACGAAAATTCATTTAAAAAAAAATAAGACTAGACTAGACTCCCTTCTTTTTGCACCAGTTCGATATATTAATAAATAAAACGTACTCGCGTCTTATGGTGTTTAGCTATTAAAATCTCAGACAATTTAAATAAATATTTTTTTTATTAAACTCTGAACTGCAATATTCTTGAATAAAATGTCGAACCTTTTCCTTCTTGGGTCTGTTATTGGGCATGTCTGAGTGCAGTACGGAACCCTGGAAGGTTTGTACTTGAGAACGCTTCTATTCTAAATAAGAGCGCCAATTGGTTGACCAAAGTCACATGGCTATCATGACTTCCTCTCTTATATTCTGACAGACAGACTTCATTTATCCAGTATATTGGGGAAAATCGTTATTGATCTGGCGATTGTTATCTTATGGGTACCTGAAGTGTTATCATCATAGTATTATTTATAGTTTTTAACGTGATGTTTTTTTTTCTTCTACAGTTTAATGTGGTGTAATAACTATTTTATTTTAGAATGTGGGCTACGTTACATTGCAGTATATTTTAGGCAATTATAGACTTATTATATAAAAGAGGAGAGGTAGGCCTACACCCAGTCACACACACATAATATATATATATATATATAATTTTAATGTCACCAAGAACATACTAATATCAAAACAAATAACACCAGGGCTAAAACTAATAACAGCAAAATGTTACATCTTCTCAATATACCTATATGGTGCAGAAACATGGACATTAAACAATAAAGCAGAACAGAGAATTGAAGCCTTTGAAATGTGGATATATAGAAAAATAGGTAGAATTGGATGGAAGGAAAAGAAAACAAACGATGAAGTCTTAAAACAGCTAAAAATGAAAAGAGAACTACTAGGCACAATTCAAATAAGACAAATGCGATTTTTGAGCCTATGAGGCACAACAGCCTACTAAAAGTAATCCTGGAGGGGAAAATACAAGGTAAAAGAGGCAGACCAAGACAAACATGGACGAGTAACATCAAAAGATGGACAAATCAGTCTATGACAACCTGCACCATCAAAGCAAGAGACAGAGCAGAATGGCGCTTCATGGTAGTCAACCTTCGTTGCGGGGACGGCACTCGATGATGATGATGATGATGATATCTTTTTATATACAAAGGAGTCGGTTAAAAGATTAAGCATTGTTAGATCCAGATGTTAGCAAAATAAATAAACAAAAACTTAAAGCTGGAACGGTAATCTTTGGAACAACTAAGGCCAGTGTTATCATTAAGCCCCGGACAGCCGTTTGGCTATATATGTACAACTGTACATAATACAGAAATCTATTTACCATCACAATTCATATTTCTGTGCGACCATCGCATTATTTTTTTAAATAATACTTTGCTTTTTCAAGGTTTACTGCTTACCAGATAGTCTACTTGTACGTTTACCTGCTTCTTTCTTAAGCTTATCTATTGACTATTTTTCTCTAAGGTTTCAGTATGAGGGTACCTCCTTGATCGATCTATCTATCTATTGTCCTTTCAAGCCGAAGACGGCACATAGGGCAGAACCAAAATCTCAAAAACAGAAACCTTGCGTGCCAAAATGGCACATATTGCAGAGATCACCGCTTCTAAAATCTATGGTTGTTTCCATAACAATACTCTTTACAATGACAGCTTGTCAAGCCATCGATCAATGTCCTTAGTCGCCTCTTACGACATGCCTGGAAGGTCACAGTGTCACTATTCTTTACTTTCCTCATAATGAGGCCCCTGTAACACACAGGATCACCACTCTGAAAATCAAGGCTCAGCCACGTTTGTATAGTCTTCAGTTTATTAATCTCGCGTTTATTCGAAGACTCAATGCTTTGATGACCAGGCTAACTATATTTCCATGAGACAAAAACGGTACTTTGGGACGACAAAGGCGAAACGGGCGGATGTTATGTACAGTTAGTATTCTTTATTCATGAAATAGATGATATATGGCCTTTGGCGTCTTGACAGACAGTTGGTAGCAAGTAATCATGATAAGTCAGTAGTTTGGTAAGGCATTATAATAGTGTCTCATACTGGGTGCTGCTTTACTGAACATCTTCTCTCGTGGCTGAATTTGACAATCCTGGACAGACAGATCCATCCATATAACGAGCAAGGTGTATTTGCGGTACCTGGCCTTGTCTCTTTTCTTTTGCGCCTTTTGTCTTCTGAATTTGATATCAGCTTCTTTACATGAAATAGTAAGGCTATTTAAAAAAATGATGACACAATCTTATTGGGCCAATGGAGGCAAGGCGCCTTACAGCACCGGAGCTGGATGCTGTCAATGACACAGAGCTGATGGCTTGCGCCAAGATCGGTAAATCAGAACCATCCAGACCCTAGACCACCTCTTCACTGTGTCTCAAGAAACAGATTAACCAGTCTAGTCTGGCCAAGCGGGTAGGGAAGGCAGCCCGGTACTAAAAAAATAACACGCTAAATTCGGATGTGTTGCGCCTAAAGGCGCAAATATTGCACTTTCTTTACTGCAAATCACAACACAACGTATACACGCCACTTAACGTCCTTTTAAGGGCGGATGACGAAGAGATGTATTCCTTTAATCATCGGGCGAACACAAGCATATTGGGCTGATCACTATTCGTCTGAGAGATAAGATCAAGCCTGAGAGATAAGATAAAGCCTGAGAAATAATATCAAGCTTGAGAGATAAGATCCGAAGTGAAAAACAGAAAAGTTAGGAATAATTTCGGCCGTAGAATACATAAAGAAACAACAGATACAATGATTTGGCCACGTGGTAAGAGAGAAATACAAAAACACAACAAAACAAGCTTTTAATAAACGCTGCGACGAGCTCTTTTTTTTTTTCTTTGTCTTGGCCGCGTTGAGAATTTCCTTGTTAGTCTTTTTAATTATACAGCACTTTGAGAAATCCCATCTCTGTAGCTTCTCATAATCTTCTCATTTGTTTATCTACTGTCCATGATTCACTTCCATGGATCAGAATCGGCTATTTATACGAATTCTCTTTCTCACTTCTATTGACTTGTTGCGCACGTTTTTTTTTTAATTTTCTGAAATGCTAATTTGGACTTTGCTAGCATGCTTAATTATTTTTGTTGTGTATTTTTGCCGGGGGAAGGGAGGGGGCGGGAGGAGGGAAGACCACAAAACTTACATTTGTTTTTCACTGACAAAACGCGACGGAAAACAAAAGAACCCCCCCCCCCCCAAAAAAAAAAAAAAAAAAAAAAACCGATATTGCTCTGTTGAAAGCTGTACGTGTGGTATGGTCAGCATATTACACATTTGATATTACATCCGCCAGCAGCGCCAGTTTCTGGTGCATTTAATTTTGTGCTACAGGGCTACGGCCTAGAGAACGACGATTTCAGCCGAGTCATTACTCAAGAATGTATCTATAACTATAGTGCATTTCTTTCTCGATTCGTTCTAAGTTCTGGCAGTGTTCACTCACAGGAAGGAGTGCTGGCTCGTTGAATGGGTCTCTGTTTTGCTTCATCTGAGCAGTGATGATAAGTCGTAGTTAAGTCAGATTGTCAAAAAGTTATTCCCCTTAGCTTGCCCGTGCTGTTGCTAATTATTCTTTGCTGTTTATGGTGGCTCATATATTTCTATTTATTTTTTCTTTACTCTTTTTTCATCTTTACCTCTCTGAAAAATCCACAAACAAACAACAGAAAACACAATAAACAACAGACGCGCCTTGCCGCACGAGGTACCTGCGTTTCACCATACTGCCATTTTTGCAGTACTCGGGAAAAGTCTACAAACTCCATTCGTAATAAATATTTATTTCTTATTATTGTCTTAGTTGTTATATACATTTATTCACAATAATAAGGTTTCCTCACATCTTGTGGCATGCGAGAAATATCATACCGCTTGTTTGCCTTGTGCCCACATTTTTTTTTCTAGTTGCCATCCCATCTACCACATTTATGGGTGATGTGGTTAGTATCTCACTAGTGTGTCCCCCCCCTTTCCCCTATAAAATATATGGTACCCATTTTAAGAGACTGGTAAGAATCCCACAACTGCGTCGATTTTGGAAGGAAAAACCCTATTTGGATAAATCAGTAACAATCTGGTTACTACACACGCACACTAACAGCATCGCTACTTCAATATTCACAATGGTATATAAAATAACATCACCGTCGTAACTTCTTTGTACAATCATGATGAATCGTCACAACAATAGAGATAACGACAACAACGTTAAAGGGGATTACAATGGAAAACCCTCGTTCGGTAGGGGACATCATGTGCTACAGGTGATACCCGATCGTCAAGTTACTGTAAGCAAAATATAGATAAAACAAACTCTAAAGATAGGTACTTGGAATGTGAGAACACTCACGGAGAAGGGTAAAGTAGAAAACATCATGCAAGAAATGAAAAGAATGGGTTTACAATTACTGGGACTTTGCGAAATGAGAAACACCAGATCAGGGGAGATGTATTCTGATAAACATAAAATAATCTATTCTGGAGGTACTGAACACCAAAGAGGAGTAGGTATCATCTTGGATGCAGAAAGAGTAAGAACAGTTAAAGGCTTTTACGTAATATCTGACAAAGTCCTTTTAGTGAAATTGAATGGAAAGCCAATAGACATAAATCTTATACAAGTTTATGCAACAACAGCAGACAGTCTAGAAGAAACAATTGATAAATTTTACAACGAGTTAAATGAGGCACTTCATAAATGCAAACCACATGAAAACACCATAGTTCTAGGGGATTTAAATGCAAAAGTAGGAAAGGAAAGAGTTGAGGAAGTAGTTGGTCATTATGGCTTAGGCGAGAGGAATGAAAGAGGTGAGAAACTTGACTGGGCAAGAACACATAACATGATGATAGGAAACACCTGGTTTAAGCAACATCCAAGACGTCTGTGGACATGGAAAAGCCCAGGGGACAACGCACGTAATCAAATTGATTATATAATGATAAGCAATAGATTTAGAAACAGTCTGGTATGTGTGAAAACTAAACCAGAGGCAGATTGCAATAGTGATCATGTACCAATTGTGGAAAGCTTAGAGTAAAATTAAAAACAACAAAACGAGCCTCAGTTAACATCAAGTTAAATATAGATTTACTAAAATCAGACAAGAAGCTGTAAGACAAATATAAAATCACAATTCAGAACCGGTACAATGCAATAGAGAAGATACAAAGCATTGATGAACAGTGGGAAATGCTAAAAGAATCAACGCAACAAACATCAAAAGAGTTCATACCACCAGTGAGGACAAATTCAAGAAAGAAATGGATGACAGATGACATTTTGCAGCTAATGGATACAAGAAGAAGAAATAAAGATGAGTATAAGAGATTAAATAAAGAAATTGTAGTAAAATGCAATGAAGCAAAAGAAGCATGGCTAAAAGAGAGATGCAAAGAGATTGAAATGCAACAAAAAGGAGATGCTAAAGCTATATAGAAACAAATTGAGGAATTAACAGGAAGACAAACGCAACCAAAAACTGGATGCCTAAGATCAAAGGAAGGAGAATTGTTGATTGATCAAGAAAACATAAGGGAACGATGGACAGAATACATTAAAGATCTTTATAATGAGGAAGTAAATATTAAGGATAATGGAGAAGGATCAGAAATACTCAGAGAAGAAGTGGAAGACGCCTTGCGCAATATGAAAGTAGGCAAAACTCCTGGACCAGATAATGTAACTAAAGATTAGATTGAAGTCATGGGTGATTTTGGAATAGAAATAATAACAAAAATATTGAATGATATCTAAATAAAACGGATATATACCAGACGACATGCTCAAATCAATATTCATAGCCCTACCAAAGAAATCGGGTGCGATTGAATGCGATGATCATCGCACAATAAGCCTTATGAGTCATATGACTAAGATATTACTAAGAATTATCTTGCGAAGAGTGCGAAACAAAATCAGTCCAGAAATTAGTGATGAACAGTGTGGTTTTGTTAGAGATAAAGGAACAAGCAATGCCATTTATATCATAAGATCTTTAGTATCATCATCATCATGTACTATGCCGGCTGGCGTAGGCGATCATGTCCCTCCACAATCTTCTATCTACAGTGCATCGTATCAGTTCTGTTGTTGACTGTTTTCCATGCCATGACACCAAGCTATCCAGTATTTTCTCTCTTTGTCGTCCGAGATCTCTCTTTTCTTTTATTTTGCCAGTTGTAACCAAGTATTCCAACTTTCCTCTTCTCATGATGTGCCCGAAAAATGTTGATTGCTTCTTTCTGATGTTTTTTAAAAACTCCCTTTTTGTGTTGGCCTCTTTGAGAACTTTCTCATTGGTCTTTTTATCTGTCCAGGGAACTTTCAACATTCTTCTGAGAAATCCCATCTCTGTGGCCTCTAATCGTCTTTTTAATTTGTTTGTCTACTGTCCATGATTCGCTTCCATAGGTCAGAATTGGTTCTTTATAGCATCGATGAACTCTCTTTCTCATTACTATTGACATAGATTTGTTGCATAAGATATTTTTTCATTTTCTGAAATGCTATTTTGGCCTGAGCTATTCTGCTTTTTATTTCTGTGTTGCATCTCCCATCTGATGTAATTATTGTGCCCAAGTATTTGAAACGTTCTACTTGCTTCAGATTTGTCTCGTTTATTTTTATGCTGCATGATGGTGATGATTGTTTCTTCGATATAACCATTGCTTCTGTTTTCTTACTATTCAGACTGAGACCTTTCTTGTTGCTTTCTTCTACTATTATGTCTATCATTTCTTGTAGTTCGTTCTCTGTCTCTGCTATTAAGACTGTTTCATCCGCATATCGCAAATTATTTATGTTGTGACCGTTGACTTCAATTCCTTTTTTTTGTCTACTATTGATCTCAAAATATATTCGCTGTAAAGTGAAAACAAATCCGGTGACAGAACACAGCCTTGTCTGACTCCTTGTTTTATATATTGGAATTGTCCTGTTTGGTTGTTAATTCGTATAGCTGCTGTTTGTTGCCAGTACATGTTTTTTATGATTCGCAGATCCTTGCCATCAATGTTTAATTTCTCCAGCATATTTATTATTTCCACATGCTTTACATTGTCAAATGCTTTCGTGTAGTCTATAAAGCACATGTATAGATCTTTCTTTACCTCTATAGATCTTTCTATCAATGTCCTTAAGATGTATATTGCATTATTGGTGCCCTTTCCTTCCACAAATCCACATTGTTCCTCACTTATTTCTGGTTTTATTTTGTTCTTTACACGTCTCATGATTATTCTTAGTAATATTTTAGTCATATGGCTCATGAGACTAATAGTGCGATGGTCTTCACAATCAGTGGCGCCTGACTTCTTCGGTATGGCTACAAAGATAGATTTTAGTAGATCCTCGGGTATGTGTCCAGTGTTATATATGTCACTGAGTAATTTCGTTATGACTTGTACTCCCAACTTTCCTAATGCATTTATCTCTTCGATTGTTATATTGTCAGGACCTGGAGCTTTGCCTCTTTTCATGTGTTGAATTGCGTCCTCCACTTCACTCTGCATTATTGGTGGTCCTGTGTCTTCATCTGAATTGTTTAATTCTGGTCTTTCATTGTCATAGAGTTGACTGATATATTCTGTCTACCTTTCCATTGTCTTCTCCCGTCCCATTATTATATTTCTTTCCTTTGATTTCACACATCCTGAAACTTTGACTTCTTTTCTTCCTGTTAATTCAACTAACTGATTGTGCATAAATTTTGGGTCTTTCTTTTGTTATTTTTCCATTTCTTTACATTTCTATTTTAACCATCCTTCCTTTGCTTCTCTGCACTTGTTTTGGATCTCTTTGTGCAATATTTTGTATGCTCGTTCTTCTTTCTTATGTTTTCTTCTTTCGTACATTAGTTGTAATATTTCTTCTGTCATCCATTTCTTTTTGTTGATTCTTTTAGTCACTGGTATTACTTCTTTTAATGTTCGCTGAATCGATTGTTTGAGCATTTCCCACTGCTCCTGGATGTCCTGTATTTTCTCAATAGCATTATATCTATTTTGTACTATCATGCTGTACTTATCACTCATCTGTTTATATACTCTTAGCATATCTAGTTCTAATTTTATATTTCTTGGTGATTTCTGTGCCTTCTGCAGTTTTATTCTTATCTTTCCAACTACTGGTACATGGTCACTATTACAATCTGCTCCTGGCCTTGTTTTAACAGACGTTAGCCCATTCCTAAATCTTCTCTGTACCAGTATAAAATCAATTTGATTGTGTACTTTTTTTGTCTGGGCTTTGCCATGTCCATAGTCGCCTAGGGTGTTGTTTGAACCAGGTGTTACCTATAATCATTTCATGTGTCTTTGCCCAATCTATCAATCTATCCCCTCTGTCATTCGTCTCGCCAAGGCCATGCCCCCCAGTCACATTTTGCACTTTAGCTGTTCCTACCTTTCAATTGAAAGTGGTTAGCGGGGTAGAGTTCTGCCCTATCCAAAGGAGGAGTAAGACGTCTCCTTTCCTCCGCTAGTCTTCGGGACACCCCTGGGCAAGGTGGAGCTCCCGTTTAGCCCCCCTATCAGGGTTATGTGAAGCCATTGGAGCAGGTGGTGGATGGTGTTGTGGGAGCAGCCGACAAGTAGTGCCGGTTATGGTCCCCACACCGCGATGGCAGACAGAGAATCTCATGTATAGAGACAATGGCTGCGATCTCCGACTAGTACAGTCACTGCCAAGAAGGAAAGGAATGACAAACTACCTTCTTAAATTGCCTGGAATAATCATGACAAATCACAACCTTCTATTTACAGTTAACGACGTTAATGGGGGCTTCACATCCGCCTCGTCCAGTAGGGAGCGTCATGTGCTACAGGTGACACCCGGTCGTCATCAAGCAACTGTAAGCAAGATAAAAAATCTTTAGTATAAAGAGCCATAAAGGTGAAAACAGATCTATACCTATGTTTCATAGATTACACCAAGGCATTTGACAAAATAAAGCACCAAGAAATAATCAAAATTTTAGAAAGCATAAACGTAGACAGCAAAGATCTAAGAATAATAAAGAACATGTACTGGCAACAAACAGCGGCCATAAGAATTGGAAACCAATTGGGAATGTTTCAACAAATAAAACAGGGTGTTAGACAAAGTTCTGTGCTGTCACCAGACTTGTTTAATATTTATAGTGAGAATATTTTAAGATCCAAAAGGGGTATGCCTGGAATAACAATTGGAGGTCATAATATAAATAATCTAATGTATGCTGATGATACAGTCTTAATCGCTAAGAGTGAACATGAGTTACAAGAAATGTTGGACATTATAGTGAAAGAAAGCAAAAATAAAGGACTCAGCCTTAATAGAAAAAAGACAGAGGTAATGGTAACAACAAAGAAAAAGACATCACCTCAGTGCAAAATAAAGACAAGTGGAACAGTATTAAAACATGTAAATTAATTTAAATATTTGGGAACTTTGTTAACCTCAGACGGAAGATGTACAAAAGAGGTGAGATGCAGAATGGCTCAGGCAAAAGCAGCAAAAAATGAGGAAGATACTATGCAATCCATTTTTGACAATAGAAACAAGAAAAAGAGTTCATAAATGTTATGTAGAGCCAGTCTTAACATACGGATGTGAATCATGGACAATAGGACAACAGACAAGAAAGTCACTGGAGTCTGTAGAAATGTGGTTTTACAGAAGAATATTGAGAATACCCTGTACAACTAAGAAGAGTAATGAAAATGTTCTGAAAGAGGTCAAAGCAAAAAGAGAGCTAATTTCCAATATTAGGGAGAAACAATCATCATTTTTGTGGCCAAGTAATGAGAAGAGAACAACTTGAATATATTGTAACAACTGGAAAAATTGAGCGAGGAAGAGATATAGGGAAGCAAAGAGAGAAAAATGTCAGACAGCTTAAGAGAATGGCTTGGCAGAAGGTCAAGAACAGAAATGATAAATATCTGCCGAGATCGAAAGTTGTGGAGAGACATGATCACCTACGTCAGCAGGCCCGGTACTTGATGATGATGATATAAAATATCTTCTTCTACCTTTTTAGCTCCCAGTGGAGCATAGGTCTTCTACAAACACTTTCCAAGTCATTCTGTTTTTTGCCATTCTTTTAAGATCATTCCATGTCTTCCCCATCATCTACATCTCTGCTTTTATCTGTATTCTCCAAGAATTCAAGAAGATATAAAATAACACATTTTTATTTCGCATTTGCGAAAAAAAATTGTCAAATGTTTCTGTATAACTTATACAGTCAACTTGAAAGGAAATTAGTAGCCGTGGTATTGAATGTATGAAAGAAACGTGTTGTTGTACACTACATAAGATGATGTGCAGTTTAATAGGACCTGAGAAAAGAGACCAACACAAGAAGGTAACTCATAAAAAAACATCAGATCGACATTTTTCGGGTACATTATGAGAAGAGGAAAGTTGAAATATTTGGTTACAACTGGAAAAATACATGGAAAGAGAGGTCGTGGACGACAAAGAGAGAAGATACTAGACAGCTTGGTGTGTGGCACGGAAAACACTTAACAGAATTGATACGATGCACTGTGGATAGAGAATTTTGGCAGGACATGATCACCTACGCAGATCGGTATGGCACATGATGATGAGGAAAAAAAGTTAGGAATCATTCCCGCCAATGAATTAATTCATTCATCCATTCCTTTTCCTCTCGGGCCGAAGACGGTACATGGGGCGGAAACCATAGTTCATTTGCTGCTAGTTCTTGTAGAATTTGATTGTTTCTTATTCCCATGGTTGAGCCTTCCCTAGTAAGTGTTCTTGCTAACGATGCTCTGGGTTTGCCTTGTTTTCTTTTACCATATGGTTTTCATGGAGCCGCGATAGCTCAGTGGTTAGTGAACTTGACTACAAAGGACAAGGGGTAGGGTTCGATCCCAACCGACGGCTTCCGGGTTCACACACCTTAAATGGGTACCGGATTTTTTTCTCTGGGAAAGTAAAGCGACACGGGCGTAATACCGACCACATTACCCCAAAAAATCATGTTCCGAAGGTCTGTAAAATTTATGGTCACTAACACCATATTCCCTATACGCCGCCTCTTGGCGTGACGAGGGTACTTTACTTTTTTTTTTTTACTTATATGGTTTTCATATGAATACCAGGTTGTTGTTTTACCTCTGCCTTTTTTCTGTTAAGGCTGAGTCCTTTATTTTTGCTTTCTTTCACTATAATGTCCAACATTTCTTGTAACTCATGTTCACTCTTAGCGATTAAGACTGTATCATCAGCATACCTTAAATTATTTATTATTAGTCCTCCTTCATTCATTCTCAGCACACGAACGATGTATTTCCGACGCCACTTTCTTATGAATCTCGACGTTATTCTTGTTTAGATGCTTCACTTTTCTGTTCGTTTAAAATGTAATCTTTCCAATGTTTGAGATCCTGTGAAGACATTTGTTTTCAAAGGTATTTAATTTCCTGTCAAAGTCTAGGTGGATTTCCAACTTTCACACCAGTATTTGGATTGAATACATAAACAATAAAACAAAACAAAAAACCCAATAAAACAGATAAAATGGTTTGGCCACGTGATAAATGACAGCAGTAAGTGGAGGAAAATATTGTCTTACTAGGTCAGTAGCAAAGTAAATGAAGAATAACGCCTCTATAAGTGTGGTTACTAATCACCTTGTCGGTTGGTGTCCAATGTGCAAGATAACTTGTATTATACTATAGTCCATACCAATGTTCAAAAAGATAACTTGTATTATACTGTAGACACATGTAGGGCAGCCAGTAAAAACAAATACACACACACACACGCACGCACGCACGCACGCACGCACACACACACACACACACACACACACACACACACACGCATGCAGAAAAAAAAATAAATAGGTGTGTGTTATTTCAACCTTCATGACCTGGATTAATAAAGTTCTTCTGATCCCTTTGACATTGCTTACCGTTGTGAGAGCCATGTCCTATACACACAAGCTACAATCTGATTAGTCACGTAACGCACATGATATAACAATGCGTTGCTGGCATGTTATGACATTCAAATTATGATTTTGTTAAGCACATCGGTTTCCAAACATTTTTTGGGTCACCGTCTCTCGTTGCTTATTACTCATTCCCAGAAGAATGTATTTTTTTTTACTGCTACAAACTGTATAATTATAAATTAGTGTAACAAATATGGATCAAAATAATCATCATCATCATCATGTGCCCTATCGTTTAGCGTAAGAAGATCATGTCCTTCCACAATATTCTGTCAACAGTGCATCGTATCAATTATGTTGTTGAATGTTTTCCATGCCATGACATCAAGCTATCTAGTATTTTCTATTTCTAGTCCGCGATCTCTCTTTCCCTGCATTTTTTCCAGTTGTAACCAAGTATTCCAACTTTCCACTTCTCATAATGTGCTCGAAAAATGTCGATTGTTTATTTCTGATGTTTTTAGGAGCTCCTTTTTTGTGTTGGTCTCTTTGAGAATTTCCCCATTGGTCTTTTTAACTGTCCAACATTCTAGGAAATCCATGTGGCATCAAATCGTCTTTTAATTTGTTTGTCTACTATCCATGATGAAAATAATACCTTATATTTTATTACCCTTGGTGGTGGACTGAGTGGTCTAGTGGTAAGACGTTAGCCTCTAAATAAGAAAGTTAGGGTTTGAATCCGCCACAGGCGGAACCTTTATCCTTCCCCTATCTCTGAGTAGTGGAATCTCGAAATAATGGGGTAAAACAGGAGGTCACGTGTGCACTTTGTTCATGTTAAAGAATCATTGGCAGTTTAGATTCCAAAAAAATAGACCCGGATAAAACAGTTAAGCAATTTTTTTTTTATGCTGTGTAATTATAGCCGAAGATGGATGTGTCGGGTTGAAAGTCACATATATCGTGACTTGCCATTAACTAGCAACACAGCGCCCTTTTAACTGGTGAACATTGAAGGTCAAAAAGAGTATGGCCCTTGGCACATATGTGATGTAATCATCACCAGTTCAGGCCATCCGACTCTTTCAGAGGAATTTTCAGGTTCCAATTTCCAGAAGCTTTCAAAATCATCCAAAAAATTAATATATAATCAAGAGAAGACGGGGACCATATGTAATAGTCACCGGCTAGGGTATCGGAGAATTAGGAGATTGTGGGAAGTGTGCAAAGTATGGGAATATAGCATAGGTACATGAGGTGTTCAAGATGGTGCGAACTGGAAGTGTCTAAAAGGGGTGACGAATTGTTTTAACGATTGTGACGTATTTGTGTAGGAACTAGGAGCAAAGGAAATTAGAGTGGCAGAGTTTGACTGGCTGAGTGAGGGAGCTTGGGATTGCAACTAGGGGGAAATATAAGGCTTAGAAGGAACTCAACGGTAAGCGGAGCAGTCAGAACAGAACGGTCAGCAAACAGAGCAGTTAGCAGTCAATCTCTCTCCTTGATCCAGACTAACGAACAGACCGATATGCACCGAGATAGTCACAGGAAACTAGAATAGTTAGCCACAGATGATTACCAGAGCAAAGAGAGATAGTCCAGAATAAGAACTCAGTCAGCCTTTGACAAAGTCAGAAAGGGTCGAGGATTTAGTAACTCCAAGAACAGTCCAGATTAGATCATATAGAGACAGTAACAGAACTCAGTTGTGCAGTGTTTCCAAGGATCTTCTAAAATTATGCTACAAGAATTACTAGTAAGTAGATGCATAGAACTGTAATGTAAGACAGTTGTGAGAGAGATAGAATATTGACTGTAGCCAGCAATAGAACTGTAATGTAAGACAGTTGTGAGAGAGATAGAATATTGACTGTAACCAGCAATAGAACTGTAATGTAAGACAGTTGTGAGAGAGATAGAATATTGACTGTAGCCAGCAATAGAACTGTAATGTAAGACAGTTGTGAGAGAGATAGAATATTGACTGTAGCCAGCAATAGAACTGTAATGTAAGACAGTTGTGAGAGAGATAGAATATTGACTGTAGCCAGCAATAGAACTGTAATGTAAGACAGTTGTGAGAGAGATAGAATATTGACTGTAGCCAGCAATAGAACTGTAATGTAAGACAGTTGTGTGAGAGATAGAATATTGACTGTAGCCAGCAATAGAACTGTAATGTAAGACAGTTGTGTGAGAGATAGAATATTGACTGTAGCCAGCAATAGAACTGTAATGTAAGACAGTTGTGAGAGAGATAGAATATTGACTGTAGCCAGCAATAGAACTGTAATGTAAGACAGTTGTGAGAGAGATAGAATATTGACTGTAGCCAGCAATAGAACTGTAATGTAAGACAGTTGTGAGAGAGATAGAATATTGACTGTAGCCAGCAATAGAACTGTAATGTAAGACAGTTGTGAGAGAGATAGAATATTGACTGTAACCAGCAATAAGTACCAGATATTTCTCCGTCAAGATCGGCAGTCGCCTAGAGAGAGTCTCAGTTAAGAACAGTAGTTACAAATTACGTACACCCCTATACGACGTGTGCAAATTGATAGTTATTAAATACGAATGCTTTATGAGACTAGGTGTTGATTGTGTTGACTACACGTTGTTATATAAACAAGAGATATAACAAGGTAACTCTCTCCACTCGGGTACACATATGTTAACCTTGTAATGAGAAGAGACAACAAGAGAATCTCAAAGGAAGTCCTCAAATGGGAATCTGAAGGTAAAAGAAAAAGAGGTTAATCTAGAGAAACGCTAAAAAGAACACAGATGAGAGGCAACAACAGCCCTTGCTGAGATTGAGAGGCTCATTCAGAATAGTGACGTATGATGAGATACAATGCTGGTTCTGTGCAAGGTCTGACGCTTGATAACAAGGATTGCTGGACATTGAGCGTCTACAATTTTTACCCTATGTGCAGTCTTCGGTTCGAAAGGTTAAAAGATAAGATAAATAGTTATTTATCATCGGATCACCCTCCGCACGTCAATCAAAAAAGAAAAAAAAACCCAAGGTGCTTAGATCCCTTACTCAGTATATCATCCTTTAGTTATGGTTATGGTTAGTCGAAGGCCCCGGTATCACTGCAAACGAATTAAAATCCATAATTGCTCAACCACCCGTGCCAATGGAATCATCCGAATTAACATCTCATCTCACCGAAGGATAAAAACATAGAAAGGCAGCTGCAGTCCCCTTATAGCAGTTACAGCACACGCCAAAAGACACAAAGCCAAGCGGCACTGAAAGTGAACGCAGCTGAATTGTCCTTCTTCATATATAAAATTCATCGTAAGCAATTGAACTATCGAAACAAAATCCAGATGAAACACACAGCTAACGGTGTGCACAAAGCACTAAACTCAGCTAGCTCCGGCAGTGGACTTTTCTGGCGTTTCCCTTTTTTGACTCTTTTTTTTATTTAATCCTAGCCATGGTCAATCATTGGGAGCCGCGATAGCTCAGTGGTTAGTGAACTGGACTACAAAGGACAAGAGGTAGGGTTTAATCCCAACCGACGGCTTCCGGTTCACCTAGCCTTTAATGGGTACCGGATTTTTTTTCTGGGAAAGTAAAGCGGCACGGGCGTAATACCAACCACATTACCCAAAAATCCTGTGCCGAAGGTCTGTAACATTTATGGTCACTAACACCATATTCCCTACACGCCACTTGGCGTGACGGGGGCACTTTACTTTTTTTTAAACCTCCCAAGAGGCCCCAATACAGCTTTTCGGGCCACTTGTTTGGGTCTACATGAGCATGCTCATTGAGTCACTAAGATAACAGCGCAAAGATCTGCGTCTTTAGTTGAACTGCAGCTTTAGTGACGTGACCGACATGATCACCATACACTACTTTGCCGAAGCGGCTTTGCAAAAGAAAGCAGTGATTTAAAAGGTTCAGATTGAGGGCCTACGGACAGTGGATGCACCAGAGATACATAATATCCGTTCTCCTTTTCTCTTTCTGGCGTTCACCGGATGATTATTAAAAGAATAGATATTCATCTTCGCCATTAGTTCTTAAAATGTCGTTAAGTGTGGGTAGATGCGTTGTGTTGTGGTTTATTTGTGCCTTTCGGCCCAACACATCAGACTTCAGCACGACATTTTGAAGTACTGGATTGCCTTCCTTCTTCGATCCCTATTCGGTTGACCAGACTAGACAGAGCTGTTTCTATAGACACCGAGATGATGTGAAATATAGTCTTGATAACTCGGTTTAACCGATCCTGGTTAAAGCCATCAGCTGTGAGTCGTTGACTGTTTTCGGCTCCAGTGTTGTCAGCTGTCTTGCCTTTACAGTAACTGACCACGCTCTGGAACATAGGGAAGTGATCCCTTTTATTTATTTCCTTTCTTGAGTATCTAGCATATTAACGCCATGTAGTTAGATTTGTTTTTTGTATTGTTGTTTGTTATTGAGTTATTGAGTTATTTGCGGGTCATCATCATTGCACTCCGAACATGTCCATAGGTGCTCAGATCCCCTCCTCAGCAATTCCCTCAGTGTCCAGCGACTGACGACTCCAGTTCTATGTTGGTTGATAAGTCTTCTTACACGGCCACCAAGTTTCTCATTTCTGGTCGTGCCCATCTTAACTCCCATTTCCATCATCCGAAGAAGTGACGTTGATCTGTGTTTGTCGAAGTCCTGTGCTCTTCCAACATCTCGAAGGGCATTGATGATGTCCGCCCGATCCATCGGTTGCCCATCCTCAACGACAGCGCAGCTAGCCAACCTGTCCGCTCTCTCATTTCCCGTACTCCCGCATGTCCAGGGACATATACAAAGGTGACCTTACGTATTTTGGATTTCTGTTGTTTGTTGCTCCAGCCGAAGGCCTACTTGGCCGAAACGTCGACTTTTGTTTTGTCCATTATCACGTAAAGCTGTCACCATACCACTTTTTTTTTTTTTTTTTTTTTAGAATTGCTATTGCCTTTACTTATCCGTTTAATACGGTAACTACTTGACTTTTGAGCATTCGAGTGCGGCACGATTATGCACAGGTTCGAGCCTATTTAAACATGGCCAGAAACATAAAGCATCCTTTGCATTCGAAAGGCGACTGAGGTCGTCTCATGCGTGGAAAATCCTGAATGATAAAGGCGGAAAATTCCATAAGAAGTATATGATCTTAATCTCTCTCTCTCTCTCTCTCTCTCTCTCTCTCTCTCTCTCTTTCTCTCTCTGCGATCAAGACTCAATCAGAGTAGGATTCCAGACACACGAAGACAGCTGTCTGTTTAGAATACCTGTTAAAACGTTGCACTGTGTTCTGCGCCAGTGGCCCAGTGCATCCGATTTCAGCCAGATCTGAATGAAATTAAAGCTGGAAAGTTTATGATTATAGTTAGTCGAAGACCCCGGTATCAATGCAAATGAAATAAAATCCATAATTGCTCAACCGCCCGTGCCAGTGGAATCATTTGAATGAAAACTTATCTCAAAGAAGGATCCAAACAAAAAAAGGCAGGCGCAGTTCCCATCATAGCAGTTACAGCACGCGCTAAAAGACATAAGGCAAATCGGCACCGAAAGATAACGCACTTGAACTGTCCTTCATACAATATCATCATCCATCGTAAGCAATCGGAATATCAAAACACAATCTAGATGAAAAACACAGCTCACTGTGTTCACAGAGCACTAAACTCAGTAGCTCCGGAAGCAAGCCTGACTTGGATTATAAGAAAACTGCAATAAGGAACACTTTTTGACTGAGCCTAAATGGTTCCTGCTGTATATCCGCCATATTGACCGGAAGTCTCAATAAGAAGTATATGATCTGAATGAAATTAAAGCTGACATGGATTGTGTTGAAGTAGCAGCGAGGGAAAAAAGAGGCTAACCAAAAATCTCATTCAGCTCGACAGAGAAAGACGCAACTGGGTCTACAGTGCTACGGATTTCGTAAGAGGGAATCCATCGAAAAACTGTCATCACCCAAAGATCCATCATCCTCATAGACTGTTCTGTGTCCCGCGGACAGCGACATCGGTTGGGGTTTTGTGACAGAGAAGTAGCTAGGGAATCTGGCTACTGCTCTAATACAGTATCCTGTATGAGAATGGAGATGGAAGCAGCAACAACGGTGATGTTGTGGTAATACTGTACGCTGATCACGCGGTCTTGTTGACGGGCTGCAAAGTATGTATGCTACGGAAGATTGACATGTACTCTCTGCGGCAGGAGTGGATACGGCTCCTTGATGACGCTAAAGTGAATGCGTTAATCAGGATGTACTACATGGGACACGTTGGTGTGCACGACAATGAAGTAATCGATAAACTCGTTGGTAGCTCTAGCTACCTCTCCTTTCTTATCATCAGAAACAAATCAGAAACATCATAACAAAGTTCCCAAATATTTAAATTCATGTACCTGTTTTAATATTGTTCCACTTGTCTTTATTTTGCACTGAGGTGATGTTATCAGGAAATTCTCTCTCCTTTCTTATTTCTACATCCTACTTTCCTAGCCCTCCACTTGATCATCTAACATGTAGTTATAGATAATTGTGCTTCACCGTTTGTTGTCGTTGTCCATGCATTCTGAAGAAGGCCACAGGCCGAAACGTCAGTATTGTGTTGTGTTCCTTCCTTGTAAAGCTGTCATCATACTTTGGAGTGTTTAGCACACCATACCACTGGCTCCTCGGTAGCTCTAGCACTGAGTGTAGCCTGATTCTGGACAACGAGAATATTGCCAAGTACGTTCTTCATTCCTTAAATGAAGATAAGGATGATATGAGGGAGAAGGATGTAAATATTGAGAAACTGGTGAGTCTAAATGTGAAAAATGGTTCACGCCGGAAAGGAGTGTTTAGTGGGATAATCAGACTTATCTATAATCAATACTTTATAGGACCAATAAGTTTGTATACACTTCTGAGAAAAGCTGGGACTAGCGGTTGAGCGGGTATGAGAATGCATCGACTGCAATTAAATTGATTTCACAAATAGTGATTAAAAAAAAAGACATTTTCGTACACTTCGTACTGGAATTGTTTCTGTTTCATGCGTGCTTGGGGTATACATATATATATATATATATATATATATATATATCATTATCATCCTCATCATCATCAAGTACCGGGCCTGCTGACGTAGGTGATAATGTCTCTCCACAACTTTCGATCTCGGCAGCTTTTTATCATTTCTGTTGTTGACCTTCTGCCAAGCCATTCTCTTAAGCTGTCTGTTGTTTTTTCTCTTTGCTTCCCTCTATCTCTTCGTCCCTAAATTGTTCCAGTTGTTACAATATATTCCTATTTGTTCTCTTCTCGTTACTTGGCCAAAAAATGATGATTGTTTCTTCCTAATATTGGAAATTAGCTCTCTTTTTGCTTTGACCTCTCTCACAACATCTTCATTACTCTTCTTAGCTGTTTCTCAACATTCTTCTGTAAAACCACATTTCTACAGACTCCAGTGATTTTCTTGTCTGTTGTCCTATTGTCTATGATTCGCATCCATATGTTAATACTGGCTCTACGTAGCATTTAAGAACTCTTTTTCTTGTTTCTATTGTCAAAAATGGATTGCATAGTATCTTCCTCATTTTTTTTAAAGCTGCTTTTGCCTGAGCCATTCTGCATCTCACCTCTTTTGTACATCTTCCGTCTGAGGTTAACAAAGTTCCCAAATATTTAAATTCATTTAGCTGTTTTAATATTGTTCCACTTGTCTTTATTTTGCACTGAGGTGATGTCTTTTTCTTTGTTGTTTCCATTACCTCTGTCTTTTTGCTACTAAGGCTGAGTACTTTATTTTTGCTTTCTTTCACTATAATGTCCAACATTTCTTGTAACTCATTTTCACTCTTAGCGATTAAGACTGTATCATCAGCATACCTTAGATTATTTATATTACGACCTCCAATTGTTATTCCAGGCATGCCCCTTATGGATCTTAAAATAATCTCACTATAAATATTAAATAAACCTGCTGACATCACACAACCTTGTCTAACACCCTGTTTTATTTGTTGAAACATTCCCAATTGGTTTGGTTTCCAGTTCTTATGGCCGCTTTTTGTTGCCAGTACATGTTCTTTATTATTCTTAGATCTTTGCTGTCTACGTTTATGCTTTCTAAAATTTTGATTATTTCTTGGTGCTTTACTTTGTCAAATGCCTTTGTGTTATATATATATATATAAGTAAAGTACCCCCGTAACGCCAAGTGGCGTATGGTGTTAGTGACCATAAATTTTACAAACCTTCGGCATATGGTTTTTGGAGTAATGTGGTCGGTCTTATGCCAGTGCCGCTTTACTTTACCAGAAATAAATCCGGTACCCATTAAAGGCTGGTTAACCGGAAACCGTTGGTTGGGATCGAACCCTACCTCTTGTCCTTTGTAGTCCAGTTCACTAACCACTGAGCTATCGCGGCTCCCCTTGGGGATATATGCTCATGGGTTATTTGCCAGTGGACATGAACTAGGTGGCCTAGAGTCTAGAGGTAAGACCTCGGTCATTGGACAGGAAGGTGGGGGTTTCGAACCCCGCCACAGATGATGGAATCTAGTCTCTTTGAATTTCCCCGTGGCCCTCACAAGTCTCTGGGTAGTGAGATTCGATGCCTGGTCATCTCGGAGAACAGCAAAAAAAAAAAAAAAAAAAGTCCCACGTTCACTCCCCACACGTAAAAGAACCCGTGGCAATGGAACATTTTAAAAAAAAAAGAGAGAGAGCGAGTAGGCTAAAAATGGCACCTGCCTGGACAAAACTGAGAGTAAAAAAAAAAAGAAAAATAAAGCTTCACAAAACTTCAAAACTCTTAACGATTAAAAACGAGCGTACCTCTTTGTATGGCGAGCAAGTCCTGAGCACCCCCTGACTGCCAGTGGGGAGAAAACAACGTGAATTCTCTCAAAATGGACTCCATCTGGAGCTAGGGATAGAAATCTGGCTGTTTGTGTACAGACAGCTGACCACTGGCACAAGTCTCGGTCTCCAGAATGTTTATTCTTAGGGAGTTGAAAATCTGGTGTTTTAGTTTATATCTGTTTGTGTTCTTTTCATTCTTTTGAGTTGGTAGTAATGAATGTTGCAACTTGTTTTTTTTTTCTGTTGAGTTAGTAGTTTTGAATGTTGCAGCTTGTTTTTTCTGTTGAGTTGGTAGTTTTGAATGTTGCAGCTTGTTTTTTTCTGTTGAGTTGGTTGTTTTGAATGTTACAACTTGTTTTTTTCTGTTGAGTTGGTAGATTTGAATGTTGCAACTTGTTTTTTTCGGTTGAGTTTGTTAGTTTTGAATGTTTCAACTTGTCTATTGAGTTGGTAGTATTGAATGTTGCTAGTTCTTTTATGTTGAGTTGGTAGTATTGAATATTGCAACTTGTTCTTCATTTCTGTCTAGTTGGTAGTATGTTGCTAAAAAAAAAAACCTACGGGGAACCGCTGAAATATCGTTATACTCTTGACCCTTGTTGGTCTAGTCATATAAATGTGTATTCTATAATGAAAGCTGATCGCAGAAGAAAAATATCGCTACTTGCTCTTTTCTGCCGAGCTCTACTCTAATTTGATTCTATTCTGGGGGACTGGTTGGTCTCGAGGCAAGACGCCGGGACGAGACAGAGAGGTTGTGGGTTCAAATCCCGGTTGGTTGGGATTTTTATTTATGAATTCCCTCTGCGGCAACCACCCCTGGTCTCAGCAGCGAGAGGCTTGAAACGTCAATTACTTCGACGGAAAAAAATATGAGTATCCCCGAAGTCGGCGAGGGACCCCTGTGCACACGGCTGCCAGGGAAAAACGGATTAACACGCAAAATTCAATTCCTAGTCTCTAGGGACTTCGTTAGAGGTCAAAGCTGGCGAACTAAAAAAAAATGTCTATTCTGTCAATGGAAGCAGTTTTATTACAATCGGGAATTCCCTGTTTCCGCTCCACCACTGCATTTCCCCAAAACGTATCAGTGCATTATATAGAGAGGGTCGCTCCGTGTGCGTCGTATATTCTGCACAGGCAACGATTCCAAAGGAGACAAATAATAATAAATGAATATTATTATAGAGGGAGACTTCCGAGGCGATAACCAGTGAATCATTTCAGAGGAATAGGTATGTTTACAGCACTCTGAAAAAAATGTAAAATAATCAACAGAAAAAAAACAACAAAAAAAACAAAGAACAATATATTGCCCGAAGCAGGATCGAACCCGTACTCCTTTGCACAGCACTTTGCAATGAGTAGTCACCTCACACGACACGTGTTACAGGTGCCAGTTGCTTTACTCTTTTCTCCTCTCACAGTGGCCAGGGTTCCGGTAACTACACGGACGTTTCTGACAAGTTAGTAGTATTGAATATTGCTGGCAAGTTAGTAGTATTGAATATTGCTACTTGTCCTTTTCTGGCAAGTTAGTAGTATTGAATATTGCTACTTGTCCTTTTAAATTTTCCTAGTGGTGACAGTTCAGTTTTTCTTGTCTTTCAGAATGGAATCTCTTTACTTTCAACTTTAAGATTTATGGAAAAAGAAATATAAACACGAACAATATAACCTAGCATTTAAAACAAATGGGTGAAGCAGTGATTAAAGGTGGAGGACAAAAGGGGAGTTGGTAGGGTAGAGGTCACGGGAAAAAGTGATAAGAGATCACTCAAGTAGAAAACATTAAGTTCACGTGAAAAGTGAAAAGCAATGAGAAGAGAGAAAGCAATCAGAATGTAAGACGTGTGGTGATTGGCTAGAGGAAAAGGTTGGGGGACAAACCAAAATTAGAAGGCAGAACTCCAGTGCAGAACAATTCAGAACTCCAGTGAGTTATGAAACTTGTAGTTGATGCAGGTAACTTGTGACTTAGGTACTACTCGAGATGAGTATCCATTGCAGAAATATAAACACGAACAATATAAACACGAAATTCTTTTTCTTTCTAGTTTTCCATAAGAGCATGATAAAAAAAGTGGAGGCGGGCTCTGTACGCATGCAATGGGTAGAGTCGTTTCAGAAATCCAATATACGTAAGGTCACCTTTGTCTTTGTCCCTGGATATGCGGGTGTACATTCAGGGGAAATGAAAGAGCGGACAGGTTGGCTAGCTGCGCTGTCGTTGAGGACGGGCAACCAATGGATCGGGCGGACATCATCAATGCCCTCCGAGAAGTGGGAAGAGCACAGGACTTCGACAAACACAGATCCACGTCACTTCTTCGGATGATGGAAATGGGAGTTAAGATGGGCACGGCCAGAAATAAGAAACTTAGTGGCCGTGTAAGAAGACTTATCAACCAACATAGAACTGGAGTCGTCAGTCGCTGGACACTGTGGGAATTGCTGAGGAGGGGATCTGAGCACCTATGGACATGTTCGGAGTGCAATGATGATGACCCGCAAATAACTCAATAACTCGATATTGAGAGCAAATGATTCTAGATTAATAAGCCTAAGACAAATAGAATAAGTGGTGTTAGGAGTTGATCCAGCCATGTTACAGTAATGTGTTCAAGTTGAGAGAACGGGAGAAATTGGGACGTGTGGGAGCCTCGTGTATGACATTAATTGTGTATGCTGAGCAGCTGAGAACGAGAGTGTGAGCTGATGTACAACTTAATGCTCATGGGCAGCTGAGAACGAGAGTGTGAGCTGATGTACAACTTAATGCTCATGAGCGACGATTCATGAATAAACAGCGTTGTTGTTTTAACATTGGAGTTCAGTTGATTAGTTGAACCTCGTGAGTACTTGTCTGTCTGTGGATTGGCGACAGCGATAAATGTTTTTTTTTTTTTTTTTTTTTTGGGGGGGGGGGGGGTCCCAGATAAGACCCTCTGACATCGGAGGAGACAGTAGCCAGAACAGCGCGGAGTATCTTGTTATACGATCACGAGAGACGCGGAGAGAGTGTCCTAGCCAGTTCGAAGTTACAGACTTCGTCAGTCAAGTAGACGGCCGTTAACCTGACTACAGAATGCCGAGTCCTGGGTAGCAAGTGCAGTCCCGGTTGGCACGGGAGCTGAACCCTAGCGGGCAGAAGCAGTACGTTCAACGGAGCCAGAGCGTGCACGTACTTGTCGGTGCATAAAGGTGTGCCATGGTGGCAAGGGCGTGCTAGAACTCAAGATTAAAGGCTGTTCCAGACGTGAGGTCAAGCAGCGGTCACGTGACAATTAGTGGCGCCATTCTCCACGTCCTTCGATCGGATTTTTCAGGGCGACCACATCGACAACAACAAATCGCAATATCAACAACGATAGAGAAGCAGAGAACGGTTACATGGGCAGCAAGACGCCCATCCTGTTAAATGAGCAGAGTGCAGTTAGTGATCCACGGCTGACTGCATGCATCAGGATTGGTGAACAGAGCTGATAAGACCCTGCTCCACCTCCCAGTGGTGCTCCGGGAAACAGACTATCCAGTATGGCCATGTGAGTAGGGATTGAAGAGGGAATGTAACCTGGTACTAAAAAGACCGATCTGAAGTTGAATGTTTTATGCAGAAAGGTGCCAAAAAAAAAAAAAAAACTCACAAAACAAAACACACCGATGTTACATTGACGTCCTTTCAAGGACATATGACGAAGAGCACCATTTGATTTCTTTATGGAGGCAAAAGCGTCCCACAGCAGTAGAGCTGGAAGCAGCGACCCACAGCTGATGGTTTGCGCCAGGATCGGTGAACCAGAAATAATCCAAACCCTAATTCACCTCTTCACAGTGCCTCTAGAAACAGACTAACTGTCACGTTTGGCCAAGCGAGTAGGGATCAAAGAGGGAAGACAACCCGGTCGGTACTCAAAATAACGTGCTGAAGTCAGATGTGTTGGGCTAAAAGGCGCGAATATCATAGTTCTACTGCAAAATGCAGAAAACGAGTAAGCGGATCAGTTGGCAAAGGAAGGTGCAACAGGCACACAATCAGATGCACCGGTCACATATCACTACAAGAAACAGATAATCAAATTAGAGGACCACAAGCTCCAGATCAGAATGCCGTTCATAATATCAATAGATGTGAACAAGTTATCATTATACACCTCAGAACAGGACACAATCGACTCCACAGTCACATGTATACAAAATTCAAGATCGGCACCTCAACTACATGTACATGTGGACAGGTGCCCCAGACTGCTGAACACATACTTCAAGGCTGTACTGAATATAGTAGATTGAGGAAAATCCATTGGTCCATAGATACAACACTACAGACAAAACTATATGGGCCACTTAAAGGAATTACAAAAGACAGTAACATTTATACAGGAAACGACATTGCAGATATAGACAATACTTCAGGCAAATGAAAGATAGATATTTGGTTATTTGATTATGGAAGGCCCAGGTATCACTGCAAACTAATTAAAATCCATAATTGCTCAACCGCCCGTGCCAGCGTAATCATCCGAATTAATATCTCATCTCCCAAACAAAGAAAGTTAACTGTAGTCCCCATCGTAGCAGTCTCAGCACACACACAAAAGACATAAGGCGAAACCGCATAGATAGTGAACACAGCCAACTGTTCCATGTCATACGATATCATCATTCATCGTAAACTATTAGAATATCGAAACATGATCAAAACGGATGAGACACACAGCTCACGGTGTGCACTGAGCACTTAACTCAGTAGCTCCTGCAACAAGCCGGACTTGGAATATGAGGAAACTGCAACAAGGAACACTTTTCATGCATAGCCTTCAATTGTTCCCGCCGCCTATCCACAATATACCGGAAGTTCACGTCCTCTTGAAAATGATGATCGTCGTATTAAAAAAAAAGTATAGCGCTTGATGATGTTAGGCCATCGTTATTGACTCCGGTTCCGAACATATAAACACACAGTTAGTCGTCAGGTTATCCCCGTCGTACATAAAACAACAGATCGTAAGATTATCGTACGGCCGGTCTAGGGATGTACGATGAGCCATTATAATGAAAGATAAAAAGATACGGCAAACTGCACACAACGTATCTACGCTCACTTAACGTCCTTCTAAGGACGGAAGAAAGATTCCTTTATATCGAGTGAGCACCACAAAGACAATTAATAAAAAAAAATACAAACACTATACAAGCAATAAACAACGTTTATTTACAAACACTATTTTATCAACATCAAAAACCCTTTACATATAAAACAAATGATGAAAGAACACAAACGCTTAACAAGCAATGAATAACTTTAATTTCAACATTAATTTATCAACATGAAACCTCTTAACTATTTGCAACAAATGATTCAACATAACTCATAAATAATTTAATACAATTATTAATATACTACTACAGCTGAATAAACAAGAATTAAACACGCACACAACAGCTGCTTAATTCAGTCCGAATGCAGTACTTCCAGCATTATGAAGTACTCTTTTTATGAAAAAGTGTTGACAATTATTATATACATACCCACCATTTTTTTAAAGATATTTTCTTGGAGCTATTCCAATAGGTCACATTACAAGAAAAATAGAATGTTCTGCTTTAATTAACAGAAGCTCTGCATGGAGCCTCGGTGGCAGAGCGGTTGGTGTTCTTGCTTCCATATCAGAAGGGTCTGGGTTTGATCCCCAGAAGTGACAGATTTTTTTTCAGTCAGACAAGGCTTCTGGGTTCACTCAGCCTCTAAATAATCATCATCATTGAGTGCCATCTCCGCATCGAAGGTTCGCTACAATGGTGCGCCATTCCATTCTGTCTCTTGCTTTGATGGTGCAGATTGCCATAGGCTGACTTGTCCATCTTTTGATGTTACTCGTCCATGTTAGTCTTGGTCTGCCTCTGCCTCTTTTATCTTGTATTTTCCCTTCTAATATTACTTTTATTAGACTGTTGTGTCTTTTAACATGACCAAAAAATTTCATTTGTCTTGCTCTAATTGTGTTTAGTAGTTCTTTCTTCATTTTTAGTTGTTTAAAAACTTCCTCGTTTGTTTTCTTTTCTTTTCATCCAATTTTACCTATTCTTCTGTAAATCCACATTTCAAAGGCCTCAATTTTCTGTTAAGTTTTCTGGTCTAATGTCCATGTTTCTGCTCCATACAGGAATATTGAGAAGATGTAACATTTTGCTATTCTTAGTTTTAGCCCTGGTGTTATTTGTTTTGATGTTAGTATATTTTTCATGGCATTGAAATTACTTTTTGCCATTCCTATTCTTTTATTTATTTCAGTTGTACATTTTCCATCACTGGTTATAGTATGTCCCAGGTAGTTGTAGCTCTGGACTGTCTCTAGATGTATTCTTTCAACGTTGATATTTATTTGTAAGTAAATTTTCTTTGTTTATGATCATAGTTTTAGTCTTTTTGATATTCATATCTAGTCCATATTTTTTGCTTGTAGTGTTTATTACATTAAAAGTAATTGTTGTAGATCTTTAGGATTTTTTGCTAGTAGTACAGTATCATCAGCATATCTTAGGTTATTGATTATCTTCCCATTAATGTTAAGGCCTGGCATCTCATTGATGTTTTTAAAGATTTGCTCAGTGTATAAATTGAACAAGTTTGGTGATAGGATGCATCCCTGTCTTACTCCTCTTTTTATATCAATGGGTGTGGAGTTCTCCTTGTTATATTTTATTATTGCTGTTTGCTCCCAGTACAAATTACATATCAGTCGTATGTCTGTGTCATCCAGATTTATATCTTTTAGGCAGTCTATAAGTTGCTCATGGTGTATTCTATCAAATGCTTTGGTGTAGTCTATGAAGCAGGCTTTGTTTGTTTACTTCTACGTACTTTTCAATCAATGTCTAAATAATAGGTAGTAAAAAAAGTAAAGTACCCCCGTCACACCAAGTGGCATATAGGGAAATATGGTGTCAGTGACCCTATATTTTACAGACCTTCAGCACATGATTTTTGGGGTAATGTGGTCGGTATTATGCCTGTGCTGCTTTACTTTCCCAGAAAAAAAATCCGGTACCCATTAAAGGCTGGGTGAACCGGAAGCCGTCGGTTGGGATTGAACCCTACCTCTTGTCCTTACATCATGACATAGTATACATAATTCCATCACAGTTGTCTGTTTTATTTTAAGCAGTAATTTTTTTCCTATCAAACAAAACAAGACACATATACAGTTTTTAAAAAAAAAAACAGTAACAGTAAAAGGCAACCAAAATAAAGCTGTCAACAGCTGTGTGTATTTATTAAATGAATTAATGTTCCTAATTAACATGTGCTGCAAACATTAATAACCGTATTTTTTTCAAATGAAAGTCAAATAAATTTCTCTGTACCATGTATTTCAAGTGAGTCAAGCAATTTTGCAAAATATAAACAATCAAAATTATAATAATAACTAGAGCTCGGATTTTTATAACCTAAAAAATGTCAAATATGACCTAAAAATCTTCTAAATATGATTACATTTATTACCTAAAAATCTTCTAAATATGATTACATTTATTACCTAAAAAAATGCAAAATAAGATAGAAAAATGAAAAATAGACTGAAATTAGACATAATTTAATTACTCATTTGCTATTAAAAATGACGTTAAATTTTTCTATTTTTAGAATAGTAGAAAATAGATCGTCTGTGCAACTGCAGCTGATAACAACATTTTCATATTTGAAAGATCGCTGATTTTTTACGTGTTTTTTAGCAATAAAATTACCAAGCAAAAATTTTTCCGCTAAATAAGAGATCACCTAAATGAAAATTTTATTGTATCTGAAATGATAACAAATATGACCAAATATAACTAAAAATATACATTTATGAGCACAAGTTGGTCAAATATGACCAAAACCTAAATTAAGGTCAAAATATAAATTTATATGCAAAGACTAGTGAAAACAACTTCTGAGTGTTCAGAAAGGCACGAAACATGTTCAAATTAACTTGGATTTTAAAAATACATGTTAGGAAAAAAATGATATGTCATAAAATTCCGAGCTCTAATAACAGCATAACTCTATATAAAAACCTTCAAGACAACAATTTCGTGGTCCTTGTAAGGAACGAAAAGTTAAAAAAAAAAAACCCACAAATGGTAGACTCTAGCACCCTGGATTGTAAGCTATTTGGTCAATGTCACAAATAAATAAAAATATAGAAACAAATTCAAAATGGTGGAAACAACACAGATGTTTACTCGGGACTTCAAATAATCTTGATATACCTAGTATGGAAAATGTTGAAGCAAAATCTACCTGAGAATAAACATTCCGAAATATAAATAAAAGCGTATTGATAATGCATACAAGTTATTTCTGCATTAATTTAATCAGGTCAGGTTTACTTGCTACTATTTGACAGTAATTAGTACTACCTGTGATTGTCATACCCACTGCTTTGTGGATGATTTTGGAGAATCTAAGGCCATGGGAGTAAACAAAGACACAAATTCAAGAGGGAGGAACCCTAAAGGAGTTGATAGTGAGCCTGCAGGAGCACAGCCTCTATAAACAAAACATCTTCATTCACACAAAAGTTCTAAGCCAACAAGAAAAATACTGCCAGTGAATGCTGATGATGATCAACAATAAATACAACCTATCCCAATGGACCTATGTTTACATTGACAGACTTGTAGAAGATGCTGTTAAAATTAAAAGGAGGGAGCATTTACATAAAGTAAAGTGATGGAAAAACCAAAAAGGCCTTTGCCACGACACAAAATATCTGTAAAGAATTTGATCAACTGCCACAGTCCACAAAAGTGGCCCCTTAGTAGATAACCAACCGACTGTAGAATTGCTGGAAATGAGGTAGCTGATATTCTCCTCCAAATTGGGTGCCTTGGTAGGTAGCCTAGTTAGGAAAACCACCTGACTAGGATACAGACTTTCAAACAACCCGTGTTTGGTTTAAGCTGGAAGCAGTGTGAATTGTAACTTGTGACTGGAAAAAAAAATACCCCCGCAGTTGACACAGCCGCTGGCAGAAATGGGTACCAGGATATTACTCTGGGAAGGTCAGGAATGCTGCCTCACATTGTGTTTTTGCTTGAAGTGACACTATCCAGAAGTCTCTGAACACTTCTGGATAGGCACTTGAGAACATATGGGTGAAAACCTGCATACCAAGATGCTGATTCAAGTCTCGTACTTTATCGTTACCTCTTCCAAATCCAGCAGCAGAAAAGCCCAATACATTCACATACAATGAGCTATAGAGAGACCAAGACCATCTTATGAAACAAATGCAGAACAAGTTGGAAACAAAAAGGTTACACAAATAAATGAAAAACAGGACCCAATCCACCAGTTATCAAAGCATTCCCAGACCATCATTTTCCACCTCAGAACAGGCAGCTGTAGACTCCTGAGTCACCTCTATTGCCTAAAAATAACTCACATCCATGAATGGTGCTGCAGAAGGAAGGGCTCAAGCTCTAGAACAACTTCACCAATAAGTTTAACACTTAAGGTCAAATTAGGACATCAAACCTGACCCAACAAAAGAAACATGCAAGAAAAACTGTGGAAACACTCTGAGGACATGTGAAGGTGAAGGAAAATTCATTTTGGTGACAAGGGAAAGGCAATAGCATGACCTACAAATTATCAAATGAAAGAATGAGAGCTTTTATATTTCTTCAACTCTCCTGATATAACCGGGCCTGCTGGCATAAGTGATCATGTCTCTCTACAACTTTCGATCTCGACAGTTATTTATCATTTCTGTTGTTGACCTTCTGCCAAGCCATTATCTTAAGTTGTCTGGCATTTTTTCTCTTTGCTTCCCTCTATCTCTTCGTCCCTCAATTTTTCCAGTTGATACAATATATCCCAGTTGTTCTCTTGGCCAAGAAATGATGAATGTTTCTTCCTAATATTGGAAATTAGCTTTCTTTTTGCTTTGACCTCTCTCAGAACATCATCATTACTCTTCTTAGCTGTCCATGGTACTCTCAACATTCTTCTGTAAAATCACATTTCTACAGACTCCAGTGATTTTCTTGTCTGTTGTCCTATTGTCCATGATTCACATCCATATGTTAAGACTGGCTGTACATAACATTCAAGAACTCTTTTTTTTTGTTTCTATTGTCAAAAATGGATTGCATAGTATCCTCCTCATTTTTTGGAAAGCTGCTTTTGCCTGAGCCATTCTGCATCTCACCTCTGTTGTACATCTTCCGCCCGAGGTTAACAAAATTTGATGAGATCAGTATGAAGGTCGAAAGACATATGCAACAAAAGGGGTCATTAATGACGCAACAGTCAAGAGTGAAAAAATTCAAGCCAGAAAATCATTAACTGTTTTTAATTTCTTGTTTTTCCATGCTACTCTGGAGAAGTAGATTATTACTTACACTCTGCCAAAGAAGCCGCAGTGGCAGAGTGGTTAGTGTACTCATCTGCTGATCACTTAAGTATGGGTTCAATTCTCAAATGTAGCAAACTTTGTTCAGGACAGACATGGATTTTGGAGGCATCCAACTTTTAAAAACAGGTATCAAATGTGTATTCTGGACAAGTAGTGCAGCCTGCTGAAAATTGTCCAATGACTGTATTTTTTATAAATTTATGAGAGAATATGTCAGCTGAAATGTGTTCAATTACTTTTCTACATCAAACACCTTAAAGTTTAAGGCAGAGGTGAGCAACCTTTCATATACAGTCGAACCTGGTCTTAGGACCACCTGTTTAAAGCGTTTCCCTGGTTATAGGACCGGGTCTACAATTTCCCCGAGTTTTTTACTATATGCTAACACTGATTACGGCGCTCACCGTATGACGCGACCAGAGACCAGGCTAATTAACCGCCGCCAATGTTATTTATCCCGTTTACGACACGCGGGTAATCCGATGGGAGCCATAAACGATCGACACAGGTGTCTACAGGTGTCGAGGTTTTCCCGTATTTAGTGAGTCCCAGATTACAGTGGGACGTGTTACGTTTATCAGTCAATACTGGTGTGAGAAAAACGGCAGACACAGATCTATGATTCGTGAAGTGACATCACTTCGCGGTTCCGTCTAGACCAGAGTAGACCATTGCGTGGCCCGTATAAATTACAGGAATTAACTAAAGAATTAGTTATTGCCCGCTTAGAGTGTATTCACGTACATGTACAGTATCTCAGTGAATTATTTTTGTGGATTTTAAAAGTGTTACACACAATATAGGAAATGGCCAGTGTCAAAAGTGTAAAACCAAAAGCATTAACGCTGGAAGAACGAATATCAGTGATTCGACAAAATATTTTTGTGTGTTTAACTATCGTGTTTTATGAAAAGTGTCCAACCAGTGGCTATTGTAGACCGACATGTGCACTATGTTCTACTCATGGATTACGCTGATTTGCAGGTTAGTTTTCATAGTGCTTAGGATAAAATTTTTTTTATCGCTCTATTTATTATGTGAAACCTGTGAGGCAGGACCACCTGTCCTATGGGACCAGTTTTTGAAAGTCCCGTGAATGGTCGCCTTAGACAGGTTCGACTGTACTATAGATCAGATCTGAAAAATATCAAGATGTAGAGAGTAGATACTGGTCACCAATTGAAGTCCTTATATAACTAACTTAACGTGCATGCGTACCCTATTGTAATGTAGAAATTATATAATTGATAAATGGTGGTAAACAGTGTGGAGAGAGAGAGAGAGAGAGAGAGAGAGAGAGAGAGAGAGAGAGAGAGAGGGGGGGGGGGGGGGGGGTTAGGGGATGGAGGGAAAAAAAACTGAATCATAAATCATGAATACTAAATGGAGAACTTATCAGTCTCATGAGAGGGCTGTGCTTTCATTTACAGATTAAACGCATAGGGATATCACGATGCATAAAGAAATAGTCTGAAGTCCCACTATTGAGTAAAATATAAAATTCTTTGGCCCATTTTTTGTTGCTTGATGGTGTCTAAACTAAATCAAGAACAACTGGTTTTACTAACCCTAAGTGCCTTCCTTATTAAAATGTACATACCATTCATCCCCACCACCACAATACCTTTTCCTTGCCCAACAAACTAGTACTAAAGACAAAGCTACATTAGCATCATGAGCCAGATAAAATTGCTTGGTGGGTTGTTTATGACCCGTGGGCCTGGGACTGCCCATCCCTGGTCTATGGTAATTATTATTGAAGGGATGAATGACAGTTGATTATATTCAAAAATTATAATACTGATTAATCATACAAATTTACATACATGTACATTACTGTAATTATAAAATATTATATATATATATGATGTTTGATATATTAAATTATAATATATGTACATTGATGGAATGGGTACAAGTAATTACTATGAATCTTGAAGGTTGATGATTCATTTATGTCATCTTAGACACTAAATAAAAGTAACTAGCAATGATGGCTGTACATGACCATGATGGGTCTTCTCTATTTATTTTAACGTGCACTGATCATACATTTTATTTATTCTTTGAACATGTCTATCTTTCTCTATTTTCTTCAAATGATTATTATTTTGTTACACCTGAGTCTGGGTCTATTTATTATGTTGGATATAATTTTTATTTTCCAGCAGTTGCATCATATCTTTGTACATGACTCCAGAAGAAGATGAAGGATATAGTTATACAATTGTATTATATATTGATAATTTGCAACAGCTTGTAAATAACATCTGTACAGAAGGGACAGCAAGCACTGACACATTTATATATATACATTTAGGGCACATACATATTAAAACACATTATTTATTATTTTGTATGAAATGTCTTCATCCTCAAGATTGATCAAGGTAGTGCAATGATTAAAAGATGGTTGAGGGAGGAAATAGTTGCCTATACCCCAAGGCAATACAACAAAGGATGGTGACAATGACTGGAATTAGGGATGATACTGGCAAGACTAGCCAAAGACAGGAAACAAATGGAACATGTTCATGAAGATATATTTTACATGGCTGGGTGGTCTAGAGATAAGGCTTCAACCTCTGGACAGGATAATCCTGGGTTTAATTCCTCCAGTGGGAATATTTTTCCAAAATAAATAAAACAGATATTCCATGGTTTCTTTGTGGCTCTGTGTGTGTGAAACCCAGACTCAGACCCCTCGTCTCTGGGTAGCGAGAATCGACATCAAGCCTTCTCGGAAAACAAAAAAATCAGAAGGTTCCATGAGCACTTGTGCATGTTAAAGAACCCTTGGCAGTTCAAAACTGATAAGAGGAGGCTGAAAAATGGCCGCTGCCGGGAAAAAATTGTCAGCAAAAATGTACCCACACTGAACGATCCTAGGCTGTTATGAAACGTTCATGCACCTGGATCTCCCCAGAGATTCTTGATATTTCGAGGGGAAAATCAGAGCACCCATAGATCATTAATCTGGTGTGCAGTGATGGTGATGACCATAAAATAACATATTTCACACCAGGAACATATGTTAAAGTGGGATGTGTTGAGCAGAAAGTCACAGATTTCACAACCATTAAGCATGTAAACCATGACACTAATGCCCATTTAACACTCTATTCAGAGTGAGAAGAGAAACAATTGTTGGGTGAATGCTAACAAAAAGACACGGTGATGAATGAAGGATGGTGATGAAAAGCAACAGTTGTGGAGAACTTACTTTGTCAAGTCAGAAGTGGAATTCTCCAAAAAGGGAAAAATGAACAAGAATACAAAGATGGCTATACAGTGTACAGCTAACCTTGTGTACAAGTTAATCTGAGACCAATCTGAATGTGTATAAGGAGCAGTTACCATATGAAACAATGGACATTTTAAAACCTAAAAACAAAATGAGCCATCAATAAAGGTCAATCCCGAACAAGAAGAGACAAGTCTATGGTTGGGTATAAAAGTTCAACACATGAGAACTTAAGGGGAACCATTCCAGCTGAGATGAAATGTCTCATTTTCATGAATCATTGGCCATTTGAGCTTGAGTTCTTAGACTTGACATCATGGCAAAGACATACATGTCTGTTTAAGTTGTGGTATTTCTGTGTAAAGAGTGTTCCTGCTATTTGGATATGAAGGGAGATAATTCTGTCTTAAGTCAGTAAGGGAAAACACTCAAAGAGGTTATATGTGACTGTTCCTTTAACCATCTGCAGAGGATATTTTGGGGTGATGTTAGGTTTTATACCGTGTCAATGTGATTTCAGAAAGATATGCAGAGTTCACAATCTGAAGACAGTAACCTGTTCCAGTCCATGTAAAGAGTTTATCACATTTTCTGGGGTGGCTATATAGAAGAAGACTCATGCCCCTGTCCTAACCACTGCCCATTCATTCAGTCACTCAACCTTCTTCTTATTGTTAGTTTAGCTATTTGTAGTTATTGCTAGCCTGTTATATTGTTGAGCTGATACGCCTAGCTTTGCCAGTGTCAGTTCTCTCATTTTCCTTTGATATCTGTGATTCCAGTATATACTAAAGTATAAGTTTGACAGCATGGGTCGGGATGAAGGGGCAAATAGATTTGGCCAACTGGCAAGCAGATTTTTCAGTGTTTTGGTTGTCTAGTGACTAAAACATAGGTTTGCTGTCAGTGAAAGAAACAATGTGCTGAGTTCTCTTGAATAATGCTAAAAAATACTTGACCCGTAATGTATAGATACTTCATGTGGCCTTTGCTCTGAAGTTTGTGCAGAAGTTGTCACAGATGGATTAGTAGTAACAGCAGTGGGTTTGTTATAACAGCAGCATTGAAAAATATCAACTAATAAAACAGTTTCTGAAAGTTAACAAAAGAAGGAATGAAGTTATGCATAAGAAGACAATTAATAAGCCATGCGATGCTCCTTTTGTTTAACTATTTACACTCCAGGGGAGTTAAGTACTGAATAAGTAATAGATGCTAGATATGAGACAGCAGTGGCTTTTATCACAGGAGTTTCTTCTTCTTCTTCTACCTTTCAACTCCCTGTGGAGAACAGGTCTTCAACAAACACTTTCCAACATTCTTTAAAAATCATTCCATGTTTTCCCCATCATCTTCATCTCTGCTTCTATCTGTCTTCTCCAAGAATATTTTGTCCATGTCAGGAGTTTATACAAGGGTAAAAAAACAGGAAACAAGTAAAGACCCAGGAAGATTTATATTAGAGGCAGTCAATAAAAAATATGTATATAGAGCAATGAAAGATTAACAGTTTAAGCCCTCAAAAAATAAGAATTATAATTTTGAGTTCAACTTGCAAATTATTATTCTGTTAAAATAGAGATGAAAGTACGATAGTGCTTTTCTGTTGTTTTATAGTGCAAAGAGGCTCAAAACTATTGTGCTACATGCATAAAGGAGACAACAAGGTTATCTTAATTTTGACTTAAAATAATGATGATATACTAATATATTATTATGTCATATAATATAAACAAAACAAATAATAAATAAGTCCAGCTAATTAGATTGTATCACTTACAAAGATAAGCTTTTTGCAGAAAATAATGCTAAAAATCTTTAACTTTAATGAATTATTTTTTTAAGGTAATTAAACCGTTAATCATCAGTTATGAGAAAATAACTCATAAAAAAAAATAAATAAAAACACTGGATACATACACTTTACATGTGGAGTTAATTACTTAATAGCATATTTCAAATGGAGACATGATTTAATTATAATAATGTATTGTAATAATAATTCTCATCATCATCGTCATCACAGAGTGCCGTATCTGCATCGAAAGTTGGCTACCATGAAGCGCCATTCCGTTCTGTCTCTTGCTTTGATGGTGCAGGTTGTCATAGGCTGACTTGTAATAATAACTCTACATGACCAAATCTGGCAGTTGAACACAACGTGCTAATAATGACAATAATATTCTGATATAATGGAAGATAATGATAAACACTATAGTTCAAACAAAAGTAAATTGATCTTATCTGACATTAATGAAGTAAAGATGAACATTAGATGAACATAATGAATATTATTCGAATATAATGAACATTATTTGAGTACAATGATAAACTGAGCAATACATGATGATGATTATATTCATTTTGGAGAATTATTTAAAGAAAATGAGAACAATGAAAATGAATAACATTTATAAAAATGATGAAAGAAATAAATTAAATTTAGTTTATGAAGTCAAGTGACATCCTTCAAGATGATGTTATTAACAAGAGAGATTTAGTTCAAAATAACACTGACATAATTATTAACAAGTGAAGATGACATTTATAATGCCAAGTCAACATGACTTAATTGTAATAACATGTTTATGTTAGTCAATAAATAATGTTAGCCAACAATAATAGGGACCAATACGTTCACCAGCACTAGATTGAAAGCGGAAGGCAATTTATAGCTGACTGAAGCATCAGGATGGGTGAGCAACAGAGCTTATCCACACTTTACATCACGTCCCAGTTGTGCTCCTGGAAACAGACTAACCAGTCTGGCCAAGTGGATAGTGATCGAAGAAGGACAGCAACCTGGTACCAAAAAAATGTCATGCCAAAGATGAATGTGTTGGACTAAAAGGAGCAGATATAGTGGTTTGTCAAAACCTAGCAACACAACACTTTTATGCCCACCTAGTGTCCTTTGGACATGTTATTAGAAGAAATAATAACCGAATAACAAAGCAAGATCTCATGTGGGAAACAACAGGTAGGAGGTAAAGAGCCTGACCCAGACAGACACTAAGAAGAGCATTGATTAGAGAGGCAAAGGCAGCAGGAATTAGCTTCCTAGTGATATTGAGAACTCAATGAGCTTGCACAGAACAGAGACAAATGGCGAGTTTTGATAAAAGATCTTTGCAAGGATTGAGACTGCTAGAAAAAAAATTTAGAAAAAGAGAAATACCAAAAACACTTACTTATGAAAAGTGTCAGACTGAAAAGTGCAGATGTCACAGATGAAAGGCAAACTGAAAATACAATGTGTTTATGTTATTTTCAGAGGTTAAGAAGTTTCCAACACCTGGAAATGTATGGAAGCTATAAAAACGGCAGAAAGCTGGGATAGGTTAACAAAGAGTATGACATAAATTAACAAGGAGTATGGCATAAATTAACAAGGGTATGGCATAAATTAACAAGGATATGGCATAAATTAACAGAGTATAGAATTATTTATAATGAAATAGATTATTTAGATAATGAACTAAAATGTAACTTTAATTGCATAAACAAACTGTAAGACAAGAATTTGTACTCTCCCTTAAATTTGTCATTGCACATTGCAAGCACTGTGATATGTGTGAGGTCATGCCAGGAATATTACTGGTGGACATAAGACATAATAATTATTATAATGCTGATGACAATTTAATAACCTGCAAACTATGTACAAGGTGATGATATGTTAGTCTATCTATCTATCTATTGACCTTTCGAGCCGTAGCCGGCCCATAGGGCGTAGACGGAGATACTCCCTCTCTTATCTGAATTTTTGTTCTAGCAGTTTTCAATTCTTTTAAAGATATTTTATCAAATTTCGCCATTTGTCTCTGTTCTGTGCAAGCAGCTCTATCTCATTTAGGGAGCCGATTCCTGTGCTCTTGCCTCTCTCATCAATGTTCTTCTCAGAGTCTCAGATATGTTAGTGGCAGACTGTAAAAATGACAAGTGATAAATAGTATATTCCTGCTAGCCCTCTGTTGTATCAAAATATGGAGCCAGTGGTGGGGAGTGTTAAACACTCTAAGGTATAATGACAGCTTAACACAAGGAATGTATCAAAATATGTCCTTATCTAAGGCACAAGAGAGCAAAATTGTGCATGAGATCGAATACTTGAGAACAATCACTTACTGTCACCAAATCAGTTAGAAATGAAGATAACAGAAAAATTGTTGAAACTTTCAAATGGATTAAAGATACAGAATGACAGCCAATGGTTCAGTTATCTCATAAGAATTAAGCCTAACCAGGGGGGACAAATGCACCTGTCAAGTCCGGGAGTGATTACTTGCACCAGGATTTGGTGAATCAGAAATATCCAGATATTACTCCACCCCAGTATGGTCAAGACAGTTGAAATCACAAGGGAGGGCACCCCATTAAAGGGAAGGCACCCCATTAATAAAAAAAAATGTCACATATAAGATGGCCGTGTTGAGCCAAAAAGTGCAGATACTGCAGCGTACTGTAAATCACAACCACACCCACATAATGTCCATTTATAACGGTGGACACAAAAAAAAGAGTAGCCATGAGGTGAATAGAGAAGAAGAAGAAGGCTAAACCAGCTAACACCATATACCCACACAGATCAGATGATAGTCTGATATTATGAGGTAGAACATATCTCAGGTACATAGACTTTAGGAGGAAAACATGGCCCACTCCCACTAACTGGACAGAGAAATTGTAAGGCAGAACTGAAACTCTTAACAGACAACAGACTTCATAAGACAGACCAGAATCTCAGTCTGTATGAGCCATGATAATGGAAGTGGAAAAAGAAGAAGTGGAAGAGGGAGAAAAAGAAGACAAAGACTCAGATGACCAGACAACATAAGAAATCCAGTAGTAGCCAGTGTAACATACTTGTTCCAAGGTAGAAAAGCATGGCTACCAAGAACACTTCAAGCCATATGTGATGACACTAGACTAAAATGTAAAACCCTCTCGTCCAAGAGAAATAGTCTCTGACTTTATAAGGAACTGGATCAATATCCAGGTAAATGACACTCAGCCACTCTAACTGGAAACAAGGTGGCCGATGGATAAAAACCAACCTGTTGCTCACACAAGAAATTGAATGTGGATTTAAATCACAGTAGCCCCTTTCCTGTCTGGGTTGAGATAAAAATTTAGACTTGAATATCTTGTGGTGACTACTGGGCATGCTACCTTTATTCTCCAGACTCATAGAAAACCTCTAGGACACTCCAGAAATGAAATAAAGCCACAGGGACCACACTGACAGACTTCACCAGCCTTCTTCATCTCTCTCCATCTTCAGTCATTCTTTGGGATCCTGCAAAGTTGAATCCTGCCAATTCTTTGATTTCCCATTTTTTTCTCTGCCTACCTTTTCTTCTTCCTCCTTTCATGTTCCATGAAGAACGGTCTTTGCTAGACCAGACAATCGAAATGTGTGGCCAAACCATATCTTTTATAATTGTAGTAATTCATTCTAAAAGAATCTAAAAATTCAAATAAAACTAAAATTCTCTTAACTAAATATCCAAAACCTTTAAAAGCACAATATAGATAATTTAGGCTCAATCTTGAAAACTCACAGGCAAAAAAAAAAAAAAAAAAAAAAAAAAAAAAAAAAAAACAGTTTCAGGCAAAAAAATAGACATGTATAAGAAAATAATAATTCAATATCACAAGACCTACCCTGTTATACTGATGAAAATAAATAAATAAGATCTTTGGAGGTTACAGAGATATTTCACAAGAATGTGGAGTACTTCATGAACTGTTAAAAAACAAATGTAAATGTGATGAAACAAACAATAAATAAAAGAACAATAAAATGTTTCCTTTTTTAAAAAATGTTATCCACTGCAGGTTCTGTTCTCTGCCCTCTTGTACTTTAAAATGTTACGGTGGAAAAATGGAATGTTCTTGACAAAAGTTTGCTGTTTGTTTCATACACAGTAACTTATTTTGGTGTTTCACAAATATATATTATTGAAGGCGTATATTTTCATCTTTTGTTTTTACATCTAATTGTTAATGCTTGTTGCATGATACTTTGCTGCATGCTGCTGAGTGCTCGTTGGCAGGTAAATTGTGTTATGTTTCCAGTCACTGTTTGGGCTGAGTGAAAAAGCATTCTTTTTGTCCTGTCCTGTCTATAAACATTTTTTTGGTTTGTTTTTTATGTCACAAACATTGCCTCTGATACCAAAAAAAAAAATCTTTGACTAACAAGTTGGCTCATTATAGATCCAGCAGGAAAATGCTTAAAAAAAACAAAAACTGTGGTAACAATTGTATGGTAATGAAGGAGCAGCACAAAATCCAAATTTTAACTTTGTGGTCACACTGAGTGCGATCTGTCGACTAATTAACTTAATACTTTGGGGAATGTCACTAGAAAGTGGATAGTGCACAGACTTCATAATAAAACAAATATAGGTTCTATCACAACCTGATATTCTATGCAGCTGAAAAAAAATGGTATCTGGTTCACTGAGTTGATGAATTTAATTAACAGTAAGGAAATGCACTGGTTCCCTCAAATACTGAGACCAATAATGTGAATTTTAATCCTTTGCTCCCCTGTGATATTACTATGTTACAAATTCTTCCTTTATCACTACTTCATAGCACAAAACTGTTACCATATTTTTGAACATATTTTCTAAAATATTATTTTCCTTATTGTCAGCATTATTGAAGCTCCACATAGCTTTATGCTCATTCCTACAGATCTAGCAGCCTGTGAACTCATGTCCACTGGAGTCACATATACCATATAAGAAAGACGTGACTAACAAAGGAATATGGACCCATGAGGAAAGAGTCCTATATATGTTATAGATATTAATGATAACATTTGATGACCAATTTTAAGGTGATAAATGTCATGATCATTACACTTATGACAGGAGACGTAAGCTTTCTTCCACTGTACTGTACAGCAATATAAAATTGCACCTGAGAAATGAAAATGAAACAAAGTTAGACATAAGCAAAAACAACAACAGAAACTAAAAACTGACAAAATAATTAACAAAATACTAATGATAAAAGGTAACTCTTAACAGTATGGACATGTGATGAATATTTTCATGACTGCTGACAAATACAAAACATTGTGCTACAGTCTAAGCTATAAATGTTTAATGTGCTTTTTCTGGAGCTTCACTACAAGACCAACATTCTTTTGTTTTACCCTATAGATTGTCTGCTCAGAGCATAAATGATTTAATGGGCAAGTATTATAGCTGAAGAACAAGCCGGACTTTGAACAGGGCGTACAGTAAAGTAGATCTTCAACCTGTATTTGCTCTCTGAAAAGTATTATCAGCATCAGCAAGTCCTGTATGTGTCTTTGTTAACTTTAAAACAGCACTGGACATTGTTTGCCATGAAGTAATTTGGTTCCATACTGTAAAAAAAATAAGCCAAAAAAACTTCACAAACATGGACAAGTCAAAGAAAAGAATAAAAGTAAATCCGCCATCCAGTAAAGACAAAGGCTCTCTGTCTATGAGACGTATGACGCAAGCTTGAGAAAGCCGTAAGGAGTCCGGGTTGCCGACTCACTTTTTGTCTACCAGGATGAAAAAGACAAAGAGGAAGACCAAAGAATTCTTGGAGAAGACAGATAGAAGCAGAGATGAAGATGATGGGGAAGACATGGAATGATCCTAAAAGAATGGCAAGAAACAGAACGATTTGGAAAGTGTTTGTTAAAGACCTTTGCTCCACAGGGAGCTGAAAGGTAGAAGAAGAAGAAGAAGAATTTGGTTAACTAAAAACACATCTAGCATCAATGATCAAATAATCAATGTCATCAAACAGCTGTTTGAACAATGTTAATAATAATGTGAGTTGATTGGTTAAGTTAGAAAAATGGTTTCCAACATTAGTTAATATATTTCTTGAAAGAATTGTCTCCCTCGAAGATCATCTTGACATTGCCAGCATCAGATACAAAATGATTATCAACCTTTGTATTACAGATGATATAGATGAGCTAGCAAGTAATGTATTAAAGCTCAAAGACCTAGTCGAATGTCTAGACACCAGGAGCATTTGGAATGGAGACCAAAGTTGACAAAACTAAAATGATGATGAACAAGACCAAACACATTGAAAGAATAATCACATTAAATGGAGAGGCACTTGAAAGAGCCAACAAATTCAAATATTTGGGCTCCACTTTCATTGACAAAGGTCCAAAATTAGAAGTATTAGCTAGAATTGTAGCTATTGTACAGGCAATGGCAGACCTGACAAGAAAACATTATAAGAAAGAGCAAAACTATCTTCCGAAGAAAAAGATAAGATTATTATGACCAATAGCATTACTATCAGTTGTGTCTTTATACACAAGAGAATGTGTATTTCTGTTCTTTTGCAAAACAAGGGCCCTCATTGATCTTTGAAGAAAAATACAGTTCTGGAAATGAGATAGTAAAAAAAGATCTTATATCTTATATAGATGATATCACAAATGAAAAAGGATGTGCTTACGAAATCCGACTTACTGGTAAAAGAACTAAAATAGTAAAAGAATGAAAGTTAAAAATTATACAGACATATTCCAAGATATACCTAAAACCATTTCGCAGGGCACAGTACCAGGCAAAAGAAAACAAGGCAGATAGAAAAAGCAGTGGGTAGACAATATCTAAAAATGGACAGAATTAAATTTTGTTACATTTCTAAGAGCAGCTCTTGATCGTGAAGACTGGAGTTAAAATTGTGAAGATGCTGTCAAAAGTGCCCCAAAAGCTGCCAGGGTTATGGCAATAATGAATGAACCTGAATCTTACACAAAGCACAGAGTAAATAAATATATGGAAAGTTGTAGATAAACTTACTTCTTCTTGAACCTGAGATCATGAATCAAGTCAAACACAGAAATTAAGTACTTGCGCAGCTTGGCTTGCCTAGAAAATAGAAGAATATCAAAACGAATTCAGAATAATACATATTTTATAAAATGTAATAAATAATTACCCACCTGTAGTTATGGAAGTGAGAACTGTAAAAACAAATAAAGAAACAGAAAATAAATTAGAAGTATTCACAAACAAATGGAAAATACTTTGTATTCCATGGAATGAATTCAAGAATAGTGCAGAATTAAAAGAAATGACCAAGTATCCAACAACATCATCTATAATAATAAAAAAAAAGAAGGTGGGCATATGTTAGCCATGTGATGAGAAGTGGCAACGAGAATCTCAAAGCAAGCTCTAAAAAGACAAATAGAGGGCAAGAGAATAAGAGGTCGACCTATAGAAACACTCAAAAGAGCACTGAGGAGAAAGGCAACAATAGCAGGAATAAATTCCCTGAGAGTTTGCTCAGAGACGGTACATGTAGTGAGTTACAATGCGATTCCTGTACAAAGCCTGATGCTTAATAGCAAAGATGGTCAGAATGGAGAGTATAGAATTTGTAATGTATGTGTCGTCTTTGAACCAAAAGAACAATAAATTAGACAGATGCAATTTATAAAATTGAAACTATGCCACTATCAGTTGCAGTGGCTTAGTGATTAGTGCATTCCCTAATGACCAGAAGGGTCTAGGTTCAACTCTGGATGTGGAGACTTCCTTCAGGACTGACATGGGATGGCTTCAGGTTTCATCCACTTTCTGATAATAGTTACCAGAGATTTATCTGGAAAAGTGGGCATGGCCTGACACAATACAGACCACATCGCCCATAAAATGTGCCATTGGTCATTGACAAAGCGAGCCGCGATAGCTCAGTGGTTAGTGAACTGGACTACCACGGACAAGGGGTAGGGTTCGATCCCAACCGACGGCTTCCAGGTTCACCCAGCCTTAAATGGGTACCTGATTTTTTTCTGGGAAAGTAAAGCAGCACGGGCGTAATACTGACCACATTACCCCAAAAATCATGTGCTGAAGGTCTGTAAAATATAGGGTCACTAACACCATATTTCCCTATACGCCACTTGGCGTGACGGGGTACTTTACTTTACTTTAACACCATATTTCTTATATGCCTGAAGATGTTAGGAGATCCTTTACTTTTCTTTTTAACCTTTATGTTAATACAATTAAATAATATTTACACCTGAATTGCTTCAAAAGCACTTTTATGATAATTTGATAGGCCATGATTTTAAACTTGGACAAATGATGGACATCTAATTGTATTTCTATGTTGCTATATACAATATATATAAAGAGATCTGATGAAGTTGCACAAAGCAGATGACAACTATACACAACAAAAAACTTACTTTTCCATTATAATCTTTATGCTTGACTCAAAGGCTCCTCGGTCAGACAGCTGTTGATAAGCACATAAAAATGCATATAATAATTACTTTGTTTTAGGAACTGCTGTAATGTTGCATTAATTCATGTGAATATTTGTCTTGTTTGTCCCAGAGTATGGTTTTATTGAAACACATACAACTTTGATCACATAACAGAAGGCATTTATTCTTTAACTTAGAATAATGATCATACATGAGGCAAATACAACTTTAGAGACATCATGGGGGATGCCATACCTAAACATTAATGGATATATAATCAATAATCTCGCTGGATAGGACACACACTGTGGAAGCCAACTGAGAGTATTACACAACAGGCCTTTCTTGGAATCCCCAGGGGAAAAGACAGAGGAAGACCAAGAAATTCTTGGAGAAGACAGACAGAAGCAGGGATGAAGATGACGGGGAAGACATGGAATGATCTTAAAAGAATGGCAAGAAACAGAATGACATGGAAAGTCTTTGTTGAAGACTTATGCTCCACAGGGAGCTGAAAGGTAGAAGAAGAAGAATCAATAATCTAAGATATAAATAAAAAAAAAAGTAAAAGAGCCCCTGTCAAGCCAAGTGGCGTATAGGAAATATGGTGTTAGTGACCATAAATTTTACAGACCTTCAGCACATGATTTTTGGGGTAATGTAATCGGTATTATGCCTGTGCCACTTTACTTTCCCAGAAAAAAATCCAGTACCCATTTAAGGCTGGGTGAACCAGGAAGCCATCGGTTGGGATCGAACCCTACCTTTTGTCCTTTGTAGTCCAGTTCACTAACCACTGTGCTATCGCAGCTCCCATAATCTAAGATATGTTGGCATATTAATGGCAGAAAATCCAGAAGACCTACAAGAAGTTAATAAAATAAACAAGACAAGCAAAGAATATAGTTTAGATAAAAATATATTAAAAAACTAAAACTGTGATTGTAAGCAGAGAAAACACCCAAAATATAAATTTGTATAACAAAGTAGATGGAATGGGTTCAAGAAAATATAGTTATCTTAGACATGCTATAACAAATGATGGAAAATGTAAAACAGAAATAAACAAAAGAATAGGAATGGCAAAAAGCATTTTTTACAACATGAAAAATATAACTACATCAAAGCAGATAACATTAGAACTAAAACAATTAATTGTATATTTACCCAACATTCCTGTATGGTGCATTAGATTAACATTAAATAAGAAATCTGAGCAGAAAAATACATTTAAACCTTTGAAATATGGATCTGTAGAAAAATTGGGAGAATTGGATGGAAGGAAAAGAAAACAAGCAAGGAGGTTCTGAATCAGCTGAAAATGAATAAAAGAATTACTTAACACGTTTCAAAAAAGATAACTGAATTTTTGGGGCAAGAAAAAAAAACAATACTCAACTAAAGGTCACCTTGGGAGGGAAGGTACAAGGTAGACGAGGCAGAAGAGACCAAGACTAAGTGGAACAAAAGAGGAACAGGTGAACCTATGACAACATCAAGACAAGAAACAGAGTAAACTGGCCCTCCATGATAACCAACCTGTGGAGGCAGCACCCAGTGATGATGATGACTAACTTTAAGATAATCTTCGTCTGCCCTGGATTACCAGGAGATAAAGAAAAAAGTTCAGTTGAATCAAATTATAAAAACAAATAATAACAAAATTAAACCATAATGTATCATCATTATCATCAGGTGGCAGATGACTTCTCTCTTCACATCTCTTGTCCCTTCATGCATGTCATAATATGTCGGTGAACTTTTATTATGCTATTTGGATAAGCTGTTCAATATTTTTTCTCTTGGTATTCCTCTGCTCTTCTTTACATTTACTTTGCATATAGTTATAGTATTCTCAATGCCTTCTTTTCGCATTACACACCTGATAAATATAGATTGTCTTTTCGTTATGATTTTGATGATATTTCTGGTTTCTACAACTCGTTTTAATCATTATTTATTTGTAATTTTTGCTATCCATGGAATTTGTAGCATTCTTCTGATAAAACAGATCTGAGCTGCCTCTAATGTTCTCTGTTTTGTCTTACTTATTGTCCATGACGTACTTCCATATAGTAGAACAGGTTTGATGTAGCACTTTAGGGCACGTTTTATAACATTAATTGACAATGATTTGTTACATAAGATGTTTTTCATTCGAAGGAATTCTGTCTTTGCTTGTCATATTCTGCTTCTAATTTCTGCAGCTCATTTGCAATCTGATGTTATTATTGATCCCAGCTATTTGAATTATGCACTTGTTTCAGAATTTTTCCATTTAGTTTTACTCTACATTCTTGTGTGTTTGCTATCTTTGAGAACAATCGCTTACTGTCACCAAATCAGTTAGAAATGAAGATAACAGAAAAATTGTTGAAACTTCCAAATGGATTAAAGATACAGAATGACAGCCAGTGGTTCAGTTATCTCATAAGAATTAAGCCTAACCAGGGGGGACAAATGCACCTGTCAAGACCGGGAGTGATTACTTGCACCAGGATTTGGTGAATCAGAAATATCCAATCTTACTCCACCCCAGTTTGTCAAGACAACTGAAACCACAAGGGAAGGCACCCCATTAATAAAAAAATGTCACATATAAGATGGCCGTGTTGAGCCAAAAAGTGCAAATACTGCAGTGTACTGTAAATCACAACCACACCCACATAATGTCCATTTATAAGGGTGGACAAAAAAAAAAGATGGTTTTGATTTCAAAGTATGAAAAATGGAAAGTATACAATTATTTTTGGGAAAATGCCAAAATATTTTCATAGAGTTAAAAGAATCTCCATTAAAACTGGCCAGATATGTAGCAATCTGCAACAGACGGCAATGGACTAAGCAAGGAATATAGATTTAATTGCTGCTCTACGACAGAAAATGAGCTGAATACTGCACCTTAGAAATCCTAATGAACTTTTTCAATTCACATTTTACATTTTATCATTAATATGGCAATCCTACGATTTGCATTACTTAGAATCTACTGACTAGATTTTTATCAAAATATCAAGAATCGACACACATTATACCTGTTTTAAATCATAATTTTAAAGGATTAAAGATGACTTCACCAGTACTGACAATTACAAAACAAAACTGAACTAAGCAAATGTAAAAACTTTATAAATAAAAAGGGTACCTCAATGTAAGCTTGAATTGTCTTTATGCCTGAAATAGGCATTTCTAGAGCCAAAACTTCTAGATTTTTCTCTGGTAACCATGGATACTGAGCTGATGCCTTTCCAGCAATCTGCAGAAATAAGTCTTCATGGTTAATAAACAATTTTTTGCAGTTTTATATTTAGAAAACAGGTGAACTCCCTTGATTCACATGGTGCACAAATTTTGAGTCATAATTCAGTTTAGTTTAATGGAAAAAGATCATCTTCAAACTGCGCAACAGACAACTCCATAGTGTTCAGTTTCTCTCCTCAGCAAATTCCCCAGTATGAAGCATGCCTGCCACACGCTAGCGAAAACATTGAAGGTGGCTTCAGCTCTGATGCACAAACTCTGTAGCACCAGCAAAGACATTGTTCCCAAGATCACCTCAGTTACCTCTTACGAAATGAGTGACAGGTAACTGTGGTATATTTTTTTTTCTCCCCTCACCATGGTCAGGGCCCCTGTAGTCACACAAACAACAAACAAATAGGTACAGAATAAATTATCTGAGAAAGAAAGACATTTTGGTGCAATATTGAACACATTACCTAAACATTTGCTGAAGGCAAAACAATCTATCTATCTTTCGTTTGCCTGAAATATTGTCGATATCTGCAATGTCGTTTCCTGTATAAATGTTACTGTCTTTTGTAATTCTTGCAGTGGCCCATATAGTTTTGTCTGTAGTGTTGTTTCTATGGGCCAATGGATTTTCCTCAGTTTACTATATTCAGTGCAGTCTTGGAGTATGTGTTTAGCAGTCTGGGGCGCCTGTCCACCTATACATGTAACTGAGGTGCCTATCTTGAATTTTGTATACAGATGATTGTGGAGTCAATTGTACCCTGTTCTGAGATGTATAGTGATAACCTGTTCCCAACTATTCATATTATAAAAGGCATCCTGATTTTGGGCTTGTGGTCTTCTGATTGATTTGATTATCTGTTTCTTCTGATGGTATGTAGCTGGTGCATCTGGTTGTGTGCCTGTTGCACCTTCCTTTGACAGTTGATCTACTCTCTCATTTCCTGGTACTCTACAGTGAGATAGAATTCACTGCAAGGCGACCCTGTGGTGCTTTCAGAGTTGAGTAATAAGGTCTGCAGATGTGGTAATTTTCTGGATTGTAATGCCTGGAGAGTGCTGATGTTGGATCAAATACCAACATGCGATTTGTAAAAAAGTGGGACTGTTTTTTTAAGATAAATTTTGCCAAATTTCAAGAAATTCATGTTTTTTTCTTTTCTCTTCTAACGGGGGAAATCTCTTTGATTGTTGGTGAGACATCAGAGAAACCTTTATAACTTGGGGTAGGCAATGAACACCGTTAATGGGAAGGCAAACATGCGGGCTGGACTGACAGCCAATGTGTGAATAGACAAAGTAACACCTCCAGGGTTTCAGGCCATAAATCAAACCTATGCCAGGAAATGATTACCACATCCGGTTCCCATGTCTCTCCTTGTGTAAACATACAACTTTGTAGCAAAAGTTCAAAGAAAATACTATTTTCCAAACTTAAAATGTAACAATTAGTGATTGTAATATTTAGAAATATCTCGTAAAAACTTGACTCACTGATAGGTCATGTAATCTAGGGTTAAAAGGGTTAGCAACAGCACATAAATGTCTAGCAAGGCAACATTTGAAATACGTACCAAAACTTCATGTCGCCGTCGTGACACTGGAACTATTTTTTTCCCACTCTGAGAAACATATACAATGTTGTAGTTGAACATGGGGCCATTACCACTAGCATTGTTGATGTTACTAGTGGTTGTTATTGTGTGAACACAGTCCCCATGACTTTGATTTTCTTTGTTGGAAAGTCGTTGACTCATTGAATTTAATTCCATTGAATCTCTGAAATTAAAATATTTCAGATAAATTAATAACTCGTTGACACATATTAGTGTTGTTATTACTAGTTATAGACAAATGATATTTTTGGGGCATGTTAAAAGACACAAAAGCCTAATAAAAGTAGATTGGGAGGGAAAATACAAGGTAAACGAAGCAGAGGCAGACCAAGACTAACATGGATGAGTAACATAAAAAATGGACAAGTAAGCCTATGACAACCTGCACCATCAAACCAAGAGACAGAGCAGAATGGCACTCCATGGTAGCCAACTTTCGATGTGGAGATGGCACTCAATGATGATGATTACTAGTTATTAGTGATGGGAGAAAGTATATTTAGAGCATTTATTAAAATTCACAAATGCTTTAAAATCCTTGCTAAATGGGTGTGTATGTGTTGTATTGGTAGTATACGGCAAAGCTGTGTATGTGCGCCTGTTGGCCCAACTTCTTCAGCATGGGTAGATATACTTAACAATTTTTGTTGTTGCCAGGGCAATGACTATTTTTGGCCCACTCATTTCTAGTTTAAACTGCCATGGGTTCTTCAGCATGCACACTGGACCTCTATCGAAATCATAAACAAGCATATCTTTAGAAGAGCCTATGGGATATATCAGGAGCTGATACATTAACAAATATAAAAAATGAACATTCTGATGAATAGTACTAGCAGCCTCCGTCAGTCATAGTCGACTAAGGGTTTTTCAGCGCCCCTAGAAATGTTATTTTTTTTCTTTTCTTTTACAATGTATTTTTTTTTTTCTCTATGAATCTCTCTACTTCTTGTTTGAGTTGGAGCTTGAGAGTGTGTTTCCAAAGATTGCGGTCTGCAGATATTTCTGCCCAGGCTGCAGGGTTTATGTTCAGAGTCTTCATGTCACGTTTACAAATTGAACTTTTGGGGGCCCCTAGTTCTTTTGCCACCTACTAAATATCTATATTGATGAGAGAGGCAAGAGCAGCAGGAATCGGCTCCCTCAATGAGATAGAGCTACTTGCACAGAACAGAGACAAATGGCGAGATTTGATAAAATATCTTTAAAAGAATTGAAAACTGCTAGAACAAAAATTCAGATAAGAAAAGGAGTATCTTGGTCTACGCCTTATGGGCCAGCTATGGCTCGAAAGGTCAACAGGTAGATAGATAGAAATATCTATAGAGTATATCTTTTGGTATGCAGCGATCTTTCATACTGTGTATGTGGCCAAGCCAGTGTAACCTACATTGTTTGAGAAGCGTGAAGTGGTTCGGGAGGTGCATGCAAGTCATGACCTCCATGTTTGTCACTTTATCCTTTCAGGTGATACCAAGAATACTGCGCAGACATCGCATATGGAATGTATTTAGCCTTTTCTTTGATGAATAGAGAGTATAATAATTTAATAATAGAATATAATGGAGAAAAATATATAATTAAATATCAGCTTTATTTCACAACATGATTTGTGATGAGTAACCTCGAGCTGACCAACACTTACTATGACTGATGCTTCATAAGAGTTGATAAGGATCACATTGTTACCATTCTTAGTACAAGCGGGACTGGTGGTGGCTGTTTAGACCACAATTTGGTCTCTGATGAATTTATTTCATGATAAAATGATGTGTATATCAAGTTTGTTTCAATGAATGAGGTTTGTGCTGACTCAGCACCACTCTCTTATCCATGTACTACTTGATCTATGTCCCAGGTAAGACCAGGACCAAGATAATTGGAACAAGGATTTGATGATGCAGATGACCAGAGCTTGGTACAAATCTGGTCATGCTCTTTGCATTTCACAACATATTTCTAGAAATACCATTCTGCCAGTTAAGCTTTTTTTGAATTTCTTTATGCTATCCTCTGAATCTAGACTTCATTTGCATGGATAGACAAGATATTATGTCACTAAAATTTGAGAAACTCAAATTGCCATCAGACAGCACAAAGAAATTAAGTGGAAAATACAAACAGATCAATGCCTTTATTAAAGATAAGAAAGGAAATCTGCTTAGTAATATAAGAGAACAAATGGAGAGATGGAAAGAGCACTTTGAAGAACTTTTGAACATACCCGGCTCAAATAATCCTCCAGATATATTACCAGCAGAAGAAGAGTTACGCTTTAACTATGGAAAACCAAGCAAAGAAGAAATAATGAAAGCCATCAAACTTTTAAAAAATAGTAAAGCCACAGGACCAGATGAAATTCCTTCGGAAGCCATTAAAGTAGATATTAACACCTCTACCAAGATGTTACATAATCTATTAGATAAAATTTGGAGGAGAAATACCTAAAGACTGGAAAGAAGGTTATATGATCAAACTACCAAAGAAAGGAAGTTTACAGGAGTGCACAAATTATAGGGGAATTATGCTACTATCAGTGCCAGGGAAAATATTAAGCAGAATCATTCTGGAGAGACTAAAAGAGGCCATAGGGAAACATTTGAGAGATGAACAAGCAGGTTTTAGGAAGAACAGATCATGTGCTGATCAAATAACTACTCTACGTATAATAGTTGAACAAAGTTTAGAACTAAAATCATCATTTTATATTGGATTCATAGATTACAAAAAGGCATTTGATAGTTTAGACAGAAGAATGCTTTGGAAGTTGCTGAGTCATTATGGAATCCCCATAAAGTTGATAAAAACAATGTATGAAGGAATGAAACGTTGTGTGGTGCATGAAGGACAGCTTACAGAAGCATTTGAAATAAAAACAGGAGTAAGACAAGGATGCCTTCTGTCTCCATTTCTCTTTCTACTGGCCATAGATTGGATTATGAAAATAACTCAGAACAGAAATGGAATCCAGTGTTCACTGACCAAGCAACTTGATGATTTAGACTTTGCTGATGACATAGCTCTCCTATCACACAGCCATCAACAGATGCAGGATAAAATGAGCATACTTGATGAGAGATCACAACAGCTAGGACTGAAGATTAATAGAGATAAGATCAACATTATGAGAATTAATGCAGTTGGCAATAACCAAATAAAATTAGGAGAAATACCTCTATTAGATGTACAATCTTACATATATCTGGGCAGTAATATAGATAAAGAGGGAGGAACAGAAAATGATACCAAAATAAGGATATCAAAAGCAAGAGGAGCTTATGTTGCACTGGGAAACATATGGAAATCCAAAGAAATTAGGTTAAATACAAAAATAAAAATTTTCAACTCAAATGTTAAGTCAGTCCTATTATATGGCTGTGAAACATGGAGAACAACAATATCGACAATCATGAAGATACAGACTTTCATTAATAGATGCTTATGCAGAATAATAGGATGGAAATGGCAGGACAAAATCACTAACATAGAATTATGGAAATGTACCAGTCAAACACCAGTGGATAAAGAGATACAGTGAAGACGATGGTGCTGGATAGGACACACCGTGCTGAAGCCAACTGAGAGTATTACACAACAGGCCCTTTTTTGGAATCCCCAGGGGAAAAGACAAAGAGGAAGACCAAGGAATTCTTGGAGAAGACAGACAGAAGCAGAGATGAAGATGATGGGGAAAACATGGAATGATCTTAAAAGAATGGCAAAAAACAGATTGACTTGGAAAGTGTTTGTTGAGGACCTATGCTCCACTGGGAGCTAAAAAAGGTAGAAGAAGAAGAAATTGCCATCAGCTGGATTAGCCTGCTAGCCAAAGCAGATTTCCAAGATATGGCTACTGTGTTTAAAAAAAAAATTCACAGTAGGAAATAAAAACATAATTCACAAAACATTATTCACTTTCTCTCCTCAAAAGGCATAAATATTTCAGCTCCTACTTACACTTTGTCAGATGTCTTTCTCAATAGATAGTCTACTAGATCATGGATGTACACCGACTTTTCTGTCATTCTTTCTTTCTCCAAAGAGCGAACCTTATCAGGAAAAGTAACACAAGTGCTTCAGTTATACCTTAATACATTTTTTAAATTGTATGTACATGTCATGCCATTCAAAAATGGCATGACAATTACAAATTTAACAATTAATTCTCCTCATGAAATAATTGTCTCAACAGAACACTAAGCATTCATTTTTCTTGGTATAAAATATAATTCTTTTAAACTGCAGCACATTATACATTTCATAATAAGCATAACTATACTACAATCAGTATTAACTAGCATATGTTGCTGCTATTTTAATGCTGAAGTTTCAAACAGTTAAAGCTTACTGGGACTCAGAAACTGGCAAACAAACCAATAAACAAGACAATCAACATATAACAAATGAAAATGGCCATCTCACCATACAATTTGTAAGGTTTATCTTTAAAAACAAAATTAACATGTAAACTTTACAAAGCAATTTGTAAGGGAAAATATCTTCATCTTTCTCTAATTAGAATAAATCTACACATAACATTATGCAAAAATAAAATGTAGACAGAAGTGTGGAAATAGGTTATGTCTGTATCATATTGTAACAAACACAAGTTTTATATGGATATAAATATCTAGGCCAATTAACCATGCTACATAGTCAAACATAACCGATAAAAATGTAGCTTGAACTACAATTTTGTAATCACCTTAATATAACACAGTTAGAGGTCGAACAGACTGTGTCTAGCCAAGATGGTAAAAAAAACAAACCGAAATTAACCATCTAAACTACCTGGATTTGGGGGAGAAAGAATAAATATGAAATGTTTTTCCTATTTGTAAGACTTTTTTAGTCTGGTGTTCAAGTTTGTCTTTAAAAGCATATGAAAAGTGTGGGACATTAAACAAGTACTCAAGACTGATGGACAATTTTAAAGAACCAGAATAGTTGGACAGTTAAGAAGAGTAATGAAAACGTTCTGGAAGAGGCCAAAGAAAAAAGAGCTAATTTCCAGTATTAGGAAGAAATAATCATCATTTTTTTGGCCTTGCAATGAGAAGGGAACAGCTGGAACATATTGTAACAACTGGAAAAATGGAAAGACGAAGAGATAGAGGGAAGCAAATAAAAAAGATACCAGACAGCTTAAGAGAATGGCTTGGCAGAAGGTGAACAACAGAAATGATAAATAACTGTCGAGATCGAAAGTAGTGAAGAGACATGATCACCTACGCCAGCAGATACAGTACATGATGATGAGAATAGTTGTGTCTGGAGGTCTCAAAATCTAAACACCTAAAACGGCATAATTTTTTACCCTGACAGTAGATGTTTCACTATCCTTCAGAATGACAATATGGGAAATGCCTATGTGACGACAATTGTTTTGAAGCTCATCAAAATCCTGCAACAAAATATCATTAACATACTGAATTACTAAAACATATTAAATCTATCACTGTCAAAACAAGTGACATAATAGTTGTAAGTTATAATAAAATATATTATATCTATTTTTATTTATAGACTGATAATTCTCTTTATCTTACACTCATAAAAGGAATTCATAACTGAACGTAAATTGTCTTGAGTTATGGAACATGTGAGGAACACCTGCATTCATGGAGAACACTCAGCTGAGTGCTGAGAATGCTAGTGTGTACTGGAAACAAAACAAATATTTATGCAAAATTTGGTCTGAAAAAGCCCACAGGTTTACAAGGGCTTCGCCAGAGATTAAAAGTTGGTAAATAACAAAATTATTTTTCTCCGGCTTGGTATATAACCGTTGATCAGAGGTTTAACAAGCCGCTATCGTAAAAACGATGTTGTTAATGAAACGTAGACCTGATACAGAATGTGTAAATTAGCAGTAGATAGTTGTGATAGTTTTTTCGGCCCTAAAACAACAACAAAAATAGGATTCTGGAATGTTCGAACAATGGCCGCTCCGACGAAACATGCACAGGTCGCGAGCGAGATGGAGAGATACGACCTAGATATTTTAGGATTAAGCGAAATGCGCTGGCTTGGAACAGGTAGGAGATCTATTGATAATAAAATAGTAGTTTTTTCTGGAAGGGAAGATGGAAAACACCGTGAAGGAGTAGGCATAATGATGACAGACAAAGCTGCAAGAAGTTTATTAGAATGGGAACCGGTAAATAGCCGTCTGATACGAACACGCTACAAAACAAAACATGGAAGACTTTCAATTATTCAATGTTATGCGCCTACTAACGAAGCTGATGATGAAGTTAAGGACGATTTTTATAACCAACTGCAACAACTTATAAACAAAATACCAAAACACGATCTTTTAATTGTAATGGGAGATTTCAACGCCAAAGTGGGACAAGATAATGCAGGAGTGGAACATGTGATGGGGAGAGAAGGCTGTGATAATACTAGTCAGAATGGAGAAAGATTAATAGAATTATGTTTAATAGAAAATTTAGTTATAGGTGGGACATTATTTCCACACAAAAATATTCACAAAACAACATGGATATCTCCTGATGATAGAACCTCCAATCAAATTGACCACCTATGTATTAAACAACAATTCAGATCATCATTAATAGATGTAAGAGCTTACAGAGGTGCTGATGTTAATAGTGACCACAACCTGTGCATTGGGAAAATAAGATTAAAATTTAGAAACCAACAGAAGAGGTCAATTACACATAAAATTGATAGTCATAAACTGAAAGATGAAGCCATAAAGGAAAAGTTTAACATAGAGCTAAGTAATTGTTATACAGCACTCGGTGAAATAGACTTAGATATCAATGAGATGTGGGACTCACAGAGCAAAATACTAATGACAGCAGCAGAAGCAAGTGCTGGACTGAAGAAAATGGAAAAACGAGCTTGGATCTCAGACACCACGTGGAAATACATCAAAGAAAGAAGAGAAGCGAAGAGAGCCATGACTAATGTAAAGACAGATCTTGGAAAGGTTCTGGCAAAAGCAACATACAAAGAATTAGACAACAAAGTGAAAAGTTCAGCAAGAAGAGATACAAGAGCTTATATAGACAATTTGGCAGAGAAAGCAGAGACAGCTGCAATTACAGGAGACAGCAGAACTCTTTATACTGTGCAAAAGATGCTGACAAACACCTATACATCCAGTGGAACACCAATTCTAGACAAATCTGGATCAATGCTAACAACAAGCGCAGACATAAAAGCCCGTTGGGCGGAACACTTCAAAGAAATTCTTAACCGTCCACTACCCCACAGTTTAATAGATTTTGAAACTGAAACACCAGCAGCAGAATTAAATGTAAATTTAGATGACTTCACCTTGAGTGAAATAGAAACCACCTTAAAGCTTATGACCAATAACAAGGCTGCTGGAGAGGATAAGTTAACAGCTGAGATCCTCAAGGCAATTGATAGCCATAATCTAATACATCTCCAAAAAATGTTCAACATCATTTGGAAAACAGAGAAGACGCCTCATAAATGGAAAAAAGGAATCATTGTTAAGATCCCAAAAAAGGGCAATCTTAGAGATTGTAACAACTGGAGAGGCGTGACACTTTTGTCAGTTGCCTCAAAGTTATTCTGCAAAATCATCCTAAATAGAATACAGGATTCAATAGATACAGTAATGCGTGAAGAACAGGCTGGGTTTAGAAAAGGGAGAAGCTGTATTGACCACATTTTCACTCTACGACTTATATTGGAGGAACACATTGAAAAGCAAAAACCTTTTGTACTTAACTTCATCGACTTCAAAAAAGCATTTGATAGTATTCATAGAGATTCTTTGTGGAAAATTCTGAAGCAATATGGTTTACCATCAAAAATCATAAATATTATCAAAGACATGTATGATGGTTACACATGTGCAGTTCGAACAGAGGAAGGACTGAGCGAATGTTTCCCAATAGAAACTGGGGTTAAACAAGGATGTATTTTATCGCCCTTGTTATTTGGAATTGTTATGGACTTCATAATGAAGAAATGCTGCACTGGTAATAAAGGCATCGAATGGATACAAGGAGACCATTTGGAGGACCTCGACTTTGCTGATGACATAGTTCTCATCAGCAGTCAGATAAAAACGATGCAGGAAAACACAAATGAACTATCATCAATAGCCAGCAAAATTGGGCTTGAGATCAATCATGAAAAGACTAAAGTCATGACTAGTTTAATTCCAACAGGTGACAAAATATACATGGAAAACAAACCAGTAGAAGAGATCGATCACTTTATCTATCTTGGAAGTCACATTGATCGAGAAGGGGATACGAGCAAAGAAATTAAAATCAGAATAGATAAAGCAGCAATGTCTTTCAGAAGCCTTGAAAAGTTGTGGAAATCAAAACTTATCAGCACAAACACAAAACTTAGGCTATTCAAATCAAATGTACTATCAACCCTTACATATGCGTGTGAAAGCTGGAAAACAACAAGAGATATAGAAACAAAGTTGAACGCATTCGAAAATAAATGTCTAAGGAAAATACTTGGTATAGCATGGAACGAATTCAAAACAAATGAGGAAATTAGAGAAATCGCCAATCAACCACTAATATCTTCAGTAATAAAGAAAAGACGATGGTCATACGTTGGACATGTGATGAGAAGAGATAATAACCGAATAGCAAAGCAAGCCCTCATATGGGAAACAACAGGTAAAAGAAAAAGAGGAAGACCCAGGGAGACACTGAGAAGAACATTGATGAGAGAGGCAAGAGCAGCAGGAGTCGGCTCCCTCAATGAGATAGAACTGCTTGCACAGAACAGAGACAGATGGCGAGATTTGATAAAATATCTTTAAAAGAAAACTGCTAGAACAAAAAATCCATATAGGAGAAGGTGTATCTTGGTCTACGCCCTATGGGCCGGTTACGGCTCGAAAGGTCAATAGATAGATAGATAGAAATAACAAAAAATAAGTTCTGCGATGTACGCACAATTTTACCTACATCTGATTTCAGCATGGCATAAAAAAAAAGTGGAGAAAAGGACGAAGGACAACATAAAATAATAAAACACTAAAGTCAAAATGGACCTTCTGTAGAAAAAATATGAATGCAACAGTTATATTGGTTATTGGTTGTGGAAGGCCTCGGTATCACAGCAAACGAATTAAAATCCATAATTGCTCAACCGCCCGTGCCAGTGGAATCATCCGAATTACAAACTCATCTCCAAAACAAAGAAAGGTAACTGTAGTCCCCATCGTAGCAGTCTCAGCACACGCCAAAAGACATAAGGCGAAACTGCGCAGAAAGTGAACACAGCCAACTGTTCCCTGTCATACGATATCATCATTCATCCTAAACAAGCGGGATATCGAAGCAGGATCAAAACGGATGAGACACACAGCTCACGGTGTGCACAGAGAACTAAACTCAGTAGCTCCTGCAACAAGCCGGACTTGGAATATGAGGAAACTGCAAGAAGGAACACTTTTCAGACATAGCCTTCAATGGTTCCTGCCACATATCCACCATATACCATGGGAGTTCACGTCCTCCCGAAAATGATGATCGTCATAGCACTTGATGGTGTTAGGCCATCATTGATGACTCCAATTCCAAACATATAGACACACAGTGGTGGTAAGTTATCATTTCCAATCCAACAGAAGCCACATGACCTGTAGTTAGTAAAACCACAGAGAGAATATGATTTTGTGACCTTCACTGATTCACTCTTAGATGTGAATGTGTAGTTTACACAAGAGGAGAAGTTTTCAACTACAGTGATCCCATTTACGGCAATTCTGGGATAGCAAGGCAAGTCTCCTTTATAGCAGCAGAACTTGATGTTCTCCGCTCCCTTCTTGTAGCTGCCGCCACACGATTCTGATGTCTCATTAACTTGGACATCATTCAAGAACAATGTCAGATTAATATTCCATAGATTTTCTAAAATGTTGTCAGTTATCCATTTTTGTTTTTTGTTTCTTTCCTTTTTGGGTAAAGTGTTGCAGGATTCGTGCATGCTGTTTTTTATGCATTGCCATTTTGTTGTGACTTTTTCCTCAGGATTTCCTCTTCTGTACTGCTCAATCCCCTCTTCTAGCAGCTTCTGATATGTGTTCTTTACTTGTACAGTATAAGTTTCTTTTACATCTTTCTGATTTAACGCTGTTATATCTATTGGTTTTGCTGAATTAGTTTTTTGTTTGTTTCGCTTTAGTTTGATTTTCATTTTAATTATTACAGGATTGTGATCTGAATTAATAACAACAACAAGCAACAGTTATATGTTTTATAGCAGATCCACATAGCATGTGCACAAACAAACACACAACAAAAAAACCTCAAATTGCAAATGAATGGAAGAGATGTTAACAATATCGGACTAGAGACAAGTATCATTTCATCAGCATCATTTTATTTATTTTTTTTTTTCAGCATAAATATATAAATATGCACTAACTATTGTCCTTATTTCTTTTAATTGCACTTTATAGCCTTTTTTTTAACAGTTATGACGTGCATTGGAAATTACAACTATATTAATTTTTAAATTGTTGTTAATATGAGGGTACAGTTTTTGGAAATAGGCTGTCATATGGTTAGCTTGTTTTGAGCCGAACATGACACGTAGAGTAGAAATTTAAAATTCTTCGTGTATATTGATTCGCTGTTGTTAACCTTCTAGTACTGTCAGACTATGCACTGGACATGCAGTGTTGTTTGCCACATGTTTTTGTTATAAGTGAGCATCTCAAACTCAGCAAGGAGGTTGAAGTCTGCTGCTGTTGTTTCTCTTATCAGTTTCTTCTCATCACATGGCCAACATATGCCCACCTTCATCTCTTGATTACAGATGATATTGTTGGATGTATGACCACTTCTCTAACTTCAGCACTAGTCTTGAATTCATTCAATGGTCTACAAAGTATTTTTCTGAGACATTTTTTTGAATTAATCTAATTTATTTTATATTTCTTTTACTGTTTTCCTACTCTAACATGCATAAGTAATATTGAGTAATTAATTTGATTTAAAAATCTTAAACTTTTTAAGTTTTGCGCTTAGGAGTTTTGATTCCCATATTTTCTCAAGGCTTTTGAAAGTCATTGCTGCCATTGCTATTCTAATTCTATCACAGGGTATATACAAGAAAACAAATGCTTGGAAACTAAGAGCTAAACTAAATGTTTTCAAAGTCAAACAATTTTATAATTTTGTTACAAATTAAAATGATTTATTAGATTGTGCAGTAATTCATCCATCCAGAGCTTAGCTCTCAAGTAGAGACAAAAAATACCTCTGTTTTATCGAACAAAATGTCTGTCCGGAATCCAGCTGCCAACAAATCCTTGGCTATGGCCAATCTTTCTTTCACCAACAGCTGGTGGCCAATGGTGCATATAATGACATCACATGGGGACAAAATCTGTGCCTGATGGTTTAAACAATACGTGTTAGTTACTGGCAAGTTGTGCAATATTTCAATGAAATAGAAACGAGTAAAGGGGTTAAAAAAACAATAAAAAAAGTAAATTTATTAAGATGCTATATTTAAAATAAGCAGTGCATTAAATTTTAAAACAAACCATTTTAATGAAAAACAGCAGAGCACATTATAGCCATGTCAAGTGAAGTGATGTATGATAGCAGATTAGATGATCCACTTTTAAGATAGATACTAAAGCCCATGCTGAAAAAACCATTTTCTGTTAGGTGATTCTGTTAATTAGCTATGCTTACCCTGGAAACATTTTCTGTTAGGTGATTCTGTTAATTAGCTATGCTTACACTGGAAACATTTCCTGTTAGGTGATTCTGTTAATTAGCTATGCTTACACTGGAAACATTTCCTGTTAGGTGATTCTGTTAATTAGCTATGCTTACCCTGGAAACATTTCCTGTTAGGTGATTCTGTTAATTAGCTATGCTTACCCCTGAAACATTTTCTGTTAGGTGATTCTGTTAATTAGCTATGCTTACACTGGAAACATTTCCTGTTAGGTGATTCTGTTAATTAGCTATGCTTACCCCTGAAACATTTTCTGTTAGGTTATTCTTTAATCTTACTATGTATGCGTGTGAAAGCTGGAAAACAACAAGAGATATAGAAACAAAGTTGAACACATTCGAAAATAAATGTCTAAGGAAAATACTTGGTATAGCGTGGAACGAATTAAAAACAAACGAGGAAATTAGAGAAATCGCCAATCAACCACTAATATCTTCAGTAATAAAGAAAAGACGATGGTCATATGTTGGACATGTGATGAGAAGAGATAATAAACGAATAACGAATAACAAAGCTAGTCCTCATGTGGGAAAGAACAGGTAAGAGAAAAAGAGAAAGACCCAGAGAGACACTGAGAAGAACATTGATGAGAGAGGCAAGAGCAGCAGGATTCGGCTCCCTCAATGAGATAGAGCTGCTTGCACAGAACAGAGAAAAATGGCAAGATTTTATAAAATATCTTTAAAAGAGTTGAAAACTGCTAGAACAAAAATTCAGATAAGAGAAGGAGTATCTTGGTCTACGCCCTATGGGCCGGCTACAGCTCAAAAGGTCAATAGATAGATAGATAGATTCTGTTAATTAGCTATGCTTACCCTGGAAACATTTTCTGTTAGGTGATTATGTTAATTAGCTATGCTTACCCTGAAAACATTTTCTGTTAGGTGATTATGTTAATTAGCTATGCTTACCCTGAAAACATTTTCTGTTAGGTGATTCTGTTATTTAGCTATGCTTACCCCTGAAACATTTTCTGTTAGGTGATTCTGTTAATTAGCTATACTTACCCCTGAAACATTTTTTATTTCAATATTTTCAGCTGATGTACTGATAACAGTTATCTGACCTTATCCTGACCAACAATATTTTCAAACTGTTTAATCCTGAGCTTTTATCAAGATTCAGAAATGCAACAGAAAGAGACACAGGGGAGTCATGACCACTCCATTAGAGTGTTCAGAAACTAAAATTCTTGTTAAATAGTGTGTGGTACAAAATTCAGATAAGAATGTCTCCCGGTAAAGGTAAGGTATGAGACTTGAATCAGCATCTTAGCATGCAAGTTTTCACCCATATGTATTCAGCCGCTTATCCAGAAGTGTTCGGAGACTTCTGGATAGTGTCACTTCAAGCATCAAAACTCACAATGTGAGGCGATATTCCTCACCTTTCCAGAGTAATACCCAGGTACCCATTTCTGCCAGTGGTTGGCAGTGCTTTTTTTTTTTCCAACCATGAGTACAACTCACGAACTGCTTCCAGAGGGAATCAAACACGTGTTGTCCGAATGTCAGTAGCCCAGTTCAGGTGGTTTTTCCAACTAGGCTACCGAGCCCCCCAATGTCTACCACTGTTATGATCTATGTAGAGATTCCTAAAATAAACAAAGCATAAAAACTGAAAGCAAAACCAGCCACCTGTTCATCTTCTGCGATTACATTAGCCAACCTCTCAAATGCCAGACTGATTCCTACTCCATGAGGCAAACAATGTACACCATGTTGCAGAGGTGATGAAAATTTTTCAATCTGAAATTAAAACAGTTTATTACTTGAATGCTATAATACACAACAGCAGTTGATTGGTGGGTTATCCTTAGATATTTTATAGACTTTAATATTATTATACAGGTAAGAGAAAAAAAGAGGAAGACCCAGGGAGACACTGAGAAGAACATTGATGAGAGAGGCAAAAGCAGCAGGATTCGGCTCCCTCAATGAGATAGAGCTGTTTGCACAGAACAGAGACAAATGGCGAGATTTGATAAAATATCTTTAAAAGAGTTGAAAACTGCTAGAACAAAAATTCAGATAGGAGAAGGTGTATCTTGGTCTATGCCTTATGGGCAGGCTACGGCTCAAAAGGTCAATAGATAGATAGATAGAATATTATTATTATTATGTTCTGAGGCTTTCAAACTAAGATTGTATGGCCATTGGTGCCTTGGCAGACTGTTGGTAGCAAGCAATCATAATAAGACAGTAATTTGGTAAAATATTAGTGTCTTATGCTGGATGCTGTTTTGTTGAACAGCTTCTCTCATGGCTGCCAATACTGGACAGACAGATTAGACCACAGAATGAACAAGATGTATTCATAGTGCCTGGCCTCATCTCCTTTTTCCTGCACCTTTTGTCTTCTGAATTTGATATCAACGTTGCCTCAAATGTTGCTGTGCCATTTTTTATTTTTGATAAATTTCACTGATAGAGAATTCACTCAAGGAAGCCTTGCAAACATCCTAATATCTCAGCACCGGTTTGCCCTTTGGTCTCTTTCTGTGTCTAAGTTCGCCATACAATATTTGTTTGGGAATACGATCGTTTGTCATTCTCCTAAAATGATGCAGCCACCTTAGTCTCCAATTTTATGTGTTTTATATGACTCCTAAGTGTTGCCATGATGAATGGGAGTTTGGCTCATTGTAAAACATTTAGAGTTGGTTACTTTGACCTGCCATTTGATGTTCATAATCTTTTGAAGGCAACGTACATGAAAGCTGTTTAACTTTTTCTCCTGCCCTGCATAGGTAGTCCAAGTTTCTGATTTGTATAGAAGTGTACTAAGCACACAACTTTGGTAAATTTGAATCTTAGTCCTGAATGTTAGTTTGGAGTTGACCATGCTCTATCTTTAAGTTTATACTAAGATATGCAAAGAATAAAATAAACTTCTAAGCTAGTGAAACATTTTTGAAAAATCAGATAAAAACATAATTTTAATAAGATGACTAAAATAGCTAAAATTTGCTGTAACTCTTCACTTATTAAAAAATGTTCTATTACAACAAAAATAACCAAAATAAATAATACATTTAAAATAAATAAAAAAAGCCATTTTGGTTTATTTAGAGAGAAAAAGGACAAGCACACTATGAGTACTTTCTTTGCTCTTCATGTCTAATTATGTTATACTTCAGCATTGTGGCACAATAAATTTCTGCTAGTGGTTCAACTGTATGCCTGAAAAAACACAACATCATGAATATAACTTTTTGGCTTTTTTCTTTCATCTTCTTCTTCTGCGCTCAGTCTCTGATCATTTATGCAAACTCTTTGTCCTGTTTCATGATGGAGAGAATAGAATCAACATCAAGACATCAAAATGAGCTCTCGCTACGGACAAGAGGAGTCTTGGTGGCTGGATAGTCTAGAAGTATGATGTCAGCCTCAGGATAGGAAGGACCCAGGTTCAAAGCCCACCGGAAGTGGTGGTGATTTGTCAAAAATAGGAACAATCAATCTATAGTTTTTTGTGACATTATCCTCCCCTGATCTCTTGGTTAGTGAGATTCAATGTCCAGCCCTCTCGAATAAAGGCAATAAACAGGAGGTTCTATGTGCACTCACACACGTTAAAGAACCCTTGACAGTTACAATTTAAAACAGTAGGCAATAAACAGGAGGTTCTATGTGCACTCACACACGTTAAAGAACCCTTGACAGTTACAATTTAAAACAGTAGGCAATAAACAGGAGGTTCTATGTGCACTCACACACGTTAAAGAACCCTTGACAGTTACAATTTAAAACAGTAGGCAATAAATATGGCAGCTGGCTGGGAAAAATTGTCAGCAGAAACCTACCCACACAGTGGATACCAAGCCATGTTATGGAGTTTGTGCACGTGGGCCAGGATTTTGGATTTTCTCAAGAAGCACCTATGGATTCATCAGGTGTGCAGTGATGATGATGATCCTAACAACAAACAACAAGAGGAGTCGGGGTTCAACTTTTAGTTGTAACAAAATTTTGCCTGACCTAAATGTTTGGGAGCTACGATAGCTTAGTGGTTAGTGAACTGGACTACAAAGGACAAGAGGTAGGGTTCGATCCCAACCGACGGCTTCCGGTTCACCCAGCCTTAAATGGGTACCTGATTTTTTTCCTGGGAAAGTAAAGCAGCACAGGCGTAATACCAACCACATTACCCCAAAAATCATGTGCCAAAGGTCTGTAAAATATATGGTCACTAACACCATATTCCCTATACGCCGCTTGGTGTGACGGGGGTACTTAAATGTTTGGAGTTCATCCAGCCTGTAATAATGGGTACCAGATATTTTTCATAGGAAAGCAGTATAGCTTGCAACCACACCACCCATAAAATGTATCATTGTCATTGAAAAGTCAAGACTGATACCATATTTTATAAACACTTATTTATCAGCTCTAAATTTGTGTTTATACTTCACTGTACTAGACGTGCTGAAGTCGGATGTGTTGGGCCGAAAGGCTCAAATATAACAGTTATACTGCAAACTACAGCACAACGCAGACTCGACCACTTAACGTCCTTTTAAGGACGGATGACGAAGAGGAATTCTACAGTCTACAAATACTCTAGAATACTTTAGTCATTGGGCGAATGTAAGCACTGTACTAGAGACCACTTATCTTTGAAAAAAAAACCTATAATTTATAGTATTTTCCCAAACAAAGTTCTGGAAATTAAGGCTAGATATCCAGTGCAGCCACCATGCAGTGTATAGGGTAAGGTTTTTATTTTCTCCAAAACAGAAAAAAAAACACTGATGCTACTAATATTGAAGAACCCATTAATAGGAAAATGACCATTTTAATCCATTTCACCACTTGCCTCCCATCTGCAAAGAAATAAAATTCTTAAATAAGATGTCCATATGAAACAGAAGCTTACCAGCTTATCATAGCGTCCACCGGCAGCAATGACCTCAGGTGTGACCTTCTTCTTCTTTCGGATGTCACACATAACCTGGTAGACCACACCGGAGTACTGACTAGGGTTGTAAATGAGACCAACAGAAACCAACACCTAACAAAGTACAAAAAGATTAAATTTAATAGAGTCTAAATAATAAAGGCAACAAATGTCTTCATCCAAGTAAAATATGGATTAATGAGAAAAATTACGTTATGAAGGTATAGTTTGCAGAAAGTATATAGTTTGAGGAGTCAATCTTAATATTACCTGCTGAAAAGGTTCATCTAGTACCGAATGTAACACTACCCTTTTGTATCCCCAATTTTATGACCAGGTATTACCTAATTTTTATTTGTGATTTGTCATGATTAGTCTAGGCAATATAAGAAGGTAGTTTGCCATTCCTTTATATGAAAAGATGACTAGAGGCCACAGAGATGGGATTTCTTAGAAGAATGTTGAAAGTTCCCTGGACAGCTAAAAAGACCAATGAGGAAGTTCTCAAAGAGGCCAACATGATAAGGCAGCTCCTAAAAAACATCAGAAAGAAACAATCAACATTTTTCAGGCACATCATGAGAAGAGGAAAGTTGGAATACTTGGTTACAACTAGCAAAATAAAAGGAAAGAGAGATCGAGGATGACAAAGAGAGAAAATACTGGGTAGCTTGGTATTTAGCATGGAAAACAGTCAACAACAGAACTGATATGATGCACTGTAGAGAGAAGATTGTGGAAGGACATGATCGCCTACGCCAACCGGTATGGCACGTGATGATGATTTCCTAATTTATAAAAAACTGCAAGTGTAACAATTCAACTAATTTACATTGACATAAAGTTTGATAAACTTTAGGAAATCAAGTCAAACCTAGCAAACTGGTTAACTTGTGCAGGGGTAGAGTTAAGGCAAATCAAATTGTGAAGCTGCAGTGAAGCTAATTGATATTTGTGTGTGTGTGTGTTGTATGTTTGTTCCTGCTGAAGGCCGATTGAGCCGAAACATTGTCCTGGTTTGTGTTGTCCTCTTGTTACGTGAAGCTTTAATCATACCGTTTTTTTTCTATTCTTTTTCTACGTCTATTTTTTTCATTTCTCCTAACTTGTTAATGTTTGTCTTAATGAGCGAGTTTATGTTTTAAAAAAAAAAGTCCAACCCACACATACCATATGTACTTGAGGTTTATGTACAATTTATGTAGTTGAGACCACACAAAGAAAACATGGAAACTCTATTTATTTTAAGCTGAAGCTAAGTCTTGCTATACACTATCATAGTTAAATTTCATTGTTCATCATCTGCTGTCATAAATTTCATAATTCAAAGCCACAGTGAACAGCTGATCTAATATCCTACATTCAACTCTAAATAACAATCCAGGTTTAATTAAATGTTATAGCCACATGTTTTTGAGCTAAAATTTCTGAAGTTTTACCAACCCCTGGTCTTTGGGTAGTGAGATCCAATATCTAGCCTTCTCAGATAACTGAAAAACAGGAGATCCAGTGTGAACTCTGCATATCTTAAAGAACCCTTGGTAGTTAAAGGTTTAAAAAAGTAGGCCAAAAATTACTGCTGCCCTGACAAAAATGGTTAAATTAGTTATTAGAAATCTAACTATGACAGAGATGGATATATATCTGGCCAAAAGGAGCAGATATCATGGCTTGCTATAAACTGGGATCATAAAATAAACTTTTGTATATTAGTCTCTGAAACTATTTCCATGTAAGAAAATTAAACAAAAATGTTATACGAAACATATTTCAGTAGTTTTTATGTCAATTTGTTTAAACACCATTTATCTGCAATATCATTCAACTTTTCTTATGTGCAACATTTGTTTATTTTTATTATTTGTAACATGTTTCAACTTTTCTTATCTCTAATTTGTTTCACAATTTTCAAATTTATAATAGGGATCAAGAAGGAGTGCATACAGACAAATTTGAAGAGGAAGCATATTCAGGAAAGGTACATAGATGAGAACAACCTACACTTAAGACTTTTGGACCCATGTGTACACATATTGTTCTGCTAAAAATGCCCCCAAGCAGCTGAGGATGGGAGAGTCGTTCTCAGACTCAATACCCAGGAAGGGATAACTAAAACAATAGCCACATGAAATTCTTTAAATGATAAACTCAAAGTTGCATTAGAATGTGTCATCTAATCTAAAGTAACATACACAAGAAATTGGTGATATTAATGGATGTATTGTTAGCTTTAACAGCACTGAAAACCTCTAGGAATAGTGAGCTATATAACCTGAGGATAACCCAAGTGAAGTTGTAACATAACTTCCAGAGGGTAGTATCCAGTGGATACTAACACATTGAAACAAAAGAAATGAGTTTACAGATAAACTAGCCAAAGAAGGAGCAAATTTACCACAAGAAGACTATCTAGTCAAATATAAAAAAGTTAAAAGTATAATTGAAGGGCAATATCATGCAAATGGAAACAAGACCACCCAGATGGATATTATTAACTCTTATATTATTAAGGAGAGACCACAATATCATACTTTGTCCCTGCTCTAACCACAAGAGAATGAGGCACCAAATGTACTCCAGACTCAAGATAGGTACCACCAGCCTGTGCCACAGAACCAAAGCAGATATGACAACAAAAAACATTCTACAAGACTGCCCCCAGTACACAGACTTAAGGATGAAACTGTGGCCCATCAACGACAGCCCATTCTTGATAAACTACTGTGCGGTGCCGATATAATGGTTTTGCAAGAAACTCTTCTTGGTGACAGGACAGTAAGTAGTCCTGGATTTCATTGTTTCTACAATAGACGAAACATTGGGCAGTCCATCTTTGTGCGCAACAATATGGTAGCAGCTGAGGTTGATATGACTGCGTGGGACAGTGCAGAATTGCAGGTACATGCGGTTAGGGTGCAGACCCCAGTTCATTTCATAATTGTAAATGTGTATGCTTGTAATGGGAAGGTGGACACACAACAATGGCAAAATCTCTTTGAGTTCAATGAAGAGAATGTCATTTTCTGCGGAGACTTTAATGCTAGGGGCAACCAGTGGAGTAACGTCATAACAACCAACAGGGAGAAGACCTAGAGAACGCACTAGTGTCAGTTGATTTAGTGTGACTGAATGATGGAAGGGCAACAAGAATGGCCACTCGTACAGGGGACTCTGATAGTGTCATAGACCTGGCACTGGTGTCTTCCACCTTCAAAAGGAAGGAGAGCAAAAGGAAGGCCCTACTTGCCTGTTACATTGAGCAGACGGACCAAAGAAATGAGGCTGTAAGAATAAGGATACGGGGATCGCTGTCAAAATTGTAAGGATGTAGTGCTGGAAGAAGATCTCACAATCACATCCGATACTATTCGGACAAAACTTAAAAGGTCACACAACACTGCTCCTGGTCCAGATGGTGTTCGATATGATGACATAGGCGATTTAGCTGACGACGACTTGACAAAACTGGCCAATGAGTTTAATGCCAGCATTCGGAGTGGCCAGATTAATGAGAAGTGACTACACAGCTACTTACTACTGCTACCGAAGCCAAACAAGGACCATTCTCAGAGTAGTGCCTACAGAATCATCACAATGCAGTACACTGCGGGCAAGCTGCTGGAGAAAATAGTTGCCAGTGTCCTCACCTGTCACCTTGAACAGAAATGCGCATTCCCACCTACACTCAGAGGTTATAGATATAACAAAGAGACATGGCTCAATGCGGCAGTCTTCGCCTATGACGTCTTTGAAGGCTTCCACAGACGAGAGGAGGCATGTGCTGCTGCTATAGATCTGGAGGATGCATACAACAGGGTACCATTTGAATATCTCATGCATATGCTCCTCAAACTGGCAGTGCACCCCTTCCTCATTAGATGGATCGCTATGGCACTGTTTCAGCGGAAGGTGATACTCAGATGTGGAAGTTGGTCTTCCGAGCCAACATCCATTTGTCCAGGGCTGCCACAAGGCTCACCATTGTCACCAGTTCTATTTAACGTGTAATAACAATCACGGAACAACAACTGGGTGGAAGGGGAAGAACTATGACTTTTGCTGATGATATTCTGGTATATCGACAGGGAAGAGACAGATGGGGAATCGCCTCCACAATGCAAGACGAACTCGCTTCCTAGTGTGGGGTTTCAGGTGCCTTGGTTAATCCTAACAAATGGTTAGAGTCACAATACTAGACCCACACATGTATAATGAGTGATTCGATGAGCATGATAAAAAAAGGGGAGGCGGGCTCTGTACACATGCAATGGGTAGAGTCGTTGTAGAAATCCAAAATACGTAAGGTCACCTTTGTCTATCTCCCTGGACATGCGGGAGTACGGGGAAATGAAAGAGCGGACAGGTTGGCTAGCTGCATTGTCGTTGAGGACGGGCAACCAATGGATCGGACAGACATCATCAATGCCCTCTGAGATGTGGGAAGAGCACAGGACTTCGACAAACACAGATCCACGTCACTTCTTCAGATGATGGAAATGGGAGTTAAGATGGGCACAGCCAGAAATGAGAAACTTAGTGGCCGTGTAAGAAGACTTATCAACCAACATAGAACTGGAGTTGTTAGTCGCTGGACACTGCGGGACTTGCTGAGGAGGGGATCTGAGCACCTATGGACATGTTCGGAGTGCAATGATGATGACCTGCAAATAACTCAATAACTGTGGCCCACACCAAATACCTTGGAAGAGAAACTGTATGCTGCAACCAAAACCCTGAAACAGGCAGCAGATTTCATTTCACAAAGAATCCCAGTTCGAATGATTTGTGATCACAGAAGTTTCAAAATATGTCATTCTGTTATATTCTGGTTAAATGTCTCACCAAATTAAACATGTTTGGTTTGTCTCCAGTAAGTAAAAAAAAAAAACTCTGACTACCTGTAGTTTGAGTCCCAAGCTTGTGGCATAGGACAGAATGTTTTCTATATCATGTAGACCACTCTTTGCTAAGGAACTTGCCTGTGGAGGAACACAATCACTGTTAAAAACGATTTCCTACTGAGCCTATGTACGCATATTAGGTGAAGAAAAAGTTAAAAATTGATAAAAACTTGTTAACGATTATTTTCTTCTTCTTCTTTCCTTCCACACTTGCCTTTCAGCGTTGAGGGGTAAAAAACTATCTTTATGACAGATATTACCACTGCTGTATGGGGGGGGGAGGGGGCCTTGCAACAGGACCACAAGATGAAAGCCACTTGGTCAAAGCAGTTTCCATGACGACGTGTGAGACTCAGGATTTTTTTTCACACCCGATAGAAAAAATCCTTTCTGTCTACCGCGGGTTTCGAACACCATACCACGGCTTTTCAGCCAGCGAAATAGTGGATTTAGCTACATGGCCATACGCTCCTCTATTATTTCCTTCATGCGATATAAATGGTAAAAATCTGAGTGCCAAAAATGCAGTAGTATTATATTTATGCAACAGTATGTAGTAATATATGTGTGGCAAAACATATAAAATGATTATTTTGTTTGACAAAATATGTAAAATGAGTATTTTGTGTAACAGAAAATGTGAAATGATTTTGGGTGACTGAAAATGTGAAACTACTATTTTGCTGAAAAAAAAAAGGTATAAACATTATATTTAGGACACATTAAATATATGACTATTTACACTGTCTGAAAAAAAGAAGTCAAATATTGGAAATAAAGAAAGAGACCACCTCAAGATAAAAGTTTAATATTAGAGTTAACAATACAGAACTGGACAACAAAAACTAAAATTAAAAAATAAAATACAGATTTTTTAGGTCATTTTATATCACTTTATTACTTTAATCTAGTTAGGTGCTTTCTACTGTACATTTTTTGTGTGCTTGTTTAATCCTTGAGGACATATCAATGAGGTCGCATGGTTCACCTTTCATGTGAAACAGAAGGGTTTAAAAAAGAAATGTTCTCCAGCTGACCTACTTGATAAAAACTAAAAAGGGTATTTGATTGTTAGGTAAGGAAAAATACCTAAAGACACTGGGCCACACTTCCATCAAGATATAGTCAAGTGAAGTAGAGACCCTAAAATTCATTCCCCAGTGAAATACAGAAATACTTTTACCATTGCGAAAAAAAATATTTGTGGCTGAAAACTTGATTCTATAACATTTTGATTTATATTTGATTTATTATTCCTTTTGCTTTATGAATGAAACATAATAATGACGAAAACAAACATAATATGTATGGTGAATTGTTTTCTGCAAATAAAAAAAAAAACTATTACTCAAAAAGTATCACAACTCAAAGATCTCTTATAGTCACTATACAAAATAAATGTTTATACCTGACCCAGTGTCTTGGTAATACATTTCAGGATGCTGGTAACTTTACTCAAGGGACCCTCTGTATCCAATAGATAGTTGAGAAATGTGGACATTTGATCTGGCACCTTTAATTTAAGATCTGCCTCCAACAGTGCTGTCCTCTTGGTTTTGTTGATCTGGAAGGCAGATGTGGATGTGTTCATTTTCAAAAGAAAAAAAAAATAATGAAAATGTTATTTTGGCAATGACACAAAGTTTAAATTTCTGTGTATGGTTTTTTTTTTAAATCTCACCAAGTGTGTTGTGAAACTACCAAAAAGTTTTGGCAAGGGTTCCTCAATTCAATGACTGAGTGAAATCTATAGGTTTGGTGAGTGGTTACTAGGACTGCCACAAGATATTGTAGATAAACACAAACACTTTGAAACTAATTTATTTTTATCTTGACACATTCATTGCTTGAGAGAACCCTGGGGCCTGGTCAGTCAAAAAAATAAATCTGCCACTTCTTATCAGGAAGCATGCACACTAACCACTCAGCGATTAAAGCTCTATTGCTAAGAGTGGGAACAGCTTAATTCTATAAGGTACATGCAGATTTCATGACTCAGTTTTTGTTGGTTCACTCCTTGTTTTGGGGTGTCCGGTTAGCGCAATCGATAGGCGGTTGGCTTACCACGGCAACAGCCGGGGTTCGTAATCCTGGCGAGGACACCTGGGTTTTACTAATTCCCTAAAAATTAGTAGGAGCCGCGATAGCTCAGTGGTTAGTGAACTGGACTACTACGGACAAGGGGTAGGGTTCGATCCCAACCGACGGCTCCGGGTTCACCCAGCCTTAAATGGGTACCGGATTTTTTCTGGGAAAGTAAAAGCAGCACGGGCGTAATACCGACCACATTACCCCAAAAATCATGTGCTGAAGGTCTGTAAAATATAGGGTCACTAACACCATATTTCCCTATACGCCACTTGGCGTGACGGGGGGTACTTTACTTTTTTTTTTACTCCTTGTTTTGACATTTCTGAAGACCTGTTAAAAACTGATAATAGAGTTGGAAAAGATAATAATACCACTGCACCACCAGTCACCATTAAATGTTGTGGCTTAGTACTGTGAAGTTAGATACCATGTGACTAACTTTTACTTTACCTGCAATATAAGGTTATAATTAAGTAATCACTTTCAGCAGTTTAGTTAAAAGTCCATCATCTTGTGTGACAATTAATTATTATACAAGAGGCTTAGCAAAAAGTTTCAGAACTCCACAAAATGGTACACAATTGCTTGAAATTAACTTCAAAATAGTCCTATTAGAAGTTAATCCAAGGTCTCAGTGGTATTGCCATTGCTGAAATGCTTAAAGAAAATCTTCCTTTTCAAGTTCTCCATTCAGCATAGCTGTCAATTCTTCTGGAATCTCCCCTACTGTGGTAAAACCTGCACTCACAGTTTACTTTTCATTACAGGGAAGAGGAAAAAGTCACAAGAGATCAACTCAAGAGAATAGGGAGGGTGTGGAATAGTAATCATGTTGTTTGGGGACTAAAACTGTCACACTGTGATGGGTGTGTGAGCTGGTGCATTGCTATAGTGAATCATCCAGTTTGCATGGCAATTCAAAGTATGTTCAAATCTTTATTTAGGATTGTCTGAACTGAGTCATAATTGAAGTCAAGTGTCCCAGCAGCACTGCCTATTCTATTCTATTCTATTCTATTCTATTCTATTCTATTCTATTCTATTCTATTCTATTCTATTCTATTCTATTCATGGAATCAGTTTAATTCCAGTCGAACCATCCTTATATTCGCTTAAACGCCCATCCCAGCATTTCTCAAAATGTATGCATACTGTTTGTTCCTGTAAGGTATTGATTATAGATACATCTGCTTTTCCCCAATAAGTACTCTGGAGTGACAAGACCTTTTTCCACCTTTAGACTCCTCAGTCTCTCATTGTGTACACCAATGCCTCACCCATTCTCCTCTTCGTTTAAAGAATGAAGAATAAACCTGGTGGTATTCTTCTTTATCGAGAGTAAGGCCACCTGATACAGAATGTGTAAATTAGCAGTAGATAATAGTGATAATTTTTTTGGCCCTTAAACACAAAAAAAAAAAAAAGAAGGATTCTGGAATGTACGAACAATGGCCGCGCCGACGAAACAAGCACAAGTCGCGAGCGAGATGGACAGATACGATCTAGATTTTTAGGATTAAGCGAAATGCGCTGGCTTGGAACAGGTAGGAAATCTGTTGATAATAAAATACAGTCGAACCTGTCTAAGGCGACCATTCACGGGACTTTCAAAAACTGGTCCCATAGGACAGGTGGTCCTGCCTCACAGGTTTCACATAATAAATAGAGCGATAAAAAAAATTTTATCCTAAGCACTATGAAAACTAACCTGCAAATCAGCGTAATCCATGAGTAGAACATAGTGCACATGTCAGTCTACAATAGCCACTGGTTGGACACTTTTCATAAAACACGATAGTTAAACACACAAAAATATTTTGTCGAATCACTGATATTCGTTCTTCCAGCGTTAATGCTTTTGGTTTTACACTTTTGACACTGGCCATTTCCTATATTGTGTGTAACACTTTTAAAATCCACAAAAATAATTCACTGAGATACTGTACATGTACGTGAATACACTCTAAGCGGGCAATGACTAATTCTTTAGTTAATTCCTGTAATTTATACGGGCCACGCAATGGTCTACTCTGGTCTAGACGGAACCGCGAAGTGATGTCACTTCACGAATCATAGATCTGCGTCTGCCGTGTTTCTCACACCAGTATTGACTGATAAACGTAACACGTCCCACTGTAATCTGGGACTCACTAAATACGGGAAAACTTCGACACCTGTAGACACCTGTGTCGATCGTTTATGGCTCCCAGCGAGACGGAGGAGGACTGGCTGGTCAGTGTATCGTTATCTTGGTCTATTACCCGCGTGTCGTAAACGGGATAAATAACATTGGCGGCGGTTAATTAGCCTGGTCTCTGGTCGCGTCATACGGTGAGCGCCGTAATCAGTGTTAGCATATAGTAAAAAACTCGGGGAAATTGTAGACCTGGTCCTATAACCAGGGAAACGCTTTAAACAGGTGGTCCTAAGACCAGATTCGACTGTAGTAGTTTTTTCTGGAAGGGAAGATGGAAAACACCGTAAAGGAGTAGGCATAATGATGACAGACATAGCTGCAAGACGTTTATTAGAATGGGAACCGGTAAATAGCCGTCTGATACGAACACGCTACAAAACAAAATATGGAATACTTTCAATTGTTCAATGTTATGCGCCTACAAACGAAGCTGATGATGAAGTTAAGGACGATTTTTATAACCAACTACAACAACTTATAAACAAAATACCAAAACACGATCTTTTAATTGTAATGGGAGACTTCAACGCCAAAGTGGGAAAAGACAACGCAGGAGTAGAACATGTAATGGGCACAGAAGGCTGTGATACTACAAGTCAGAATGGAGAAAGATTAATAGAATTATGTTTAATAGAAAATTTAGGGTGGGACATTATTTCCACACAAAAATATTCACAAAACAACATGGATATCTCCTGATGATAGAACCTCAAATCAAATTGACCACCTATGTATTAAACAACAATTCAGATCATCATTAATAGATGTAAGAGCATACAGAGGTGCTGATGTTAATAGTGACCACAACCTGTGCATTGGGAAAATAAGATTAAAATTTAAAAGCCAACAGAGGAGATCAACTATACATAAAATTGATAGTCATAAATTGAAAGATGAAGCCATAAAGGAAAAGTTTAACATAGAGCTAAGTAATTGTTATACAGCACTCGGTGAAATAGACTTAGATATCTATGAAATGTGGGACTCACAGAGCAAAATACTAATGACAGCAGCAGAAGCAAGTGCCGGACTGAAGAAAATGGAAAAACGAGCTTGGATTTCAGACACCACATGGAAATACATCAAAGAAAGAAGAGAAGCGAAGAGAGCCATGACTAATGTAAAGACAGATCTTGGAAAGGTCCTGGCAAAAGCAATATACAAAGAATTAGACAACTAAGTGAAAAGTTCAGAAAAAGAAATACAAGAGCTTATATAGACAATTTGGCAGAGAAAGCAGAGACAACTGCAATTACAGGAGACAGCAAAACTCTTTATACTGTACAAAAGATGCTGACAAACACCTATACATCCAGTGGAACACCAATTCTAGACAAATCTGAATTAATGCTAACAAAAAGCGCAGACATAAAAGCCTGTTGGGTGGAACACTTCAAAGAAATTCTTAACCGTTCACTACCCCACAGTTTAATAGATTTTGAAGCTGAAACACCAGCAGCAGAATTAGATGTAAATTTAGATGACTTCACCTTGATCGAAATAGAAACTATCTTAAAGCGAATGACCAATAACAAGGCTGCTGGAGAGGATAAGTTAACAGCTGAGATCCTCAAGGCAATTGATAGCCATAATTTAATACATCTCCAAAAAATGTTCAACATCATTTGGAAAACAGAGAAGACGCCTCATAAATGGAAAAAAGGAATCATTGTTAAGATTCCAAAAAAGGGCAATCTTAGAGATTGTAACAACTGGAGAGGCGTGACACTTTTGTCAGTTGCCTCAAAGTTATTCTGCAAAATCATCCTAAATAGAATAAAGGATTCAATAGATACAGTAATGCGTAAAGAACAGGCTGGGTTTAGAAAAGGGAGAAGCTGCCTTGACCACATTTTCACTCTACGACTTATATTGGAGGAACACATTAAAAAGCAAAAACCTTTTGTACTTAACTTCATCGACTTCAAAAAAGCATTTGATAGTATTCATAGAGATTCTTTGTGGAAAATTCTGAAGCAATATGGTTTACCATAAAAAAACATAAATATTATCAAAGACATGTGTGATGGTTACACATGTGCTATTTGAACAGAAGAAGGACTGAGCGAATGTTTCCCAATAGAAACTGGGGTTAAACAAGGATATATTTTATTGCCCTTGTTATTTGGAGTTGTTATGGACTTCATAATGAAGAAATGCTGCACTGGTAATAAAGGTATCAAATGAATACAAGGAGACCATTTGGAGGACCTCGATTTTGCTGATGACATAGTTCTCATCAGCAGTCAGATAAAAACGATGCAGGAAAACACAAATGAACTATCATCAATAGCCAGCAAAATTGGGCTTGAGATCAATCATGAAAAGACTAAAGTCATGAAAAGCTTAATTCCAACAGATGAGAAAATACACATGGAAAACAAACCAGTGGAAGAGATCGATCACTTTATCTATCTTGGAAGTCACATTGATCGAGAAGGGGATACAAGCAAAGAAATTAGAATCAGAATAGCTAAAGCAGCAATGTCTTTCAGAAGCCTTGAAAAGTTGTGGAAATCAAAACTCATCAACACAAACACAAAACATAGACTATTCAAATCAAATGTACTATCAACCCTTACATATGCGTGTGAAAGCTGGAAAACAACAAGAGATATAGAAACAAAATTGAACACATTCGAAAATAAATGTCTGAGGAAAATACTTGTTTTAGCGTGGAACGAATCCAAAACAAACGTGGAATTTAGAGAAATCGCCAATCAACCACTAATATCTTCAGTAATAAAGAAAAGACGATGGTCATATGTTGGACATGTGATGAGAAGAGATAATAACCGAATAGCAAAGCAAGCCCTCATGTGGGAAACAACAGGTAAGAGAAAAAGAGGAAAACACAGAGAGACACTGAGAAGAACATTGATGAGAGAGGCAAGAGCAGCAGGAATCAGCTCCCTCAATGAGATAGAGCTGCTTGCACAGAACAGAGATAAATCGCAAGATTTGATAAAACATCTTTAAAAGAATTGAAAACTGCTAGAACAAAAATTCAGATAAAACTACGCCCTATGGGCTGGCTACGGCTCGAAAGGTCAATAGATAGATAGATAGCCTTGTAATATGTGTGATCAGTCCGTGGCGCTTGTCCACAGGATATTGGAAAAGTTGTGAAAAATGTATCATATTCATACTAAAAGTACTCATGCAAAAAACTCCTTCAATCTCAAAAAATAAAATGATAAGAACTTTATTTAAACGGTGTTCAAGCAGCACAAAACAAACACAGAAAATTCATAAAATAAAACAGCACTTTACTAACCTGGAATTATTGAGAACATATTTAATCCTTGTCTTAGAGTATAAAAAGATTACATACACTACTGTCACTGATGCATACAATTACAGCAAAATAAAATCAAACAAACAACTTACATCATTATTAGCAAGCAAAGTAAGAGCCTTTGAATGAAAAACCTCTGGTATCCCACAGTGCAGTAGAACAGCTTTTAGAACTGACATGTGGTTAATTCTGACATAGTAGTTTCTGGCCTAAGGGAAAGTTAAAACTCGGATGTGACTCACAAGTTTGGAAAACAATTGTCAAAATTTCATAATGTGTATCCTAAAAATCGACACAAAACTATAAAATACACAAATACAAAAATAGCATTCTTCTTTCATTAAAAAAAAAAAAATGGATAGGAGAGTAAATCACAATTTTCTATCATAATTTGAAAACATAAAATAATATACAAACTAACTCACTTCAGCACCAGTTATACATCTATCTATCTATTGTCCTTTCGAGCAGAAGACTGCACATAGGGCAGAACCACAATCTCAAAAACAGAAACCTTGTGTGCCAAAATGGCACATATTGCAGAGATCACTGCTCTAAAATCTATGGTGCTGTTTCCATAAAAAAACTTTTTACAATGGCAGCTAGTCAAGCCATCGATCAACCTCCTTAGTCGCCTCTTACGACATGCCTGGAAGGTCACAGTGTCACTATTCTTTATCTCCCTCATAATGAGGCCCCGGTAACACGGAAAAGTTATACATGCACACACAAAATAATTGTTTGTGCTGGACTTTGATAAGGGCAAAAAGAATAAGAAGATATATACAAAGTAAAGCATATAGAGAATATGGTGTTAGTGTCCACATCTTTTCAATGACCAATGATACATTTTATTAGTGATATACGTACATAGTAAAATATAGAATAATCTCAGTACCTGATGTACTGGAAATCTGTCTATGATTTCTTGTACAATGTTCAGGACCTCAGCATCTGGTATCAGGCTGAAAGCAGTTATAAGCTGATTTTAATATTATACAAAACTGAAGAAACAGCAACTAAGTATTTTTATTTTTAGGTAAAAATGTCCCAAGTGTTTTCTCGAGAATCACATAGATTATTTTCTTTACAACTAATTTATACAGAAATTTTTTTCAGTAACTTAAAAATGTATAAAAATAAATAATGCCCACAGCTGCAGGTTACCTGGCTATAAAAGAGGGTTAAGACTTTAAAAAAAAAGTTTGCTCTAGAATTTTATTAAAATAACAATGCTAATTATAACAACAAATCAACAAGGAATCATTTACTATATGACCAAAAAATACAAAGAAAACACCAACAGTAAATATCACTGCAAAAAACAATCACTAAAAGTATCCAATTTGTACCCAGTCATCAATAAAATAAGAACTTCACATTAAAAACAAACTGAACATATTACTTCTTATTTTTTTATTTCTTCATTTGCCCTTTACCATTGAGGGGAGAGATAATTTACAACATTTTGCTCTTCCGTCGGCCTTTTCCTTGTCAAGTTTCTGAGTGTTTCTAGTATTCCATCTATCAATCTATTTCAAGGATGTCCTCTTGGTTTGTTGTTTTTGTAACATTTGTTAACAGCTGTGAGGATTGTGTTTAGTTGGTTCTGTCTTGTTATGTGGCCAAACCATTTAATTTGTTGCTCCTTTATATATTCTACTGCATATACAATTCCTACTTGTCTTCTTGCTCTTTGCTTCTAATTTAGTCTATCAAGCTGAATCCCATCATCCATCTGACACATTTTATTTTGAAGGTATTTACATATTCTTGAGTTTCCTGCATTGTTATACATTGCATAGTACTTGTAGTGTTTTTCGCCACTTGTCTCTATACTGGGCAAGATGTTCGATCTTATTTAATTAGACAATGCCTGCCAACTTTGCTTCTCTTATAAGACTTCTTTTTAGTGTCTTTTTACATCTTCCTCTTTTTTGTTTGTATCCTGATGTTTCCCATAGAAGAGACTGTTTTGCAAGAATTCTCTTGTTGTATCTTTTCAGCACATGTCCAAAATATGTCAATCTTCTTTCCTTAATTATAAATGAGATCTTTGGTTGCATGGCTATTTCTCTTATTTCAATATTAGTCTTGAATTCATTTCATTGTACACAGAATATTTTTCTTAGGCTTTTGTCTTCAAAAGCATTTAGTTTTTCTCAATCTCTTTTCCTGTTTTCCAGCTTTCACATGCATAGGTAAGTGTTGATAATATGTTGAATATTCTAAGTTTGGTTTCTTGCTTAGTATTTTTTATTTCCATTTTGTGGTTTTTAAAATTCATTGCTGCTTTTTTTATCCTGCCTCTGATCTCTTTCTTTGTTTCTAGATCTATATTACTACCAAGATATATATATATATATATATATATATATATATATATATATATATATATATATATATATATAGTGGTCTACTCTTTCCAATGCCTGGTGATTGAGATATATACCCTTTGTGGTATTGTTATTTCTTATTAATTTTTGTTTTATTCCTGTTGATTTCAATTCCTATTTTTTTCCTGCCATGGATGATTAAGGTATCTGTGATATTTTGCATTTTGTTGATACTGCCACTTAGGTGCATTATATCATCTGCAAAATCTAGATTTTCCAAGTATTTCTTGTCTTACCATTTAATGCCAAGCATTACTGCCTTTACAACATTTACCCATTATGTAATAAATGGTAATTCCAAATAACAAATGCGATAGTATACATTTACATATTACTATCTATCTATCTATCTATTGACCTTTCGAGCCGTAACCGGCCCATAGGGCGTAGACCAAGATACACCTTCTCCTATATGAATTTTTGTTCTAGCAGTTTTCTTTTAAAGATATTTTATTAAATCTCGCCATCTGTCTCTGTTCTGTGCAAGCAGTTCTATCTCATTGAGGGAGCCGATTCCTGCTGCTCTTGCCTCTCTCATCAATGTTCTTCTCAGTGTCTCCCTGGGTCTTCCTCTTTTTCTTTTACCTGTTGTTTCCCATATGAGGGCTTGCTTTGCTATTCGATTATTATCTCTTCTCATCACATGTCCAACGTATGACCATCGTCTTTTCTTTATTACTGAAGATATTAGTGGTTGATTGGCGATTTCTCTAATTTCCTCGTTTGTTTTGAATTCGTTCCATTCTATACCAAGTATTTTCCTTAGACATTTATTTTCGAATGCGTTCAACTTTGTTACATGTTCAACATTTACATATTACTACAAACAAAAAATACTACATTAAGAAACTACAAAATTTACATCCAGATACACACATCTAACTCTTTCCGGACTTTTAACTGACACAACAGCTCCATTTATGAAAGCACACCTGACCAAAATCTGACACATTGGCTCAGACCGAGTACGGTTGAATATTTAAAAGTAAAGTAGCAACTATGTAAAAATATTCACCAATACTTGTATTTGATTATCTAAAAGAAGCTTCATAATTACTTCCTTCGATTACCATGTATTTTAAAAAAGTTTTGTTAGTACAGTGGTTGTGTTTTCAAAGTAAATGTGTGTTTTTTTTCTAACAAATATTGGCCACATGGCCACAACATTTCTTGTGCCTAATTTCATTATTTTATTATTATATTGGAAGTCACATTGATCGAGAAGGGGATACGAGCAAAGAAATTAGAATCAGAATAGCTAAAGCAGCAATGTCTTTCAGAAGCCAGGAAAAGTTGTGGAAATCAAAACTTATCAGCACAAACACAAAACTTAGGCTATTCAAATCAAATGTACTATCAACCCTTACGTATGCGTGTGAAAGCTGGAAAACAACAAGAGATATAGAAACAAAGTTGAACGCATTCGAAAATAAATGTCTAAGGAAAATACTTGGTATAGCATGGAACGAATTCAAAACAAACGAGGAAATTAGAGAAATCGCCAATCAACCACTAATATCTTCAGTAATAAAGAAAAGACGATGGTCATACGTTGGACATATGATGAGAAGAGATAATAACCGAATAGCAAAGCAAGCCCTCATATGGGAAACAACAGGTAAAAGAAAAAATGGAAGACCCAGGGAGACACTGAGAAGAACATTGATGAGAGAGGCAAGAGCAGCAGGAATCGGCTCCCTCAATGAGATAGAGTTGCTTGCACAGAACAGAGACAGATGGCGAGATTTGATAAAATATCTTTAAAAGAAAACTGCTAGAATAAAAAATTCATATAGGAGAAGGTGTATCTTGGTCTACGCCCTATGGGCCGGTTACGGCTCGAAAGGTCAATAGATAGATAGATAGAATTTCATTATTTATGGACATAAATGTGCCAAGTAAAGTGCATTTTGAAGAACTTTGGATTAGTTTGTGTATAATTTCAAGAAGAATGGATAGCAACACGCTTCTAGTCAGGGAAAAATAGAGGTACGTGAAATATGATATTTTGAATTGAAAATTATATGTCTTTGAATATTTTTATACTATTTATAATAAATAATATATATTTTCCTTCAGATATTACCAATATAATGCCATTTTCATTTTCTCCAACTATTTTCCTTTCCTGTGATATATAACATGTACCACATTTAATTATATTATTGCATGAAATTGTAAAAAGAAAATGACACATGAATTTTTCTAAATTGAAAACTAATCTGGTCCGAACCTAAAGAAAACCTAAAGTCAGGGAAGAGTTAATAAGTATATACCTAACAACAAACAACTTGCCTGCTGGATGGAGTAACAATATCAAAAGCACACTCTGTCAGCTCCTTTGGGTGAATGTCGTACAAAATATTGTAATAAGGTTTATTTCTAAACACTTTTTCTATAGCAAACCACTTCATAGACTGGATATTGTTTCTGCCGACATAGCGAGCAAATGGAACCTACAATCATAAAAATAATAGAAATATTGTTTTTAAAAGTATTCTGCAATTAATCAGTATAACTTGGCTGGCAAAGACAATGATAATTGGAATAAATCTGTTGGGTTTAACACCCTTTATTGTAAAATCAGATAAGTTTTATTTATCAAAGTTAGGAACTTCTTCTATTACAGATCAGCAAGCATGTGTTGATTCTCAATAACATTACAATCTGTGTTAAATAGCCTACACTTCTGATTAGAATATATTTATTTTAATGTCAATTACCGATGCTGCTTCTATTATGCTGAGCATCTTGACTTGACGTTTCTCCACCTTTATTGCCTATCACTTTCACAGGCACAATTCATGCATCCACTTTCCTCTCAGGCCGAAGTTGGCACATATGATGGCTATCATAGTTCTCCATGATTGACGATCTGCTACTAGTTCTTGTAGTTCGTAGTTGGTTCTTAGTCCTGTGCTTAAGCCTTCCCTAGTAATTGTTCTGCATAGCAATTCTTTTGGTCAACCTTGTTTAATTTTACCAGATGGTTTCCACATGAATGTCTGACAGAAAAGTCTTTCTTCATTCATTCTCAACACATGACCAATGTATTTCCAACACTTTCTTCTTATAAAGCTCTACACATATTCTTTATTTCGATTTGTCTGTTATCTGTTCATTTGAAATGTGTACTTTCCAACATTTGTTTGAGATCCTATGAAGATATTTGTTATCAAAGGCATTTAATTTCCTATTTAAAGCTTTGGTGGATTTTCAACTTTCACATCCATATGTTAGAATTGGTGTCACAAAGAAGTTGAACAGTTCAAGTGTTGTTCAGTTACTGATAAACTTTGGATCTTCAAAAATTCATTAGTTTGTTGAAAGCTTTTGATGCCAGTGTGATGCGTGTCAATGGGCACAAAGCAGTATTCAAATCAATGATGCGTTCTACATATAATGCTCATCATGTTTGAAATTCCCTTAATATGTAGTCTTCTAAACTAGTCTTTTCCAAAAGCTTTTAAATGGTAATGATTATGGAAGGATTTGTATGATTCTTTTTTTCTAGACACATAATGAACTCATTTATTTTCAAGGGTTTTAGTTTGCACCAATTATGTGCGTTTTGTTGCTATGGTAATGCCGATTAATTTTCACCAATTATGTAAATTTTGTTGCTTTGTAATACTGTTTTAACCAGTACCTATTATTCACTTTTTTGCTGCATTGTTAGGGTGCATTAATTTATCTTCAAAATGGTACTTCTTAAAGTCTATTCAAAATTTACAAAATTACAGTGCCTTTTTTTTGCTCACAGACACCCCAAGGCTGAATGGAATATTATATTAACCTAAACCTGCTATTTTATTCTGTATTGAATAGGTACATTAAATCAGTGTTTTTGAAAAAAAAAATTTAGTTAAGTTGAATAAAAAAGTAATAGTTATGTTATGTTAGGATTATCGTCACCGCACTCCAGATAAATCCATAGGTGCTCTGACTTTCCCATTGAAATATTGAGAAAACTTGTAGGAGAACTATGATCTACATGAATGAACTCTGTAGCAAAGCCTGGGATCCATGAGTGTGAATCCTGCATATAGTAATAGTTATGGCAGTACAGTAAGGTGCTTCTTACAAGGGCAGATAAAACAGCTTAATACTTTTCAAACAATTAATTTTACACAATCCAACTTGTTTATGAACAAACTGGACATGAATGTGATCTTCAAGCAACCACCATCATTAACAACTTTTCATACTTTCATGAAGCATGAGTCTTTAAGAAAGATTTTTCTGTGAAAACAGAGCAGCCTGGTATTATGCTGACCACATCACCCACAAAGTGTTATTAATCACAAAAAAATATGGACATTATAGCTCGTTTCAAATCATCTGCCCAACTTTTAAAATCGATATCTTTTTAATCTCTTTTTGTAATTTTTTCAAAATTTGCATGTAAAGTTATAATGATTAGAACCCAACAGGGAATTAATTTCATTAAAAAAAAACATTTGGTTATTATTGTTGCTTATTTGATTTATATAAATTTATAACGACCCATTGATGTAGTCAAAACTTAATGTTTACAGTATTTTAAGTTAAAAATAGCGATTAAAAATCCATACACGGTACAATTGACGTTTTTGCACACTTTCCACGTGGGCTTTCTGACACAATTAGACACTTGTAGAAAACACGAGGCATTGTGTGTTCCATTTCCGTTCATTCATAGGTGGAGACGTGGAACAATAACATTTATCATGAGTCTTAAAATGAAATTCTGCAGTTTACAAAACATCGCAATAAAAATGTATGACTATTTTTGCAAAGAGGCTAAACGAGGAAGATTATTTCATTCTTTAGAAAACCCTGAGAATAGGACAAGACACATTTTGGATTTATCTAAACGGTCATTTAATCGCTGGATTCAAGCACGTGACCGTCAATGTTCAAAATATACAAAATCCCAAGGAAGAGCAAAAATGTTGGATAATTTCGACAGTGAACTTATTAGAAGTGAAATTCGCAAAATGTTGGGTATGAATGAAACTGTTACAATAAGAAAATTAAAAGTATCGCTGAAAAAGAACAACAGTATTGAAATATCAAAGTCTACATTATGGAGGAATGTGAGAGCTGCAGGCTTTACATTCAGAAAGTATTCCAATGGACGAAACATCATCTGTGAGAAGCCACATATAGTAGTCATGAGAAGCAAGTACTTACGTGAAGTAAAAGAGGTGCGCAAGCAAGGTTATGATATTGTGTACTTGGATGAAACATGGATCAATGCTCACCACACTAACCAAAGGGAATGGCAGTCATCAGATGGAAAGATTAAGAGATTAATACCTAGCAGCAAAGGACAGCGCTTGATAATTGCTCATGCAGGTAGTCGACAACATGGACTAATACAGAATGCAGAGCTCATTTTTCTTTCAAAATCCAGAGACAATCGGGATTATCACTCTGAGATGAATGGTCACATATTTAGACATTGGATTGAAAATTCTGTTCTCCCATTACTAGATCGACCATCTTGCCTAATAATGGACAATGCAGCGTACCACAACATTGTTGCACTTGAAGATAAAGTCCCGACGTCATCCAGTACAAAAGATGCTATTAAGATATGGCTCACAAAGGAGCACATACAATTTAATAACATGTACTTAAAACCTGAATTACTATCTCTAGTAAAGCAAAAACAGAGGACAAAGATTTTTCAAATAGATAAGATTATCCAAGAGCACGGTCATATAAGTTTGAGGCTGCCACCTTACCATGCTCATTTAAATCCAATAGAACTAATCTGGGCAAAATTAAAAGGACAAGTGGCAGATGAAAATACAACATTCAAAATATGCGATGTAAAGACTCTTGCTAATCTCGCTTTATTAAATATAGACAAAGATTATTGGGCTAAATGTAAAGACCACGTCTTAAAACAGGAAGAGGAATATTGGAAAAATAATGGTTTGTGGAATGTTCAACCCCAAACAGTTATTAATCTTTTAGACTCGTCTGATTCAGAATGAAAGTATATAGCCCCCACAATGTTGGCCCCTATATTACCTTAAATTAGTTCAACAAACGGTCCTTTTCAGGACCACACAACTATGAAAATTGGACATACAGGTATACCTTGATATTATCGTCCGTCCTCGAACTGAGCAGACAATAATTCTCCTGGTGTTTTGTTTTATCCAGTTATTTCCCCATTACGGCCACGCCTTTACCTAGTGAAAATTAATCGTAGACCAGCAACTACGGTAATTTCTATTCTTTAGGGCTTCACAATTTACAATTTTGACAAACATCAAAGAAATATCGCCGCTTTAAGAAAACTGCAGCTGCAAGATATTTGTTAAATATACATTTAAAGGGTCTTTTGCATTCTAATAACATTTGGAAAATTTCAAAAGTTTTTAACAAACGGTTAGAGAGTAATAGCGTTTTGAAGTTGGGCAGATGATTTGAAACAAGCTATAAATTATATTTCCTACAAAAGAGATGGGAACCCTTTATTTTTTTTTTAAAAGGTCTTTTTTTACACAAGCTCTGGAGACATGAGCAGACCATTTTCAGACTGAGAACTAGTAACAGCAGCCTCAGAGCAAACCTACATATAATCTTGCTCTGGACAAAAAAAAAGAAAAAAAAAGTTGACATTAAGATTCAGGGTTGTCAAGGACAATTTGATAATTTTTATCTTATATTTTATTTGATCTTTTCTTCTGCATGCAGACAGTAAAATAGGTCCTAGTGAGACTGCTACATGTCTCTATGGAGCACCCAAATTCCAGAGTACATTTTACAAGACTGTATTATTCTTACCACCCAAGGAACAACAATATGGTCCACAGAAGCAACCCTGCATGACAAACTATGGGGAAGTGGTGAAGACCTCAAAACCACTGGCCTGTTCATGACTCATACTTTTTCTTCTTCTTTTCAGCTCCCTGTGGAGCAAAGGTCTTCAACAAACACTTTCCAAATCATACTGTTTCTTACCATTCTTTTAAAATCATTCCATGACATCCTCATCATCTTCATCTCTGCTTTCATCTATCTTCTCCAAGAATTTTTTAGTCTTCCTCTTTGTCTCTTCCCTTGGGAATAAAAAAAAAAGGCCTGTCGTTTAATGCTCTCAGTTCGCTTACTCAGTGTGTATCCTATCCAGCGTCATAATCTCCATTGTATTTCTTTATCCACTGGTATTTGACTGATACTTTCTTATAGTTCTAAGTTAGATTTTGTCCTGTCATTTCCATCCTGTTATTCTGCGTAAGCATCCACTAATGAAGGTGTGTTTCTTCATGATTGCCATTTTAATTGTTCTCATGTTTCACAACCATATAACAAGACTGATTTAACATTAAGTTGAAAATTTGTATTTTAATGACTCATACTGGTCTTGATATAAATGTATGGCAAAAGTGGATCACTGAAGGGGAAACGAAAACAAAAATAATTCATACCCTGAGATCTAGTGGCACTGAGACAATGCCACCTCGATGATCCATCAGTCTGACAAGTTGGTCACTGTTATCATAGATGCCACATTTGGGCAGGAACAAAGGCAGTGGAATGTGAATGGCTCCATGATTAGTGAAGACTTTTGTAATAGTCGCTTTCACATGTTGATACACTAGAGCTGTCTTCAATGTCTTCAATGGGTTCATGTTCTGAAACAAAGAAAGATTCCAGTCTTCATAGATTCCATGACATGAAACAATAAGCTAATATTCTCAAATAAATTAATAAACAGATCATTGTATTATCAATATGGAAAGGATTGTCAGTATGTAAAGTATTAATAATAGAAAAAGTATTACCTATGTGGAAAATAATATAATTATTGGTTATATTTATTTGTGACTCTTGAAAATACAATATGTTGTTTTTAATTATAGCAATGTGACTCTTGAAAATACAATATGTTGTTTTTAATTATAACAATGTGACTCTTGAAAATAAAATTTGTTGTTTTCAATTATAACAATGTTAAGAATTCAATGAGCAGCAAAAAATACAAATGAAGAGGTGCTGACAAAAGTAAAAAATAAAAATGGATGACAAAATACATTGGACAGTAAATGGAAAATATTCCTGGACTGATTAATTATTTTAAAAAATATTATAATGGGACAGTAGAAAATCAACAAGAGATTCAGTAACAATCAGTGGAGTTATATGATGTTTTTTGTTGAAGAGAGAATAGCCAAGTAGATTAAATCAGCCACTTGCTAATCAGATGTGCACTGATTTTATTCCAAATAGGATCAGGATTTTTATTATATCCCAACTGTAAAAATGGGTACCTGTCTTGAAGAGAAGACAACAGCAAAGTGCACTTACCTACAAATGTTGAGGCTTAGCACTGTGAGGTTACATAACTTCACACCTTATCTAGGTGTCATGCCAAGGGATTATCTTTCAATGACAAAGAAATAATTGCTAGGTTCAATAAACTTTTTTTAAAAAAAGAATGCTGCAACTTTGCAGATCAGACAATATAGACCAATATTGCAACTAAAAGGTCTTTAACAGGGAACAAATGCAAACAAGACAGATGATAAATCTAAAAAAGTCTGGAAAAGGAGAACTAAAAACAGTGGCCATATTGCCAGACCACTCTATTACAAATGTCAATTATTTACCTCATAAAAATCATGGTCATATGTAAACTCCTGCAGTGAAGAAATATTCTGGCTGAAGATGGCACTGAGCATGTATCTGTAGGATGTGGACTGAGGGTTGCAGATTGTGGAGCGCAGAATCTCACTCAGCTCTGTTTCCTGCATAATTGGAGGAGGCAGCAAATCAGAACTCAGCAGCTGCTTGGATGTTGGCCTTTCAACTGGGTCATGGTTCAGCAGCCAGCAAATAATCTTGCTCTACAAAAATGTTGTTGCCATTAAAGTTCACAGTTGTCAAGAACATTTTGATCATATTTTTACCACTTCTGTATTCATGAGACAATTACTTCTCTTCATTATCTGCTCTAAAGGAGGCATTAATAAGGCATAATTTGTGATGTGTTGTGGTTTACAGGAAATTGTGTTATCTGCACATTTCAGTCGAATAATACAATATTAACATGAACTATCAGGCTTATACAAACTTTGTTATTCTACTAAATGCTAATTTTTCTTAACAGAAATAATACATATTGATGTAATGTGGGACTAAGCATCCAGAGGTAAGACATGATCTCTAGACAGAAAGATCCCTGGTTAGATCCACACCAAAGGTTGTGGAGATTTTGCAAAAATTGAACTGTGGTTTCCTCAAGGCTTTTCCTACCCCTGTTCTCTGGGTTGTGAGATCCTTTGTCTAGCCCTCTCTGAAAATGGTAAAAAAAAACAGGAGGTCCTGTGTGCACTTGTGCACATTAAAGAACCCTTGGCATTTAAGAGTCGAAAAGAGTAGGTCTAAAATAGTCACTGGCCAGACAAAAAAATGTTAAGCAAATCTAGCCATGCCAAAAATGAATGTGTCAGGCCACACCCCAGCTAATGGGTGAACTAAGAGGAGAAGAGAAGATCTACTGAGTGTTTTGTAACTCAAAAATGTAACTCCTTTTTATTTTACTCCATCTATATAAAGGAGTGCCTCGCCTTTATGATGGTCAAGTTCCTGTGATTATTGGAGCTTATTCACCCTATGTCAGAAGTGTAATGCTTGGTTATTTTATCAGCAGGTCCCACCACTGTAGTAACCAAGGTTGTTCTCCCCAAAGTCAGAAGTGTAATGCTTAGTTATTTTATCAGCAGGTCCCACCACTGTAGTAACCAAGGTTGTTCTCCCCAAAGTCAGAAGTGTAATGCTTAGTTATTTTATCAGCAGGTCCCACCACTGTAGTAACCAAGGTTGTTCTCCCCAAAGTCAGAAGTGTAATGCTTAGTTATTTTATCAGCAGGTCCCACCACTGTAGTAAAAAAAAAAAGTAAAGTACCCCCCGTCACGCCAAGTGGCGTATAGGGAAATATGGTGTTAGTGACCCTATATTTTACAGACCTTCAGCACATGATTTTTTGGGGTAATGTGGTCGGTATTACGCCCGTGCTGCTTTTACTTTCCCAGAAAAAATCCGGTACCCATTTAAGGCTGGGTGAACCCGGAGCCGTCGGTTGGGATCGAACCCTACCCCTTGTCCGTAGTAGTCCAGTTCACTAACCACTGAGCTATCGCGGCTCCTACTAATTTTTAGGGAATTAGTAAAACCCAGGTGTCCTCGCCAGGATTACGAACCCCGGCTGTTGCCGTGGTAAGCCAACCGCCTATCGATTGCGCTAACCGGACACCACTGTAGTAACCAAGGTAATTCTCATCTCATTAGCCATCCTGTTGTAGCAAAAAATGTTTCTGGGTAGCCCCATGAAGAGTGAAGTCTAGACCAACTATGGACTATTTACTCTTCTGAGTCAACCAAAGGTCTGATATCTTGTACTCCCACCAGTAAACATTTACAAAGAAACATTTACTGATATATGTGGTGGGAAAACTAACTTAGAACGTATTTAGGCCAAGCTGGTAGCCTGCACCTGAAATGAATTTGGTCAGAGACTTGGCTAATTATTTTCTTCAAGATCAGACCAACAGATGATCATCACATTCCTACTCTACACCTCCATGGTGGCCTTTCTAAAGGCAGATACAAAGCAGGAGTAAATGTCAGGTGAACCTGAATAGGAAGAAAAGTATTACTTATATAGAGTGAAATACATGAACAACTGAGACACTGAACACTATACATCTGAAGATAAAAAATTTATATTACCACCCTAGCTGGAAAAACAAATACAGGTGATACAATTAAAAGAAGCTAAAGGGCCAAAACCAAGAAGCAATAAGTGCCGAAACACTTGCTTGATGGGTCATTTTCTGATGATCAGATTGCATCCTGCTGCAATGCTCTGTATGAAGAGTTTTCTATCATTATCATTGGATCAGGACAAACAGATTTAACTACCAATTACTTATTGTATAGATATCAACATCAATTACTTCAAACCATAAAGATATCAACATCAACTACTTAACATCATAAAGATAATACCAATTACTTATCATCTTAACGACAGCATCACTTCATAGAATCATAACAAATGTTAATCCAGGACAAAATCTACATACATAAACAACCTCTGGGTGACTCCTGTTCTCTTTAAACCTAATCAATCATGCCATTACTTGGCAATGTAAGAGTTTCTCTTAACCCTGGATTACAACATTGTCGTAAAAATTACCACCTTCAAAATATGAATTCTTGAAAAAAAAAGGTTAAAGGTATCAATTTTTGCATCTTGATCCTTCCCGCACCATTAGATGTCACATAAGGCTTGTCTAGTGTTTTTCGTCACCCATTTCTATTATAGGCAAAATGGTCGATCTTATCTAATGAGTCTATGGCTGCCAACTTTGCTTCTCTTATAAGTGTTCTTTTTAGTGTCTCTTTAGGTCTTCCTCTTTTTTCTGTATCCTGATGTTTCCCATAGAAGAGCCTGTTTTGCAAGAATTCTCTTGTTGTATCTTCTCAGCACATGTCTGACATATGTCCATCCTCTTTCCTTAATTGTTATGAGATCTTTGGTTGCATGGTCATTTCTCTTATTTCAATATTAGTCTTGAATTATGCCATTTTACACAGAATATTCTTCTTAGGCGAGTGTTGATAATACGTTTGTGTTGAAAATTCTAAGTTAGCTCTTTGTGCATAGTATTTTTTATTTCCATATTTTATCCTGGTTAGTAAAATTCATTGCTGCTTTTGCTATGCTGCTTCTGATCTCTTTCTTCGTTTCACTATCTTGATCTACATTACTACTAAGATATATTTAGTGGTCTACTCTTTCCAATGCTTGGCAAATGAGATATATATTGTCCTCTGGGGTAATTTTATTTTACATTATGAAGACATCTATTATAAGGTAAATGGAGGCAAAGGCGCGCCTATCAGCACCAGAGCTGGAAGTTGTCAGCGACCCACACCTGATGGCTTGCGCCAGGATCGGTGAACCAAAACCATCCAGACCCTGCTCCACCTCTCCGTGGTGCCTCCAGTAACAGACTAACCTGTCTAGTCTGGCCAAGCGTGCAGGGATCGAAGAGGGAAGACAACCAGATACTCAAAAATGTTGTACTGAAGTCGGATGTGTTGGGCCGAAAGGCGCAAATTTAACAGTTATACTGCAAACCACAACACAACGCAGACACGTCCACTATGTTCTTGTAAGGGCGGATGATGAAGAGGAATATTCTAGTCTACCATGATACTCTAGAATACTTTAGTCATTGGGTGAACGCAACAAACCAACCAACCATAAGGTAAAGTAGCACATGAACATTTTAAAAATAAAATTAAGCACGACTTGATGCAAGCTAGAGATGAATAGTCACATACAAAATATTACCTGATTGGCCAGCTCAGTTGTGTCAAAATCTTCAGGAAGAACTATATCTGGCAACCTCAAATTGCTCAGAATCTTAACCCTCTCCATGCCTGTTGGCAAAGATTTGTAACACATTTCAAAGAAGATGATGCCTAGACTGTAGATGTCAACTTTCTGAAAATGGAGAGATAATATTATTATTTACACCCTTCTTCTTTCCTTCCTCATTTGTATTTCAGCATGGAGGGGTGCATTTACACTTTTAAAGAGCATAAATATATTTTATAGTTATCAATAAAGCTAAGGAATTACATTTTAAACTGTCCATTTGATTTAAGCTGGGATATCGTGAAATATTATACGGAACTATTATCAATAGCAGCTCCTTACTGTGCAACAAATCTTTAGTTTCTGTTCAGGGCCAATCCTTCAAGCTCTACCCTGTTGTCTCTGTATTTCTTATTCTATCATGGTCTTCCTTTGTTTCTATTATCCTGTGAGTCCATTTAAAAGACCTATCTCCCCAGAATTATGAATGATTTTTTTTTCAGGAATTAAAATTTCATTTACAATTAAAACAAAATCAACACAAACTGTCTGGCTAATGTGAGTGAGCATTTAGTATTTTAGCTGAGATAAGAATGACTTCATCATTTTGGACTTAATTTTCTTTAAACTCCTATTTAATTCCATTTGATAATTTAAATAAATCTTGGAAAAAGAGATAGAGTATGAGGAAACAGAAACAGTTTATAAGAGAATAAAATCAACAGAAATAATAAACAAGAACAGGGATATGAAGGTGAGGAGTTTCATTATTATCTATCTATACCAGAGTATAAAAAGAGTTCTTAAATGTTATGTAGAGCCAGTCTTAACATATGGATGCGAATCATAGACAATAGGACAACAAATAAGAAAATCACTGGAGTCTGTAGAAATGTGGTTTTACAGAAGAATGTTGAGAGTACCATGGACAGCTAAGAAGAGTAATGAAGATGTTCTGAGAGAGGTCAAAGCAAAAAGAGAGCTAATTTCCAATATTAGGAAAAAACAATCATCATTTTTTGGCCATGTAATGAGAAGAGAACAACTGGAATATATTGTAACAACTGGAAAAATTGAGGGACGAAAAGATAGAGGGAAGCAAAGAGAAAAAATAACAGACAGCTTAAGAGAATCGCTTGGCAGAAGGTCAACAACAGAAATGATAAATAGCTGCCGAGATCAAAAGTTGTGGAGAGACATGATCACCTACGCCAGTAGGTCTGGTACTTGATGATGATGATACCAGTTAGTATGATACTCAAAGAAGATATTCTCTTCTATTGACCTAATCATCTTCTAAATGATAGGTAAAATAAGCAATCAAGATGAGCACATAATTTTAACTGTACAGAAGCATAACTACATACCTGATCATAATGGACTTTACCCATTCCCTGCATGACTTCTGGGCTGACATAAAGGGCAGTGCCAACTTTTCCAGTCAGATTTCCATCTCCGCTGCTGAACCCTGACCTAGAGTGACTCAGGCCAATGTCCTGTGCAGAAGGAAGCGTTATATCCTGGAAAGCTCCTTTCTATGACACACACAAAAATTAAAGAATCAATAAATCAGAAATTTAAAAAGTTAGAAGGCTGGTAGTCTAGAATAATAACTGATAAAATAACATAACCTCAGTAATAATGTTGCTTTATAATAAAAACAAAGAGAGAAGATACAAGACAGCTTATTGTCGTGGCATGGAAAACAGTCAACTAAAAGAATTGATAAGATGCACAGAGGACTGAAAATTGTGGAAGGACATGATCACCTATGTCAATCGGTTTGGCACATGATGATGATAATATAATAATGATAGTAGTTATCATAGGTATGATTCTTGACTCTTCTATTTCATGGATGAATCCCTTATATGCTTTCATTATCTATTTTCATGTTACCGATCATAAGCTTAGTAGACATGAGCAGACCAAGTTTTACTGATTCAGAAAAGATTACCATGGCTTCAGAGCCACACACACACAATAGAGCTCAGTGGCACTGCCATGTGGCATTGTGGAGTATTGCATTTAGCCCTCAGAAGTAACCATGAGAAACCTGTGAAGACCTCAAGCACATTGCCCTGTTTGTGATACATACTGGTATAGATGTATAAATGCATGGCAAAGGCAGATCATTGAGGAAGAATATTTCACCACACAAATATCAGATAAAGAAATATGGAAGAAAGTGGTAACCAATGTCAACACTGCCTCAACTGCCCATAAGATCAGAGGTTATATAAGGCATGGCAAGGCATATCTAGTTATAGCAATATAGTCTTATGTTTAATAAATTCACTAGTTTCGAGTTATTTGCGGGTCATCATCATTGCACTCAGAACATGTCCATAGGTGCTCAGAACTCTTCTTCAGCAAGTCTCGCAGTGACCAGCAACTGACGACTCCAGTTCTGTGTTAGTTGATAAGTCTTCTCATATGTCCACTAAGTTTCTCGTTTCTGGTTGTGTCCATCTAAACTCCCATCTCTTTCATCTGAAGGAGTGACATGGACTCATGGTTGTCCTGTGCCCTTCCCACACCTCGGAGGGTATTGATAACATCCACCCGATCTCTTGGTTGACCATAGTCAATGACAGCACAGCTAGCCAACCTGTCCGCTCTTTCATTTCCCCGTACTCCTGCATATCCAGGGACATAGACAAATGTGACTCTACCCATTGCCGGTGTACAAAGCCCACCTCCATGTTTATTATCATGCTCATCGAATCACTTAGTAGACATTGGTGTAGTTTTGTGACTTTAACCAGATGAATGCCCTGATCACTGAAATCATCTCCATCGTCATGCTACTCATGGTTTTAACATATGCACCACTGTCTTCACAAGTTAGAAAATGGATAACTGATTCATAATGCCATAAATATGTATGTGTTAATTTATCATCAAAGATCAATGGTTCATACTGAAATAAATGTCAATGAAATCCTGGAAATGCTGCAACATAATTGAGTGTAGATGTTTGGAATCTAGTACATTACACTCATTCCTTATAAAGTCATATTTTACGGCAGTAGTTTGAATTTATGACAACACACACAAAATGCAAAATTGTTCAGCTAAAGTAGACATGTATGTGTAAATTGTAAATTTTGTGAAATAATGCTCATAACTAAAAGATCACACATTGGAAAATTAAAAAAATTGTATGGGTGCAATATTCATTTTTTTTTTTAACCACAACAGTTTTTAAATTGTAAAATATAGATTCTATAATGAACTGTATAATAGAAGAAGCATGTGCATTTTATATTTCAGGAAAGCCTCGGTTACTATCTCTTCTCATGACATGTCCAACATATGACCATCGTCTTTTCTTTATTACTGAATATATTAGTGGTTGATTGGTGATTTCTCTAATTTCCTCATTTGTTTTGAATTCGTTCCATGCTATACCAAGTATTTTCCTTAGACATTTATTTTCTAATGCGTTCAACTATGTTTCTATGTCTCTTGCTGTTTTCCAGCTTTCACATGCATACGTAAGGGTTGATAGTACATTTGATTTGAATAGTCTAAGTTATGTATGAGGTTACCGTACTCATACATAATTTTTGAGAATTATAACCTATTATGTTGGAAATGACTCCAAGAGCAATTAATAAAATTATCAAGTTCAGATTTTTAGAGAGGGAACAAAACAACAAAAGTTTTAAAAAAAAAAAAAAAACCAACAGCGCAGAGGTTGAGTTAAAAGTGTGAATGTTATATTATATTTTATAAACAAAATAAAGCATAATTATGATAAAGCTGAGTGAGTTTGCTGTTGTCTTACAAGAAAATAAAGTGTGGTGGTTACCAAAAGTCTTGCTATTCAATGATCAAAAAAAGAAGAAAGAATACATATTTTTGTATCTTCATATTTATTAAAAGTAATTATTATATATTGATGAAAAAAAAATACATGTCAAGAATAAAGGAAGCAGTGAAATTGAAAAAAAAGCATTTGTTGTTAAAAGTAGAATGTTATGGTAAGTAATGTACCTTGGCAAGAATGTCTGTAGTGGCCAAGCCAAAGTCTCCAATTTTAACATTATCATGGGAGTCCAGAAAAATATTCACAGGCTTGAGATCTCTGTGGATCATGCCCTGAGATAAACATCATCATGGGGGGGAGTTATTAAACAAATTTAAATTATATTAATATTACTTCAATATTTAAACAATACATTCAAACACAATACAATACGGGGTAGGGTAGGAGTGTGTAGGGATAGTACCTCATGGCAAGAGGCAGTCATATCTTCCAGGATGGCTCTTGAGCAACAGCTTTGGCTGGCTTGCTAAAATATGGAGAACAAGCTAAGGAAGGAAGTCTCCTTTCTAAATTACACACTGCTGCTGGCAGAATGGGTGGAGGATCGACTCAGCCAACAATGGTCTCGAATGCAGGAGCTGGAACAGCCTGGTATCAGACTCAGGGCACAACAGGGACCTAGTAAGTGGCAAGAACCAAATGGCAAACTACTAATTGCAGACTGCAGAAAAATCATGGAAGAAATGGGAGATCTGGCTGGAGACAGAGATTCCTTCAGACGGGCTGTGGTGAATGCAACGTTCTATAAAAGACATGCAACCTGATGATGACAACATGGTTCTTGTTCTAAATCTCCAAAGTGATAGGCAACATTTATTTAAGCAATTTATTCCAGTGGAGCTGTACTAATCATCATCATCAAGTACCGTGGCTACTGGCGTAGGTGTTCATGTCTTTCCGCAGCTGTGCTAATGCTTGTTTTAATTTGTTCACTTTTCACAAACAGTATAATTTTCTCTTATTCATATGGAAGAGGATCATATTCCAGACACACAGAAAACAACCACAGGGTGAAAATGATTGGGTTGAAAGGCAGTGATCTATCATAGCCTGCAGTAAACAAACACACCATTATGCATTTTTAAAAGCGGGTGATTAAAAAAAAGAGATTTAATTGTCATATAAATGCAGAAAAAAAAAGGTGAAAACTATATAACTCTATAATTCCAATGTTGGCTAATTTCTTCTGTCTATTGTCCTTTCAAGCTACAGATGGTACATAGGCCAGAAATTCTAGACTCTCTATATCCTAGGTTGTTTGTTATCAAGTGTCTGACCTTGCACATGACCCACATTGTATTTCACCATATGTCCCTGTTCTGGGTTAGCCCCACAATCTCAGTAAGGGCACTAATGCCTGTTGTTATTGCCTCTGACCTCAGTATTCTTTTTAGTGTTACTCTAGATCAGCCTCTTTTTCTTTTACCCTCTGGTTTCCATTTGAAGACCTGCTTTGAGGTTCTCTTGTTGTCTCTTCCCATCACCATGGCAAACACATGACCACCTTCTTCTCTTGGTTATAGATTATATTTTTGGATGCTTTGTCATTTCTCTTATTTCTGCACTAGTCTTAAATTTATTCTATGGTATACACAACGTATTTTCCTCACTCCATCAATATGTATGTCATAATAATGATTGTCTAACCCTCAGGGTTTGTTGCAAAGTGGGAACATCTTTGCTGCCTAAATATGTGACTGTTGGCACAGACACTGGTAGATTACATGAACAATTTTTGTATCACAATACAAACTTACCTTCTCTTTGAGCCAAAGACATTACACAGGGCACTGTAAATTACCATTCCTTAATCAAGGTGAACTTTTCAGTCTCATTATGGGAGTCTATGCTTGCATATCTTATCAGTGCTTTTCTCAGCTTACCTGTCCATGAATGTGAACAAGACCCTCCACAATCTCTCTAAACAGTCTCCAGGCTCTGTCCATGTCGCGCCACAACCCAGCATCTATGCAGTTTCTTAGTGTGCTCTTCTCACAGTACTCCATCTGTTATTCAAAATATATTTAAAAAAAACACATTGAAGAGCTAGATTATTTAACTTGTAAATTATTCTACAAGAAAGAAAAGAAACTCTTCCCTGTCATAAATGTTAAAATGGATAGTTGTACTGTGACATTTTAATGTCATATGTGAGTTAAGTATTAAACTTAACTGTACTAAGCTACAGTATTTGAAGGTGGGGGAGGGGGGCCAGGGGGCCAGTGGTCTGTCTTCCTCAGTGTGTGTAAATATATGCACACTTAACCAAATAGATGTGAATAAGTGGATATATGATCAGTAGATGTAGAGAAGACAACACAGCAAGATAAAGCACTGGCTACCTCATAAAAAATTATAGAGGTTTAGTACTGTGACTTCCGGTGTGTGACTGTACTGGCAACACGATGCAATTTTCGATGGGAGTCAAATTTAAGTAATAAGTGAATTTCAATGCCTGTAGTAAAAGAAATCCAAACGTTCTTGTGTTATTTCGAATTGCTAAGACATCCAAACATTTCTATGCCAGCTAAACAACAAATGATAAATAGCATTTTCATACCAACTTTGTGCTATGAAAGTCAAACATGGACCCTTTCTAAATCCCATTTAAGAAAGATCAATACATGTGAGATGCAATGCTTGAGAAAAGTAACAAACAACACAAGAAGAGATAGAATACCAAATGAAACCATAAGAGAAATGGTAGGAACTAAACCCTGCCAAGAATATATAGAACAACAACAACTTAAATGGTTTGGCCACCTGGTCAGAATGAACCCTTACCAATCACCATCAAGGGCGTTCTTCTCGAGAATGCATGGAAAAAGATCAAGAGGAAGACCCAGAAGAAGATGGATAGATGCAGTGACAGAGACATGTAACAAAAAAGGAAAATCACTAATTCAGACAGTTCGAGCAGCTCAAGAACGACAAATGATATAAACCGCGACACCTTTTAGGTATCAGTGAAAGAGAAAAGAAGAAGAAGAAGAAGTACTGTGAAGTGCATATCAGTGCACATCAGTGCACATGCTACAAAACTACTTTTATTTATTTATAGTGATTACTGTCAAAATATCCAGACTAATTACAACAGCAAGTAAATAATTTTTGAAAGTTTGACAAAAAATATTTCACTGAAGCATGCATGAAGTTAAAAAGCAACATCAAAGCAAAAAGTTAGAAAAAATAGAAATGAGAGAAAATTTGCATATGCAAAATGTTTTTTTCAGCTTCACAAAATCATCTTGCAGTTATCGGTGAAAAAAAAAAAGCAAATTAAACATGGAAGACAGAAGAAAATATAAAGATGAAGTGTGGGAGAGTACCTTGAACATGTCAATTCATAACAAGTAGTCACAAGAGAAAGGAATGGAAAGGAAACTATGTATGTTGTAGCAAACAATGTTGCCCTGACAATAATTATGTCCTAATGTAGTATTAAGTGTTATGATTACAATATGATTTATCAGATACATGAATGTGAGTAAGGTAAAGGTAAAGTATGAGACTTGAATCAGCGTCTTAGCACACAAGTTTTCACCCATATGTGCTCAACCACCTATCCAGAAGTGGATAGTGTCGCTTCAAACATCGAAACTCATGATGCGAGGCAGCATTTCTCACCTTCCCAGAGTAATACCCTAGTGCCCATTTCTACCAGCGGCTAGGTTGACAGCTGAGGTATTTTTTTTCCAACCATGAGTACAGTTCACACCGATTCTAGCAGGAATCAAACACAGGTTGTCTGAACGTCAGAAGTTCAGACAAGTGGTTTCCCAACTAGGCTACTGAGACCCCCAATGAATGTGAGTATCTCAACTGTTGAAAACAAAGATGTCCTATTTGCAGTAAGGTATATCAGAAACAGAGATGTCCTATTTGCTGTATGTATTATATATCAGAAACAGAGATGTCCTATTTGCTGTATGTATTATATATCAGAAACAGAGATGTCCTATTTGCTGTATGTATTATATATCAGAAACAGAGATGTCCTATTTGCTGTATGTATTATATATCAGAAACAGAGATGTCCTATTTGCTGTATGTATTATATATCAGAAACATAGATGTCCTATTTGCTGTATGTATTATATATAAGAAACAGAGATGTCCTATTTGCTGTATGTATTATATATCAGAAACAGAGATGTCCTATTTGCAGTAAGGTATATCAGAAACAGAGATGTCCTATTTGCTGTATGTATTATATATCAGAAACAGAGATGTCCTATTTGCTGTATGTATGATATATCAGAAACAGAGATGTCCTATTTGCTGTATGTATTATATATCAGAAACAGAGATGTTCTATTTGCTGTATGTATTATATATCAGAAACAGAGATGTCCTACTTGCTGTATGTATTATATATCAGAAACAGAGATGTCCTATTTGCTGTATGTATTATATATCAGAAACAGAGATGTCCTATTTGCTGTATGTATTATATATCAGAAACAGAGATGTCCTATTTGCTGTATGTATTATATATCAGAAACAGAGATGTCCTATTTGCTGTATGTATTATATATCAGAAACAGAGATGTCCTATTTGCAGTAAGGTATATCAGAAACAGAGATGTCCTATTTGCTGTATGTATTATATATCAGAAACAGAGATGTTCTATTTGCTGTATGTATTATATTTCAGAAACAGAGATGTCCTATTTGCTGTATGTATTATATATCAGAAACAGAGATGTCCTATTTGCTGTATGTATTATTTATCAGAAACAGAGATGTCCTATTTGCTGTATGTATTATATATCGTGCCCGTGTGTTACCGGGGCCCCATTATGTGGGATGTAAAGAATAGTGACACTGTGACCTTCCAGGCATGTCGTATGAGGCGACTAAGGAGGTTGATCGATGGCTTGACAAGCTGTCATTGTAAAAAGCATTGTTATGGAAACAGACCATAGATTTTAGAAGCAGTGATCTCTGCAATATGTGCCATTTTGGCACGCAAGGTTTCTATTTTTGAGATTGTGGTTCTGCCCTATGTGCCGTCTTCGGCTCGAAAGGACAATAGATAGATAGATTATATATCAGAAACAGAGATGTCCTATTTGCAGTAAGGTATATCAGAAACAGAGATGTCCTATTCGCTGTATGTATTATTTATCAGAAACAGAGATGTCCTATTCGCTGTATGTATTATTTATCAGAAACAGAGATGTCCTATTTGCTGTATGTATTATATACCAGAAACAGAGATGTCCTATTTGCTGTATGTATTATATATCAGAAACAGAGATGTCCTATTTGCTGTATGTATTATATATCAGAAACAGAGATGTCCTATTTGCAGTAAGGTATATCAGAAACAGAGATGTCCTATTTGCTGTATGTATTATATATCAGAAACAGAGATGTCCTATTTGCTGTATGTATTATATATCAGAAACAGAGATGTCCTATTTGCAGTAAGGTATATCAGAAACAGAGATGTTCTATTTGCTGTATGTATTATATATCAGAAACAATAATATCATCAGAAAAATGTATAACTTTGATTATAAACCTCTCAGTTTCCTGTTAAGAGCAAGTCTTTAACAAATGATCTGTTTAAGACTTTTGAGGCTCTGGTTTCTGAGACTAATGGTAAAAGTATCCCAGCAGCAAAAATAAGAACAGAGACAATAGTAGCATCCTCACTTGTATGTACAAAATCTTTACTACGGAGTCCTCATGCTCAGACTCTGCTTCCTGACTGGGTGTGTTTGTTTTAGGAGATGGCGCTACCTAGGACAAAAATTACATCATGGTTTAGGAAAAGGGAAGATAACTAAACTAAAAATATGACAACACAATGAATGATCTGCTAAATAATTGTTTCATTTTGCGCTATAACAAGATTATCAATAGGTTAATATTTTTTCATCTTTCCTTTTTTAATTGCCTTTCAGTATTAAAGAGAGATATAGTGTGTGGTATTTTTCATTGACCTCTTTAGCTGTTATGTTTCCTGGTATCTCTAACACTCCATCAATTCATCTTTTTTGTGGTCAGCTCATAGATCTATTATTCTCTGAGCGTTTGTTGACATAATGTATCACATTTAGTTCTTTCCTTGTATTTTGCCAGTTGCAACCAAATATTCCAACTTTCCGCTTATCATGATGCACCAGAAAAAAATGATTTTTTCTTTCTAATGTTTTTTAGGAGCTTTCTATTTGTGTTGGTTTCAAAAAGAGAAAAGAATAAAAAGAATTAATCCCAGATGGGTTTAAAGAATCAAAATGGGCTACAGGACAGTTCTTAAGATTTATCTTCTATGGTCACTAAAATAGCATGGGATAATGCTATTAAGTCAGATGTTTCCAGAGCCACAATGGTCAACAGTATAGGTGAACGAATAACTTCAGGGGAAGAGATATGTTTACAACACTCGGAAAAAATTAACAAATAATCAACAACATAAAAAAAATCAGGAACAATAGATGGTCTGAAGCAGAATCGACACAGCACCTTGTCAAGAGAACCAAATGCTTGAGCACATGGCAAAATCAGCTACTTAAAATAGTAGCTATCATTGGCAATGTCAAGAGTATAGGACTTGGCTACTACCATAGTGTTCTGCAAGATTATATTTGTTTACATTTCTATCCCCAACATATCTCATAACTTTACAACTGGTCCTATGTTCAATCCCTCACCTCAGAAGTAGATCTAACTTGAACGTTCCCATCCTGATCTTCGACATCAAAAACAATACTGTCATCTGATCTATCCATCTTTGGCCTGGAGACAATGAGGAATTCTAGTTACAGAAGAATAAACTAAAATAAAAATACACAAAATATATATTAATGTTAAGTTGTGATAAAACTGTAATTGGGGGGGGGGGGGGGGGGGGGGGGGGGGAGAGAACAGAGAAATTGAGGGGGAAAACATAGAAATGATATTTTCAGCAGTTTTAAGGATATGTGACGAGACTAGATATAAATTACATTTAAACTGAGTGGTCTTCAAATGAGATTAAAGACAAAACAAGCCTAGTAATATTACAGAAAAATACTTAACTGGAAGGAACAATAAAGGATGGCATGGTTCTAGGAAGATGAGATGGGCAGACCAAGAAGAAGGTAGTTTCAAGACATCAAAAGAGACCTTGAACATGACAACAGAAAAAGTAGATTACCTAGCTAAAGACAAAGATTCTTCCCTACATGGACTGTGTTAAAAGCAGTGTTCTGCAAAGGACATGCACCCTAATGATGTCTTAATTAATCCTGTACCAGGTGAGACACAAAACAAAGAAGAACCTTGTCAGAAAGGAGATGTCACATGTCAAGATCAGCTGACCATGTATCAATGTTGTTTGAGGAAAGTTGGTTGAAAAAGGAGTGGCTCTAAAAGTAGAGAGAGGGGACACCATTGGAGTTTTTTTACAATCGAGCAGACGAGGGACAGGAAGACAAGTTTTCTGCATTTATAAGCCAAAATGTTAATTGATTTCAGGTGATTACAGCAACCCATAACTCACATAAATGAAGAGCCAAATACATCTGCTTCATCCTCTTCTTCACTGGATGAGGAGTCTTGAAAAATCTCAGCTCCTAAGGAAGAAATAATACAAACGGTTTAATATATATACAAATGTATAAGACTTTGAAAGTCCAGGATATTACCACACTGAGCCTGATATAACAATTAATCATGAAAGTTTATAAAATTATAAAGTTTGCCTACCTAGGCAGCAAAATGTCCAGAGATGGAGACATAACATCAGAAATCATGGCACACATCACACTAGCATTAAATGCTTTCAACAAACTGATGAATGTCTGGAGATCCAAAGTTATCAGTAAATGAACAAAACTTAAACTGTTCAACTCCTGTGCGATACCAGTTCTAACATGCGGATATGAAAGCTGAAAATCCACCAAGACTTTAAATAGGAAATTAAACGCCTTTGAAAACAAATATCTTCGTAGAATCTCAAACAAAAGTTGGAAAGAACACATTTCAAATGAATAGATAAAAGGCAAATAAAGAATATGTATAGAGCTTTATAACCACTAATATCTTCAGTAATAAAGAAAAGACGATGGTCATACGTTGGACATGTGATGAGAAGAGATAATAATCGAATAGCAAAGCAAGCCCTCATATGGGAAACAACAGGTAAAAGAAAAAGAGGAAGACCCAGGGAGACACTGAGAAGAACATTGATGAGGGAGGCAAGAGCAGCAGGAATCGGCTCCCTCAATGAGATAGAACTGCTTGCACAGAACAGAGACAGATGGCGAGATTTGATAAAATATCTTTAAAAGAAAACTGCTAGAACAAAAATTCATATAGGAGAAGGTGTATCTTGGTCTACGCCCTATGGGCCGGTTACGGCTCGAAAGGTCAATAGATAGATAGATAGAGCTTTATAAGAAGAAGGTGTTGGAAATACATTGGTCATGTGTTGCCCACAAATCCAACTTGGACCTTTCAACTCTTGAGTGATTCTCTTGCTAACATATGGATGTGAAGGTTGGAAATCCACCTAGACCACCAAATTCAAAATTAAATACATTATTTAAATGAAAACAAATTTCATAGTATATCTCAAGTATAAGCTGGAAAGAATATATTTCAAACAGATAAGAGACGAACTGAAACAATAATACATGTCCAGCTTTATAAGAAGAAGATGTTGGATATACATCGGGGTCATGTGTTGAAAATGAATGAAGAAAGACTTCCCCACTAGGTATTCTTGTGGAAACCACCTGCTAAAAGAAAACAGGGCATACCCAGAGAATCACTATGCAGAACAATTACTAGGGAAATCTCAACCACGGGACTAAGAAACAACCAAGACCTACAAGAACTAGCAGCAAAACATTAATCATGGATAACTATGACTTCACCATATCTATAACTAGAGAGGAAAATGAATGAATGAAAAATGACCTTGAACTAGCATTTACTCTGACTGAGTGAGTTCTTAAATGTTATGTAGAGCCAGTCTTAACATATGGATGTGAATCATAGACAATAGGACAACAGACAAGAAAATCACTGGAGGCTGTAGAAATGTGGTTTTACAGAAGAATGTTGAGAATACCATGGACAGCTAAGAGGAGTAATGAAAATGTTCTGAAGGAGGTCAAAGCAAGAAGAGAGCTAGTTTCCAATATTAGGAAGAAACAATCATCATTTTTTGGCCATGTAATGAGAAGAGAACAACTGGAATATATTATAACAACCTTGGAAAATTGAGGGACAAAGATATACAGGGAAGCAAAGAGAAAAAAAATACCAGACAGCTTAAGAGAATGGCTTGGCAGAAGGTCAATAACAGAAATGATAAATAACTGTCGAGATCGAAAGTTGTGGAGAGACATGATCACCTACGCCAGTAGGTTCAGTACTTGATGATGAGTGAGCTACAAATTTGGCACGATTGTAATATTATTTGCTCCCAAATTTCAAACTTACAAATAAACAAAACAACATAAATGAGAATTTGATATTTAATTTAATTTTTGAGAATAATGTATTCTATCTATCTACTGACGTTTTCCAGCTATAGCCAGCCCATTGGGCATAGACCCAGATACTCTTTCTCTTATCTAAATTTTTATTCAAGCAGTTTTCAATCCTTGTAAAGATCTTTTATCAAATCTCGTCATTTATCTCTGTTCTGTGCAAGCAACACTATCTCACTGAGGGAGCCAATTCCTGCTACTCTTGCCTCTCTGATCAAAGTTCTTCTCAGTGTCTTTCAGGGTCGATCTCTTTTCCTCTTACCAGTTGTTTTCCACATGAGGGCTTGCTTTGTTATTTGGTTATTATCTCTCCTCATCACATGTCCAACATATGACCATCTCTTTTCTTGATAACTGAAGATATTAGTGGTTGATTGGCAATTTCTCTAATTTCCTCGTTTGTTTTGAATTCGTTCCAAGCTATACCAAGTATTTTCCTTCATCATCATCATGTGCCATACCGGTTGGCGTAAGCGATCATGTCCTTCCACAATGTTCTATCTACAGTGCATCGTATCAGTTCCTTGCTGACTGTTTTCCATTCCATGAGACCAAGCTATCCAGTATTTTCTCTCTTTGTCGACCACGATCTCTCTTTCCTTCTATTTTGTAGAGCCAGTCTTAACATATGGATGTCAACACGGACTATAGGACAACAGACAAGAAAGTCACTGGAGTCTGTAGAAATGTGGTTTTACAGAAGAATATTGAGAATACCATGGACAGCTAAGAAGAGTAATGAAAATGTTCTGAAAGAGGTCAAAGCAAAAAGAGAGCTAATTTCTAATATTAGGAAGAAACAATCATCATTTTTTGGCCATGTAGTGAGAAGAGAAAAACTGGAATATATTGTAACAACTGGAAAAATTGAGGGACGAAGAGATAGAGGGAAGCAAAGAGAAAAAATGCCAACAGCTTAAGAGAATGGCTTGGCAGAAGGTCAACAACAGAAGTGATAAAGAACTGTCGAGAAAGTTGTGGAGAGACATGATCATCTACGCCAGTAGGCCCAGTACTTGATGATGATGATAATGAGATCATACTTAGATTCATAAAGGACATGTCAAGAATGTCAGTCAGTGGTATAATAGTCTAAGATATAGTCTTTACAGCTAAGAGTGAAAATGAGTTAAAGATAATAATTGATATTATGTGAGTAAAAAGTAAAGAGCCCCGTCAAGTGGCGTATAAGTAATATGGTGTTATTGACCATTATTTTTATAGACCTTCAGAACATTATTTATGGGGTAATGTGGTCAGTATTACGCCTGTGCAGCTTTACTTTCCCAGAAAAAATCCAGTACCCATTTAAGGCTGGGTGAAGCCGGAAGCCATCGATCAAGATCGAAATTGGCCTCTTGTCCTTTGTAGTCCAATTCGTTAACCACTGAGCTATCGCGGTTCCCGAGATTATGTGAAGGAAAGTAAAAATAAAGGCCTTAGCTTAAGCAACACATGACAGATGTTATGGTTGCAAGAATTAAAAAGACACCTCCTAAATGCACAATTAAAGTAAATGGAATGGTATTAAAACAGGTTAATGAATTTAAATAATTGGGTATGATATAAATTTAAGATTGTAGGTGTACAGCATTCAAAAGACTGAAAGGGTATCAGGTAAGCAAATTAAACAATGGGTGTAAGAAAAAGAGTTCTTTAGTGTTATGTAGATCTATAGAGCCAGTCTTGAAACTTGGAAGTTAAGTTGATTCTAGACAATCAAACAATAGACAAATAAACTGTTGGAGGCCACATAAATATGGTTTTACAGAATATGTTAGAATACCATGGACAACTTAAAAAAAAAACATAAGAAAATTTTAAAAGAAGCCATCACCAAAAGGAAAGCTTAATGCCAATATCAAGAGGAAACATTCCATGTTCTCATGTAATAAGGAGACAGCTAGAATATTTTGTGAGAGTTTAAAAATTTGAGGGAAAAAGAGACAGTGAAACAGAGAAAAGATCATTCTTCATCTGTTTTCACATGTGAATACATACGAGACAGTTTAAGAGAATGGTTTGATAGGAAGTCATCAACAGAAGTGTTAAACAACTGTAGAGATTGAAAGTTACAGAGACACATGAACATTTACGCCAGCAGGTATGACAATTGATAATGATGATTGTTGACTTTCTTCTATTTCTGATATTAGCTTGGAACCTTCTCTTTAGTATAGTCAACAGATCATTTTCACTGCACATCAGAAAACTTCCAAAGCACTCCTCAGCACCTCCCCCAGCATGTAGCACTGCTGGCATGTGTTATTAAAAGCAATGAAGATGATTTCATTTCAGATGCATGAACTCTCCGTAGCACCAATGAGGATGATTTCATTTCAGATGCATGAACTCTCTGTAGCACCAATGAAGATGATTTCATTTCAGATGCATGAACTCTCTGTAGCACCAATGAGGATGATTTCCTTTCAGATGCATGAACTCTCCGTAGCACCAATGAAGATCTCTTTTTATTCTTTATCGCTTTTTCCAGAAAAAGAATTGAGTCAATGTCATAATCTGTATCTCCTACTTACAAACCCCACCACAAAAATGAATTTTTAAAAAAAAACTTTCTTTACAGCATTTTCCCATAACTAGGATCTGTTGTGGAGACTTACAGGATTGGAGAATAAAGGCCACTTGTCCAGTGCAGTCGCCACCAGTTATACAGTTCTGAGTTTTTATCTCACCCCAATAGAAAAACATTGTTGACCCTACTGAGATTCGAACCTACAATTTTTGGAGCCCAACATTTTATCGATTCGGCCACCCACTCTCTAAAAACCTCTCCATTAGAATAACATGTTTTGTTTTCTTTTATTTTTATGAATTTTAAAAGCACACTTGAAAAATATGAACCATGAAAAGTATGTTCACTACAATAACAAATGTACCCAGAACCCACAACTAACCTTTGTCAAATGATGTCACCCACTCTCCTGAATCATCAGCTACTCTGGGGACAAGGTTGTCAATGTCACCAACAGGGTCAAAGCTAGAATTGCCTGACTTTACACTTGCAGGAATAACTGGTGTCTTTGTCAGAAGGATGCTCTTTTGGACGATGCGGGGAGCTCTTTTATTTCCTGCAGCAGCCTCCTGAGCTTGGGAAGAAGAGGTGAAACTTGAAGATGTCTCTGACTGTGCTGGATCTTCACTAATTTCAATCCAAGAGCAGTAATATCTGAAAGCACATAAGAATATGTTACAATCAGCCAATGATTTATTAATATGCTTTTTCTTTCTCTGGAAGCTTGCTTTAATATGAGGGTTTCTGTTCTTTATTACATCTTGTATACTTTGCATCATATGTAATGAAGACTTTTTGATATTTGTATTTTGCAGTGTAATTTAGTATTCTACTTTCTATTATAATTTTCTAATTTCTTTCATAATGTTTTCCTCTTGTTATAACCATCTATTTTGGAATTAATAAATTTAATAATTTCTGTCTGCTTTTTCTTGTACCCATAAGTGTCTGTAAACAAGGTTCACGCCAGGACCACAGATCAACAAACAGCAACAAAATCTTTACCATCTCACCCCTTTTTAGAGCATATGGTTAGGGAGGGATGTATGATCATCCAACGGTTCAAAGCTGTTACAAGCTTGTATTTTAATTACATAATTTAATATGCCAGTATTTATGCCTTGTAAGGCAGAAGATAGTTTGAGATCATAGCTCTACTCCTCCTAAAAGAGTTGCCTGCTAAACCTAACAAGCTTCAACCTTCAGCAGTTTTTGTATAGTGTAAAAACAATTAAAAAAAAAACAGATATCAGAATAAATTAGGGTTTTGGGGAATGAAAATATTGAAATAGTAAGGAGATTTACAAGTGAAAAATGCAAATAAAAATGATTATACATGAGCTGTGATAAGGAATAGAGAATTTAAAAAAAAACATAATAAAATTGAGTTATTTGTGGGTTATCATCACTGCACTCCAAACATGTCCATAGGTGCTCAGATCCCCACCTCAGCATGTCCTGCAACATTCAATGACTGACTACTGACATAAATAACATATACAATAAAAAAAATATATATAATGTTTGGTAAAATACATTTTTAAAAATGATGCTTTAATAAACATAAAATTATGCAGAGAGGTTGAAGATAACTGAGCAAGATGATAAAAGTGCTTCAGATAAAAAATGTCAAGTGATAAAAAAATGTACAGTGCGTTAAAAGATAGCACTACGGCAAGGGCCAGAAAATGTTTAAGACAATGCATTTTATCATTTAAAATGTTAAATGAAAAAAAAGAATAAAGCGACTAAAGGACCTGTCAGAAGAAACAGAAATAATATTTCATTTTGGTGGTGGTTGGGAGCTGCAGTAGCTCAGTGGTTAGTCAACTGGACTAAAAAAAGACAAGAGGTCAGGTTTGATCGTGATCAACGGCTTCTGGGTTCACCCAGCCTTAAAATTGATACCTTATTTTTTTCTGGGAAAGTAAAACGGCACAGGCATATTGCCGACCACATACCCCAAAAATCATGTGCCGTAGGTGTATAAAAATTATGGTCACTAACACCATATTCCCTATAAGCCACTTGGTGTGACAGGGCTCTTTACTCACTTTACTTACTTTGGTGGTGGTTATTTTTGTGATTTTTCTTCAATGTTAATCTTTACACCCAAAAATAACTTTCTATTATAAGAAAAAATGAAATTATAATTTGCTGTAAAGGGTAATCATAAACAAAAGAAGCTGAGAATAAAGTCTCATTAAAATATTAAATACTACACGCTTAAGAACACATAATCTGAAAGTGGTCTGCAACTCATAACTGACTGTTGAAGGTCTGTATAAGTGAAACTGAAGTGACCAAAATCTTAACCTCACCCTCATGGTAGCCCTAGAAACAAAAATTTACTAGTTTGATCAAGTGAGTAGGGGTCAAAGAGGGACAGCAAACGGAGTACCCTAAAAATAAAAATCATACAGAAGTCAGATATATTGGGTTAACAAGCACAAATGTTGCAGATTGTCACTGTAAAACATGATGCACATGAAATAACATTCACTTAATGTTTTTTTAATGGTAGGCAGCGAGGAGGTGGACGATAAACACAAGATATTACTGAAGCCACGTGAAACATTCTAGAAGTTAATGACATGGTAGTCTGCTGTCACAGAGGTAAAGATAAATAGTGAGAAATAAGACCAGCACCTGACCACATTTTCATGGTTTAGTCGAGACAAAAGTTTAACTTCTCTTTTCATCTTCTTGTTGAACATTTTACTCTTTGGATTAAGTGGGATTCTTTTGATAGCATAAAACCTTCCATCTAGTTTGTTCTTCACCTGAGGATAGCAATAAAATAGTCGTTACATTTCTGAAAATGTTTCCCATATGCATATTTGTATATTTATATCAAGAAACAAGATAAATGCAATAAAAACTAAATGAATAAATAATTTTTTTTCTAACTTATACATTAGGTGAGGTAAAGTATGGGAGCCGCGATAGCTCAGTGGTTAGTGAACTGGACTACAAAGGACAAGAGGTAGGATTCGATCACAACCGACGGCTTCCGGGTTCACCCAGCCTTTAATGGGTACCGGATTTTTTCTGGGAAAGTAAAGTGGCACAGGGGTAATACTGACCTCATTACCCCAAAAATCATGTGCTGAAGGTCTGTAAAATTTATGGTCACTAACACCATATTACCTGTACGCCACTTGGCGTGATGGGGGTACTTTACTTTTTTTTTTTAAGGTAAAGTATGAGACTTGAATTGGCATCTTAGCACGCAAGTTTTTCACCCATATGTGCTCGGTCAACTATCCAGAAGCATTTGCAGACTTCTGAATAGTGTCACTTCAAGCATTGAAACTCACGATGCGAGGCGGCATTCTTCACCTTCCCAGAGTAATACCCTAGTACCCATTTCTGCCAGCGGCTGCGTCGACCGCAGGGGTATTTTTTTTCCCCAACCACAAATACAGCTCACACTACATCCAGCGAGAATCGAATACGGATTGTCCGAACGTTGGTAGCCCAGTCGGGTGGCTTTCCCAACAAGGCTACTGAGGCCCCAATTTACAGTTACACAGTAATAAAAACAATGTTTCGGTGTACACCCAGCCTGAAAATGGATACCAGAGATTTTTTTGGAAAGTTATTGGTTATTGGTTATGGAAGGCCTCGGTATCACTGCAAACGAATTAAAATCCATAATTGCTCAACCGCCCATGCCAGTGGAATCATCCGAATTACTAACTCATCTCCCAAACAAAGAAAGGTAACTGTAGTCCCCATCGTAGCAGTCTCAGCACATGCCAAAAGACATAAGGCGAAACCGCGCAGAAAGTGAACACAGCCAACTGTTCCCTGTCATATGATATCATCATTCATCGTAAACAAGCGGGATATCGAAACAGGATCAAAATGGATGAGACACACAGCTCACGGTGTGCACAGAGCACTTAACTCAGTAGCTCCTGCAACAAGCCGGGCTTGGAATATGAGGAAACTGCAACAAGAAACACTTTTCAGACATAGCCTTCAATGGTTCCTGCCGCCTATCCACCATATACCATGGAAGTTCACGTCCTCCCGAAAATGATGATCGCCGTAGCACTTGATGATGTTAGGCCATCGTTGATGACCCCAATTCCGAATATATAGACACACAGTCAGTCGTCAAATTTTCCCTATCGCACATCAAACAGTAGACAGTAAGATTTGCACATGGCCGTTTTAGGGAACCATTACGATGATGTAGCACACAACAATGTCGCAGAACAAATAATCTTGATCCCTTTAGATTTCTGTCTGATTACTCAAGTGTAAGCAGCCTACGATGAACTTTTTTGGGAAGTAAAGGTGGCCAGGAATAGTTTAAAATTCATTATCCAAAAATGTGCTGTTGGTTATGGAAAAAAATTGGCCACTCCATATATTTGAGAAGGCATAGAGGGAACTTTTACTTTACATATTAATGGTTCATGAATAGTGTAGTAAAATTTCTATAAATTAAAAAAAATAAAAATAAACATTCCGCTGTCTTGATGATGAATTCAAAAGGAATACTATTTTTCTATCACTTGCCTTTCAAAAAATAACTCTAACATATATATATATATATATATATATATATATATGGCCCTTTTCGTCTTGTCAGACGGTCTAGTGGAGGCTATTGCGTATTTTTTTGAGGTATTGTTTTTGCCAAACAGCTTCTCTCGTGGCTAATTCTACCAATGTTTGACAAACACACGCGGTCACATAATGAACAGGTCAGGCTCGCTGATCCACGGGGTTTACCATTCTTTTTCATGAGTCTCTTCTCTTCTAAATCCTGTCTTAGCACAGTCTCAAATGTTGTTATACCGTTCCTTATACATGCTCTCCATGATGTGCGATCACTTGCCAGATGTTGCCAGTCGTTTTCACAGATGGAGAAGTCTTTCAGAGATGATTTGCAGATATCTCTATATCGTAGTTTAGGTCTGCCAATTTGTCTTTTTCCGTGTTTTAGCTCACCATATAGTATTTGCCTAGGAATGCGTTTTTCTTCCATCCGTTGGACATGCCCCAGCCATCTTAGCCTTCGACTTCTGAGCATCGACATGATTGTTAGGGTCTTAGCACGTTGCAGGACAGTTAAGTTGGTTATTTTGTCTTACCATTTGATGTGCATTATTTTGCGGAGACATCGCATGTGGAAGACATTTAGTCTTTTTCCTGGTTTGAGTATGTTGTCCAGGTTTCGGATCCATATAGTAGTGTGCTAAGCACACATGTTTGATATATTAGGAGTTTAGTCTTTAATTCACTTTGCCTACTCTGCCTGGGCACAGGATATGGAGATAGTGCTTTACCCAGTCGCACTATCCCCCTCTCGACTTCGTTTCAAGGATTTCCGAAGGAGGGACAAAGTCCATACGTTCGGAATTGAAAGAAGGTACTCTAACATGGTCAACATAATAATTACCATAAGATAGGAAATGTGAGTTAGACAAGACAACAGGGCCAGTGACCAAAGCTGATCTAGATCTCAATCCGTGGTATATTCCCATGAAACAGTTTTCATCAAAATAGTCTGACTGATGAAGTGAGGATTGTTATAATCTTTGTAGTTGTGTATCTGATGATACAGAAGGGATAGCATTGCATTTGATGCTAGGATAGATAATCCAGGATGGATAATCTCCAACATGTACTGGAAAATCAAAAAAGTCACAGCCGTCAACCACACCACAACTTCATCTAAGAATTAACAGCTCATACCAATCTAAACTCAGTCATCATAAGCCTTTAAACATAGTTTGGAATTCAACAGAATATCACAGCTTTTAATTTGGTTCAAATATTTTATTTATTTACATTTGTAGTTTTGAATTTATAAAACAAACAGCACAGGATTGTAAAAACAGAAATAGTCAACATGTAATTATAGGGTGAGAATGAAATAAAAAATATTTCCAAACCTTGAGCACATCGCCAAATCCACCTTTGCCTAGAACTTTCAACAGCTCAAATTCCGAAGTCAGTCTTGACTGGCCGCTGGCAACAAGACTTGAAAGGTACTCAAATTCTTCCTCCTCCTTATTGTCTGAGTTATCATCATTTTCATCTTTCCCTTTGGCTAAAAATAGGTCACTAAACTAAAAATAGCCCACAGTACCAACATTTGTACATATCTTAATGCATTTATATTTATCTACACTTAAATTCAAACAAAATACAGTGTCAGGTACCAGGATAGGACACACACTACGGAAGCCAACTGAGAGTATTACACAACAGGCCCTTTTTTGGAATCCCCAGGGGAAAAGACAAAGAGGAAGACCAAGGAATTCTTGGAGAAGACAGATAGAAGCAGAGATGAAGATGATGGGGAAGACATGGAATGATCTTAAAAGAATGGCAAAAAAAAGAACGACTTGGAAAGTGTTTGTTGAAGACCTATGCTCCACTGGGAGCTAAAAAGGTAGAAGAAGAAGAAGAGGTACCAGCAAAAAGACATCTGCAATAATTTAAATAAAAGTTATTTAAAAAATTATACCATTTCCAAAAAATAAACTTCAAATAAGAACAAGTAAAAATTAGTTTTATGAAACCATTGTAATGACACAATTTATACGGGATAAGAAGTAAATGTTCAGCTCACATGAAGTAATTACCTTGATTTTGTACCTTAGAACTGGAATATAAAGTGAAGGAGGAGAATCTGGCAGAATATGGATTGATAAGGATTATAAATATAAGCAGAGAACAGGCAAATAATAGCAATGCTGCTGTAATTATAAATATAAGTTGATAAATATGGATCATGTCTCGTGAAAGGTGTCAAACATGCTTACATATATGTAATACAGACCCTGGGGAAATCACGTCTGGGTTTAAGAGGCCAAAACAGGAGCAGGGGAGGGAAGAATGGAGGGAATCAGAAGGGAGATGGGAATGAAAGAAGGAAGGGAGAGGGTTGGGAGATGGGGGACAGAAAGGGGTAATAAATTACGCATGTGAAAGGGATACATTGATCCCTGTGGGGTGAGGCAACCCATATGGGTGATCAGACATTTGTCTAAGGTGATTCAGCTACGGATGTCAGAAGAACATGACACCAGACCAGTGACTTGGACATTCACATTATCCTGATGGCAATTAGAGTTGAAGTTGGATGCTACTGGGGTACCTGCATCTCAAGTGATGTTATACTGATGTTCACTGCACCTGTCTCCGAGGCCCCATCCTGATTTGCCTCTGTAGGTCATCTTACATTGCTTACATGTGATGCCATAAATAATGTTACGTGATGTAAAAGTGAATCCTTCTCTGATCTCAAAAAGACCATTAGGGAAGAGAACTGTATCCGTCAGAGGATGTGGTTGCAATTCTTACATTGATTGTGATTACAAGAGATAGTACCCAAATAGCTATGGAGGGTGGTGGGAAGGCAGCTCCTGCCAAGCATATCGCGAAGGTTGCGATCACACTTGAAGGCAACTAATGGAAGGTCAGGGAAGAGTAGACGGATAGTGGAGTCGGAGCGGAGAATGGGGAAGTAGCGGTAAATGGTTTTGATCACTACCTAGTGGTGAGGGTGATGGAAGAGGGCAAGTACTACCCTGTCAGAGGGGAGACGGGTAGAGGGCAGCCTGTCATGAGGTGCGGAGAACCTGTTGGAGAGCAGGTAGAAGAGCTGATTCGGGGTAGAGGCATCAGCAAAAGTCTTTCATCAGGTGGGGATGATGTAGGAAATCTTCATCATCCAGGCAAAGACAACGAAGCCTGAGTAATTGTGAATAGGGTAGAAAGTTCTTGCAAGATGTCAGGATGGAAGAGTTGTAGCAGAGGAAACAATGGTTTCAGTAGGTTTTTTGAAGACTGAGGTAAACAGATCAAAGACACCTAAGGAAACTCTGATATATAGGAAGGAAATAGAGGGGGTGAAGATGTAAGAAGTCATGTGGATTGAGGAGTGAATATGTCCAACATGTTCGATGAACAGGGAGATTTCCTCCTCTGACTGTTCAGTCAGACCAATGCAGTCATCAATGTACCTACAGTACATAAGGGGATGAGGACCTTGGTAGTTGTAGATGATCTTTGCCATCAAACTCGAAAGAGTTGAGGCTAAGAACTAGCTCCACTAGATGGAGGAGGATGTCAGTTGCGATAAAAGGTTGGCTTCTCTTAGTCATTAGTGTCTGTCATGTTCTTCTGACATAGCCGATTCACCTTAGAGAATCATCTGATCACCCATATGTGTTGCCTCACCCCACAGGGGATCAATGTATCCCTTTCTCATGGGTAATCTATTACCCCTATCTCTTTCCTCATTTCCCCCTCCCCTTTCCTTCTGGTCCCCCCTCTCCCCTCCATTCATCCCTACTCTGTTCCTGTTTTGAGTGCTTATGCCCTGAAGTGATTTCCCCAGGCAAAACTCAGTGTCTGTATTACTTATTTGTAAGCACGTTGGCACCCTTCTACAGCTGTCATGATCCCTATTTACCAATGTATATTTATAATTACAGCAACACTGATATTATTTGCCTGTTCTCTATTTATATTCATGATTCTTATCAACACCTATTCTTCCAGATTATCCTCCTTCATTTTATATGCCAGTTCTACCTTTACTCTCTTTTTTCTTTATTATTCCATTTCCATATAGCTGTTGTTGTACTACTTCTGTCAGACACACTACCATCCTGTTCCTCCTTGTATATCGCACCCTGTGTTTAAACTTGTCCTCCATAATCCCCCTATTATGCAGCATTTATCCTCATGTTGCTGAATGATTCCCTGCTCAATTCATGCCTGGCTTTGTTTGCTCATGTTTTCACTCCATAGTACACAACTCATTCACACACATCTCATTCGACTTCTCGTCTAATCACATGATTGGTTTTTCCCCCCTCCCCCACATGTTTGCATGACAATAATTTTGTTTCAGTATCCCCTCTTAAAAATTACCCCAAAAATCATGTGCTGAAGGTCTGTAAAATATAGGGTCACTAACACCATATTTCCCTATACGCCACTTGGCGTGACGGGGGTACTTTACTTACTATCCCCTCTTAAAATAATTGTAAATGGTGGAGATGTTTTGTTTTATGATTTACAGTGATCTGCAATTATAAAAAAAGGTTCCTTTAATTGCAAATCTGCACTGTCTATTTCTAGCAAAGCAAAGAGATTTCAATCCAACTGAATTGCTCTTTCTGGAGCTAGTGCATCTCACCATTGATATGTAACTTGACAGAATTTTATTTCTGCAACAATACTTTCGTTGACAACTTCTTACCCTCATTAGATTCTTTGCCCAAATTACTTTCTGCTGGTGTTGGTGAGAATATGACTGGCTCCTTGATAAAGCTGTGTTCTAAAAGCTGGGTGGCTGTCCACCTGAGTCGTTCATCTTTTAGCAAAGTTCTAAGTGCAGAATTTTGAAAGAAATGATATATTGATTAGTAGAGTTCTAAGTGCAGAATTTGAAAGAAATGATATAATTAGCAGAATTCTAAGAGTAACGTTTTGATAGAAATTATATATTTAGTATAGTTCTAAGAGTAAAGTTTTGATAGAAATTATATATTTAGTATAGTTCTAAGAGTAAAGTTTTGATAGAAATTATATATTTAGTATAGTTCTAAGAGTAAAGTTTTGATAGAAATTATATAATTAGTTTCCTGTGTGTTACCGAGGCCTCATTATGAGGGAAGTAAAGAATAGTGACACTGTGACCTTCCAGACATGTCATAAGAGGTGACTAAGGAGGTTGATCGATGGCTTGACAAGCTGTCATTGTAAAAAGTATTGTTATGGAAACAGAGTCATAGATTTTAGAAGCAGTGATCTCTGCAATATGTGCCACTTTGGCACGCACGGTTTCTGTTTTTGAGATTGTGGTTCTGCCCTATGTGCCGTCTTCGGCTCGAAAGGACAATAGATAGATAGATAGATATAATTAGGAGAGTTCTAAGAGTAAAGTTTTGATAGAAATTATATATTGGTTAGTAGAGTTCTGAAAGAAATGATAAACTGATAAAGAGTTTTTAAGGCAATATTGTTCTATGTGAATGAAAAAAAAGAAGATTCTACATCAAAGGAAAGAAATCAAACACTCACGGAAGCGATAATTAGAAGGTATTGTTGGGGGGGGGGGGGAGAGAGAGAGAGAGATTGCCCACTGGAAACTGCTAATTAAAAAAAATATATATATTTTAAAGCGGTAATTTTTACTACAGAAACATAATCTAGGGTTAAGAGAGCTCTAGGGAAATCTAATTATAAATATATGAAGGGTGGCAGTTCTAGAGTGATACTTCACAAGAAATTATGTACCGGTCACACAGACAGTAACAAAGTAATTAAAAGAAATTTGTATTATTGACATTTAATTTACAGAAACACCTACTTGTGTAAAAAATCCTGCATTATTGTCGGCAAATGAGAAGGGACATAAGGCATTGTTTCCTTCAAAGGATGGCCTTGTATCAATGTCAACAACATCAAGCCCTGTAAATGTGAAAACAAGTTAAATAAACAGTGCAAATGTAAAGTGAACCAGAAAGTAGGAGAAAAATAGTTTCAAAAGTGAGATAGTTATGTTTTAAATTATTATTAACCCAAATTTTGTGAATATTAATTATGAGATCACTAGGCTCAAGTTCCATTTACGGCAACAGTGCCTAGCCTAAGTCCCAGGTTTCAAGTATGTTGGAAACTTTATTCACAGTTGCTAGAAAACAAATAAAATATCAGAAAGCCAACCAAAATATAACAATGAACACTAAATAACAAACAATGAATAATATATTTCTATTATTTCTCGTTTATAAATAGCACACCTTCTCAAAATCTTGAGGAAGTCAACTGATGTCACCAGAATGACAGAAAAAAAAAAATTTTAAGTCAGAAAAGGTTCCTAGGCTAGACACATCAATAGAAACATACAAAAAAAAAAAAAAAATACAATATACAGTGACGACGTCACGTCAATATAACTGAGCCAAACCAAAACTACTAAACGCTATAACAGCGAAAGACCATAATTTCAGTCTTAAGGAATCAGCAGATGGATATACAACATAACAGAAGTTTTACTAACAACGGTCAGTGTAAAACACTTTACACAAGTGTAGAAAATGCAGCTTCCCATAACACTTAGAGGGAAACATTGATAGAATAAAATGACTATTTTACCAAAAAATAACCCATCACATTTGATTTTATTCACAGTTTACTAAAGTTACTCATTAACCTTTATAAATTATTCAGAAGAAAGAAATATTTTCCAAATTAATGTTTGATGGAGGCTTTTGCCGAAATTGTAGTTTGTCTTGTCTTTCTGTTAGTCTAGCTGTTCAATACCATTTTATGTTTATTTTATATGTTTTCTGCAGCTATACAGGAGGCCCCATATAAATATTTTTTAGTTTTTATATGTAATATCGCATGTTGAACGCATTCGAAAATAAATGTCTAAAGTAAATACTTGGTATAGCTTGGAATGAATTCAAAACAAACGAGGAAATTAGAGAAATCGCCAATCAACCACTAATATCTTCAGTAATCAAGAAAAGACGATGGTCATAGGTTGGACATGTGATAAGAATAGATAATAACTGAATAGCAAAGCAAGCCCTCATGTGGGAAACAACAGGTATGAGGAAAAGAGGAAGACCCAGAGAGACACTGAGAAGAACACTGATGAGAGAGGCAAGAGCAGCAGGAATCGGCTCCTTCAATGAGATAGAGCTGCTTGCACAGAACAGAGACAAATGGCGAGATTTGATAAAATATCTTTAAAAGAATTGATAACTGCTAGAATAAAAATTTAGATAAGAGAAGGAGTATCTTGGTGTTTGCCCTATGGGCCGGCTACGGCTCAAAAGGTCAATAGATAGATATGTGATATCTGTGCTTACATAATGCCACTACTTATTGTTTTTTGCCTTGTCATCTCTCACAGTCACTAGTCTTACTTCTACTATGCCTACTCTCCCTCAGCTCTCAAACTTAATTCGTACTCTGAATTTTTGTTTACTGTGTATAGTTTGTTGTTTGATACAACCGATGAAAGCTTTTGCTGAAGTGTTGTAGTTTGTCTTGTCTTTCTGTTAGACTAGCTGCTCAATACCATTTTATATGTTTTCTGCAGCTGTACACATAGACCCACATAAATAAGTAAAGAGCCCTGTCACACTAAGTGGTGTATAGGGAATATGGTGTTAGTGACCATAAATTTAACAGACCTTCTTCAGCATATGATTTTTGGGGTAATGTGGTCAGTATTACACACATGCCACTTTACTTACCCAGAAAAAAATCAGGTTCCTATTTAAGGCTGTGTGAACATGGAAGCTGTCAATTGGGATCGAACCCTACCTCTTGTCCTTTGTAGTCCCGTTCACTAACCACTGAGCTATCACGGCTCCCATGGCTACGCATAGTATTTAATATTTGTTATTTTTTATATATGTGCTTATTTCCTTATATATCAAATTCAGTTAAAAATGACACTGTCAACAATTTAAAACATATTGTTTATAAACAACTATTAATTACTGGTTTCATACAACTTGTATATTAGTGTACTCCAGCCCATCATACAAATGTATATTAGTGTACCCCAACCCATCATACAAATGTATATTAGTGTACTCCAGCCCATCATACAAATGTATATTAGTGTACCCCAACCCATCATACAAATGTATATTAGTGTACTCCAGCCCATCATACAAATGTATATTAGTGTACTCCAGCCCATCATACAAATGTATATTAGTGTACTCCAGCCCATCATACAAATGTATATTAGTGTACTCCAGCCCATCATACAAATGTATATTAGTGTACCCCAAACCATCATACAAATGTATATTAGTGTACCCCAACCCATTATACAAATATATATTAGTGTACTCCAACCCATCATACAAATGTATATCAGTATACTCCAACCCATCATACAAATGTATATCAGTGTACTCCAACTCATCATACAAATGTATATTAGTGTACTCCAACCCATCATACAAATATATATTAGTGTACTCCAGCCCATCATACAAATATATATTAGTGTAATCCAACTCATTATACAAATATATATTAGTGTACCCCAGCCCATCATACAAATGTATATTAGTGTATTCCAACCCATCATACAAATATATATTAGTGTACTCCAACCCATCATACAAATGTATATTAGTGTGCTCCAACCCATCATACAAATGTATATTAGTGTACTCCAACCCATCATACAAATGTATATTAGTGTACTCCAACCCATCATACAAATGTATATCAGTGTACTCCAACCCATCATACAAATGTATATCAGTGTACTCCAACCCATCATACAAATATATATTAGTGTACTCCAACCCATCATACAAATGTATATTAGTGTACCCCAGCCCATCATACAAATGTATATTAGTGTACTCCAACCCATCATACAAATGTATATCAGTGTACTCCAACCCATCATACAAATATATATTAGTGTACTCCAACCCATCATACAAATGTATATCAGTATACTCCAACCCATCATACAAATGTATATCAGTGTACTCCAACCCATCATACAAATGTATATTAGTGTACTCCAACCCATCATACAAATATATATTAGTGTACTCCAGCCCATCATACAAATGTATATTAGTGTACTCCAACCCATCATACAAATGTATATTAGTGTACTCCAACCCATCATACAAATGTATATTAGTGTACTCCAACCCATCATACAAATGTATATTAGTGTACTCCAGCCCATCATACAAATGTATATCAGTATACTCCAGCCCATCATACAAATGTATATCAGTATACCCCAGCCCATCATACAAATGTATATCAGTGTACTCCAACCCATCATACAAATGTATATCAGTGTACTTCAACCCATCATACAAATATATATTAGTGTACTCCAGCCCATCATACAAATGTATATTAGTGTACCCCAACCCATCATACAAATGTATATTAGTGTACCCAACCCATCATACAAATGTATATTAGTGTACTCCAACCCATCATACAAATGTATATCAGTGTACTCCAACCCATCATACAAATATATATTAGCATACTCCAGCCCATCATACAAATATATATTAGTGTACTCCAACCCATCATACAAATGTATATTAGTGTACCCCAGCCCATCATACAAATATATATTAGTGTAATCCAACTCATTATACAAATATATATTAGTGTACCCCAGCCCATCATACAAATGTATATTAGTGTATTCCAACCCATCATACAAATATATATTAGTGTACTCCAAACCATCATACAAATGTATATTAGTGTGCTCCAACCCATCATACAAATGTATATTAGTGTATTCCAACCCATCATACAAATGTATATTAGTGTACTCCAACCCATCATACAAATGTATATTAGTGTACTCCAACCCATCATACAAATGTATATTAGTGTACTCCAACCCATCATACAAATGTATATTAGTGTACTCCAACCCATCATACAAATATATATTAGTGTACTCCAACCCATCATACAAATGTATATTAGTGTACTCCAACCCATCATACAAATGTATATTAGTGTACTCCAACCCATCATAGTGTACTCCAACCCATCATACAAATGTATATTAGTGTACTCCAACCCATCATACAAATGTATATCAGTGTACTCCAACCCATCATACAAATATTTATCAGTGTAGTCCAACTCATCATACAAATGTATATTAGTGTAGTCCAACTCATCATACAAATGTATATTAGTGTAGTCCAACTCATCATACAAATGTATATTAGTGTACCCCAGCCCATCATACAAATGTATATCAGTATACTCCAGCCCATCATACAAATATTTATCAGTGTATTCCAGCCAGTGTTTTCCAAATGTCAAAATAACTCTATTTTGTTTACTAGGAATGTGAAGAATTTAGGACTTTAAAAAAACAAAAACTGACCAACTGATAGATATCTCCTCTCTGTCCTCCACGTCCCAGCACCATTGGTCCTGTCTCAGAGAAGTGAACACGAGGTCTATCTTTGTCCAGTGCTAAGTATAAGTCACCAAGTCTTAAAAGAAAAATAGATCAACAAAATTTGACATGAAAAGTTATTTAGGAAAAGTGGATGAATCAAATAAAAGTTAGAGTTAGTTGGTATAAATGACTACTTTGTCAACTGTGAAAAATTTGTGCAAGCAGGTGTTTTCTCAAAGCTCTGGTATCCTAATGGAGATAAGGTACAGATGTGAACACAGTTTTCCACAATCTGGTACTACTTCTTCTTCTTGAAGATTGTATTGTGGACTGCCCGTTTTGCCTCTATAGTTATTTCCTTGTTGGGCAATAGCGGTTATAGCTTTCCAATGATTTGAGAAGCTTTGTTGCATCTTGAGTCTATTTCTGCTGTTTGTGAATTATCATTTGTCACTAGACTTCTTAGGTATTTAAATTCCTCTACTTGTTTTAGTTTGTGCTATCTGGGGGAAATATAAATAACTAACAGCCTTAATAATTAAATAATAAAGGTTGAAAACATGAATATTAAAAAAAACATTTGAGAAAAGACAACACAGAAGTGCTCTAGAAGTACTGGAGTGCAATGACATCAGTGATATCTACTTTGAAATATAGACCAGGTGGTATTGAAGTACAAACAAGCAAACCAGGTGGCATTGAAGTACAAACAAGCAGACCAGGTGGTATGGATGTACAAACAAGCAGACCAGGTGGTATGGATGTACAAACAAGCAAACCAGGTGGTATTGAAGTACAAACAAGCAAACCAGGTGGTATTGAAGTACAAACAAGCAAACCAGGTGGTATTGAAGTACAAACAAGCAGACCAGGTGGTATGGATGTACAAACAAGCAGACCAGGTGGCATTGAAGTACAAACAAGCAGACCAGGTGGCATTGAAGTACAAACAAGCAGACCAGGTGGTATGGATGTACAAACAAGCAAACCAGGTGGTATTGAAGTACAAACAAGCAGACCAGGTGGCATTGAAGTACAAACAAGCAGACCAGGTGGTATGGATGTACAAACAAGCAAACCAAGTGGTATTTAAGTACAAACAAGCAGACCAGGTGGTATGGATGTACAAACAAGCAGACCAGGTGGTATGGATGTACAAACAAGCAAACCAGGTGGTATTGAAGTACAAACAAGCAGACCAGGTGGTATGGATGTACAAACAAGCAAACCAGGTAGTATTGAAGTACAAACAAGCAGACCAGGTGGTATTAAGGGTGCTGTAGAGTATGAGAAATTTTTCTCTTATACCAGGAGCTCATCTAACAGAGTATACACTGGCAAATCCTGACCATCAGCAATACAGAAATTAAATGATTGGAAAGCATACGGAATATGGCGATGCACAACATCCTTGGGTGCACAAAAGATATTGTGTGTAGGACAATGTGTTATTTCTTTCATTTACCCACTATGGCAGATAGTATAAGATTTTGCTGTGCACATAAAAAAGTAAAAGTGCACCGTCACGCCAAGTGGCGTATAGGGAATATGGTGTTAGTGACCATAAATTTTACAGACCTTTGGCGCATGATTTTTGGGGTAATGTGGTAGGTATAATACCCGTGCCGCTTTACTTTCCCAGAAAAAAATCCGGCACCCATTAAAGGCTGGGTGAACCCGGAAGCCGTCTGTTTGGATTGAACCCTACCTCTTGTCCTTTGTAGTCCAGTTCGCTAACCACTGAGCTATTGCGGCTCCCTAAGACAGACCCTAGATGTGGGATAAATGCCGTACAGATAGGTTTATTTTAAACACATTTATGTTTATTCATTTAGATCATACCTTTTGTCAATGCTGTAGTCACCAAGTCGGACTTTACCATTATTGTCTATGAATACGCTTGATGCCTGAAAGAAAATTAATAATAAGCAGTAAATAATAATAAATCTACAGCACCACTTCTTTCCAACACATTCTTGTTAAAAAAATCTACAATCTAAAACTTTTCTGTAGTGCAATGTTTTTATTTCAGATGACAGAAAATAAAGTTTCAGTCCCGAGATTGTAGAATATTTGAAAATTGCATGGCTTGAATAAGAAAGAGGCTCAAAACAAAGATGTGGCAAAAATGTTCCCAAGCTACCTGTGAACTTGCTTTACTCTTACTCCACCACCCCATGGTGGCCCTGAGACTATCCAAACCAGGTCAAGCAAGTAAGGGTCAAAAAGGAAAGGTAAGCTTGATATTAAAAAAATACAGTACTGAAATCAGATGAGCTGGGCGAGGTGACACCCAACATCACTTGGACTGAAATCAGATGAGCTGGGCTAGGTGACACCCAACATCACTTGGACTGAAATCAGATGAGCTGGGCTAGGTGACACCCAACATCACTTGTTCTGAAATTAGATGAGCTGGGCTAGGTGACAAACACCCAACATCACTTGGACTGAAATCAGATGAGCTGGGCTAGGTGACAAACACCCAACATCACTTGGACTGAAATCAGATGAGCTGGGCTAGGTGACACCCAACATCACTTGTTCTGAAATCAGATGAACTGGGCTAGGTGACACCCAACATCACTTGGACTGAAATCAGTTGAGCTGGAATAGGTGACACCCAACATCACTTGTTCTGAAATCAGATGAGCTGGGCTAGGTGACAAACACCCAACATCACTTGTTCTGAAATCAGATGAGCTGGGCTAGGTGACAAACACCCAACATCACTTGGACTGAAATCAGATGAGCTGGGCTAGGTGACACCCAACATCACTTGGACTGAAAATGGTCAGCAACCCACAGCTGACTGTATTGTGTCAGGATAAGCTGCAAGAGCTGATCAAGAATCTACTCCATCTCTTTGCTGTCCCTCTGGAAACAGGTCAACCATTCAGGCCAAGCTAGTAAGGAATAAATAGGGGAAGCAACCCAAATCCCAAAATGACTTTCTGAAGGTGAATGAGTTGAACCAACAGAAAGACACATCTCAGCCTGATGTAAACAAAACAATGAATCTGTGTTCCTTTAACACTCTTTTATGGATAAATGATGAAAATCAAGCACATTTAGGTTATTGTTTTTTTTTTTAATTGTATTTTTATTTTATTATACTCAGGCATTATACTTTAACTATTGCATTTATTATAATTTAAATACCACACTAAAAAAAAACAGCATTTATCCCTGAGACATCATGGGTTGGGCGGAGATCATTTTTCCTAGGAGACTGCAAACCAGATAATATTCGTCTGGTGGGACAATTCCTGCAAGCCATCATTTGCTACAAGCCCCTTGCCTGAAACGCTTTTGAGAAATGAACCTGTTTCTACATAATTTTTCAAATGTATTTGAAATTAGATATTTGCAAAAAATCTGTTTTGATATTCTTTGCTCTTATTCCAATTTCCTGAAGTATAGTTCTTTGTGTGGTGCAAATCACCAGATACAGAGGAGGCCAAGTAACTGGAGCTTCATTAAACAGAATTCAAAAGTGACAGCAATTATGGAAAACAAAATGTCTAACTATGTAACATATTTTCATTGCTCTTGCTATGTCTGTGTTATTGACTGGTATAACTGTGTTGTACTTAGCACACCTGTATTGATTTAAAGTAGCATGTAAATAGTTTATGTTCACCAAGCATGACTTATGATTATGTATAGAAAGAAGAAGACATGAACGTACCCTCAAGTTTTTGTGAACTATTGAGTTATGGTGCAGATACTGTAAAGCTAATAAAATTTCTGTTGTGTACATTCGCAGCATTTCAAGCGGTAATGGATCCTTGTGCTGCGTATAGACCGATAGATTTGTGCCTCCTGAGTATTCCATCAACACCTGTGAACATGCAGGCATCAAGGTTATCAAACATCGAGGAAAATAAACTGCATATAAAACATGAAACTCTGACGTTTGAGAAAATGGATAATACAACACAGTGGATTTGACATAATGCTATGTGTGAGCACAGCAAAGCTGATGATGAAAGAATGAATAGCACTTTTTTAAAACCCTACATTATGATTCCGTCAAAAATATTATCACTTCAAAATACAAATTCTTAGAACTTGACAGTTTGATGTGGGCTTCACCCTTCCTTATACCTTCCTTATTACTACTTCCGGTGACCCCTGAGTGTTGGATTTGTTCCCTTTGATGTTGGATTTTTTTTTTAAGAGCACTGTAAAAAGTATGATGGCATCATAGAAAGGGAGCTGTTTTTTTTATTTTTTAAAATAAATTTCACAAATTTTCAAGAAATTCTTTTTTGTTTTCTTTTGATGGGGGAAAATCTCCTCGGCCATCAATGAGGCATCAAACAATCCTCTGTAACACAGGATAGAACAAAACTTTGAGGAAGCCAAACATACACCTGGATTGGCGTACTTGTGGTGGCTGTATGAATAGACAGCGTAACACCTCCGGTAGCCATGGTGTCTTGCGTTCGAATTTCAGGCCATAAATGTAACATAACCCAGTAAATGATTACAGCATCTGATTCCCATGTGTCTGCATGTTAGCTACACACAGCTATGTAGCAAAAGTTCATAGAAAATATTATTTTCCAAACTTCAAATGTAACAGTTAAGTACTAGTAAATTTTAGGATGGTTTCGTGAAAATGTGATCCACTTATATGTATCGTAATAAAAGCAAACTACCAACCAATCAAATTAACTCTTAATATCTGTGATTTTTCTACTCAGTCACTAGTGTTTTGTCATAAATTTTTCTTCCTCAAAAATACTTCTTTCACTAAATTTTTCATATTTTCACTATAACAAATCATAGACATATATAATAGGCATCAAATTGAAGGGAAAAGGACACAGATTCATAATCAGAAACAATATTTAAAAAAAAAAAATTAAGGATAAGAATTTAAGCAATTAAGAATCAAAATTTTTGTAAAAAAAAAAAAAAAAAAATAATATAAAAATTGGTACTCGCCTACCCAAAATGGGGGCACATTTTAATCCAACAGTGCTACTAAAACTAAGTCACTAAGATCACTATTACATTGAAAGTTCTCAGAACATAATTCCTAGCTTTTTCTGCTATTAATAATAATTCACGTTTAGGAGCAATAGATACTTCATAGCTGCTAGCCATTTTTCACTTATAAACACGAATCAGCTGATTGAAGACTTTAGAAAACAACACAAATTTTGATGATTTTGAGAACAAATTAAGCCCACGTTGATCGACCAAAGCATGCCTAAAGACAGGAAATTCTATTAGAATTATGTCCCTTGCAGATGTTGTAGCTTAAAATTGATAGTATTTACTAAAACGAAACAAAATGAAAGTAACCATGACAGTGTTCGCTTGGCAAAATATAAGTAAGTAAGTAACCATGACAGCGTTCCCACGGACATAAAGAGTTAATAAAACAGCCAACCAATCAATCAAAAGCAACCAACTGACAAAAACTAAATAAATCAATATTTTAACTTGCTGAACAATTTTTATTTTTTAAAACTAACCACTGAAAATATCAATTGTTTATCAAATCAACCAATTAATTAAAAAATATATATATAAACTGCTTACATTAACCACAATTTTTCCAGGGTGATAATGGTGCCGCCACGCCAAGTAATGGATGAGATTAGGATGGTTCAGTTTCACTAAGGCTGTCGTCTCTTGTTCAATAGTCACAACCTATTATGTTATGAAAGTGAAAAAATAATATAAAAACATTGTTAATATACGACAATGTAAGAGACATAACTGTATGAATGTAAGATTTATTGAAGTAATAAAAATGAAGACATGAAATGAAACAAATAAGCATAACAAATGAAACTTAATGGACAAATAAAGAGACACAGTTAAGGTAAGTCATCTTGTTAAGAAAAATACATGGTAAATGAGGTAGATGCAGACAACAATCAAAGTGGAATGATAATATTGAAAGTTGGACAGAAAAATCTATACCAGCATGTACTATCAAGGCAAAAGACAGAGTGAAAAGGCACATCAGGACAGCCAATCTTTGATGTGTAGATGGCAGAAAATGATGAACAAAATGGCTTAGTGTTCAAGAATTAAATGCATCACCTGTTCCAAAAAGTGAATGGCATTGCCTCTAGCAGATATTAGAATTACAGAGGAAGTGCTGTGAGCATTAAATGGGTAAGGGGGCGTGGGATTATTTCTGTCAGCATCAAAGGTGGAAGGGGCAATTGGATTATTTACTAGCATCAAGTATGGAAGAGGGTGTGGTATTCTTGCTGTGAACATCAAGGGTGAAAGAGGGTGCGGTATTCTTGCTGTGAACATCAAGGGTGAAAGGGGGTATTGGATTATTCCTGTGAACATCATGGGTTAAAAGGGGGTGTAGGATTATTGATGTGAACATCATGGGTGAAAAGGGGGTGTTAGATTATTGCTGTGAACATCATGGGTGAAAAGGGGGTGTTGGATTATTGCTGTGAACATCATGGGTGAAAAGGGGTGTTGGAGATTATTGCTGTGAACATCATGGGTGAAATGGGGTGTTGGATTATTGCTGTGAACATCAAGAGTGGAAGGGGGTATTGGATTATTGCTGTGAACATCAAGGGTGGAAGGGGGCGTTGGATTATTGCTGTGAACATCACGGGTGAAAAGGGGTGTTGGAGATTATTGCTGTGAACATCATGGGTGAAATGGGGTGTTGGATTATTGCTGTGAACATCAAGAGTGGAAGGGGGTATTGGATTATTGCTGTGAACATCAAGGGTGAAAGGGGGTGTTGAATTATTGCTGTGAACGCCAAGGGTGGAAGGGGGTGTTGAATTATTGCTGTGAACATCAAGGGCAGCAGGGGGTGTTGAATTATTGCTGTGAACATCAAGGGCAGCAGGGGGTGTTGAATTATTGCTGTGAACACCAAGGGTGGAAGGGGGTGTTGATTTATTGCTGTGAACATCAAGGGTGGAAGGGGGTGTTGAATTATTGCTGTGAACATCAAGGGTGGAAGGGGGTGTTGAATTATTGCTGTGAACATCAAGGGTGGAAGGGGGTGTTGATTTATTGCTGTGAACATCAAGGGTGGAAGGGGGTGTTGAATTATTGCTGTGAACATCAAGGGTGGAAGGGGGTGTTGAATTATTGCTGTGAACATCAAGGGTGGAAGGGGGTGTTGAATTATTGCTGTCAGTATCAAGAATGGTAGGGAGTGTTGTATAATTGCTGTGAAAATAACAAATGGAAGGGTGTATAGGATTATTGCTGTCAGCATCGAGGGTGGAAAGGGGTGTGGATTTATTAAACTGGAATTGAAAGAAGATGAACAACCAACACAACTACCATTTTTATAAATAATTAAGCAGAAATGGTGAATTGTTAAAGAAATAATAAAAACCACATACAATCAATATTTTAATTACTTAAAAGAGTGTGTTCCTTTAATTCAGCTTTGGTAACAGCTTATAAATGTTCAGGTCCCCTTAAAATTAATTCAGAGAATGAGAGGCCAAAACAATTTATTACCAAACTTCACAATTTTGTGCAACTAAATATTTTCACTAATTAAAGGCATCTTCCTGAAGCTGTAAGTGATTTTTTACAGCCCTGTTTGTGGATCACTGCTATTATTTATACATACCTGCTTCAGATGGCTTGCACCTTCTTTGTCTTCTTCCTTATCCACAACATTGGGTCTTCTGCCAAAATTTCTCCACTGCAATATCCATTCAGCTACAGCAACCAGCTCTCCATTAGCCATGTCCATTCCAATATGCATGGTCCTGCCAGTACTACTATGGCCTGGAGGGATAATACAACAGTTTCACAGTGACAATCACTTTTCACTTTAAATCAGTGCAGTCTTAATAAAGGAAACAGAGCATACCTAGAGTTATACACAGAGGAAATAAGCTCTACAGGGGAAATGAACACAATATTCATTATATGTTATTTTTACAAGCTATGATTTTAATATAAACAACAGTAACATAAATTATTCCTAATATTGATATCAAGACCAAATAAAAGACAAGGCTAATATGAATGAATTGTTATATACTTTAAACCTTTACATTGTATTCTTTTTGTGAAAACAGATGATTCTCTCTAACCTAGACATTTTCCTTTTTGTATAGTCCTCTCCACTTTGTTGATATTGAATGTTATCTGAGTGACCTCAACTGCTTGATCTTTAAAAGGAATAGCTTCCAGTTCATCCTCTTCTGTTCTCTTTGGAGTGCTTGTTCTTCTGTTCAAACAGAAAATTAAAAACAAAATCAACATTTAAAGTGTAAAGAAAAGCAATCATTTCAATGACAGAAATTCTTCTTCTTCTCCCTTTCAGCTCCCTATGGAGCATAGGTCTTCGACAAACGCTTTCCAAGCTGTTCTGCTTCTTGCCATTCTTTCAAGATCATCCGATGTCTTCCCCATAATTTTCATCTTTACTTCCACCTGTCTTCTCCAAAAATATTTTGGTCTTTCTCTTTGTCTCTTCCCCTGGGGATTTCAAAAGAGGCTTGTTGGGTAATACTCTCAGTTGGCTTCCGCAGCATGTGTCCTATCCAGTGCCAACATCTTCATTGTATCTCTTTGTTCACTTGTATTTAACTGGTACTATTCCATAGTTGTAAGTTAAAATGACAGAAATACAATGAGGTAATTCCAATTATGGTCAGGAGGTATTTCATGGGACCCAAGATAACACAAGGAACACAATTTTTAGAAATCAAAGGATATTAAAATATAGTTATATAAAGAGACCTATAAAGTACAGGTCCCTGTTTATGTTTTACAATGACAAAGAGAAAATAATATACAAACTTACTGTGTCTGTGGCATTCAGAAAAGAGAATTATGCTAATGATTTATTATATCACAAATGCAAATGACCTGCAAGTAATGCAAAACCACAGTGTTGTATTCTTTATAATGTTATTTTTGTATTTTTTAAACCCAGACATTTACTCATATCATTCTTTTTTTAACTATACTTCTTTTTACTTGTTTTTTTTTACTTTCTCTTTGCACACTTCAGGCGTATTTTCTATAAACGATCTCAAACTGCTTCTTTTGTCTTTTGTTGCTATATGTCATCTCATTTTACATGATGGCATTAAATGGCTCTGGCCACTGTTTGGCTATTTCAGATTTTTAAAGATTTGTATTTTGTTTTGCTTGTATTCATTCCAGCTGAAGACTTTCTGGTCAAAAGCATTGGTTATTTATTTAGCTTTGATCATAAAATTGAAACATCCTAGTAGCCATCTTTTAATTATCTAAGGCCACAGTGGTAGATGTTAACACACAAGAGAAAGCCAGAAAGAGTTCAAAATTGGCAGAGGTGGAGACAACAAAGGAGAAGGAACTAATGGTGGAGACTGGGTAGTCTTGAAGTAAGGTGTTGACCTGCAGGCAAGAAAGTCTTGGGCTCAAATTCTACCTCAGGTGGTGGGAATTTTTCACTTCAAACCTGTGCTTTCTTCATGGCTTTACTCTCCTCTGGGTAGTGAGATTCAATGTCTAGCCCTCTCGGGTAATGGCAAAAAGTAGCATGACATGTATGCATTCTGGACATGTTAAAGAACGTTTGCCCAACTAAACATGGCAAAATTATAAATCTACCCATGCCTAAGACAGCTACTTGATGCTAAAAGTTACAGATATTGCAGATTGCAATAAACGAGCAACACAATGCATCAATGCCCACATGATGGGTAGACACTAAGAAGAAGAAAAAGAACTGTTGGTAACTAATCAAAAGAGTGCTTATAACACACAAACAATCTTTTTTGACAATCATCACAAATATATTTACTTTTCTTGTAAGATGGAAGGTTAAACAGAAATTGTCAGTAATAATTTATTGGTATTATTATCATTACCTCTGTCGTTCAGGTTTATTCTGTGGAGTAGTTAATGGTACACAAGGTGACACTGAGCGAGCTCCCCTGAAAGATACTGGAGCATTTATTGGAGATGGGGTGGGTTGCAGATGAGCCATCTTACCAGTAGTCCCAGAAGGTAGTGGTGTGCTTGTTGTCAGCTGCTTGTGAAGAGAAACAAAATCAAACATCAGATCTACACATATCAAGACTACACGTTTTACGAGGATTACATGCAGAGATATCTGTTTGTGTTTCTTAGTGTAAATTATGTAAATACATCTTTACTTTCGATCCACAACTTTCGATCTCGACAGCTATTTATCATTTCTGTCTGTTGTTGGCCTTCTGTGAAGCCATTCTTTTAAACTGTCAGGTATCTTTTCTCTTTGTTTCCCTCTATCTTTTCGCCCCTTAACTTTCCCTGTTGTCACAATATATTCCAGCTGTTTTCTCTCATTATCTATCTATCTATCTATTGACCTTTCGAGCCGTAACCGGCCCATAGGGCGTAGACCAAGATACACCTTCTCCTATATGAATTTTTGTTCTAGCAGTTTTCTTTTAAAGATATTTTATCAAATCTCGCCATCTGTCTCTGTTCTGTGCAAGCAGTTCTATCTCATTGAGGGAGCCGATTCCTGCTGCTCTTGCCTCTCTCATCAATGTTCTTCTCAGTGTCTCCCTGGGTCTTCCTCTTTTTCTTTTTCCTGTTGTTTCCCATATGAGGGCTTGCTTTGCTATTCGATTATTATCTCTTCTCATCACATGTCCAACGTATGACCATCGTCTTTTCTTTATTACTGAAGATATTAGTGGTTGATTGGCGATTTCTCTAATTTCCTCGTTTGTTTTGAATTCGTTCCATTCTATACCAAGTATTTTCCTTAGACATTTATTTTCGAATGCGTTCAACTTTGTTTCTATATCTCTTGTTGTTTTCCAGCTTTCACACGCATACGTAAGGGTTGATAGTACATTTGATTTGAATAGCCTAAGTTTTGTGTTTGTGCTAATGAGTTTTGATTTCCACAACTTTTCAAGGCTTCTGAAAGACATTGCTGCCTTAGCCAGTCTGATTCTAATTTCTTTGCTCGTATCCCCTTCTCGATCAATGTGACTTCCAAGATAGATAAAGTGATCGATCTCTTCTACTGGTTTGTTTTCCATGTATATTTTGTCACTTGTTGGAATTAAACTTTTCATGACTTTAGTCTTTTCATGATTGACCTCAAGCCCAATTTTGCTGGCTATTGATGATAGTTCATTTGTGTTTTCCTGCATCGTTTTTATCTCATTACATGGCCAAAAAATGATGATTGTTTCTTTAGAATTTTGGAAATTAGCTCTCTCTTTGCTTTGGTCTCTTTCAGAACATTTTCATTACTCTTCTTAGCTGTCTATGGTATTCTTAACACTCTTCTGTAAAACCTCATTTGTGTAGACTTCAGTGATTTTCCTGTCTGCTGTTCTATTGTCCATGATTCACATTCATATGTTAAGACTGGCTTTACATAACATTTAAGAACTCTTTTTCTTGTTTCTATTGTCAAAAGCAGATCGCACAGTATCTTCCTAATTTTTTGGAAAGCTGCTTTTGCCTGAGCCATTCTGCATCTCACCTCTTTTGTACATCTTCCGTCTGAGGTTAACATTGTTCCCAGATATTTAAACTCATTTACCTGTTTTAATATTGTTCCACTTGTCTTTATTGTGCACTGTGTGATGTCTTTTTCTTTGTTGTTACCATTACTTCTGTCTTTTTGCTATTTAAGGCTGAGTTCTTTTTTTTTGCTTTTCTTCACTATAATGTCTAACATTTCTTGTTACTCATTTTCACTATTAGTCATTAAGACTGACTGTATCATCAACATTCCTCAGATTTTATATATATAAAACAGGAAACTCTTTACACAGAGCTTCACAGAAGGTGGCAATTTGATGCTCAGAGGTGACCTGTCGAGCAAGTGTTTGGCTCTGGATCATGACTCTGAGGTGTTGACCTTCTGCTGCACTGAACTAGAAGGGTCACACTATAATCGGCAAATAATAACTAAACTTGTTCTGTGCAAGACTTCTGATCGAATCTACTGTCCATACGCTGTTGCACATGACTGTCTTAGCTTTAACCTAGCACACTTATGTTATATATATTTTTTGAGTGTGTATGTGGAGGTATTTTAAACATGATTGAACAAATACTAACTGTACTATAGTTGCATATCATTTTTCATTTTTTTAAACCACTTTTTTTATTCTATACTTTTATAAACAAGGAACAGTAACTAGATGATCATTTAGTCAGCTAACAAAGTCACTACTCCAAAGGTGAGACCTCACATCAACTCTTCCACGATAAACAGCCACTAACAAGGTCATTACTCCAAAGATGAGACCTCACATCAACTCTTCCACGATAAACAGCAACTAACAAGGTCATTACTCCAAAGATGAGACCTCACATCAACTCTTCCACGATAAACAGCCACTAACAAAGTGAGGATCATGGTACATTTAGAAAACTATGTTGAACTGAGAACCACATAAACAGAAAAATGTGGAACATGAATCACACAGTTTGGTGATTTCACGTGACCGATAAAACAGAGACACTGTTAATCTTACGGTTTTGTGATCCTCAATCCGTCGCCGTTTTTCATTTTTCAAGGCCTCTTGCTGCTTTAATAAGTCTTGCTCCATTTGTTGACGCTGTAAGGAAAAGATTGACAAGTTTTTTTCTCAAGTTTCCATTTCAGCTATTGTAGGTTATCTAAGGTTATCTTGAGTGAATAAATAACCTTATAATAAAAAGTCAAGTAAAATAAAAACTAGAATTAACTCGTTCAATGCCAGATTACAAAACAGATTTTGGCTGTATTAATTTTGTTATGCCATTTTTTTAACCAACAGAATAAATGTAAAAGTTAGACTGAAGCATGGTTAATATCAAAGTTAAATGAGTGTGATGTTACAAAAATATCAGTTACATATTTTCTGATTTCTAGAACAAGCTTTCATAGTGGGATAACAGGCAGATGTTGCAGCTGTGGAGGTCCTAAGTTCATTAAAGGTCAAGAAGTAATCACAAGAACTCCCATGCTGAAAAAGCACAGATGAATAATATGGGCAAAGACTTGGGGTATCCTGCAAAATTATAGCCTTGACTGTGTAAAGTGTTGTGGTATTACAACATGTGCACACCAATGAACATTTTTTAGGTCCAAAACAAAGAAAAAGAAGAATAAGTGGATGTGACTGCTAGCACCAGGATTGGTGAACAAGCACTATTCATATATTAACATAACCTCTTCAGGATGCCCCCGGACTAATCAGTCTGGTTGTGTGATAAGGGATCAAAAGAGAAGGTAACTCTGTACTAAAAATAACCACGCTGAAGAAAGATATGTTGCATTTAAAATATGTAGATATAGTAGTTTCCTATAAATCACAACACAACATATCGACACCCTCTTAATGTTTTTTTTTTAAAAGGAGTAACTGTCAGGGGACTGCAGAAGAATAAAGAACATAAATAAATGTATTCAGAAAAAAAATTTATAAATTCAACAATGGTATCATTTAAAAAAACCATTAGAAACAATTCTGTATCAACAATTTTACAACCAGGATTGAATAAGTTACACAATATATTAGTAGCTATAATAATAATAATAATATTAAAAAAACACAAACTTTTTGTTCTTCTTTCTGTCTCTCCAACTCCTTTGTTCTTTCCTGTTGCTGCTTTTGGTTGTTCATCATTTGTTCATAGAATGACTGTGCTGGCGGTCTGTTGTGTTTGTGAAGAAATGCCTGGACTATGTTTGCAAGTTGCCATATCATAACCTACAAGCCAGACATAATTTACCTTCAGGAACATTTATATAAAATGTGTTATAGATGTAATACTAAATAAGTAAGATATATTATGAATTAGTAAAGCTGAATGCAACTCTAGTTGTTGATTTCCCACTTTATTACAGTGTAGAACAATAAATAAGTAAGATATACCATGAATTAGTAAAGCTGAATGCAACTCTAGTTGTTGATTTCCCACATTATTACAGTGTAGAACAATAAATAAGTAAGATATACCATGAATTAGTAAAACTGAATGCAACTCTAGTTTTTGATTTCCCACTTTATTACAGTGTAGAACAATATAAATTTGGCCATAAAGAGTGGTTATTTGTACACAAAATCTACCTGTGACACATCTGTACAAAATGTATCCTATTAGTTAATATGCATGCACTTTCTGTAGTTGAAAAGGAAAGAGAACTGTACTGCACAAAACAGAAAATGGGACAGCAATTTACAGTTGTCTTGTGACTGAACCCCATTGCAGTGGTACAGCAGTTTGGTACATGAGATTTCTGTGCATTAAAATTGCAGCATGCTTCTAGATATCTAGTATGCAACTGGAAGGAGTAACTGAACACAGTAGATATCTAGTATGCAACTGGAAGGAGTAACTGAACACAGTAGAGCTGCAAACATCATCTTCCAAGCACTTGCACAACAAGTTTGGGGGAGAAGAAGCGTCTGCGACCTGCGGTCACAATAGCAAGGTTGGCGGACCATCAGCTGACCAAGACCTAGCAGTTCTGCCTCTTCGTGGTCTCCCCTGGAAACAGTCTGCGTCAAACCAGACTGGCTAACAGAAGCTAGGATCGCCGTGTTCCCTATAGTGGTGGCTGTTACTGATATAGTGGATCCAGTATTGCAGTACCTCTGGGCTGGACTAGTAGTTTCCCAACATAGCAGACGAACTCCAACTTCTCCAGTAAGAGCCCGGAATGTCAAGAAAGCCATTACGACCTGCCACATCTTATGAGTCAATGGGCAACCTGCCCGCATCAACTCGTGGCAATCCATCAGCAACAACAACACAACAAGTTTGAAAGCATCCTCCCTAGCACTCCAATAGGGGTGCTGAAAATGCTGAAAAACTATGAAGATGAGGAAAAGCCACCAGAAGGAATCAATGCAATAACAGTAATGATACTCAACCTTAAAAAAATGAAAACATCAGCGGAAGTAATAATTCATTTTAAAAATGTAATCCCAAAAAATGGACGCATGTCTACACAGATTAATCAGCAGAAAGAACAAAAAAAAAAAAAAAATAGGGGTCTGAGCATTTAACTTCAATACCCTGATGGGAAAAGTAACAGAAAACCTTCCTAGCCAGTAGCATCTCTTCAAGTTTCAGAGCTGAATCAACCACACTGATTGACTAGGCTACACAAAGTGTCTTCACAAAGCTAGAAAATAAACCACCAGGACAGGCAGGTCATATATTTCACAGACTGTAAATCACTTCTGTCATACATAACACAATTCCAAACACTCAGAAATATAGGAAGGGAGCAAATAAAACTATCCAAGAAAAATTATAACCATAATCCAGTGGCTACCCACTGGGGAAATGACAGAAGGTAGATGCACTATCAAAAACAGTCCGCAAAATGGAGCAGTTCTGCCATTACTTGACCAACAGAGAGGCCAAAACTATTCTATGCAACAAATACCACACAGAGTGGGAAAGAGGATGAAATATTAGCAACAACCCCTTAATCATGAAATAGGACAAAGAGTCAAGTTTACATGATCCAAAAAATTGAGCAATGAAGTAGAAGAACATAGTAAACCTTGCTTTGACTTTAAGATTTTGAGTAGAGCTTAGCCACCAATTGTCAGTCCCATATTGATATGACAAATCTTTTTTTCACCTCTCAATTTGATTAGTGTAAACCATCATCAAACCATGTTCTTTATTACATATCTTGTATCATCTTGGAGGCCAAATCAAAAAGAGAGTTAATATCTAATATTAGAAAGAAGCAATCATCATTTTTTGACCATGTTATGAAAAAGGAACAGCTGGAATATATTGTAACAACTGGAAAATTGAGGGATGAAGAGATAGAGGGAAGCAAAGAGAAAAGTTACTAAACAGCTTAAGAGAATGGCTTGGCAGAAGATCAACAAAAGAAATGATAAATAACTGTTACGATCGAACGATGTGGAGAGACACAATCATCTACGCTAGCAGGCTTGGTACTTGATGAATGAATGTATTATCTTGGTATTGGTGAAATCTAATTCCTTGTTCAATTATCTAAACATTCATAGATAATATGTTATGTGTTAGATCAATATAAACTTGTAGATTGATTTTTAAAATCACAAAAAATGTTGTCACTGAAATCTCTTCCGTTGCATTCATTAAAAGCTACTGTAATGAAAGAATAAAATAAAATGTTCAGTAATATAATCATTCATACATTCTGATATAAGCTCAAAGATTTCTTAAAGTTATATATATACCAAATATTACATACAAAAGTTTATAACTAGGAATAGATAATATGCTTTTAAGAAATGTTATCTTTAACGGTAAGTAATCACAGCTGATAGCTCACTACCTCTCAACTCTAAGTAATTACAGCTAATAGTTCACTACCTCTCCAACTCTAAGTAATCACAGCTGATAGTTCACTACCTCTCCAACTCTAAGTAATTACAGCTGATAGTTCACTACCTCTCCAACTCTAAGTAATCACAGCTGATAGTTCACTACCTCTCCAACTCTAAGTAATTACAGCTGATAGTTCACTACCTCTCCAACTCTAAGTAATCACAGCTGATAGTTCACTACCTCTCCAACTCTAAGTAATCACAGCTGATAGTTCACTACCTCTCCAACTCTAAGTAATTACAGCTGATAGTTCACTACCTCTCCAACTCTAAGTAATCACAGCTGATAGCTCACTACCTCTCCAACTCTAAGTAATACAGCTAATAGTTCACTACCTCTCCAACTCTAAGTAATCACAGCTAATAGTTCACTACCTCTCCAACTCTAAGTAATCACAGCTGATAGCTCACAACCTCTCCAACTCTAAGTAATCACAGCTAATAGTTCACTACCTCTCCAACTCTAAGTAATCACAGCTAATAGTTCACTACCTCTCCAACTCTAAGTAATCACAGCTAATAGTTCACTACCTCTCCAACTCTAAGTAATCACAGCTAACAGCTCACAACCTCTCCAACTCTAAGTAATCACAGCTAATAGCTCACTACCTCTCCAACTCTAAGTAATCACAGCTAACAGCTCACAACCTCTCCAATTCTCTAAGTAATCATAGCTAATAGTTCAATACCTCTCCAACTCTATGTAATCACAGCTAATAACTCACTACCTCTCCAACTCTAGGTAATCACAGCTAATAGTTCAATACCTCTCCAACTCTAAGTAATCACAGCTAATAGTTCAATACCTCTCCAACTCTAAGTAATCACAGCTAATAGTTCAATACCTCTCCAACTCTAAGTAATCACAGCTAACAGCTCACAACCTCTCCAATTCTCTAAGTAATCATAGCTAATAGTTCAATACCTCTCCAACTCTATGTAATCACAGCTAATAACTCACTACCTCTCCAACTCTAGGTAATCACAGCTAATAGTTCAATACCTCTCCAACTCTAAGTAATCACAGCTAACAGCTCACACCTCTCCAACTCTAAGTAATCACAGCTAATAGTTCAATACCTCTCCAACTCTAGTAATCACAGCTAACAGCTCACAACCTCTCCAACTCTAAGTAATCACAGCTAATAGTTCAATACCTCTCCAACTCTAAGTAATCACAGCTAATAGTTCAATACCTCTCCAACTCTAAGTAATCACAGCTAATAGTTCAATACCTCTCCAACTCTAAGTAATCACAGCTAACAGCTCACAACCTCTCCAACTCTAAGTAATCACAGCTAACAGCTCACTACCTCTCCAACTCTAAGTAATCACAGCTAACAGCTCACAACCTCTCCAACTCTAAGTAATCACAGCTAATAGTTCAATACCTCTCCAACTCTAAGTAATCACAGCTAACAGCTCACTACCTCTCCAACTCTAAGTAATCACAGCTAATAGTTCAATACCTCTCCAACTCTAGGTAATCACAGCTAACAGCTCACAACCTCTCCAACTCTAAGTAATCACAGCTAATAGTTCAATACCTCTCCAACTCTAAGTAATCACAGCTATAGCTCACACCTCTCCAACTCTAAGTAATCACAGCTGATAGCTCACAACCTCTCCAACTCTAAGTAATCACAGCTGATAGCTCACAACCTCTCCAACTCTAAGTAATCACAGCTGATAGCTCACAACCTCTCCAACTCTAAGTAATCACAGCTAACAGCTCACAACCTCTCCAACTCTAGGTAATCACAGCTAATAGTTCAATACCTCTCCAACTCTAAGTAATCACAGCTAATAGTTCAATACCTCTCCAACTCTAAGTAATCACAGCTAATAGCTCAATACCTCTCCAACTCTAAGTAATCACAGCTAATAGTTCAATACCTCTCCAACTCTAAGTAATCACAGCTAACAGCTCACAACCTCTCCAACTCTAAGTAATCACAGCTAATAGTTCAATACCTCTCCAACTCTAAGTAATCACAGCTAACAGCTCACAACCTCTCCAACTCTAAGTAATCACAGCTAATAGTTCAATACCTCTCCAACTCTAAGTAATCACAGCTAACAGCTCACAACCTCTCCAACTCTAGGTAATCACAGCTAATAGTTCAATACCTCTCCAACTCTAAGTAATCACAGCTAATAGTTCAATACCTCTCCAACTCTAAGTAATCACAGCTAACAGCTCACAACCTCTCCAACTCTAGGTAATCACAGCTAATAGTTCAATACCTCTCCAACTCTATGTAATCACAGCTAATAACTCACTACCTCTCCAACTCTAAGTAATCACAGCTAATAGTTCAATACCTCTCCAACTCTAAGTAATCACAGCTAACAGCTCACAACCTCTCCAACTCTAAGTAATCACAGCTAATAGTTCAATACCTCTCCAACTCTAGTAATCACAGCTAACAGCTCACAACCTCTCCAACTCTAAGTAATCACAGCTAATAGTTCAATACCTCTCCAACTCTAAGTAATCACAGCTAATAGTTCAATACCTCTCCAACTCTAAGTAATCACAGCTAATAGTTCAATACCTCTCCAACTCTAAGTAATCACAGCTAACAGCTCTCTCCAACTCTAAGTAATCACAGCTAATAGTTCAATACCTCTCCAACTCTAAGTAATCACAGCTAACAGCTCACAACCTCTCCAACTCTAAGTAATCACAGCTAATAGTTCAATACCTCTCCAACTCTAAGTAATCACAGCTAACAGCTCACAACCTCTCCAACTCTAAGTAATCACAGCTAATAGTTCAATACCTCTCCAACTCTAAGTAATCACAGCTAATAGTTCAATACCTCTCCAACTCTAAGTAATCACAGCTAATAGTTCAATACCTCTCCAACTCTAAGTAATCACAGCTAATAGTTCAATACCTCTCCAACTCTAAGTAATCACAGCTAATAGTTCAATACCTCTCCAACTCTAAGTAATCACAGCTGATAGTTCAATACCTCTCCAACTCTAAGTAATCACAGCTAACAGCTCACAACCTCTCCAACTCTAAGTAATCATAGCTAATAGTTCAATACCTCTCCAACTCTAAGTAATCACAGCTAACAGCTCACAACCTCTCCAACTCTAAGTAATCACAGCTAATAGTTCAATACCTCTCCAACTCTAAGTAATCACAGCTAATAACTCACTACCTCTCCAACTCTAGGTAATCACAGCTAATAGTTCAATACCTCTCCAACTCTAAGTAATCACAGCTAATAGTTCAATACCACTTCAACTCTAAGTAATCACAGCTAATAATTCAATACCTCTCCAACTCTATCACCAGCTTCTTTTTCAAGCTCCGCCTTCAGCTCAGCCACAAGTTGGTTAGAAAGTCCTTTAGGATTAATCAGGGAAATTTCTGGAGCTCTTAAGATATAGAACAGGTTCAGAAATTGTAGTTATATTCACAATTTAATTAACATAAATTTATTCACATAAATCAATCTATTATTTGTTTATATTGCCACAATAACAAAATAAAATAAAACTGAAGATAGTCCTACATTTAGTTCTGCATCATTTTATCTTTCAATATTAATCATCTTAATTGTTTTTACTTTAATAAAAACTTGGTATTGAGTATTGAACAAGAGACAAGTCTTTGACAGACAGAAGTAAAAACTTGGTACTGAGTATTAAAAAGAGACAAGTCTTTGACAGACAGAAGTAAAAACTTGGTATTGAACAAGAGACAAGTCTTTGACAGACAGAAGTAAAAACTTGGTATTGAGTATTGAACAAGAGACAAGTCTTTGACAGACAGAAGTAAAAACTTGGTATTGAGTATTGAACAAGAGACAAGTCTTTGACAGACAGAAGTAAAAACTTGGTATTGAGTATTGAACAAGAGACAAGTCTTTGACAGACAGAAGTAAAAACTTGGTATTGAGTATTGAACAAGAGACAAGTCTTTGACAGACAGAAGTAAAAACTTGGTATTGAGTATTGAACACGAGACAAGTCTTTGACAGACAGAAGTAAAAAACTTGGTATTGAGTATTGAACAAGAGACAAGTCTTTGACAGACAGAAGTAAAAACTTGGTATTGAGTATTGAACAAGAGACAAGTCTTTGACAGACAGAAGTAAAAACTTGGTATTGAGTACTGAACAAGAGATAAGTCTTTGACAGACAGAAGTAAAAACTTGGTACTGAGTATTAAAAAGAGACAAGTCTTTGACAGACAGAAGTAAAAACTTGGTATTGAACAAGAGACAAGTCTTTGACAGACAGAAGTAAAAACTTGGTATTGAACAAGAGACAAGTCTTTGACAGACAGAAGTAAAAACTTGGTATTGAACAAGAGACAAGTCTTTGACAGACAGAAGTAAAAACTTGGTATTGAGTATTGAACAAGAGACAAGTCTTTGACAGACAGAAGTAAAAACTTGGTATTGAGTATTGAACAAGAGACAAGTCTTTGACAGACAGAAGTAAAAACTTGGTATTGAGTATTGAACAAGAGACAAGTCTTGACAGACAGAAGTAAAAACTTGGTATTGAACAAGAGACAAGTCTTTGACAGACAGAAGTAAAAACTTGGTATTGAACAAGAGACAAGTCTTTGACAGACAGAAGTAAAAACTTGGTATTGAACAAGAGACAAGTCTTTGACAGACAGAAGTAAAAACTTGGTATTGAGTATTGAACAAGAGACAAGTCTTTGACAGACAGAAGTAAAAACTTGGTATTGAGTATTGAACAAGAGACAAGTCTTTGACAGACAGAAGTAAAAACTTGGTATTGAGTATTGAACAAGAGACAAGTCTTGACAGACAGAAGTAAAAACTTGGTATTGAGTATTGAACAAGAGACAAGTCTTTGACAGACAGAAGTAAAAACTTGGTATTGAGTATTGAACAAGAGACAAGTCTTTGACAGACAGAAGTAAAAACTTGGTATTGAACAAGAGACAAGTCTTTGACAGACAGAAGTAAAAACTTGGTATTGAGTATTGAACAAGAGACAAGTCTTTGACAGACAGAAGTAAAAACTTGGTATTGAGTATTGAACAAGAGACAAGTCTTTGACAGACAGAAGTAAAAACTTGGTATTGAGTATTGAACAAGAGACAAGTCTTTGACAGACAAGTAAAAACTTGGTATTGAACAAGAGACAAGTCTTTGACAGACAAGTAAAAACTTGGTATTGAGTATTGAACAAGAGACAAGTCTTTGACAGACAGAAGTAAAAACTTGGTATTGAGTAATGAACAAGAGATAAGTCTTTGACAGACAGAAGTAAAAACTTGGTATTGAACAAGAGACAAGTCTTTGACAGACAGAAGTAAAAACTTGGTATTGAGTACTGAACAAGAGACAAGTCTTTGACAGACAGAAGTAAAAACTTGGTATTGAGTACTGAACAAGAGATAAGTCTTTGACAGACAGAAGTAAAAACTTGGTACTGAGTATTAAAAAGAGACAAGTCTTTGACAGACAGAAGTAAAAACTTGGTATTGAGTATTGAACAAGAGACAAGTCTTTGACAGACAGAAGTAAAAACTTGGTATTGAGTATTGAACAAGAGATAAGTCTTTGACAGACAGAAGTAAAAACTTGGTACTGAGTATTAAAAAGAGACAAGTCTTTGACAGACAGAAGTAAAAACTTGGTATTGAACAAGAGACAAGTCTTTGACAGACAGAAGTAAAAACTTGGTATTGAGTATTGAACAAGAGACAAGTCTTTGACAGACAGAAGTAAAAACTTGGTATTGAGTATTGAACAAGAGACAAGTCTTTGACAGACAGAAGTAAAAACTTGGTATTGAGTATTGAACAAGAGACAAGTCTTTGACAGACAGAAGTAAAAACTTGGTATTGAACAAGAGACAAGTCTTTGACAGACAGAAGTAAAAACTTGGTATTGAGTATTGAACAAGAGACAAGTCTTTGACAGACAGAAGTAAAAACTTGGTATTGAACAAGAGACAAGTCTTTGACAGACAGAAGTAAAAACTTGGTATTGAACAAGAGACAAGTCTTTGACAGACAGAAGTAAAAACTTGGTATTGAACAAGAGACAAGTCTTTGACAGACAGAAGTAAAAAACTTGGTATTGAGTGTTGAACAAGAGACAAGTCTTTGACAGACAGAAGTAAAAACTTGGTATTGAGTATTGAACAAGAGACAAGTCTTTGACAGACAGAAGTAAAAACTTGGTATTGAGTATTGAACAAGAGACAAGTCTGTGTCAGACAGAAGTAAAAACTTGGTATTGAGTATTGAACAAGAGACAAGTCTTTGACAGACAGAAGTAAAAACTTGGTATTGAACACGAGACAAGTCTTTGACAGACAGAAGTAAAAACTTGGTATTGAGTATTGAACAAGAGACAAGTCTTTGACAGACAGAAGTAAAAACTTGGTATTGAGTATTGAACAAGAGACAAGTCTTTGACAGACAGAAGTAAAAACTTGGTATTGAGTATTGAACAAGAGACAAGTCTTTGACAGACAAGTAAAAACTTGGTATTGAATAAGAGACAAGTCTTTGACAGACAAGTAAAAACTTGGTATTGAACAAGAGACAAGTCTTTGACAGAAGTAAAAACTTGGTATTGAGTATTGAACAAGAGACAAGTCTTTGACAGACAGAAGTAAAAACTTGGTATTGAGTATTGAACAAGAGACAAGTCTTTGACAGACAGAAGTAAAAACTTGGTATTGAGTATTGAACAAGAGATAAGTTTTTGACAGACAGAAGTAAAAACTTGGTATTGAGTATTGAACAAGAGACAAGTCTTTGACAGACAGAAGTAAAAACTTGGTATTGAGTACTGAACAAGAGACAAGTCTTTGACAGACAGAAGTAAAAACTTGGTATTGAGTACTGAACAAGAGATAAGTCTTTGACAGACAGAAGTAAAAACTTGGTACTGAGTATTAAAAAGAGACAAGTCTTTGACAGACAGAAGTAAAAACTTGGTATTGAGTATTGAACAAGAGACAAGTCTTTGACAGACAGAAGTAAAAACTTGGTATTGAGTACTGAACAAGAGAGAAGTCTTTGACAGACAGAAGTAAAAACTTGGTACTGAGTATTAAAAAGAGACAAGTCTTTGACAGACAGAAGTAAAAACTTGGTATTGAACAAGAGACAAGTCTTTGACAGACAGAAGTAAAAACTTGGTATTGAGTATTGAACAAGAGACAAGTCTTTGACAGACAGAAGTAAAAACTTGGTATTGAGTATTGAACAAGAGACAAGTCTTTGACAGACAGAAGTAAAAACTTGGTATTGAGTATTGAACAAGAGACAAGTCTTTGACAGACAGAAGTAAAAACTTGGTATTGAGTATTGAACAAGAGACAAGTCTTTGACAGACAGAAGTAAAAACTTGGTATTGAACAAGAGATAAGTCTTTGACAGACAGAAGTAAAAACATGGTATTGAACAAGAGACAAGTCTTTGACAGACAGAAGTAAAAACTTGGTATTGAGTACTGAACAAGAGACAAGTCTTTGACAGACAGAAGTAAAAACTTGGTATTGAGTACTGAACAAGAGATAAGTCTTTGACAGACAGAAGTAAAAACTTGGTACTGAGTATTAAAAAGAGACAAGTCTTTGACAGACAGAAGTAAAAACTTGGTATTGAGTATTGAACAAGAAACAAGTCTTTGACAGACAGAAGTAAAAACTTGGTATTGAGTACTGAACAAGAGATAAGTCTTTGACAGACAGAAGTAAAAACTTGGTACTGAGTATTAAAAAGAGACAAGTCTTTGACAGACAGAAGTAAAAACTTGGTATTGAACAAGAGACAAGTCTTTGACAGACAGAAGTAAAAACTTGGTATTGAGTATTGAACAAGAGATAAGTCTTTGACAGACAGAAGTAAAAACTTGGTATTGAACAAGAGACAAGTCTTTGACAGACAGAAGTAAAAACTTGGTATTGAGTATTGAACAAGAGACAAGTCTTTGACAGACAGAAGTAAAAACTTGGTATTGAGTATTGAACAAGAGACAAGTCTTTGACAGACAGAAGTAAAAACTTGGTATTGAGTATTGAACAAGAGACAAGTCTTTGACAGACAGAAGTAAAAACTTGGTATTGAGTATTGAACAAGAGACAAGTCTTTGACAGACAGAAGTAAAAACTTGGTATTGAACAAGAGACAAGTCTTTGACAGACAGAAGTAAAAACTTGGTATTGAACAAGAGACAAGTCTTTGACAGACAGAAGTAAAAACTTGGTATTGAACAAGAGACAAGTCTTTGACAGACAGAAGTAAAAAACTTGGTATTGAGTGTTGAACAAGAGACAAGTCTTTGACAGACAAGTAAAAACTTGGTATTGAGTATTGAACAAGAGACAAGTCTTTGACAGACAGAAGTAAAAACTTGGTATTGAACAAGAGACAAGTCTTTGACAGACAAGTAAAAACTTGGTATTGAGTATTGAACAAGAGACAAGTCTTTGACAGACAGAAGTAAAAACTTGGTATTGAGTATTGAACAAGAGACAAGTCTTTGACAGACAGAAGTAAAAACTTGGTATTGAGTATTGAACAAGAGACAAGTCTTTGACAGACAGAAGTAAAAACTTGGTATTGAGTATTGAACAAGAGACAAGTCTTTGACAGACAGAAGTAAAAACTTGGTATTGAACAAGAGACAAGTCTTTGACAGACAGAAGTAAAAACTTGGTATTGAACAAGAGACAAGTCTTTGACAGACAGAAGTAAAAAACTTGGTATTGAGTGTTGAACAAGAGACAAGTCTTTGACAGACAGAAGTAAAAACTTGGTATTGAGTATTGAACAAGAGACAAGTCTTTGACAGACAGAAGTAAAAACTTGGTATTGAGTATTGAACAAGAGACAAGTCTGTGTCAGACAGAAGTAAAAACTTGGTATTGAGTATTGAACAAGAGACAAGTCTTTGACAGACAGAAGTAAAAACTTGGTATTGAACACGAGACAAGTCTTTGACAGACAGAAGTAAAAACTTGGTATTGAGTATTGAACAAGAGACAAGTCTTTGACAGACAGAAGTAAAAACTTGGTATTGAGTATTGAACAAGAGACAAGTCTTTGACAGACAGAAGTAAAAACTTGGTATTGAGTATTGAACAAGAGACAAGTCTTTGACAGACAAGTAAAAACTTGGTATTGAATAAGAGACAAGTCTTTGACAGACAAGTAAAAACTTGGTATTGAACAAGAGACAAGTCTTTGACAGAAGTAAAAACTTGGTATTGAGTATTGAACAAGAGACAAGTCTTTGACAGACAGAAGTAAAAACTTGGTATTGAGTATTGAACAAGAGACAAGTCTTTGACAGACAGAAGTAAAAACTTGGTATTGAGTATTGAACAAGAGATAAGTCTTTGACAGACAGAAGTAAAAACTTGGTATTGAACAAGAGACAAGTCTTTGACAGACAGAAGTAAAAACTTGGTATTGAGTACTGAACAAGAGACAAGTCTTTGACAGACAGAAGTAAAAACTTGGTATTGAGTACTGAACAAGAGATAAGTCTTTGACAGACAGAAGTAAAAACTTGGTACTGAGTATTAAAAAGAGACAAGTCTTTGACAGACAGAAGTAAAAACTTGGTATTGAGTATTGAACAAGAGACAAGTCTTTGACAGACAGAAGTAAAAACTTGGTATTGAGTACTGAACAAGAGATAAGTCTTTGACAGACAGAAGTAAAAACTTGGTACTGAGTATTAAAAAGAGACAAGTCTTTGACAGACAGAAGTAAAAACTTGGTATTGAACAAGAGACAAGTCTTTGACAGACAGAAGTAAAAACTTGGTATTGAGTATTGAACAAGAGACAAGTCTTTGACAGACAGAAGTAAAAACTTGGTATTGAGTATTGAACAAGAGACAAGTCTTTGACAGACAGAAGTAAAAACTTGGTATTGAGTATTGAACAAGAGACAAGTCTTTGACAGACAGAAGTAAAAACTTGGTATTGAGTATTGAACAAGAGACAAGTCTTTGACAGACAGAAGTAAAAACTTGGTATTGAACAAGAGATAAGTCTTTGACAGACAGAAGTAAAAACTTGGTATTGAACAAGAGACAAGTCTTTGACAGACAGAAGTAAAAACTTGGTATTGAGTACTGAACAAGAGACAAGTCTTTGACAGACAGAAGTAAAAACTTGGTATTGAGTACTGAACAAGAGATAAGTCTTTGACAGACAGAAGTAAAAACTTGGTACTGAGTATTAAAAAGAGACAAGTCTTTGACAGACAGAAGTAAAAACTTGGTATTGAGTATTGAACAAGAGACAAGTCTTTGACAGACAGAAGTAAAAACTTGGTATTGAGTACTGAACAAGAGATAAGTCTTTGACAGACAGAAGTAAAAACTTGGTACTGAGTATTAAAAAGAGACAAGTCTTTGACAGACAGAAGTAAAAACTTGGTATTGAACAAGAGACAAGTCTTTGACAGACAGAAGTAAAAACTTGGTATTGAGTATTGAACAAGAGATAAGTCTTTGACAGACAGAAGTAAAAACTTGGTATTGAACAAGAGACAAGTCTTTGACAGACAGAAGTAAAAACTTGGTATTGAGTATTGAACAAGAGACAAGTCTTTGACAGACAGAAGTAAAAACTTGGTATTGAACAAGAGACAAGTCTTTGACAGACAGAAGTAAAAACTTGGTATTGAGTATTGAACAAGAGACAAGTCTTTGACAGACAGAAGTAAAAACTTGGTATTGAGTATTGAACAAGAGACAAGTCTTTGACAGACAGAAGTAAAAACTTGGTATTGAACAAGAGACAAGTCTTTGACAGACAGAAGTAAAAACTTGGTATTGAACAAGAGACAAGTCTTTGACAGACAGAAGTAAAAACTTGGTATTGAACAAGAGACAAGTCTTTGACAGACAGAAGTAAAAAACTTGGTATTGAGTGTTGAACAAGAGACAAGTCTTTGACAGACAGAAGTAAAAACTTGGTATTGAGTATTGAACAAGAGACAAGTCTTTGACAGACAGAAGTAAAAACTTGGTATTGAGTATTGAACAAGAGACAAGTCTGTGTCAGACAGAAGTAAAAACTTGGTATTGAGTATTGAACAAGAGACAAGTCTTTGACAGACAGAAGTAAAAACTTGGTATTGAACACGAGACAAGTCTTTGACAGACAGAAGTAAAAACTTGGTATTGAGTATTGAACAAGAGACAAGTCTTTGACAGACAGAAGTAAAAACTTGGTATTGAACAAGAGACAAGTCTTTGACAGACAGAAGTAAAAACTTGGTATTGAGTATTGAACAAGAGACAAGTCTTTGACAGACAGAAGTAAAAACTTGGTATTGAGTATTGAACAAGAGACAAGTCTTTGACAGACAGAAGTAAAAACTTGGTATTGAGTATTGAACAAGAGACAAGTCTTTGACAGACAAGTAAAAACTTGGTATTGAACAAGAGACAAGTCTTTGACAGACAAGTAAAAACTTGGTATTGAGTATTGAACAAGAGACAAGTCTTTGACAGACAGAAGTAAAAACTTGGTATTGAGTATTGAACAAGAGATAAGTCTTTGACAGACAGAAGTAAAAACTTGGTATTGAACAAGAGACAAGTCTTTGATAGACAGAAGTAAAAACTTGGTATTGAGTATTGAACAAGAGACAAGTCTTTGACAGACAGAAGTAAAAACTTGGTATTGAACAAGAGACAAGTCTTTGACAGACAGAAGTAAAAACTTGGTATTGAGTATTGAACAAGAGACAAGTCTTTGACAGACAGAAGTAAAAACTTGGTATTGAGTATTGAACAAGAGATAAGTCTTTGACAGACAGAAGTAAAAACTTGGTATTGAGTATTGAACAAGAGATAAGTCTTTGACAGACAGAAGTAAAAACTTGGTATTGAGTATTGAACAAGAGATAAGTCTTTGACAGACAGAAGTAAAAACTTGGTATTGAGTATTGAACAAGAGATAAGTCTTTGACAGACAGAAGTAAAAACCCTGGCTCTAGCAACTTTAGGTAATTATCAGCCCATTGGTTAGCAATCATAATTGATGCTGAAAGAGAGGCAGTGTTGAAATGAGGAAAAGGTACATAGAATGCAAAGAAGCAGCCTAAATCCATATAACCATCCATACTTAAAGTAAGGCAGTGTCTGCCATATCTGAATTATTTTTACATATACAAAAGGATGCACAAGTTACAACAATGTGGGAATACATACAGTGTTAACAGATTGATGCTAGAAGTGTATCAATCTTGTATTCAGCACAGATTTTTTTCACCATCACAATCACTGTAATACTGTTGGTTTTACAAAGAAAACAAATGAAAAGAGACCAGAGAACGACATGACCAAGAACAGTGGAGCTGGAGATGTATGTGAGTTAGGCTCACAACACTTTTGCAAAGAATAGTTGTGTAAGGTTGAAGGATTTTGTTGCTTCCCTTCAAGAAGTTACATGCTTGCTAAAAGAAGAACATACGGAAGATGACCAACTTTACCTATATAAATGTCTACATTCATCAGAGATGTAAGAAACAAAAGTAAATAATTAATTACCTTAACTTTATATTAAGTGCCTTTGTCATCCTGACAGATGGTCTGTATTAAGCAATCAGTAAAATATCAGAAGATCTTGTTAGGAGTATTTTTCAATGAATTGTCTATCTCATGGCTAGAATGTGCCAATATTTGATCAGCAGGTCAGGTCACAGTAGTAGCAAGATCTAATTGTTCTCTATGTGATACTGAACTCATTTTTTTTTCTCTTTTGGTATGTATGTATCATCTGGTCTCTTCATAGACTCTTTTTTGAATGTATCTTTGTCTCCACTTTATTTCTTTTGCCAGATGCACCTGATCCCCTTTACTAAAGGAGACATACTTCATGGATGCTTTACAAGCATCTCTCTATCTAAGTTTTGGTCTACTCATATGTCTCTTGCTATCCCTAAGCTCTTCACACAATAACTGTCTGGAGATGTGATTAATGTTCCTCCTCCGAATAAGACCTAACTAACTTAGCCTTCAGCTTCATAACATTGCATGGGTGTACCTAACTTAAGATCAGTTCTTTTGTATAAACCCATTTACTTAACATACATAATGTATTGGATCCAGTTATTTTTCAATAAAATAAACGTGTTTCTATATATGTATAGAACTAATCAGTTAATAAATAGATGACAATGTTCCTATTATTAACATATCATATTATTGTAAACACGACTATAGAAACATTGAGTAATCATTTTTAAAGTAAAAATGAAAGAGAAAAGAGGTAAAAAAAAATGTACTTTGTATATTCTCTGTTGTACCTGCCATTCAAATATTGGCAGAATCAGCAGTAAGAGAGTTTGCTTGGAATAGCAATGTCTGCTGGTGACTACTAAAGACAGACATGAGCTTTCTTCTGTCTGTAAAGACCAAAAAAACCATATGAAATCACAATAACTGTACCAGAAGCCTGCAAAAAATAAAGTCTCATGACCATCCATGCTTCTATGAAATGATAAGAAACAATGAACATATTCTATTCTTTTTAGTAAGGAACCACAGAAATCTTCAATCACAGTGAGAGAACTAAAAAGCGTGTTAGGACAATCATTAGCAAAACTAGCACAGCGCACTATTGGATGAGCTATGTTTGATATTTACAATGAAAAATAAACAGATGTTGACTAATTTGAGATTTACAAACATGAATAAGAACACAGAAGACGTGAGTAAATGGAATGATAATTAACAAAAAAGATAAGGTTCTTGTTAAAGATCTATGCTCCACTCGAGCATACCAGGAAATGATAAGGCAGATACATTAGCTAAGAGAGGATCCAGACAGACACAGATACATACATCCATCACACTAGACACAGCCAAACAAGTCATAAACTCCAACAGTAGGGAGGAGTGGCTGAATGGATGGGCCTTAGGGAAAATAGGGAGAGAGCTTTTTAAATATATGGCAAGACCAAATCCACAAAACAACATCAACAACCTAACAAGAAGAGACCAAACCGCCATCTTCAGACTGAGAACAGGACATGTTATGTTAAATAACCACATTAATAGAATACAACAAAACCATACCAAAGTATGTCCACTCTGTAATCACCCACAAGAAATTGTACAACACCACCTGTTTCAATGCCCGAAACTCACCAACATCAGAACAACACTATTTCCTCAAAGACCCTCCAAATGGAACACTCTGTACGGGACCACAGCAGAACTTAGAAATACCTGCAGATACTACTACATGGCATTGGGTCGAAGGACAGCAGCTCAAAGGTTGCTGGATCCATAACAACAACAACAAGATCTATGCTCCATGAGTAATGGAAAGATAGATAATGATAATATCTATAAAATAAATTACTTTTATCAGGACACAATAAAATATTTGGTGGTAATTTTGAAGATTCAGTAGGTAAAATCTGTAACTCTAGGATAATTATTACATATTTTGGCAAAACTAAACCTGTCAACGACTCTTACACATCTGGGTATTTAGATGGACATTTTATCAGCATTTCCAACTGAGCATACACGTGACCTTCACCTCCCATACTCTGCAGTGGCTTGAGCACCAAACTCACTTCCAGTGGTTGGAAGACCTATTGAAAACAATCATGTTTTATGTGCTGGTCACTATTTATCACTGAAGTTATATTAAAGTCGATTATAATATACTGCAAAATCACTTGGCATAACATAGACTCTTCAATAATTTCTCTAGATACAATAATTTTATTTTACATTTTCATATGGCCATAAACTTTTAGAATTGTTCTATGACCCCTTAGGATCGTTCATTAATATTCTTCTTTGTTCTCCTATAGGGTTAAACTAAATTGTTTTCTCACTGAAAATTTCAGCAATCATTTAAATGAGACTGCTTTCCCAGCCTTTGGTTATCCTTGACCTTTCTGCAAGGCAGTAGTTGTAGCAAGAATTTCCCTAAGAAAAGCAGCTATAACTGATTTGCAATTCTTTCATAATCAGGTATAGACCAAGTTCTCTTTCTATTAGGTTGATTGTTTGTCAGGACTACCATGCTCCTTCAGCTTGGATTTGTTTACCTATCTCTTCATGATTTTTGTTTTACTAAGGTTGTGCTCTATGGCATGCCTGTGGTTTAAAAACTTAATACTTGGATGAAACTCACCATTTGTGAGTTAACCATGTAATGTGTTTGCTAAATCCTGCTTTGTGGATTCTTTTCTGCTGTTTTCTATCACAGAACAAGTTTTCTTCATCATACAGAAAAAAAATTTGGAATCTCATCATCATCATCATCAAGTACCGGGCCTACTAGCAATTATATTTCTGCTGCTTAAAATCTTCATTACAGTAGCAGTTAGATTTCAGTACTTCATTTTAAAACATTTATAAATCTACCAGAACCAACATTACTGCATTTTGTATGTCCTTATTTCAATATCATCATCATCATCAAGTACCGGGCCTGCTGTCGTAGGTGATCATGGCTCTCTACAACTTTCGATCTCGGCAGCTATCTATCATTTCTGTTGTTGACCTTCTGCCAAGCCATTCTCTTAAGCTGTCTGTTATTTTTTCTATTTGTTTCCCTCTATCTCTTCGTCCCTCAATTTTTCCAACTATTACAATATATTCCAGTTGTTCTCTTCTCATTACATGGTCAAAAATGATGATTGTCTCTTCCTAATATTGGAATCTAGGAACGAAATAAGATGGTTAGAAGAAAAAAATGCAATCTATCTACTGATATTTTAGATGAGCTTATGGTTTTCAGGTAAGAATTTCATTCTCTGCAACTACATTGTGATGATTTTGACGGAACAAACTTGGTGAAAATTGAGTTACTGAGTTATTTTATCATCATATCACTTGGTGAATATGTTTATCAAAAGTAAAATACTCATCCTAATATCAGTATAATACCATTTAGGTAGGCCCTGCTTTGATATCAACTATTTTGATCTATCTATCTATTGACCTTTCGAGCAGTAGCCGGCCCATAAGGCGTAGACCAAGATACTCCTTCTCTTATCTGAATTTTTGTTCTAGCAGTTTTCAATTCTTTTAAAGATATTTTATCAAATCTCACCATTTGTCTCTGTTCTGTGCAAGCAGCTCTATCTCATTGAGGAAGCCGAATCCTGCTGCTCTTGCCTCTCTCATCAATGTTCTTCTCAGTGTCTCTCTGGGTCTTCCTCTTTTTCTCTTACCTGTTGTTTCCTATATGAGGGCTTGCTTTACTATTCGGTTATTATCTCTTCTCATCACATGTCCAACATATGACCATCGTCTAGATAATAGATAAAGTAATCAATCTCTTGTACTGGTTATCAACTATTTACTTTTGCTTTAATTAGTCACAGATCACCAAAGCTGTTCATGACTAGTATGAGCAACATCAAAGTTCTTTCACTATGTTCCGTGGATCCTTTGCAGGTTTACCTCGACTGGCCCAATATCGTCCATCTTTGTTCACAATGTTTGTTTGTTTGTGTATACCAACTTTATATCTCAAAAGAATGCCAGAGGGACTGAATTTTGTTAGAATATAACTTTTTCCTATTTTTCACATTGGCAGTTGTGTGCTCAGATGTCCCTCACCATACAGGCAGATGTGCTCAGACTTCAAAGGTACTTTCATTTTTTTCTTTTTATTGTCAACAGTTTTGATGTCTTTGGGTAGATTTTGTCCAATAATTTTAAAAAGGAAACGGTGGCCATTTTTGACCTACTCTTTTAGATTTTTAACTGCCAAATGTTCTTTCAATGCATATGGGACATCCTGTTTGTTGCTTTTACCTTAGATATTCACAGTGTTCTCTGACAGTTCATCATTGAAATGAATAATGTATAGAAATAGTGCATTTCAAATATCTAGAATTCGCAATATTAATGATGACTCAAATAAAACAAAACTTGACACTACAATAGCAAATATGACAACTACATTAAGAAAGCTGAAAAATAATGTGCAAGATAAATAATCAGTTAAAGATGTGGGATTTAGCTATCACACACTGGTAATATAAATACTCTCATATGTTTGTGAAAAATTTAAACTAAGTATAGAGACCACAAGTGAGAAAGTTAATTAAATCGTCATTAATAACACATAGATCCAAATGAAGAGCTTCATATAAAGAAAAGGAAACTATGATTATAAAAAAAAGTAAAGAGCCCCAGTCACGCCAAATGGCATATAGGGATAATGGTGTTAGTGACTATAAATTTTACAGACCTTCAGCACATTATTTTTGGGGTAATGTGGTCGGTATTATGCCCGTGCCGCTTTACTTTCCCAGAAAAAAAATCTGGTACCCATTAAAGGCTGGGTGAACCTGGAAGCTGTCGGTTGGGATCGAACCCCACCTCTTGTCCTTTGTAGTCCAGTTCACTAACCACTGAGCTATCATGGCTCAAATTATGATTATACTGGGAAAATATTAGAACTCACACACTGACACAAAACAGGAAGAAGTGAGAACAATTGTGAACAAATAATTTTTAATTGCTGTACAGACATAGTTAAGGTATATATGAATTTGTCAATTTAAGGGCTATGTAACCATAGTTTAAATTATATAATAGTAATTTGAACATTTCTTAAACCACCTCTTTGTAATAAAAAGTGAATCATTGATTGAAAGACAAGAGGGAAGGCAGGCCTGAGAGGATGGGTCCAGAATATGTTTAACTAGCTTTGGTAATCATTACTAGAAATTAAATATGCCAGGACAACATTGCTTATTTTTTTTAAAGCAAATTATAGAAAAGAAATAAAGTCATTTTTGTTATTAACAAACTGTGGTTTGGTTATCTTTATTATTGTGATTAAAAGACCAAACTTCGTCATGACTGAGTGATAGGATGCACTGCACATTAAAATGATGGCAATAATTTAATCAAACAACATCATATCATAAACTCATATGATTAATAAATATGTTCTATTTAATAAGCATAATGAATAAATATAATAATATAATGATAATAATGTTAATTTATTAATATAAAAAATGAAATCAATCAGAAATTACTGATATGATCACATATATATGATGAATGTGGTGGTGAGTGGACAAAGAATTTTACTACTTCTTCAACTTCTTCACTTTGAATTTCATTTCAAATAAATCAAAATCAGGCCATCGAGTTTTAATACTATGACAGTCACCTTCCAAGCCATTTTCTTTCTTAGGTCTGTTAAGTCTGGACCGAAAATTGATTCCAGAACTTGTAACTCTTCATTCTGTCGTTCTTGGCAGGAGTCAGCAGACATCGCTCACCAAGTTCTCAGTGATGAGGATGGCAGGATGGATGGTGTTAGTGTATCGTTGTTTGTAACACAACAGTAACAGTATTGCTACAAATTGTAGTACAATCGTATCATGAACGTTTGCTTTAATAACCTCCACGACACCGTCTCCATTTTTATCGGTTTATAGGGTGTACATTGTGTAAAACACTTCAGATTATTATTATTTTTTTGTAGACGTGTATCAACAAACTGTTACTCGGATTTAAAGTGTGACTTCCTGTTGACATACAAGTTTGTGAGTAAAAAACCAAGAGTGATTACTCCGGAACTAAATATTCGAAACAGGATGCAATTAAAAACAAACCAAACAAAATTCGTCAAAGTTACATGGAACAAAATTGACGAAAACAAGCCGACGCAGTTCAAAAGTTTCTTATTTGAGTTGATGAACAACAATATAAGATGCACTGCACTGTTGTATCTTGCAATATACACTTACTTTAATTATGGTAGTTCAACACAGTAACATATGGGAAGATGCATACGTTTAGAGAGCGGTCTTGCAGAGAACGCTAAAATAAAATTGCATATGACAATTGACACCGCTGCGGCTCAGCTATATATGATAATCAGATATATATGTACGACCTAATACCATCAGCCTTCAACCTTGTTAAGTGGTGGTGGACAGATAACAACCAATCTTCTCTCTGCAATGGAAGACAGCCAACGGAATATGTTCTTTCCTCGTGCAATACAGGGCTAGACCAAGGGCGTTACTCATGGCGACACAACAACGTGCTGCATGAACTGGCTGCCATCGTGGACGGGGCGCGAATGAAGCCCGACAGTAAATTTCCACCAACTTCAACAAAAGCCCATTTCTTGAAAAGCCGCCTTTTTCCCCAAAGAAAAACAGCTGGAAAGACTTCATGATCCTGAACATAGCCAACGACTGGGAAATGGTTGTTGACCTCCCAGGTCGAGGGCAGTAGCCAGAGTGCATAAAGAGATCTAAGATGTGTCCAGACATTGTACTTCACAAACCAGATATGTCCCACGCCATCCTAATAGAGCTCACGGCGCCGTTTGTATCCAGGATAGAAGAACTAATATTTAAACTAGTAATATACAAATATCTTGCCATCGAGCTGAGGCAGCAGTGATTCAAAGTCAGATTTACAGCTGTGGAAGCCGGTGACAGAGAGCGGGTGACCTCATCCCACTACGATCTATTAAAGAAGTTAAGGATTATTGTGGGAAATTCGAGCTAGAGCAATAAAGGTTATTTCTGAGTCTCCTGAAAAAGCATCATACAGACTCTGACGATGCCGAGACATATAAATTATCCCAGCTCAGACGAATAGGCGATAAATCCAATTTGCACATCGACCGTTCCTGACTGTCACTTAAGTCAAAAGTATATCGACAGTTTAATCTTTGAACATCCGAGGCACGGACGGTAAGGCGGTAATAAGCAACTACACTGACCGTGAATGAGCCACACACTACGTTTGCAGTACCGACAGTTTCAAGGGGTAGAGTTCCCAACTCGATTTTTCTTTATCATTCATTATCAGCTATCCCCCAACCATGCGCCTTGTTATTCCATAACAAAAGCGGCGTGTTTGTGACTGTATTTGGAGAACGTCGTAAAAATACAAGCCATTTTAGACAGCTGCCCATCACGCAGAGGGCATCAATGTGCTGGGGTAGAACTTTGTATGCGACCGAGTGTAGACAATAGATCCTATCTGAATTGTTATGTGAAATAAGTGTAGTTATTATACTTTCCCGTGTGTTACCGGGGCCTCATTATGTGGGAAGTAAAGAATAGTGACACTGTGACCTTACAGGTATGTCGTAAGAGGCGACTAAGGAGATTGATCGATGGCTTGACAAGCTGTCATCGTAAAAAGCATTGTTATGGAAACATAAGCAGTGATCTTTACAATATGTGCCATTTTGGCACGCAAGGTTTCTGTTTTTGAGATTGTAATTCTGCCCTATGTGCCGTATTTGGCTCAAAAGGCCAATAGATAGATAGATTATATTTTAGGCCAAATATATTGTAAGCCTTCGAGTTCTATGTAGCAGGAGGTCGACGCCGGCGCGTCATGACCCTAGCGGGCCCACCTTACATAGAATGTCAAGAAGCTAAAGGGCTGAAACACTTGCTCGACGGGAAACTATTCTGATGATCAGATTGTCTCCTGCTGCGAAACTCTGCATAAGGGGTTTCCTATTAGAGACACGACATGATGGTGATGATATGGATTGCCTGCGCCGGTCGACAATCGTCGACATAAGTGGTGTATTATGGCATTTAGAGCCCCCTTTTTTCGGCTCGCCGCAGATTATTCCTTATATAGTTAGTCTATCCGCAGATTTTTTTTTTCTATATGAGTCTACCCGCAGATTTTTTTTCCTATATGAGAGTCTACATTTTTTTCCGTTCCGGGTGACCTCTCGTGATGTATCGTCGTGGCATTTGAGTTGACCTCTCATGAAAAGTGGGGTGGGCGGGGGTGAAATGTGTCGTCGGCGGGGTGACATAACTTTGCACTTTCTTTCAAAACAGTCTTATTGTTATTCAAGAAAACTTTTTAATGTATACCTACAATTTCTTTGCATCTAATTGTAACAACTTATTCAGTGTTTCACCGTGACACTAACACATGCCTAGTTATGTACCCGAAGGAGCATTAATGAGTTTAACACGTGGAATCATCAGCATCATGAAATTTATTAATGTCCAAATTGGCCGCTTGTCCGTAACACGGATACCTGCTTGTTAATGACTTTAACAGGTACCCCGTCAAAGACACCGTTTCTCTGTGAAATTTTTTCGCTTGAGTATAACTTAAACCTAGTCGTTTACATGAGCTATGCTAATGAGTTTAACATCTGAACGGCAGAAGGACATTAAAGGATAACTTGAGCGCTTGACCGCTAGACTGACCATAGGGGCGCGCTAATGTGTTTATCAGCTGTCTAGTGTTGTGGCGTTGTTTTTGAGAGACGGTAAATTAATGGACAATGATATTCTTTTAGTGTGCTTATGTCAGAGACATAACTTTCATGTTTGGTAATACTTTCGCTTAGTGGGGTTATGGCAGGTGTCTGACTTTCTTTTAGTAGAGTTATGCCTGTGGTGTAACTTTCATGATTAGTAGAGTTAGGATGAAGAGTGGTAACCTGCATGATTTTATATTACCATTTTTTTCTTAGTAGGGTTATATCAGGGGCGTGACTGTTTACATAAGACTGTTTTGAAAGAAAGTACATTGTTATGTCACCCCGCCGACGACACATTTCACCCCCGCCCACCCCACTTTCATGAGGTCATCGCAAATGCCACGACGAGACCCACGAGAGGTCAACGAGAGGTCACCCCGACCGGAAAAAATGTAGACTCTCAAATATAAAAAAAAAAATCAGCGGGTAGACTAAATATATAGGTAATAACCTTCGGCCGGATAAAAGGAATCCTCAACGCGATAATACACTACTGACATAACATATGATTTATTATGATAATACAACATACGATAATTGAGTTATTGAGTTATTTGCGGGTCATCATCAATGCACTCCGAACATGTCCATAGGTGCTCAGATCCCCTCCTCAACAAGTCTCGCAGTGTCCAGCGACTGACGACTTCAGTTCTGTGTTGGTTGATTAGTCTTCTTACACGCCCACTAAGTTTCTCGTTTCTGGCTGTGCCCCATCTTAGCTCCCATCTCTTTCATCCGAAGGAGTGACATGGACTCATGATTGTCGAAGTTGTGTGCCCTTCCAACATTTCGTAGGGCATTGATGATGTCCGCGCGATCGGTTTACCGTCTTCAACTACAGCGCAGCTAGTCAACCTCTCCACTCTTTCATTTCCCCGTGCTCCCACATGGCCAAGGATGTAGACAAAGGTAACCGTACGTATTTTTTTTTTCTGCAACGACTCTACCCATTGCGTGCGTACAGAGCCCGGCTCTACTTTTTTGTATCATGCTGATCGAATCACTTAGTATACATGCGTGGGTGTAGTCTTGTGACTCTAACCATTTGAATGCTCTGGTCACAGCCATCACCTCCATCGTTATGCTACTCGTGGTCATAATTTATGCACCACCATATTTTTTTACTATTCTCTGTGCCGAGCGTGCTGTAAATGTCCATGCACTCCTTGGATTTCTTATCACGGGTCCGTATACATTATATATATTATGTTTACATAGATGACTGTATCTTTTTCATCGGTGTTATCCCAGATGAGACCGTTGACATCCGCATTGACCACGACTGAGCTCTGGTCCCTATATTACCTGTCAAGTGCGACAATATACTTGAGAATGTGCCCCTGAATGACGTTGGCTTCGGTAACTACTCCTCGCCAGTGTTGATATTGGCAAGCCCACAGACTGATGGCATCTTCTGCTGCGGTCCACCCATGATTTGCATCTATGTAGCATGACCAAAGCAAAAAACGTTTGCACTATGGGGGAGGGAGAAAAAGACCGGGTGGTCTAGAAGTAAGACGTCTGCCTATAGACAAGAAGGTCCAGGGTTTGATTCCCAAAGCAGGCGTTAGGAATTTTTCAAAAATCAAATCTGTTGTTTCAGTCTAACATCAGTTTTGTCATCTGTCTAGTCATCAGTCTAGTCATCAGTCTAGTCATCAGTCTAGTCATCAGTCTAGTCATCAGTCTAGTCATCAGTGTTGTCATCAGTCTAGTCATCAGTCTAGTCATCAGTCTAGTCATCAGTCTAGCCATCAGTCTAGTCATCTGTCTGGTCATCAGTCTGGTCGTCATTCTAGTCATCAGTCTAGTCATCTGTCTAGTCATCAGTCTGGTCATCATTCTAGTCATCAGTCTGATCATCAGTCTAGTCATCAGTCTGGCCATCAGTCTGATCATCAGTCTAGTCATCTGTCTAGTCATCAGTCTGGTCATCATTCTAGTCATCAGTCTAGTCATCAGTCTAGTCATAAGTCTAGTCATCAGTCTAGTCATCAGTCTAATCATCAGTCTAGTCATCAATCTAGTCATCAGTCTAGTCATCTGTCTAGTCATCAGTCTGGTCATCAGTCTAGTCATCAGTCTGATCATCAGTCTGGTCATCAGTCTAGTCATCAGTCTAGTCATCAGTCTATTCATCAGTCTAGTCATCAGTCTAGTCATCAGTCTAGTCATCAGTCTAGTCATCAGTATCTCATCAGCCTGGTCTTCAGTCTCACATCAGTTTTGTCATCAGTCTGATCATCAGTATCTCATCAGCTTGGTCATCAGTCTCTCATCAGTCTGGTCATCATTCTAGTCATCAGACTGATCATCAGTCTAGTCATCAATCTGGTCATCAGTCTAGACATCAGTCTGATCATCAGTCTAGTCATCAGTCTAGTCATCAGTCTAGACATCAGTCTGATCATCAGTCTAGTCATCAGTCTAGTCATCAGTCTATTCATCAGTCTAGTCATCAGTCTAGTCATCAGTCTAGTCATCAGTCTAGTCATCAGTATCTCATCAGCCTGGTCTTCAGTCTCACATCAGTTTTGTCATCAGTCTGATCATCAGTATCTCATCAGCCTGGTCATCAGTCTCTCATCAGTCTGGTCATCGTTCTAGTCATCAGTCTGCTCATCAGTCTAGTCATCAATCTGGTCATCAGTCTAGTCATCAATCTAGTCATCAGTCTGATCATCAGTATTTCATCAACCTGACCATCAGTCTCACATCAGTTTTGTCATCAGTCTAGTCATCAGTCTGGTCATCAGTCTAGTCATCAGTCTGGTCATCAGTCTAGTCATCAGTCTAATCAACAGTCTGGTCATCACTCTCACATCACTCTGGTCAACAGTCTGGTCATCAGTCTCAAATCATTCTGGTCATCAGTCTAGTCATCAGTCTGGTCACCAGTCTCTTATCAATCTGGTCACCAGTCTGATGACTGATCTGGTCATCAGTCTGGTCATCAGTCTAGTCATCAATCTAGTCATCAGTCTGATCATCAGTATTTCACCAACCTGACCATCAGTCTCACATCAGTTTTGTCATCAGTCTAGTCATCAGTCTGGTCATCAGTCTAGTCATCAGTCTGGTCATCAGTCTAGTCATCAGTCTAATCAACAGTCTGGTCATCACTCTCACATCACTCTGGTCAACAGTCTGGTCATCAGTCTCAAATCATTCTGGTCATCAGTCTAGTCATCAGTCTGGTCACCAGTCTCTTATCAATCTGGTCACCAGTCTGATGACTGATCTGGTCATCAGTCTGGTCATCAGTCTGGTCATCAGTCTGGTCATCAGTCTCTCATCAGTCTGGTCATCAGTCGCTCATCAGTCTGGTCATCATTCTAGTCATCAGTCTAGTCATCAGTCTAGTCATAAGTCTAGTCATCAGTCTAGTCATCAGTCTAGTCATCAGTCTAATCATCATTCTAGTCATCAATCTAGTCATCAGTCTAGTCATCTGTCTAGTCATCAGTCTGGTCATCAGTCTAGTCATCAGTCTGATCATCAATCTAGTCATCAGTCTAGTCACCAGTCTAGTCATCAGTCTGATCATCAGTCTAGTCATCAGTCTAGTCATCAGTCTGGTCATCAGTCTAGTCATCAGTCTAGTCATCAGTCTATTCATCAGTCTAGTCATCAGTCTAGTCATCAGTCTAGTCATCAGTATCTCATCAGCCTGGTCTTCAGTCTCACATCAGTTTTGTCATCAGTCTGATCATCAGTATCTCATCAGCCTGGTCATCAGTCTCTCGTCAGTCTGGTCATCATTCTAGTCATCAGACTGGTCATCAGTCTAGTCATCAATCTGGTCATCAGTCTAGACATCAGTCTGATCATCAGTCTAGTCATCAGTCTGGTCATCAGTCTCTCATCAGTCTGGTCATCATTCTAGTCATCAGTCTGGTCATCAGTCTAGTCATCAATCTGGTCATCAGTCTAGTCATCAATCTAGTCATCAGTCTGATCATCAGTATCTCATCAACCTGGCCATCAGTCTCACATCAGTTTTGTCATCAGTCTAGTCATCAGTCTGGTCATCAGTCTAGTCATCAGTCTGGTCATCAGTCTAGTCATCAGTCTAATCAACAGTCTGGTCATCAGTCTCACATCACTCTGGTCAACAGTCTGGTCATCAGTCTCAAATCATTCTGGTCATCAGTCTAGTCATCAGTCTGGTCACCAGTCTCTTATCAATCTGGTCATCAGTCTTGTCATCAGTCTCTCATCAGTTTTGTCATCAGTCTCTTATCAGTCTAGTTATTAGTCTCTCATCAGACTCTTATCAGTCTGGTCATCAGTCTGGTCATCAGTCTTGTCATCAGTCTCTCATCAGTTTTGTCATCAGTCTCTTATCAGTCTCTTATCAGTCTAGTTATTAGTCTCTCATCAGACTCTTATCAGTCTGGTCATCAGTCTGGTCATCAGTCTCTGATCAGTCTGGTCATCACTCTGGTCATTAATCTATAATCAGTCTGGTCATCAATCTCTCATCAGTCTGGTCATCAGTTTGGTCATCAATCTCTCATCAATCTAGTCATCATTCTCTCATCAATCTGGTCATCATTCTCTCATCAATCTGGTCATCAGTCTGGCCATCAGTCTGGTCATCATTCTAGTCATCAGTCTCTCATCAATCTGGTCATCAGTCTGGTCATCAGTCTGGTCATCAGTCTCTCATCAGTCTGGTCATCAGTCGCTCATCAGTCTGGTCATAAGTCTAGTCATCAGTCTGGTCATCAGTCTAGTCATCAGTCTGGTCATCAGTCGATTCATCAGTCTGATCATCAATCTCTCATCAGTCTGGTCATCAGTCTGGTCACCAGTCTCTCAACAGTCTTGTCATCAGTCTAGCCACCAGTCTCTCATCAGTCTGGTCATCAGTCTGGTCACCAGTCTGGTCACCAGTCTCTCATCAGTCTTGTCATCAGTCTGGTCACCAGTCTCTCATCAGTCTTGTCATCAGTCTGGTCACCAGTCTCTCATCAGTCTGGTCTCAATTTCTCATCAATCTGGTCATCAATCTCTCATTAGTCTGGTCATCAGTCTGGTCATCAGTCTAGTCATGAGTCTAGTTATCCGTCTGATCATCAGTCTGGTCATCAGTCTAGTCATCAAACTGGTCATCAGTCTAGTCATCAGTCTAGTCATCAGTCTGGTCATCAATCTCTTATCAATCTTTTCATCAGTTTGGTCATCAGTCTCTTCTAAATTGGTCATCAGTCTGGTCATCAGTCTCTCATCAGTCTGTTCATTAGTCTGGTCACAAGTCTCTCATCAGTCTGGTCATCAATCTCTCATCAGACTGGTCATCAGTCTGGTTATCAGTCTGTTCATCAATTTCTCATCAATCTGGTTATCAGTCTGGTCATCAGTCTGGTATCAATCTCTCATCAATCTGTTTATCAGTCTGATCATCAATCGGTCATCAATCTCTCATCAATCTGGTCATCAATCTCTCATCAATCTGGTCATCAATCTCTCATCAGTCTGGTCATCAGTCTGGTCATCAGTCTGGTCATCAATCTCTCATCAATCTGGTCATCAGTCTGGTCATCAGTCTGGTCATCATTCTTGTCATCAGTCTGGTCATCAGTCTGGTCATCAGTCTAGTCATCAGTCTGGTCATCAGTCTCACATCAGTCTGGTCATCAGTCTTGTTATCAGTCTATAATCAGTCTGGTCATCAGTATCTCATCAGCCTGGTCATCAGTCTCTAATCAGTCTGGTCATCAGTCTCTCATCAGTCTTGTCATCAG